>JAJHZJ010000128.1:12863790-13463790 GCA_023548195.1 Bettongia penicillata ogilbyi | reverse complement strand
TTAATGTCTTGTTCAGGCTGACACTTCATGACCCCACTTGGGGTTTTTCTGGCAAAGATACCAGAGTGGTTTGCCATTTCCTTCTCCAGTTCATTTTACAGATGGGGAAACTGAGGCAAACAAGGTTAAGTGACTTGCCCAGGGTCACACAGCTAGTAAATGTCTGAGGCCAGATTTGAACACAGGAAGAGGAGTCTTCCTGACCCCAGCCTAGTGCTCTATCTACTGTGCCACCTATATATTAGGTTGGTTCTAAAGGAATGACTGAATCTAGAGGTGAACACACCTCTAGAAAACCTACATGAGAACATCAGCCCTCATTAACTATATATACCCTAGGCAACAGAAGGGAGAAGGCAGCTTTCCTTTTCCTGGGCCTCAGTCTCATTTATGAGATTAACTTTTGGGGGATTGTTTCATTGTTTGTATTTGTATCTCTAGGGCTGAGCATGCTTGGCACATAGTAGATACTTAATAAATACTTGTTGATCAATTGTAAAAGAAGTTGGATCAGATTCAAAGTTTTTAACTTTTTTATGTCATGGTCCCCTTGGGTGAAGCCCATGGACAGAATAATGGTTTTCAGTGCATAAAATAAAATAGATAACATCACCAGGAAATCAAGTAAGTTCAAATACAATTATCAGAATATTTTTTTAAAAAGGCAAAGGACTGCAAGTTAAGAACTCCTGGCTTAGATGGTCTCTAAGGTCCCCTCCAGTTGGAACATTCTAGCTTCAAAGGTTTCTTCCAGCTACCTTTTCTGTTCCCTTATCTATATGATGAACTGTAAAATATCAATTAAAAGATCTCTGAGATCCCTTCTATTACTAAATTCCATGATTCCTTAACTGAAGGTTTCTTCCAGCTCTGATGTTTTGGGTTGGAAGGCCACTCCACCTAACATTCTATATTCCCAGGTTCCCTCTAGCTCAGACATTCTGTGTTCTTGGGTTATGGAATCCAATTTGGTCTAAGAGCTCCTGATGTTTTCACTGGAACAGTCTCCTGAGCATCCTCTAACCCAAGACTGAGAAGCATGGACACCCACCTGGACTGAGGATGGCTGTAGGGGGGTCATCACATACTTCCTTTGTCAGTTACTATCTCTGGAGTATGGTATAATGGGTGGAGGGTTGACTTTGGAGGCAAGAACAGCTAGGTGGAATCTCACATCTGACAAATACTGGATATCCTGGGTAAGTCACTTACCCACTCAAGTCTGCCAAGGCAACTCTCTAAGGCTGAGTTATAGATGAGTTGCCAGTCTGCACCAGTGGGGATAATGGCCATACTTGCATACTGGATTTTCATACCAGATCCCTCAGTAGTCATGTGACTCTAAGTCAGACTAACTCAGATTGCTCATTGCCACTGCTAAATCCAACAATCTTCTTTTACTCCTTGCCCTACTTGCATTCCTCGTAGCTCTTTAAATAACATACGACCCTCTCATTAGAGACACCCTCTCCTCCCAAATATTGCTCTTTCCTGGCTTTTGACCTGAGGCAGCTAGGTGGTGCAGTAGAGAGAGTGATGGAGTTGAAATCAGGAAGATCTGATAGCTGTGTGATCCTGGGTGAGTCCCTTAACCTCTCTGTTTACTCCTCTGCAAAATGGGGTAATAAAAGCACCACTGTGTTCTTGTGAGGTTCACACAGGATAAGATATGCAGTGTGCTTTTCATAACTTATAACACTACAGAAATAGTAGTTACTGTTATTATTTATTATCACTCCTTGTCTGACACTCCTCAGCCTCCTTTGCAGATTCATTATCTATATACCCTGCCCCCTAAGTGTGAGGATTGCTCAGTTCGGAAGCCATACCCTTCGGGAGGTCCAACCTGACTCCCCTGGCTGCTAGCACTGGGGGTCTTGAAAGTCACTTTGTACCTCTGTATTATCTTCATGATATTTCTTCTTTGTATGAGTGTTTCTTCTCAATAGAAGTTCCATGAGGATAAGCATTGCTTCATTGTCATTTGTGTCTTTGCCTCTCTAGTGCTTAGCATATATACAACAGCTAATTAAAAATGCTTGTTAAGTGAGTTCCTTATACCAATGGAAACATAATCTAGGACAAAAAAACTGCTCTCTACCTTCTGCACTGAAGACCCCTTTTTGTCTCAGGCCCTATCTGCCCCCCTCGCCTCCTACTCTTCTTGGTGGGACACTAAGGGATCCCATCTTTTACACTTAAGCAAAGACATACTCAACTTTAACCTTATAGTCAGTCTTGGGCCAAAGAACCAAGATGTTTATAAGGGATCTTCTGTCTCTAGCATCCCCATTTACTCAGTTTCCCTGGTTTAAACTCTGGATTTAAACTTTGGTTCTTCCTTCTCCCTGACCTCTCACATCCAATCAGTTTCCAAATGCTGTGCCCAGTTCCATCTCTGCCATCTCTCTCTAATCCATCCTGTGAAGGCTGAGGTGGAGAGGGCGTGCCTTCCAAAGGGGCATCCTGTGCAGTCATGGAAGTAGGAGTTGGAATGTCCTGAATGGGAAATGACAAGTGGGGAAATCTGGCTGGCATAGGGAATGACATGAAATAAGTCTGGGAAGGTAGGCGGGAGTCAGACTACAGAGGGCCTTAAATGTCAGGCTGAGTGTGGTTTGTCCTGGCGGTAATAACTCTAGTACCACCTGGTCTGGAGAGTCTCCCCTGCTCCCCTGTGGTTGGTAAGAATAGGCAACATGGTATAATGAGAAGAGTATTGATCTTGGATCAAAACCCAGGGATGGGATCCAAGGTTGGTCACTTGGTATCAGTAGGCTTTCATAAATCACTTAACCTCTCTGTAACTTGGTTTCCTTTCATGTAAGAAAAGGGGAGAAGGAGACTGATACTCTCTACAAAGCAAGTAAACCAACTTTGTAAACCATGAAGTCCCATCTAAATGGGAGCCCTCGTTAATCATATTATTCACGATAAGTACATTAAGGAGAAAGGGACACTTGACTGGGGAATTAGGAGCTCACCCATGACCCTAGAGAAGGCATTTCCTATAATGTGGCAGGGCAGGAACCAGATTACAAAAACTTGAGGAGTGAGTGGGTTGAGAGGAAGTGGAGGCAGAGAGGGTATATTGGGCATTTCTAGAAATTTGGCAGCAAATGGGAAGAGAGAACGAATGATAGTTTAAGAGGGTAGTATGGTTAAAGGAAAATTCTTTAGGCTAGGAAGAGGATGAATACCGTTTGTAGGCTGGAGAGAAAGGGAAAGGATGAAGATGGCAGGGAGTGGGGAGATGACTGATACAACAGGGAAAAGATGGAAGGGATAGATTAAGGCTACTTACATTACCTGGGTGATTCATCAGCTAAATTATAGGACTTGGAATTCAGGAAAAACTGAGTTCAAATCCTGCCTTAGGCACTTAATAGCAATACAACCTTGGGCAAGTCATTTAACTTCAATCAACCTCAGTTTTCTCATCTGTAAAATGGGGATAATAGCAACTACTTCACAGGGTTGTTGTAAAGTTCTAAGAAATTAACATAGACATTTGCAAACCTTAAAGTATTACACAAATGCTTTCAGTCATTTTTCAGTCATGTCTGACTCTTCATGATCCCATTTGAGGTTTTCATGGCAAAGATACTGGGGTGGTTTGCCATTTCCTTCTCCAGTTCATTTTACAGATGGGGAAATTGAGGCAAATGGGAGTACATGACTTGGTCAGGGTCACACAACTAGTAAGTGTCTGAGACCAGATTTAAACTCAGGTCTTCCTGACTCAAGGCCTGGTGCTCTATCCAATGTGCTACCTGGCTGTCCTACATAAATGTGAGCTGCTATTATTAATATTATCATTACTATATCCTTTTTTGAAGGATACAAGTGGAGGGCTTTGAAGAATCCTTAGGTCATCCCCTTCATTCCCGAGCCTCAGATCATAAACAGATCTGTCCTGAGGGGGCCAATCTTCCTTAGGTACTAAGCACTTCTCAAGAATTCAAAATATTTCCTGATTTCAGAAGCTGTGACTTAGCTCTCTGAGCTTCCTGTTCCCAAACCATCTCCCCCTCCCCAAGCAAGCTTAATTCTGCCCAGTGCCCCTCCTTCCTATCCTAATATCTGGAAGACCTGATTTAAGTATCTATTCCTTCTTTTCCACTTCTCACCCTCTGCCATGCCTTTTCATAATACCAAGTTTGCTATTTCCAGAATTTGGAAAAGGAGTCAGTGCAGAAATATAAGTAGAGAGATAACCCATCCGGAAGTGCAAACCAAGAAATCAGTTCAGTGTGAATTAGACAACTCCTAAGCTTCAAAAGTTGTCTGAGGTTGAGTCCTTGCATCATGCTGCAGGTGATTATTTTCTAGGGAGAGACACATTAGGCACCATGCATACCCCCTTCCAGCCTCCCACAAGCCAGGGACCTAGGAATCCCCTCTGTCCTAGGGTTGGCTCCACTCAACTTTACCAGCTTCCTGGCTGCCTCTCTGGGTTCCACTGATAGTTTTGTAATCCATGTCAAGTTCTCTGTCAGTCAGGAGTCACCACCTCCAAGCCTGGTTGGGGATTGGTCTCCACTCACAGTCTTATGAGAGATAGTATGATAATGGATTGGTAATTAACAGGACCTGGGTTGGAATGCTGGTTTTGCTCCTTATTGCCTGTTGGCCATTGGGCAAGTCAATGGATCTCTCTGGCCGTCAGTTTCCTCATCTGTAAAATGAGGAAGAGGGTGAACTAAACGATGTCTAAAATTCTTTCTGGCTCTAAATTGATGATTATTGAGTACTAACTAGCTAATTATGGCTGCCTCCTTTCAGCAAGAGGAAGGAGGCAAGGGATGTTGACTGAGAATCCAGAGGGTTAAAAACAGATTTAGACAATAAGACATTCCCAAAGCCATAGAGACACTCCCTCCATTCATACAGGGAGCTTAGACTTGGTAAGGAGGAAGGCCGCATTATCCTCTCTGATTGGGGGGAAGATAAAAGGTCAAGTGAAGACACTGAATTTGAATCCTTGGGGGTGTTATTTAAACAGTTAACTCCTACATACATTTTTTTTTACTTACATTGTTTCATTTAATCCCCAAAGGCACCTTGGGATGGGATGGGGGGAAGTAAGTACTGTAGTATTATCCCTCCCATTTCACAGGTGAGGAAAGTGAGGTACCAAGTAGTGAAATGATTACTCCGTGGTATCCCACAGCTAGTAAGTGGCAGGGCTTGCCTTTGAATTTAGGGCTCATCCTACTATATACTAGGCCACTTCAGATGGCCTCGTTCTTCTCAAGAAAGTAGGAGACAAACTCATCTGGTGGGAGTAGGAGTGGGTGGGGGGCGGAGTGGGGAAGGAGGGAGGGGACTTGAGAGGAAAGATGATATGGAACATCTGCTATGGGGAATATGAGAGGGAGTCCATAAGAGATGAATGAAAAGTGCTATTAATTGTCTCATTAAATATTTTACCGGTGCCAGGCTCGTCTCTCCAAGGAGACAATGAGCTCATTGATCGCAGAATTCAGGTCTGCTACTCTTGTCTCCTTGGCACCCAGCATAGAGTAGATGCTCAAAAAATAACTGAATGTTACTTTGCCCCAAGTGCACGATGCCTGCCCTCTACCCCCAAGATCCTTCACCATCCTGCTGTTGTCCTGGGCTGCATCCTGCTCCCATCCCCTGAATCTCTTCTGATCCAATGAGGTTTTAGACTCCATGTCTCCTGGGGCCAGGGTCAAAACAGGATGGGTTACCTCTAAGAGCCATATTTTAGGACCTGGAGCACAGGAACTTTGCCAATCTGGCTCCAATGCTTTCTTGGGAAGTGCTCTTCAGAGGAATAGAATGAAAAACGGTTTATTAAACACTTCATGCCAAGAACTGAGCTAAGTATTGGGGATACAAATTGAAAAGTAAATCTCTGGTCCCTGCTTTCAAAGAGTCAACATTCTAACTGTGGGAGTCAACACAGCAGCAGTCTTCTGTAGGGCAGGCCCCCAAGTCCCTCAGGAAAACTGTTAGGAAGGGAGGAGCCTAGTGGGATCTGGCTAGGCGGGTTCAGGGTGGAGTTATGGGGGCGTGGAGTCATACCAGTCTGGTGCCCTCTGATACACCATAGTGGTCTCTGGGTAAGCAGGGTTCTAGCATGAGGCCCCTGGGAGGACAAAGTAGAATGACTGTGTTGGGAGGAAAGGGAGGCAGAGAATGTAATGTGATCATTTCTAGAAGTGTGGCAGAAAATGGGACAAGAGATGCCATAAGACTCTTGTATATAGTCAGCATTAAATACATGTTTAGTCAAATTCAGTTCAACATAGTTACTAAGCACCTACTGTGTATACAGAGCATTTTTGCCTAGCATTGGAGGAAACTCAAAGTTAGATAAGACAATTCCTGTATTCATGGAGCTCAGTATAATGATGGATATAATACAAACATCCATATGGTAGAATGACACTGTATAGATAAATAAGGTATTGTGTGAGATCTGAGGATGTGGAAGGAGGTCACGGTTAGAATGAGGAGTTCAGTTTTAGACATGATAAGTTTTAGGCACTGGAAGGCCATGCAGATGGACAAGTCTAGCAGGCAACCAGCAATTTGAGACCAGAATGCTAGGGTTGGAGACAGAGATTTGGAAGCCATCCAAGTAGGAATGGTTACTGAAGCCACAGGAGTGGGTGAGATCACCAAGGAAGAAAATAGAGAGGAGAGAGGGAAGAGGGTCAAGGACAAATTCAAAGCCACAGGGGACAGGAAGAAGATGAAGACTTTGGTGGAAACACAAGAGCTAGCTCCAAGTAGTCAGAGGGCTGCCCTGTGTTAGAGGGATTAGGTTCTGTTCTGATTGGCCCTCAAGAGCAGAACTAGCAGCCACGACTGCAAGCTGCAGGTAGGTAGATTTCGATTCAATGTAGGGGGAAAACTTCCTAACGATCCAAGCTGTCCAAAAGTGGAATCGGCTGCCTCATGGAGGCCTAGGTTCTCCTCATTAGTTTGTTGTTCAGTTGTTTTCAGTCGTATCTAACTCTCTATGATCCTATTTGGAATTTTCTTGGCAGAGATACTGGACTGATTTGCCATTTCCTTCTCTAGATTTTAATGATGAGGAAACTGAGGCACATAGTGGTAAGTGACTTGCCCAGGATCACACAGCTAGTAAATGTTTGAAGATTTGAACTCAGGAAGAGGAGAATTCCTGACTCCAGGCCCAGGTGCTCTATCCATTGTGCTACCTAGTTGTCCCTTATCCTCACTGATGATCGCTCACTGGGGATATTGTCTTGTTTGAGGTAGACTATATAGTTTCTCATGTAACTTCCAATTCTGTGATGCTGGAAATCAGCAAAGAAGACAGAGAAGGAGCACTCAAGGAGGTAGGAGGAGAACCAAGAGAACACCCTGGAAGTTGAGGGAGAACATGTATCACAGGTCTCAGAGAAGAGGATGCTATGGATTTGGGGGGTAAGGAGGCTATTTTAGAGCTGCTGAGAAGGAGGTAATTAAAGGAGTTCGGGGGTGGGGAGAAATATTTCAGTCTACCATGAACTAGCAGGACAGTTGGTGTATGAAAATATTCATAGCAGCTCTTTTTGTTGAGATAATGAAGTGGAAACAGAGGGGGTGTCCATCAGCTAGGAATGGTTGAACAAAATAGGATATATGAAAGTAACAGAATAGTGTTATGCTGTAATGGCAGCTGCTGGCTAGCACTTATAGAGTACTGTAAGGTTCACAAAGTGCCTCACAGGTTTGAGCCTCACCACAACCCTGGCTGCTGCTGCTTTCCCTATTTTATCAATGAGGAAACTGAGGCTAAGAAGTTAAGTGACTTGCCCAGGATCAGGATAGTGAGTGGTTGAGGCAGAATTTGCATTCAGGTCTCCCTGGCTCCAAGCCCAGAACTCTTGCCCACTGTGCCACCCAGCTGCCTAGGAAAGAAGTGATGAAAGCTTCAGTTTCAGAGAAACCTGGGAAGACTTATATGAACTGATGCAGAGCAAAATAAGTGGAACCAAGAGAACAATTTATACAATGACTACACCTATGTAAAGAAAAACATGACCTGAGAACTCAGATCCAGTCAACAACCAACCAGATTTAAGAGGATGATGAACAAATGGATGTGAAGAAACATTCATTAAGCACTTAGTAGATGTTTAGTTAGTTTCCCTGTGAGAAACTCAGGATAAAATTTTGTTGCTGTGGAATTGTTTCAGTCGTGTCTGACTCTTTGGGACCCCATTGGGGTTTTCTTGGCAAATGACTTGCCATTTTCTTCTTCAGTTCATTTTGCAGATGAGGAAATTGAAACAGGGTTAAATGACTTCCCAGGGTGACACAGCTAATGAATGTCTGAGGCCAGATTTGAACTCAGGAAGAGGAGTTGAGAGTAGAGAGCCTGGCACTCTATCTACTGCCCCACCTAAAGGAGACAAATCCAAAAGCAAAGATAGTCCTTGCCCTCAAGGAGCTTACCTTCTGAAGGTGCCCCAGTGTCTTGGCGCTGGGTTTCCTCTACTTTGTGGTGGTGATGGAGCAGAGGGAGGGCACACAGGATTGGCATGACTTGTACTCCAGGTTGTTTCATTACACAGCATAATGCACAGTAAATAAAGGTTCCTGATACCGATGTTGTGTTTTAACTTTACAAACACGGCATCCATGGCTCACAACAACTCTGTGAGATGGATCTTATCTCAATTATCCTGATCGGTAATCCTGATTTTACAGATGAGGAAACTGAGGTTCAGAGAAGTTATAAATGACTTGTCCAAGGTCATATCAAACAACATGCATTTGCAAAGAGCTTATTATGTGCCAAGCGCTATGCTAGACACTGGGAATATCTAGCATTTATAGTCAACTAGCATTTATTAAGCACCTACTGCATGCCAGACACGGTTAAGCATTAGCACATGAAAAACGAAAAGATATAGCCAGATAATGTTAAGAAGGAGAATTTGAATTCAAGTCTTTCTGACTTCCAGTCCAACACTTTATCTCCTAGGCCTTGAAGCTGCTAAGTTATATAATCATAATACAATCAGAGGATCTGTAAGTAGCAATGTATAACTTAATAAGTGAGAAGCAGGCAATGATATCAGGGCCAAATGCCACAGAGGAGACAAGGAAGAAATTCATGGGATCATACCCATAAAAATGGGTAGGACCCAAGGGCACCTAATCCAACCCCTTCACTTTACAGATGAGCAAATGTAGACTAAGCAAGGTTAATTAACTAGTGAGTGACTGTGTCAGAATTTGCACCCAGGTCCCAACTCCAAATCTAACCTTCTTTCCACTCTACCAAGTTCCCTTTTCCCACTGCCCCCAAATTTAACATGTCTAAAACAGAACTCCCACCCTCTGGAAAACTGCCTTTCCTGCCGAACATTCCACTCTGGGCACCACCATCCCTCCAGCCCCTCAGGCTCTAGATTTCCAAGTTAATTCCTCCTCCTCCTTCTCCTCCAATTTTTATCCAATTGGTGCCAAGTTGGTATAATACAGACAGAAGTACTCTAGCTTTGGAGCCAACAGATTCTAATTCTGACTATTCTTTACTTGCTGGGTGACTCTGAGTAAGTCACACCCTCTCTGAGCCTCTGACCCCTCCTCTGTAAAAGCAAAGGGTTAGACCAGATGGTCTTGGAAGTCCTTCTTGTCTCTAAATCTCCTAAGTTCCACTAACTTTGCTTCCACAGTTTCTACTTGCCTTGCCCTAGAGGGAGAGCAGAACCAGGCAGTGAAGGGCAATGAGGCTACACTCCCTTCCCCAGGGATGGTGCAGAGACCCCCGTGCAGGTACAGAAAGGACTCTTTTCTCACTTGGCTGTTCCTTCAGAAGCTTCTACCTTCCCACTCAGAGCTCCAAGCCCTGCTTGCCAGCCACCCTTGAAGGGGGCTGGGTGAGGCACGGGACCCCCGAGGCTCAGCGGCTTCCTTCCCTCCAGTTGTGCGGGCCCTAGGCTGGGAGTTCCTCTGGGCAGAGACTGCCTTGCTCAGCACTGACATCCCACCGGCAAAGCTGGGGGGCCGGGGGAAGCCTACTGTACACTGAACAAAGGCTCAATTAAGGCCTATTCCAGGCCCGCCACGGCTGCCTGTAAAGAACTGACAGGCTGAATCGAAGCTCTTTTCAAAGCCCTCTCTCAAAAGAGCAGTGGGGCGTGAGTGCTAAGCAGCCCCGCTAAGCGCTGCCAGTGTGCGTTACTGAAGGGGCTGGAGAGGAGAAGAAACTCCCAGCTCCCTGAAGGCTAGTGAGTCAGGAGAGACAGACAGTAATTAGCAGCTCTTGGCATCAGTGGCCCATCCAGCCTGCCTCTCCCTGGGTGGCGCCGGCCCAGTGCTCGCCGCCCCAGCCAGGCCACAGAAGTCACCCAGAACTGCTAGACAAAAGGGGGAATGGGGCAGCGAGATGCCTCAGATGTCATCTGGGTTGCTATCCTGCTACGGACCCTGGCACAGCCCCTTTCATGCAGCACGGGCTCTGAGGGGATCACTCTGAGCTCCTGAACACTCGATGCTAAAGGCTTCATCTGAATCATTTTTTCATTGGGATGGGGAAGGGAAGGGTGCAGGCCCAGACCTGAGATTTCTGAAGTCTAGGTGTGGGAACTCCCTCCCCTCATTAGGTTGCTGACTCATCTGGCAAACAAAGTCTCAGAGAATTAGGTGCCTGGGGACTCTGAGAGATTAACTTGCTTGAGAAATGTCACCAAGTGGTGGCTTAGGTAGAATTGGAACTCAGCTCCAAGGCTAGCCTTTTCTCTATTCTGCCATGTCTCTCTAAGAAGGCATGCTAGGTACGATTATCCCCATTCTCATGGAAGAAGAACTTGAGACTCAGACAGTGACCCGCTCACAGCCACGCCACTGCTGAAGGCCCAAGCTGGGACTTGGAAACAGGTCTCTCCTGACTCCAGACCTAGACCTTCCTTCGCTTTCTTTCTTAGCATGAACTGAACCACCCTAAGCATTTCAGTATATGAAGGAAAACAGAAAAAGAGGCTTGTGCATGAAATCGCTGAGCCCGCTTGTCCATGACCCTGGCTCACCACGCTTCGGGGTCCCATTCCATAGAAATGGTCTATTCTGCCCAACTTGGGTGAATTGCTTTTTTCTTGTTTTGTCTCAAAGAGACTATAACCTCTGTTCTCTTGCCCTTTCACAGTCCAGAGCTGAGGGACACCAGAGCTAGAAAGTAACACTGAAAAAAGAGGAGGAATTCATTTGGGAGAGTGAAGGTTAATCCTTACTGACAAGTATCACCCAATCACCCAGGCTGGAGTGGATCCTCAGAAGACCACTGGACCCTCACTACTGGCACTTCTGGCCTGGTAGCCCCTCCAGAATTTGGGCTCCATTGCATTGACAAAGCCTTTGAGAGATAGGGTTGGCCTCCATACCATCATGAACTGCTGGAGGGGGCCTACAATGGAAGATTATTACAGTGTTGAATTGTGTGTGTGTGTGTGTGTGTGTGTGTGTGAATGCCACAGGAATGCATAGTTGGCTACTAGGTGAAATATGACCTCCAAAGTGTCTGCAGTAAAAAAAAGAGGCATTTCTTATATAAACACCAAGGCAGAGGCAGGAAGTAGAGCTGGGGGAAATGGTGAGGGGCTCTGAGACCCCATGGGCCCACAAGAAGGCCTGGCAGATGGACAAAAAAAGTAGGGGGAAGGGAGGAGGAGGTGGGGGAACAGGAAACTGGGCAAGGATAAAAGGCACACATGGGGAGAGAGAATGGGAGGGCAGAGAAAAGAGGTTGGGGAAAGGGGAGAACAGGACTTTTTCTTTCCCAACCCTACTAGGTGGTCTCCCGGTCCAGGTCAGTCAGGAACAAAGCCTCCAGGTTCCAAGTGTCATCTTATGGGCTTAGGGCCATAGAAGGCCTGTGATACGGCAGTTCATGGTAATGTGGAGGGGATGCTGACAAGGCAGGCCCACAGAAGAGACACTGAACTCTGCTCCTCCCCCCACCTTTGATCCCAAGGGATGGGGGAGAGAAGCAGCTGGTGGACGTGTCTATTGTCTGTGGTCCAACCCCTCTGTGTCTGCTCCAGATGGACCCAGCCTCAGCACACTGGAGGGGACACCTG
This sequence comes from Bettongia penicillata ogilbyi, assembly GCA_023548195.1. NCBI lineage: Eukaryota > Metazoa > Chordata > Mammalia > Diprotodontia > Potoroidae > Bettongia > Bettongia penicillata. The sequence continues at coordinate 13,451,719 of JAJHZJ010000128.1, read as the reverse complement.
CCCTCCCCACCCCCACCCCCCAATGCCTCCTAGCATGGCCTCAGGCCTCAGGTGTGCAGGCGCCTCCAAGCTCTCCTGCCTTTGAAGCCAGATGGGAGCATTGGGGCTCGGATGAAGTTGCCACCTCGGCTCCAGGGCTTCGTGAACTTTACCAGGCTGTGGGGGTGATGGGCACCAAGGCACCGCCCCTCTTCTGCCCCTGCTCTGCCTCCCCAGACCCTGGGCTCACCTTTGTCTCTGCAAGTTGGCGCTTGAGAAGCTGCAGGGCCTCTGTGTGCTCTCGTTCACTGTCCTGCAAGGCCTGAAGTTGCTCCTTTAATTCTCTCTGAAACAGATAAGAGTAGGGTGATGCGGCCTCAGACAGAAAGAAGCAGATTCCAGGCTAGGAAGGGCCTGGGGGGCTTCAGCTGCACACCAGGCACTCAGTAGCAGGGAAGGAAGCTCTTATCGGCTCCACAAACTCACAGAATGTTAACCTCTCAGAGCTGGATGGCACCTCGGAGACCATCTCATGAAGACCATAGCTGAACATTAGGAGACCGGGTAAAGCAGCTCTGACAAATGGGCCTCAGGGCCTTGGCTACAAGACCTCCATGGAGGAGAAAGTCGCTGTCCCTTGAGGTGGCCCGTGCTACTGCAGGTCAGCTCTCACAGTCAGGAAGGGGAGATCTGCCTCTCTGGCCCTTCCACCCCGGTTCCTCATCCAGACATCTGAGGTCAGATAGGAGAGGGTAATCCTTCCACCTTTCTCTCTAACTCTTCTTTTCTCCAGGATAAACTAATCTGAATTCCGTATTATCCCTGTTCCTTTTCTCATTCTGGTCTCCCACTTCTGAAAATGCTCAAATTTATTCTCATCTTACTAAAAAGTGGAAGTTAGAATCAAACACGTTAATACAGAGAAGGTCTGAGCAGAAAGGAAGACAGAAAGGTTAACATTTTCCTACCTGTAGGTAGTGGGGAGCCACAGAATGCTGCACACAGTTCATCGAGTCAAGTCAACAAGTATTTAAATTCTTAGGTGGTGCAGTGGACAGAGTGCTGGACTTGGAGTCACAAAGACTCATCTTCATGAGTTCAAATCCTGCTTTGGGTACTTTCTAACTGTGTGACCCTGGGCAAGTCACTTCATCCTATTTGCCTCAGTTGCCTCACTTGTAAAATGAACTGGAGAAGAAAATGGCGATCTAATATCTTTTGCCAAGAAAACCCAAAATGGGGTCACAAAGAGTTGGACACAACTGAAGCAAATGAACAGCAATAAACGTTTATGTGCCTGGCATTGTTCTAAGTGCTAGGGATACAAAGAAAGGTAAAAAGACAGTTCCTATTCAGTCTAATGTGGGAAAGAACATGCAAACAACATACAAACAAGGTGTATGTAAGTTAAGTAGGGGATAATCTCAGAAGGGGGGTTGGGAAGGGCTTCCTATAGAGGGCTGGATTTGCTGAGTTTTGAAAGAAGCCAGAGAAGGTAGAGATGAGAAAGAAGAGCAATCCAGGCATGGGAGACAGCCAGAGAGTCAGAAGATGAGGTGTCTTGTTTGAGGAACAATAAGTCAACCAGTGTTGATAGATCACAGAGTATAGGGAGAGGAGTAAGGTGTAAGAAGATTGGAAAGATAGGAAATAGTCAGGTTATGGGGGGGGGGGGGCTCCTCTAGGAGTATGTTAGTAGATGTTGAACAACTGGCTCTCGGAAAAATATATCCCTCCCTTCAAAAATGACATACTTTAAAGTTTATTCTGCATTATTAAATTTTCTCCATCACTTTAAGTCTAGACAATCAATAAAACAACAAATCAAGCCCCAATTTGTAGCATTTGCCCATATCCAAGGTGTAATTTTAACAATTTAACAATCAGATCTGATTTAACAATCAGCCCTCCCACTTCCTTTATTCTCTCCAAGAATTGGTAACAATATACAGTAGTATCCAGGCAAGATGGTACAGTGAAAAAAGCTTTGGAGTTAGAGGACTTGAGTTCAAATCCTAACTCTGGTGACCTTAGACAAGTCACTGAACCTCTTTTGGCCTCAGTTTTCTCATTTGCAAAATGAGGAGGCTGCACTAGACAGCCTCTGAGGTTACTTCCAGCTGTAGATCTAGGAGAACATGACCCTCTCCAATGCAATCCAATGAGTATTACAGAATGGGGCCAGGAAGGAGGGCTGAGTAGATGATCTAGCCTGCGGTATTCCATCTATCCATCCATCATCCATCCATCCATCCACTGTTTACTATACATGCACAGCCCTATCTTAGGTACTGGTGTAGACACAAAAATGCTTCACAGAGCTTCACAGAGCTAACAATCTAGTGGTGGGTATGAGGTGCAAATATGCAGTCCTGTGCCACTCTTTTGAGCACCGGCTGCGCCTTTATCTATTCTCCTCAGCTCATTGCTTGACATAGGAGCTAGAATACTCTTTGCTCCCCATTGTCACATCAGCTTCTCCCCCTTCCTCTATCACTCAGTAACTTTTCCAAAACCTTTGAGGTTCCTACCATCCACATCTTCCACCTAATCGAAATTCTGGTAGCTATTATCTACAGACCCACAGGTCACTCCTCTTCTATCTTCAATGAATTCAATGCATGACTCAATCTTTCTCTCTTCTCCAATTCCGGCCCTCATACTAGGGGACTTCAACATTTATATTGATTGACTCTCCTTCAAGCACCCCAACACTTACTCCTACTCACTTCCCAGGAACTATTCCTCCATCCTGTCTCAGCCACACACAAAGATTGTCTTAATCTTGCCATCACTCACAAATGTACTATCTCTAAATTCAAGAATTCTGAAATCCTGTTATCTGACCATAATCTAGATTTTCTACCTCTCCTTCTGCCTTCTCTTACCAAAGTCTATTCTTTGTCCACACCCAGATCTTCAATCCCTTGACCCCTCAGTTCTCTCCCAGGGTATCTCCCTTAGGCTACCACTCTCTTCTCTTATCATCCCTATCTTGATTCCTTGGTGAACCCATTCAATTTCACGTTGTCTACCCTGAGTCCCTAGCCTTCTCAAATCTATTGCTGATTGTTCCTGGTCAAGTCTCAGCCTTTGATCCTTCCCACCATTCATTGCCTTAGCTCTTACTCAACAGACTCCTGAACAAAGGTGGAGAAAATCATGCAGCTGTTCTGATTAGGTCCACTACAGATTTACATTACACAATTCAAATGGGCTCTCATTGCTGCTAGACAATCCTTCCACACCTACCTTATCAACTTGCCATCCTTGTCTCTACAGTAGCTCTTCTAAATCTTTTCACCATTCCTCAAATCTTCCACAGCTCCCTCTTCCCCTCACTCTTTCAACCAAGAACTCTGTCTCTTTATTTTACATAATAAAATTAGGACATTTGCTATGGATTTCCTCTTTCTCATCTCATATCACTTGGATACTTTTTGCCACTATATTCTCCTTCCCTCCTGTTTCACGGAAAGAGGTGGCCCTACTCCATATCAAGGCAAACCCTTCTACCTGCTCAAGTGATCCCATTCTGTCCTGCTTCCTCCAACAGATTGTTCATTCTCTAATCTTTCCCTGTCTACTGGTTCCTTCTCAATAGCCTACAAATATGCCCATGCCTTCCCTATCCTCAAAAAATCCTTACTTGATCCTTTCATTCATACTCTCCTCCTATATCTCTTGTGCCCTTTGTGGCTAAACTCCTGGAAAAGGCCATCTACAATAGGTGACTCTACTTTCTCTCCTCCTACTCTCTCCTTAACCCCTTATAGCCCAGCTTCCGACCCCGTCATTTCTCTGAAACTGTTCTCTTCAAGTTACCAATGGTCTCTTCATTACCAACTCCAATGGCCTTTTCCCTCAGTCTTCATTCTCTTGGACCTCTCTGCAGTCTTGGACACTTCATTACATTCTTCTCTTTGATACTCTCTTCTCTCTAGATTTTTAGGGTACCATTCTCTCCTATTTCTTCTCGGACTCACCTCAGTGTTCCTTAGTCTCCTTGGCTTGATCCTCATCTAGGTGTCCCATAGGAATCCGTCCTGGACCTTCTTCTCTTCTCTCTCTATACTATTTCACTTGGTGATCTCATCAATTCCCATGGATTTAATTACCATCTTTATGTTAATAATTCCAAAGTCCACCCATCTTACCCTAACCTATCTGCTGTCCTCCAGTCTCCCATCTCCAGCTGTTTTTCTGACTAACTGGATATCCAGTAGACATCTGAAACTCACTACGTGCAAAACAGAGTTTATTATCTCTCTCCCTAAGCCTTCCTTGCTCCTAATTTTCCTCTTACTGTTGAGGGCACCACCATCCTCCCATGTCTCCAAGCTTGCACTCTATATACATCATCTTTGACTCCGCATTCTCTCTCAACACTCCCCCACCCCCCATGATTCAATCTGTTGCCAAGACCTGTTAATTTTATCTTTGTAAAATCTCCTGAATATGCCCCCTTCTCTCCTCTGGCCTTGCAAACACCCTGGAGCAAGCCCTTATCACCTCACACCTGGACTGGGCAATAATCTTTTGGTGGTGCCTCAGATCTCTCCCCACTCCAATTCATCCTCCATTCTGCCACTAAAGTGATTTTCCTAAAGCACAGGTCCAATCATGTCTGTCTGTCTGTCTGTCTCTCTCTCACATGAATACACACACGTACACACATACACACATACTTACATACACCAACATCTACTCAATAAACTCTAGTGGTTTCCTATCACTTCCAGGATCAAATACAAAATCCTCTGTTGTTCAAAGCCCTTCATAACCTAGCACAGGGGTGGGGAACCTGTGGCCTCAAGGCTACCTTTGGCCCTCTAGGGACTAAAATGCGTGGCCTCAGGGCCACAGGTTTCCTACCCCTGACCTAGCTCTTTCCCTGCATTTTTAGTGTTCTTACACTTTCCTCCCTGACAGGTGCTTTTCAATTCAGTGACACTGACCTCCTGGCTGTTCCACATCTCTTAGCTCTGGTATTTTCTCTGGTCCCCCCATGCCTGGAATACTGTCCCTCTAGATCTCTGCTTCCCAGGTTTCCTCCAACTCCCATCTACAGGAAAGCTTTCCTAACCCCCCTTCATTCTAGTATCTTTCCTCTCTTAATTACGACCTTTTAGTTCTAGAAATAGATGAGTTGTATATATCTGTCTGCTTGTTGTCTCTTCCATTAGCTTGGGAGAGCTTTGAGAGCAGAAACTCTTACTGGACTTTTTGTATTCCCCGCACTTAACCCAATGCCTGGCACCTTGTAGGTACTCAATAAACTCTTGCTGCCTGACCAGTTGACAACAATGTGAAAGAAACTTTGTAAGGAATGTAATTCAAATGGTTAGCATTTATAAAGATGGCACCAAAGGTCTGCAAAGCACTTCACATACATCATCTCATTGAACCCTCACAAAACCCCTGGGAGGTAAATGTTATTATGATCTCCATTAGACAGATGAGGAAACTGAGGCAAAGTGACTTGCCCAAGGTCACATGGCCAGTAAGTGTCTGAGTCGGAATTCAAACTGAGGTCTTCCTGATTCCAAACACTAACGATTTCAAGTGCTTTCTCCACCATGCTAGGCTGACCGTAGAACAAGCGTTCTGAATAAGAGGCCCAAGAACTCATTTCAAAAAAATATTTTGATCACAATATTTCAGTGCTTTTAGAAGTCTAAGTACTTTATTCAATGTATTTAAAAACTTAATGATGAGATGTGTTTAACCAGACTACTCAAGGTGGGGATCTCATTAGATCCAGGAAGTCCAGGATATACAAAAATGGTTAAGAACCCCTGAGCTAGAAGAATGTAAAATGAGACAGAGTTCTTTGGAAGGTCAGAGGAATGAAATATCATTTTTAACTGGGAGTAATGTGGGGAGAGAGCATCCAAGCTGGGTCTTGAACTCTGGGTAGGATTTCAAAAGCAGAGGCCTTCCAGGGATGGGGAATGGCACAGAGGATAGATGCTGGATACCCAGTGAGGGCCTTGAGCCCTGGTGGGAGGAAGGGTGGAGGGGGAGTGGCACAACAGAGGCTGCAACCTTGGAATCGTCAGGCAAGTAAACAAGTTGGGGTTTAGGTAAATGCAATGGGAGGCTAATGATAACCATACAAAAATAGTAACAATATTTGACTTCAAAAAAGCAATATTTTATCCACCTGTGTAAGAGACTGCAGAATATTAACTTAAAAAATTATAGCAAGATGGTGACTTGTCTCAGGCGCCTTTCTAGCTGAATTGCACTGAACAAGATAAGAATGATTTTTCTGTTCTCCAATAGCAACATTTAACATTTACAAAATGTTCTAAAGTTTATTAAACATTTTACACATAATCTTTCATCTGATGTTCATACAATCCAATGAGTTATTACTTTAAACCCACTTCACAGGTGAGGAAATTGAGGCTCAGACACATAACATCAATTGCCTAGGGTCACACAGTTAGTGAGGATGGAGGCAAGGTTGGCGCCCAACCTCCAAGTCCAGCCCTCTAGTAATTATATCTTGCTGCCTCCTAATATCTGTGGTGAGGACCATTCATTTAGAAAAGCTGAGATATATAAGGAGGGAAGTACTATAACACATGATCTGAGGGATGGGAGATGTCCAGCTGGTGGCTGTTTGGTTGTTTCGGTCATGTTTGACTCTTTTGGATTCCATTTGGGATTTTATTGGCAGAGATACTGGAGCAATTTGTCATTTCCTTTTCCAGCTCATTTTACAGATGAGGCAAACAGGGTGAAGTGACTTGCCCAGGGTCACACAGGTAGTAAGCGTCTGAAGACAGGTTTGAACTCAGGTCTTCCTGACTCCAAGTTCCAGCTGCTCTTTTGAAGAGGTGGAAGGGACCTTAAAAGTCATCTGACTCAACCCCTGTATTTTACTTAGATACGGGCAAAGTTTGGGTAAACTAGCGACCTTAATGCAGGAAGGTCAAAACTGACTCCATAGTTATTACTGAGACTAGAAAGGAATGGATGGATGTCAAGAAGACAGCTTTAGAAAAGTTTACTTTATTCAAAAGAAATGGAATATACATTTTAAATGACCATGGAATTGCATGACATATAAGAAGCCCAGGACTTTCTCAGTACAGAGAACCTCAGGCTGAGGAAAGTCCCTCTAGTAATGCATGTCAGAGTGTAGGACAGTTCTTTGGACACTGAGATTTTAAGTGACTTACTTTAGTATACTTAAGAGGCAGGATCTGAACCCAGGACTTTCTGATCAGCTCTCTAGCCCCCATACTGTGCCTCTCTTACAGTAAGGTAATTCTTTCTTATAAGGGATGGCTCTTTGGGACGGAGGGAGATAGGGAGGGAGGAATACAGTGGCAAGCGAAGGTGATATCTGATAGCAATGATTTTTTTTTTTTTAAAGCTGAGACAGCTAAGTGGCACAGTGACTAGAGCAGTAGGTTTAAAGTCAGGAGGACCTAAGTGCAAATCCAACCTCAGACGCTGACTAGCTGTTCAGCCCTGGGCAAGTCCCTTAAACCCAAATGCTGCCCCCCCTCAAACTACCACATATTTGTGTGTGTATGTGTTTTCATATAGCTTCTTATATACAGTGAAATTCAGCTTCCATTTTAAAATCTATTCTGTTTTGTTGAATAAGGCATACATATGCATATACACACAGGGAATCTTAATCAAAAGACTTTTGGGAAACTGCATATAATCACGTGGAGAAATCCAGGAATCAGTGAGGAGAAGCATAATTGAAAGTATTTTAGAAAACATCAATGGCAAAGCATGATGGAGCAGTTCTGTGATACCAGCCGCTCGGTTGGGTGAGGTTAGTGGCTCACTTGAGCCTGGGAGTTCTGAGCTGCAGTATGGCTAAAGTCAAGCCCTTCTGGGAGAGAGAGGGCCATCAGACTTTCCAAAGACAGGTAAAATGGCCCTGCAGGAATGGAAAGGATCAAGGCCTCTCTGCCCATCAGAGTAGAATAGAGCCACTGAGTAGCCCCTATTTGTCTCTCGCACATGGGAAAAACAGGGAAACTTTGCCTTTAAAAACAAAAGAAAAAGAAAATATCAGTGGAGGGAATAGAGAAAGGATATTATGGTGGGAGTATAATACTGTCTACCTAACTGAAGGGAGGAAGTAGATATGAATTTCAGGAAATCGTTTATAGAACCATCAACGAGAATGGTATAGCAGTGGTGGGGATTATGGAGCCAAAAGCTGAGCAAAGGATGAATTCTTAACTTACCTTAACGATCACTTCCACTTTTAAAAAGTGGAGGATAACAAAGGTAACTGTTTATTCTGCAAGACATTCTACAGCAATAAGGAGGAGTTCATTTCCACATTATAGTCTGATGTACACCCTGGATTTAAGGAGGATGGATTATATGAGGTCAGAGAGAAGATAATGGTCTAAAATCCTCTAGGGGATGTTAATCCAAGAGAGAGGAGATGCTCTCAAGAATGAAACTCTGAAATATTATGTAGGTTCTTCCATTGAAGAAAAGAAAGAGGAGACATCAAAAGAGACTGACATGGATGCACAGAGGATTTACCAACCAATAGATTTTTTTTAAAGGAATGGATAGAACAGGAAGGCAAAATCCAAAAATGTGGGAAGAATACAAGAGAGACTATGGTACTTTAAGGAGTGTCATGAGGGCTAAAGCTCCAACTAAGCTAGGATCTGTGATAGGCGCAAGGGATAGTGAAAAGTATATTTTAAAAGCTGCTTAGGAAGGGTGGCAGTAGGGGAAGAATAAAGTTAAAAAAAGAGATAAAATTGACACTCAGGGTAGAAGAGGTGAAGACAGTGATGATGGGAAAGAAGTAGAACTATGCACCTCTTATTTTTCTTTCTTTTTCTTTAGTTCTTTGTTTTTGTATCACCCTTTTTTCCAAATATATCCTTCTCTCCTCCCTTGTCAGAGAGCCATTCCTTGTAACAAAGAATTAGAAAGAGAAAAATAGAAAACCAGTTCAGCAAAACTAACACATCAACTGAGTCTGATAATATATGCAATTCAACTTTTGGCTTACTTTTGCATTCTTTAACAAGGGAAATTATCTTTAGACTGGGAAGGACAGAACAGAAATGATTTCAACTCCCAGTAGAGTGAGGTGCTGGGAAGAGATCACCTAGGTGCCAGCAAAATGTTCAGGTCATCAAGGAAAGATGAACTACATTTCTCAGTAGAAAAAAAAATAGCAGATGTGGTCATCACTGTCAGTCAACAAGGATTCAGTAGCTACTTATTATGGGCATGTACCCTGCTAAGACACAAAGAAAGTCAAATACAGTCTCTGCCCTCAAGGAGCTCCCATTTTAATCAGGAGAAAGACTTGCCAATTGTTAGGCACACATAAGCTTACCAACATTGGCCAGTGATCTCTGATAAATCATGGAAAATGGGAAAGGTGTCCTGAGGCCTGAAAAAAGATAAATGTTCCAATTTTTAGAACAAGAACAAGCCAAAGTAGAAGCAGTAAGCTTGACTTTGATTCCTGGCCAAGTATGGAATATATAATTCAAGAGCTAGTTTTTGAGCATTTAGGAAAGGATGTGGTGGTCATTAAAAGTCAACATGGCTTCATCAAGAATAGACCATGCCAGAATAATCTCATTTTCTTTCTTTCTTTTTTTTTTTTTCAAATTTATTTATTTATTTGCAATTTTCAACAATCACTTCTATAAGTTTTAAATTTTCTCCCCCTTCCTCCTTGCTCCTTCCCCAAGATGGCATGCAATCTTATACAGACTCTACGCATATATTCTTATTAAGCATAGTTTTACATTAGTCATGTTGCATAGAAGATTTAAAATGAACAGGAGAAAGCATGAATAAAACTAAACAAAACCAAACATAACAAAAGAGAAAATAATCTGTTTCATTCTGCATTCTGACTTCATAATTGTTTCTCAGGATGTGGATGGTATTTTGCATCATGAGTCCTTTGGAAATGTTTTAGGTCTGCGTTACTGCGGTGGACTAAGTCTATCGAAAACAGTCCTTGCACACTGTGGCTGTTGCAATGTATAATGTTCTCCTGGTTCTGTTCACTTCACTCAGCATCAATTCATATAAGTCTATCCAAGTATTTCTGAAATCTGCCTGTTTGTTACTTCTTATAGCACAACAGTATTCCCTTACATTCATATACCACAACTTCCTCAGCCATTCCCCAATTGATGGGCATTCCCTCAATTTCCAGTTCTTGGCCACCACAAAAAGAGATGCAATAAATAATTTTTGTACATGTGGGTTCTTTTTCTATTTTTATGATCTCTTTGGGGTACAACCCTAGAAGCGGTATTGCTGGGTCAAAGGGTATGCACATTTTTATAGGCCTTTAGGCATAGTTTCAAATTGTTCTCCAGAATGGTTGGTTCACCTTAGAGCTCCACCAACAATGAATTAATGTTCCAACTCTCCTACATCTTCTCCAACATCTATCATTTTCCTGTTTTGTCATGTTAACCAATCTGATAGGTGTGATGTGGTATTGTTCTGATTTGCATCTCTCAAATCAATAGTAATGTAGAGAATTTTTTCACATGACAATAGACAGTTTTAATTTCTTCCTCTGAGAACTGCCTGTTCATATCCTTTGGCCATTTATCAATTGGGGAGTGATTTGTACTCTTGTAAATTTGACTCAGTTCTCTATATATTTTAGAAATGAGGCCTTTATTACAGACACTAGTAAAAATTCTTTCCCAGTTTTCTGCTTCCCTCCTAATCTTGGTTGTATTGGGTTTGTTTGTGCAAAAACTTTTCAATATAATGTAATCAAAATTATCCATTTTGCATTTAAAAATGTTCTCTACCTCTTGTTTGGTCATAAATCCCTCCATTCTCCATAAATCTGACAAATAAACTATTCCTTGCTCCCTTAATTTGTTTATAGTATCAACTTTTATACCTCAATCATGTACTCATTGGGACTTTATTTCATTTTCTTTTTTGACAGGATTAGTAGAATGGTTGGCAATGAGTAGGTCAGGGGATTGATACAGGCAGTTTCCCTGGATTTAATCTAAGCATATAACCAAGTCTTTCATGCTATCCTTGAGAACAAGATGGAGAAATGTGTGTGGGGCAATGCTACAGTTTGGTAGATTCAGAAATGGTTGAATTACCAGACCTGAAGAATAGTCAATAATAGGCTGATGTCAACTTGAAGGGAGGGTTTCTAGTGGAATTTCCCAAGGTCCTGTCCTTGGCCCCATTCTATTCAACAATTTTATCAATTACTTGGATAAAGAGATGAATTTTTGATACGCTTATCAAACTTCCAGATGACACAAAGCTAGAAGAATAGGGTGAAGATAAGATTATAGAAATAAATGTAAAGACCTACCTTGGGGTTTAAAAAAGTAACTGCACAGGTACAGGCTATATGAATCTTGAATCAATAATAGTTCAACTAAAAAGGATGTACAGCTTGGCTTGTAATGGACCACAAGTTCAATACGTCAAAAGTATACTATGGCAGCAAAAAAACAAACAGCAATAAATAACCCTCTAGCTTGAACTTCATTTACATGAACAGAAACACAGTATCCAAGATAGTGCCATTATCCTGTCCTGGTCAAATCACATAAGTGTGCCTTCTGTTCAGGGCCCCACATTTTAGTCAGTGGATAGACAAACTTTAACAGATGTAGAGGAAAGTAGGAACTAGAAACAGTGCCATTCCAGGGTCAATTGAAGGAATTGGGGGTGGTGCACGTGGGGAAGAAAAGACTTGGTGGGGGACGATGGGGAACTTGATAGCTCTTCAAATTTTGGAAGGGTCTTCATGAAGATCAATGAGGGAAAGATGCTGAGAGGCAGATTTGGAATTGGTGTAAAGAAAAACCTAATGATAAGAGGCATGTTAGAGTGGAAATTCTTAGAGGGGAGATGGATCCATATTGTTAGAGATGTTCAAGTGGAAACAGGATGAAGATTTGTTAATTATGCTGAAGAGAGAACTGCCATTCGGGAATGGGCTGGTTGTGACATTCTAGAACCTTGGGACCCAGACTGATCACAGGTCAGCCTGCTGGATAATCTGGCCATGAACAGCTGACACAGAGGAACGCTAATCATGACACAGTGGAAAAGCCAGACCCCAGAGTGGTTATGATCTATCACAACGTGACTTACTGGACTCTCCAGCTTTCTCTCCTTTCAGCATGTGAAGCTTTATATTTGTAGCATATGGACCAGTTTAGGGACCACCAGCCCAATTTTTTGTTTTAGTGTGTGTTGTTTTGCGCTGGAACTCCTAGCACTGGAGTGAAAATGAAGCTCTCCTTAGCAGTCCTGGCAGCAGCTATGATCTACCTGCTCTAACAGCTCATTATTCTGTCTTCTTAACTGTGGTAACAAAATAACACTTGACTTGCTCCTCTCCCATATACTGATGTATTAGTTTGTATTATATTTATCTGGGTAGATCTCACTGCCCTCATCACCAATCAATCAACATCCATTATTAAGTGGTAACAATGTAACAGGAATTATATTAGGCCCTGCACAATATCAAGAAAAAAATGAAACAGTCCCTGCCTTCAAGAAACTTGTATTCTGCTGGGGGAGACAATGCAAGTACGTACAAAATCAATACAGGGTCATTTTGGTAGGGGAAGAGGGAGGAATTAGGAGCTAGGGGAGGATCAGGAACAGTTTCATGTAGGAAGTGACATCTGAATTTTATTTTGAAAGAAAAACTATCCAGCCTAACAGGCAGAGGGGAAGCAGGAATGTATGGGAAACAGTGTATGCAAAGGCAAGCAAAGAGGAGATGGAGTGTTGTATGTGAGAAATAGCAACTGGGGCAATTTGGCTGAATTGGAGAGTTTGTAAGGGGAGTCTGGGGGCAGGGTACCACAGAATGTGCTGTAAGATTGGGAATGTAGGTCGGAACTGGCTTATAAAGGGCTTTACATACCAACAGAAGTGTTTGTATTTGATAGTAGAGGTACATAGGGAGCCACTGGCGTTTAATGAGCAGGGAAGTCATGTGGTCAGGAATAGTACTTTGCAGCTTTGTAAAGGATGAATTAGAGAGGGGAGAGATGGAAGGCAGGAAGACCAATTAAGAGGCTATTTCGGGTTAACTGGGTGGTATAATGGATAGACCTCCAGCCCTGGAGTCAAGAGGATCTGAATTTCAAGTCCACCCTCAGATTAACTGTGTGACCCTGGGTAAGTCACTTAATCCTGACTGCTTCAAAAAAAAAAAAAAAAGAGGCTATTTCTCAGTTTGGCTGAGAAAGAGAGGAGAGGTCAATGGCTTGGGGGGATGGTAGGTTCTAGATAATTTTTTTAAAGGACAGGAAAACTTGATCATATTTGTAGGTAACAGGAAAGGAACCAGTAGATAGGAGAGACTAAAGATTGGACAAAAAGGTGGAACAGTGGATAGGCACAGGACATGGAGTCAGAAAGACCTGTGTTCAAATCCTGCCTCAGACATTTCCTAGCTGTGTGACCCTGAGCAAATCACTTAATCTCTGTCCATCTCATTTTCCTCATTTATAAAATGGATAAAAGAATAACACTCACCTCTCAGAGTTGTTGTGACTATCAAATGAGATAATATGTAAAATGCTTTGCAAACTTTAAAGTGCTACATAAACTCTATTCAGCTTTTTTTTGTGGTAGCAAAGAATTGGAAATCAAGGGGATGCCCATCAATTGGGGAATGGCTGAATAAGTTGTAGTATATGATTGTGATGGAATACTACTGTGCTATAGGAAATGACATACAGGATAATTTCAGAATAATCTGGAAAGACATATATGAACTGATGTATAGTGAAGTGAGCAGAACCAGGAGAATACTGTACACAGGAACAGCAACACTGTACAATGATCAACTGTGAATGACTTAGCCATTTTCAGCAATGCAATGATCCACGACAATTTCAAAGGACTCATGATGAAAAAAGGTATCTGCCTCCAGAGAAAGAACTGATAGAGTCTGAATGCAAATTGAAGCATACTATTTTTCTTTCTCTTTATTTTTCTTGGGGTTTTTTTGGTCTATGTTTTCTTTCATAACATGACTAATATGGAAATACATTTCACATGACTACACATGTATAACTGATATAAAATTGCTTGCTTTTTCAACATGGGGGGATGGGAGAGAGGAGAGAAATTAGAACCCAAATTTAAATATATATATATAAAATTCTTTTTATATACAACTGGAAAAACTTTAAAAAAGTAAATGTTAGCTATTTTTACATCAACAGGGGAACATACTGATGGAGAAGATGGCAAAATAGAACAAAGGGCCCACGTAGATGTGTTTGCTTTGGCAAAGGGAAGGGTCTCCTCTTTCTCAAATCTTGGAGTAAAGGAGTAGAGAAAGGGGATGACATTGAGAAGTTTTGAGATGAAGAGAAAGGGAGAAAAGAAAGATCATGGTGAATAGCCTTTTTGGTCCTGAGAGAGTAGGGTCAGGGAGTCATATAGTAAACTTGAGAATGGAAGAGAGGGTTTGGAACAGTCCCTGTGGGGAGTATGACTGAAAATCGATGAAGGAGGATCCCTACAATGCAATAAGGGCCCAGTTAAGATTAGATGTTTGTTGTAGATGCAGTCAGCAAACTTGTGTGATGTCCTTTAACCCTATTCAGTATCACACGAGTGAGAATGGAGGAGGCATATGGTGGGAGTAATCCAGTGTTAGGGTTTGGCCAAGTATAAGAGTAGTGAGAGGACAAGAGGATTTGAGAATGAAGAAGGGTGTTACATCGAACTGGTTAATTACTGGATCAAATCTGGGAAGGGAAGAGAGTAAAATTGGAATGGGGGTGGTGACCTGAAGAAATGCAGAGGGTGTAGGGACTGGAGATCACACAAAGATGAAGATAATAGATTTATGAGGAATAAGGCATAGGGAGAGATAGGAAGGTAGAAGTTTTGGGTCTAATAAAGGAATTTCAGAATTCTTGGTAATAAAGGTGGATCACTTGTTGCTAATGGTGACACCATGAATGTGACCACCCCCGTGTCTGGCTGTAGTGGAATAATGGTGAAAGTCATAGGAATTGGAGAGAATAGGGAACTAGGAGGCCAGGGAATTCAAGGGAACATCACTGTGAATCAGGCAGGGGCTTGGGGGCAGATATTAAGCCTGGCACAGATATTATTTCTTTAAATAATATTTTTTCCCAATTACATTAAAAAGGCACTGATATTCTTAAGAAATGGAGAACTAGACCGAAAATAGTAGAGACAGATCTAATCTCAAACCTGCAGCCTCTTTGGTGCAGCAAAATTCAGTGTCTTGCACAGAGTAGGCATATTAAAAATCTATTTTATTGAATTGCCAAATGGAGAGAACTAAAGACAAAGGAGGGGCCTAGAATGCCTAATTGATAAGGAGGAAAAGACCTTGGAAGACCTGGGCTGTGGAGGCTGCAGTTCAAGGCTTAGGAGCACTTCGAATCCTCAGCTCTCCGGGCACCAGCTTCCCATGAGTCATTTAGTCTTATGGACAAGCAGTCTTATGCTCAGAGCAGCCCAAGAACATAGGATGGGGAATCCCTGCCTTCTTTCAAGAAGATAAGATGGGAGCATTCTCCCAAGTCTGCCAGGCACTCTGAGGCCAGACTACCTAGCCAGAGATACCCAGAATGAAAAGGGAGTACTGAGACCCACCCCGGCATATTGCAGGAATCTTCTGAATGTTCTGAACGAGTAGCCACAAGACCTCCAGCGATAGCAAGCGCACCTCCCCTAGAGGGAGTGTCTTCCATTTTGGGACAGTTTCACTATGAGGAAATGCTTTCTTCTTTTGGACCCGAACCTGCCTCTCCATAACTTCCACTAGCTAGTTCTCACTCCGTCATCAGGGGCCAAGCAAAACAAGCTTAATCCCTCTTCCCCATGATAGCTTTTCAGATATTTGGAGATAGTTCTCACGCCTCCCCCTAGCCTTTTTTTTTTCTAGACTTTAGACACGTACCTGTGTCTGAGACAAGGTGGAAGGTAAAGATATGCGTATTTACAGACACTTGAGATAAAACAAACATTGCAGAGGAATGGAGGAAGAAAATCACAATACAGAGAAATCCAATTCAACAAAGTGTCCAGCGAGCACTGACTCCAAGGGGAGCCAGCCAGCTTTGCCTGAGCAAAGGGGCTACTTTATAATCTGAAGACCGAACTAGGGAAACTAATTATATCCAATAATATCCACTTAATCCAGGTTACAAACAGGAATCAATTCAGATAAATTTTAGGGTGACAGATGTCTAGAAAAAGGATGGAACACTGGGGTGAGTCTCTCCTTAGAGTCTGATAGAGAAAATAACTAAGGCCTATCTCAGACCCTTTGAGTCCCTATCAGAAACAGGGCTGGACCAGCTGTAGGTATGGCCAGGGAGCAAGGCGGTTGAAAAGAAGAGATAAGGACCAAAGGATGCAGGGAGGGCAGTTCTGATGCTCAGTGAGACATCAGGTCTTGTTTCTGTGAGGCACACAATTTATTGATTAGACTCATTTGCATTATACAATAATTCCAGTGTATTCCCTCTCCAACTGATTCTGTATATAGTTTGCTTTATATATATTTGTTTGCATCTTGTCTCTCCCATTAAGTTGTAAGCTCTTGAGGACTGTCTTTTGCCTCTTTTTGTATCCCTAAAGCTTGGCACAGTGCCTGCTACAAAGTAGGCAATTAATATATGTTTACTCATTGAGTGATTGTTTCCTATTTATCTATAGCTGGCTATATATATATGTCTGTCTATCCATCCATCTAGCCATCCATTTATTTATTTGTGTGTTGTCTCTCCTATTTGATTGTAAGTTCCTTGAGGGCAGGGATTATCTTTTGTCTCCTTTTGTATTCTTAACATTTAGCACAGTGTCCAGCACATAGTAGGTGCTTAATAAAGGTTTACTGATTGAATGATTGATTTAGAATTAGGGAACCTGGGTTCAAATCCTAGTGCTCCATTTGCTACCCAGGTGATCTTGGGCAAATGACTTGCCTTTCTAAGCCTGAGTTTCATCAGCTATAAAATAAGGAGATTAGATTCCAAGGTCTTTTCCAGCTTGAAATCTACCATTCTATGTCCAAAACCTTACTAATTACTTACTGTGTGCTAGGTATTGGGGATAGAAGGACAAAAATGAAACAATCCTTGCCTTTAAGGAGCGTACACATTACTGGGGAAAACAATATATGCGAAAAATAAGCAAATAGAAATTACTAAAATAATTTGGGGGTTGGATGGGGAGAGCACTCCCAGTGGTGGGGGGACATAAGGAAAAGGCTCATGTAATAGATGGTGCTTGAGCTGAGTCTTAAAATGAGCTGGGGAGTCCAGGAAGTAGAAATGAGGGGATCAAGAGGAGAGTAGACAAGAGGAGAGTAGACAAAAAAGTGGATCCTCTCTATGTCCCGATGTTGCTGCTCTGGCAGGGCTATGGTCCTGCCAAGGGAAACCAGGTCTGATTCTGTAACTCAATAGTTCTCTCCTAGTCATGGCTCCTGACCCAAAGATCCTGGATCATCAAGGCTGCAATTTGGGTGGGTGGGAGAGTGAGTGAGAGAGAGAGAGAGAGAGAGAGAGAGAGAGAGAGAGAGAGAGAGAGAGAGAGAGAGTGTGTGTGTGTGTGTGTGTGTGTGTGTGTGTGTGTGTGAGAATGACCTCTGGAAAGAAGCTGCCATAGCAGGGAGTCCGAGAATGAAGCTTATTGAAATAGCTTCCTCGCTGGGCTTCTGTAACATCATCCTCTCCTGTCTGCCTGCTCGACAGCCCTCTCTGGCCCAGGGACATCTGAAACCCAAGCACTTTGAAGATCTGTGATTTCTTTGGCGCCATGGCACTCCCCATCATGGTCACTAGCTTGCTGTGCCTCAGGAGCGGGACGCTGCTTATGAATTGCTGTTTGGGGTTTCAGTATTTTTGAGGCTGTGGACAAGGCTTAAAGGAACTCTTGGAAAAGAAATTCCCTCAATTCATGTGGCAACTCAAAGTCTCAGACTTCTAGAGATGCCCAAGTCTAGAATATAAGCAGGTTATGCTTAAGAAATAAAGCTCTAATCATTGGGAAGTTTTTCCTTACACTGAGACCAAGATTAGCTCTCTAAATATGAAGCCTCTCACTGTCTCTAGGATGTGCTGTAGTTGAAATAAAATCATATCAAGGCCCACCTTCTAGTGATGAAAATTGGAAACTTAAGAAAGGGGGCAGCGTTATAATGGATGGGGAGGCAAAGGTCATGGGTTCAAATCCTAGCTCTTTTCTGGTCACACAAGATCCTCTGTCTAGGTCATCTGTAAAATGAGGGGATGGGACAAGATGACCTCTAGGTTCCTTTCAGCCACAGTCTATGTCCTTCCCTCAAACAAGCAACTTCTTTCAGCTCCTGATCTTACTGTGTATGGTACTACCATCTGTCTGTCCCCAGGCTCACAACCTCGGACTCTTCTTTCTGTTTCTGTGCTTGCTGTCTCCAGGTAGTTACTGATTCTTCTTCCAAGTCTCTTGGCTCCACATCCCCAGGTCAAAGAACGGGGTTGGAAGGAACCTTAGAGAATCAAATCTTAACCCTCATTTTACAGGTGGGGGGCAGGGAAAGGAGAGAGATGAAGGGAAGAGAGAGAGGGAGAGAAAGAGGGCGGGGAAACACGGAGACACAGGCACAGAAATATCTAAACCTAAGAACGGGGGGGGGAGGAGGGGAGGGGGGAGGAGTAGGAGAGAGGGAGACAGAGAAAGCACGGGGGGGGTGGAGAGAGAGAGAGAGAGAGAGAGAGAGAGAGAGAGAGAGAGAGAGAGAGAGAGAGAGAGAGAGAGAGAGAGAGAGAGAGAAAAGAAGAAGAAGAAGAAAAAGAAGAGGAGGAGGAGGAGGAGAGACAGAGACAGAGAGAGAGAGACAGAGAGAGAGAATCACACAAGAAGAAACGGGCAAAGAACCTGGGTCTCCTTACTCCCAGACCAGGGTTCTTCCTCCTATAGTGCAGCTCACTCATGACTACTTATATATACGCCTGCCTCATCTCCTGTCTCTCTCCTACTTGGGTCTATCTTGTATACACAGCAGTTAGAAAAATCTCTGTCAAACACCCCTACTTGCCAACATGCTGTGATTTTCCATCACCTATCAGACCCAATTTAATGCTTCAGCCAGATATTTAAATTCTTCCATCAAGCAGGATCCTTGTGTTTACCTAAACTCATCTCTTTCAGATTGGGTTCAACAATTAGTTCTTACCCTTTCCATGCTGGGTGCTGTTGGGTAAGACACTGAAACACCTTGAAGGTCAATTTCCTCAAATGTTGAAAAAAGGGGGACAATAATTCTTTTTCTACATGCTTCATAGGACGTCTGTGAGACTCAAATAAAAAGATCTGTATAAGAGATTGAGGAGCCATAAAATGATATGCAAATGTGTCATCTTGAAGGTATTAGGGCAAAACAGAAGAAGGTTGGATCTGGAATCAAAGGGCCTGAAATTGCACATGGATTTTATCACTTTCTACTGATATGACCTTGGGCAAATCATTTCTCCTCTTTGGACCTCAGTTTCCTAATCTGTTAATAACACCTATCATTTACTTTGAGGTTGGCAAAGTATTTTGCAAATATCTCATTTGATCCTGACAACAACCCTAGAAGCTGGGTACTATTATTATCTCTACTTTACAGATGAGGAAACTGAGGCAAATTTGAGATTAAGTGACTTGTCCAGAGCCACACAGCTAGTAATGTCTGAGACAGGATTTGAGCTCAAGTCTTCCTGACTAAAATGCCAGGGCTCTGCCCATTGTGCCACCTTGATGTTATTTTCAGTTGTTTACAGTTGTGTCTGACTCTTTGCGACCTCATTTGGGGTTTTCTTGGCAAGGATACTGGAATGGTTTGCCATTTCCTTCTCCAGCTCATTTTACAGATGAGAAAACTGAGGCAAACAGGGTGAAGTATCTTGCCCAGGCAGCATTTGAACTCAGGTCTTCCTGACTCCAGGCATGGAACTCTATCTATTGCACCCCCTAGCGTCCCATCTTGATGCCCTAAGGACAAATCCTAGGGAATTAGACTAATTGACCTCAGAGGTCTCAGCTCTAACTCTAGGGATCCTACGATCTCGACCCAGGTTTGGATTTCAATTGCCTCTTCTGATCTTCCTTAATGCTAATACCCACCCTCTATTGTTTATCTCCGAAGTATCCAGAGCTTGTCTGGACACAGGTGTTTGCAGGCCATCTCCCCCATTAGAGCACAAGTTCCTTAAGACAGGAACTTGTCTTGTTTTGGGGTATTTTTGCCTTTCTTTGTAACCCTAGTGCTTAACACAGTGCCTGGCACATAGTGAGCATTTAGTAAATGCTTCCTGACTCTCTCCTGCCCTAACCCAAGACTAAAACGCACATCAAGTTCAGCCTCATTGTGCCTGGAGCCTGAGAGAGCCCGGGGTTTTTCACCATGGTATTATTTCTCCTATCTTTTCCCTTTTCTTCACTCCTGACAGAATCTGAGGGTGGAAATCACTACAGAGCAGCTGGCCCACCCCATATGTGTCCTGGAATTCCCTCCCATAATCCATCTGCCAAGGGACCATCCAACTCAATCTTTGAGGGCCTCTTTTTAAGAATAGCCCCTTCTGCTTGGGGCAGCTCTAAACTTTGGAACTGAGACTCAATCTGCCTCTGAGACTTCTACCTAATGCTCCTTGTTTTATCCTTTGGGGCCAAGTAGAACTGTGATCCCCAGTCCAGACTCTGGAGGCCTCTGTCCTGGATTAATCCAACAGCCTTGTGACTGTCCTCCTGGCCTCTTAGCTCCCCTTCCCTAGCCAGCCTTCCTACATCTGCCAAAATCATCTAAGGTAGGAGTGCTTAACCCTTCTTTGTTCTGCACCTCTCTGGATGCCTGGTGGAATCCAAGGATCCCTTTTCATAATAAAGCTTTTAAATGCATAAAATAAAAACATAAGTTTAAGAGGAAAGCAAATTATATTGAAATGCAGTTATTAAAATACTTTTAAAAATAAGTTCATGGACCCCGTAAGATTTCTCCAACAGCCTCTCTTGGGAGTTTGTGGAGTTCAGGTTAACCTCTGACCTAAGACACAGTTGCTGTACTCATAAATCTTCAGTGACGCCCTATGTCTTCATGGATAAAATACAACCCCCTGAGTTTGGCTCCCCCTGTTTTACCAGCCTTGGTTCACCCTGTTCCCCTTTATACACACTGTTCTAGCCAAATTAGGTTACCCACATCTCTTATCTCTGTCTTTTTGTATCCGCCATTCCTCTGAACTTGGAACTTACTCTCTCCTCATCCTTCTCTTTCAGAATCCTTCATATCCTTCAGATCAATCACCATCATTTTCCCGAAACCATTCTTGACTGCCCTGCCCTATCCTCCCTGTCACCCCCAAAGTGGTCTTTCCCTCCTCAAATTTTCCAGACACTCCATCCAAATCTCCCTTTCTGGCTCCAATATTCCCCACCTTGTACTTGTACTCCAAGCTTCTTGAGGGCAGAGAAAAGGGGGAAAGGCCTGAGCCTGACACATAGTAGGCACTTAATAAATACATGTTCTCTTCCCCCTTCTCCCATTGCCAAGCACAGGGCCTGGCACAAAGGAGGCACTGACTGTTGGAATTTCCCAGTAAGAACTGATTATGTGCCTACCATATATACCAGGTACTAACAAGGCTCTGTGCTGGCAAAAAGCCAAATCATTCTCTGCCCTAAAGGAGCTACCAGAACTTTAAGTGCTAGAGACAGAAATAATACATGGCAATAAGCATTTATTAAGAGTGGACTACATACAAATCAGGGCAGCTAGGTGGCAGAAAGGATAGAGCACTGGGCTTGGAGTCAGGAAGACTCCTCTTCCTGAGTTCAAATGTGGCCTCAGGCAATGACTAGGTATGTGACCCTGGGCAAGTCATTTAACTTTACTGTTTGCCTCAGTTTCTCATCTGTAAAATGAGCTGGAGAAGGAAATAGCAAACCACTTGAGAATCTTTGCTAAGAAAATCCCAAATGGGATCACAAAGAGTTGGTCACAACTGAAAAATGACTCAACAACCACACATACAAGTCACTAGGCTAGGTACTGTGGATACAAAGACAAACTGAAAACCAATTCCTATCCACAAGGAGCCTACATTCTACTACAGGGAATTAGCAAGTAAACTGAGAAATATATATGCAATAATCTGAGAGACCACAAACAATGAAAAGGAATAGGAAAGGCTTCCCACATGAGCTGAGCCTTGAAGGAAGCTAGGGACATAAGAGGTGGAGATGAAGAGAGAGTGTATTCTAAGCATGGCAGATAGCCCGTGCAAAAGCTGGCGACGAAGTGCTGAGTTTGGAGAACACACTGATTGTATGAAGGGAAAGAATATACAATAAGCCTGGAAAGCAGGCTGGAGCCAGATTGTGAAAGGTTTGAAAATGTCTATTTGAAGAGTTTGTATTTCATTCTAGCAGCGACAGCCACTGAATGTTTTTGAGTAGGGTAGTGGCATGATCAGACATGGGTGAGAGATCATTATGTGGAGGAATGGTTTGAGAGGTGAGAGAATAAAAACTGGGAGTCCAAGGAGGAGGCTATTGCAAGAGTTCAGGTGAGAAGCAATTAGGCCTGATCTAGGGTGGTGGCCCGTGTGAGTGGAGACCAGAAGGAACAAGTCTGTCATCTGCCAATTAGGGCCCTGGCTTTCATACCAGTCAGCTTCCTTTCCCACCTCCATGTCCTCCTACTCTCCGTATGTGAATGTCAGCACAGGAACTCTGCCTTAATTCCTCCCTGCCCCCACCAAAGGCACATCGGAAGCACCTGGCATGAAATCTGCCTTCAGTCTCTGTCTCCTCAGCAAGAGCCAGGCACTAGCCAACAAGATCTGGGGGTGTGTCTGGGGACTCCCTCGGGCTTCTGACACTCTGTCTTCAGGCAGGAGGCAAAGTGGCAGCTTTAGTCCCTTGAGAGCAGGAGTGGGTGGTAAGTACCCATTACTATCCACCACTCCTAGGCTGGAGATCAAGGGCTCATTGGGTGTATAAACCTCTGTCTGGCCACAATGACCTCAAGGAACCCACCAGCCATCTCCTCTCCGTCACAAAGGGGGAAAACCAAATAACACAAGATGCCAGAACCAAAGGGAACCTCAGAAAGTATCTGGTCCAAAATGTCCAAATCCTTTGGTCCAGAGATCTCACTGCTAGGGGAACACTTGAAGAGCATCAATGATATAAAGAAAGGTTCTGTAGAAACCAAATATTTATAGCAGCCTTTTTTGTAGGAGCAAAGAACGGGAAACAAGGCCAACTGTCATCAAATAGGGACTGGTGAGACTGTAATATGTGAATGAAACATTACCATAAGATGCAATGAATGTGAGAGTATAGATAAACTTTGGAAGATTTATAGGAACTGATGCAAAGTGAAGTCAACAGAGACAGGAAACACACACACACGTGCACACACACATATGTGCACACACGTGCACACATGTGCACGCGCACACACACACACACACACACACACCATAAATGGGAAGAAGAAAAACAAAACTACATTCTGTGAAATCACAGTAACCAATCTTGACTCCAAAGAAAAGTTATGAGAAGGCATATCTCCTGCTTCTCAGAAGAGGAAGAAGCCTATGAATATAAAATATAGTACACATGACATCAGGCTCTGTTGATGGATTAATTCCAGTTTTGAACTCCTCCCCCCACACACACCCTTTTTTATTCTGTATTATAAGGGAAGGCTCTCTGAGACGGAAGAGAACCCGTAATGTAAAACCAAAAGAGCAATACATTTTTAATGAAAGAAAGCATTTAGTCCAACCCCTTCATTTTGCAATGAAGAAACAGAGGTCCAGAGAAAAGTCAATGGTCCCACCCACACTGCCAATTAGTAGCACAACTGGTATATTATCTCTTGACACAATGTATCATGTTTCCACTCACTCTGCTCTGTCATCCTCCACCAGTGATGGCGATGGTGGTGGTGTAGTGCCGCTGCAGCTGATATTAACTAGCATTTATATAATGCCTTTAAGTTTTTAAACTGCTTTCACAAAAGACTTCATTTTATTCTCACTACCACTCTGGGAGGTAGGTGTTATTATTATTCTATTTCACAGATAAGGAAACTGAGGCAGACAGAGATTAACTGACTTTCCCAGGGCCACACAGCTAGCGAGTGTCTGAAGTCACATTTGATCTCATGTCTTACCGTCTGAGGCCCCTGTTCTCTACCCATTGTGCCATCCAGCTGCTCTTGGATCATTCCAAGGGCTTCATGTTCCGAGGATGGGATTCTACCAGGTCGGGGACAAAAGGACACAGTCCTGATTCCTGGCTCAGAATTTCCACCCTCAGAAATGCTGTGTAAATCTAGTCACTGTAGCTGGAGAAGGTCCTGAGCAGGGTCAGTTTAAATGAAGAAGGGTGGGGTGGAATTGGGAAATCACTTTTTGAGGTCAGGTTAGAATTAAACAGATCGTGACTGCGCGTGAAGAATTCAGAGAAGTATGAGCCAGTGAAGGATGAAAGAGGCTGAAGGAAAGCCGCATCCACAATGGCTGCAATAATATGGAAACAAACAACAAACCCCCCAAAACTGAATACCGAACAATGACCAAGACGGTGGAGGAAGGGAATACATACTTGTGCATCAAATCCAGAGGCTTTCACAGTTGGGAGGGTGACTAAACTGGTCAGTCACAAGCCCACTCGGGGCTAGGCACCATGCCAAATGCTAGGGATACAGACAGTATGTTTCCTGTCTTCAGTGAGCTTTCAGCCAAAGAAAAGACAAGCTAGATCCAGAGGAGATGGGTGGTCCTCACTTTGGGGGGCACTGGGCAAGGCCTCCTTTAGAAAGGGTGTCTGATTTGAGCCTCAGGGCAAGCCGGGGCAGCTAGGTGGTGCAGTGGATAGGACACCAGTGCAGGAGTCAAGAGGACTTGAGTTCAAATCTCACCTCAGACACTTGACACTCACTAGCTGTGTGACCTCGGGCAAGTCACTTAACCCCAATTGCCTCATCCTGGATCATCTCCAGTCATCCGGAAGAATATGTGGTCACAGAATTCAGATGGCTCTGGAGGAGAAGTGAGGCTGGGACCAGCACAGCCTTCCCTCACTCAGAACAAAGTCAAGTGCAAGTCATGTCATCACTTCTCTGATGGCATGGTCTTCTTTGGCAACAAAGGACAAATACACACACTAAAGTTTGTCTAGTTCAGTCTTCCATGTGAGGTTGGATCTTCTCTACAGCATCTCTGAAGGATGACCATGTAGACTTTGCTTGACTCCTTCTAATGATGAGGGTCTCACTACCTCATGAAACCACTTACTCCATGGTTGGACACCTCTGATTACTGGCAGATTCTTCCTCAAATCCACCACCCTGTACCACTTCTGATGACTCTTAGTTCTACATGATGGGGTCAGGGAATAATTTCAATCTCCCTTCCACCTCACAGCTCTTCAGCTATTTGAGGCCAGCAATCAGGTTCCTTTCACACCCCTCCCTTTCCCCCAAACCTTCTCTTCTTTATCCTCAGTTCCTTTAATGCATCTTCATGGGATGTGGAGTCCAGATCCTTCACCTCCCTCGGGATGCTTTTGTTATTGTTAATATCCTTCCTAATATGGAAGCCTTGACTGAGAGGCAACATGATATAGTGAGTGCATAGCTAAGCCTGAAGTTAGGAAGATGGATTCAAATCCTGCCTCAGACACTTATGTGACTTACTTAACCTCTGTACTTCAGTTTTCTCCTGTGTAAAATGAGGCAGTTAGACTTGATGACCTCTGATTTGTGGTCCTGTGAACACCATATGGTGGACTGAAGGTTCCATGATGTCAAGGACCTACTTTTCCTGTGTGGATATATTTGTAACCCAGTGTCTGAGAAGCAACGTGGAGAAAGAGCTAGCCTTGAAGTAGAGAATCTGGGTTCAGATTCTATCTCTGACACATATCGGCCTTGGGACTCTGGGCAAATCACTCAATCTTTCAAAGTATAACCTCCTTACAAGTGACTATTGCATTTTTGCCTTTCTATCTCCCCCAGCACCTAAAATGACATCCCTTTGCACATTACAAGCCCTTAATAAATGTTTGTTTGTTATCTCCAGGCAACTCTCTAAACGACCAGTTCCAGATAGGTCTCTGATCTGTATCTTCAGAAGGAGTTTTTGGATTGGGAGTTCTTTACACAGATGAAATTCCAGATCTAGATAAATTTTAGAACCAAACACAATGCCTTGTCCCTCACTGTTGGGCTTGGATTGGCATACTCCAAATGTAGCCTGATTGGACAGTGGGATGATAAAGGCAAAGGATAATGTTTCGGGCACATCCTGAACCTCTGAGACTGACGTCAGGGAAATCAATCATGTCCTCATTTGAGAGAGACCAAATTGGTCTAGAAAGCCCAAGGGGCTCACCCGATGGGGGCACATCAGGTACTCTTGAACATGAATAGGAAGATGTCCTCTCCCTTTTGCATTGTTGCCCTGATCCACCAAGAAAACCAAACTGAGATCACGCCACAGCCTCTCGTGTTAGGATGTACTTCCCCAAGTGGCTGCATGTCATCACTGAATTCCCGGGTAAGCTTCCAAGACACATGCCAATGGTAAGGCTAGCTCCTTGCCCTCAGCCTCCATCAGGTAGCAGGAATCTGAGAGGCTGGGTTAAGGCAGTTCGCACGTTGCTTTAAGGTCTACAGAGTACCTTCCTTTCCACCACCCTGGGAGGTGGATACTCCCATACTCCAATGTTCTATCAGACCTGGAATCTCATGGATGTAGGTAGTCCCTTCAGCAGTACAGACTGCAGTACACCCATGCTTGCCCATTCAGTGTGACTCTTGTCTATGCTTTCCCATAACTGCACTTCAAGGGGTCCATCCAACTTGCTGGGGGATCATTCCTTTCATTCCCTCCATATTCCAAGTATCCCGATGAGCATGCAGGCTGGTGATTTCTCATTCTCCTCATGTGACTGGACCATCTCTTCTGATACAGGTAGTACAAGTATTATGATCTCCATATAAAAGCTGAGAAAATCGAGGCTCAGAGAGGGTAAAGTTACTTGTCTAGGGTTACACCACTAGTGTTTTGAAGGAAAATAGGTTTTCTGACTCCCAGGCCTGTACATTTGAAGTCTCAGTTTCTCTTTTTGTAAACTGAGGGGGTTGGACTGGGGTAGTTCTTGACTCTTTTTTGTGTTGTGACTCCCCCCTCCCACCACACACACAATTGTCAGTCTGAGGAAGCATATGTGTTTCTCCTTTTTTTCTTCTTCTCTTTCTCCTTTTTAGGTCACTGGAGTTGTGACTTGCCCAGGATCACATGGCTATTGTCAAGTATTTGAGGTCAGATATGAACTCAGGTCTGTCCGATTCCTTCTTAAAGTAATGTTTTTAAGTGCATAAAATAAAATACATAGGATTATAATAACAACCAGTTATGTTGAAATAATTAACTTTTTTTTTAAAGTTCACTGGCTCTGGATTGAGAACCCTCAGATTGGATGGCCTCAGGGGCCCTACCTCCTGCTTCCCCCTCACCCCTCACCCCATGCCTGGTTCAGGGGCTTCTGCTAGCTATTGTACAGATCATTTCCCAGATACTTCTAAAACGGAGTCCAGAAGAGCAGCTGCTGACTGGGGAGTGAGGGAAAGAAGGAGGAGAGAGGAAGGAGGAGCTAGTGGGAGTGAGGCTCAACTCCGGCCTCCTGCCCAGGGAAGGGATCAGTTTTACTTCCTAACAATAAACCAGTTCTTCTCATAAATAGCTAATGAGTGCAGGATGTGGCTTTTTGGTCTCCACCCCAGTCAGGAACAAGTGGCAGGTGAGGGAGATGTGCCGACGCCTCACACCCATCACACTTTTATCGGCCTTGGGCAAGGGAGATGTTTCTCCCACCACCTCTTGGCCAAGCCTGGTGCTTTGGAGGCGCCAGGCAAGGGAGGGAGGGCAGGGCTGCGTTATCTGGAAAAGAAAAGGGCCAATTGGGGTGTTGGGCAGGTTGGGAAGCTGAGCTCTCAGAGGGCTGAGGTAGTCTGCAGGTACAGCACCCAGAGGCTCAGAGCAGTTCCAGTTCTCTCCCAAAGTCCAAGGAAGGGAGGGATGCCATTTTGCCAAGATCCCACCCCTCCCATCACAGAATGGGGCACAGATCACTTTATGCTAGCATTTTTTCCAATTCATGTAGCTACATGAGACTTTGTGGGTTCTGTCAATACATTTAGTCCATGGGGTGTGGATATGGGATAAAGGAGGAAGTGGTCATGGAAGTATTTATGAAGGGCCTGCTATGTCCTTCTTAATGGTTGAGGAAGGGGCTGGGAGAGGGAGAGAATTTGGTACTGAAAATAAAATCAAATTGATTTTTTTAAAGTGTCTACTGCCAGGCACTATGCATAGATGGAAAATGATTGCATATTCGTACTTTTTGATGCATAATTTTATACCTAATATTTTGAGAGAAGCAGAATAATATATAGTCTTGGGCTTGAAGCAGAGAAGGTCTGGGTTCAAATCCCAGTAATGATACTTCCCAGTGGTGTGAACATGGACAAGGCTCTGAATTTTCCTGTGCCTCAGTTTCCTCATCTGCAAATGGGGAGAATAAGACCTAGAGTATTTATCTCAAAGGGTGGCTGTGAAGCTCAAAGAAGATAATGGGATATAAAGTCTTTTGGAGATGTTAAGTAATGTGGACAAAAATTGTTAACATGATATTTATAGGTTTGCAAAACTCATTACATCCAATGTTACATGGATTCTAAGTAAAACACTATCCACTGCATCGCACTGTCTCTCTGTCAACTGTTAACTATTTTTGAGTGAAAAATATTGTCAATATGGACGCATTGCTTTTAGATAATGACTCACAGTCCCAGGAAAGGGAAGGAAATGGAAACTCTGAAAGCAGGACCTTGCCCAGGGTCACTCAGCATTTGGTGGGACAGTAGAGGGACCGCTGGACTGGCAACCAGGGTCTAGGCTGGGCATTGCCACAAAGGAACCGTGTAACTTTAGGCAAGCCCCTTTACTGCTCTGAACATCAGTTTCTGTATCGGTAAAATGGGTAGGTTGGAATGACTGACCTCTCAAGTCTCTTTCTATGTCAGCAGTCTATAAATGTAGGGCTTATGCCCCACTGAGCACAGATAGAGCTTTATTCTCTCTTGTTACAGGACTCTGCAGTTGGTAAGAATGGAACACTGGGGGCATGGGTCGATGCCATCCTTGATGAGGACCAAGAGTGTGAGCTCCAAAGATGGCATCATGTTTTCAAGCCTGATCCCTCAGCCCTTTTATGGGAAGCCAGCCTGATGACATCCTCTGACAGACAGCTTTGATTCAGGCAGAAGAAAAGAACAGAGGAAAGGGGGTCATGTCAAAGAGACCTGGGTCACTACCATGCCCCTGAGCAAGAGATTGTGGTATGTTCAGGTCCACTGCCAAGTTCAAAAGGGTAGGAAAGCTAGCTCCTGCCACCCTACTGGAGGCTAAGGTGCAGGTGCCAGACTGGGGGAGGGGTAAGAGACTCAGATGGAAGACAGTCTGGTTTAAAGTGCAAAGGGCTCTGGGGTCAGGGTCAGAGGAGAACCTGGTATGGATGCCAGTTGGGGATGCACTGAGGGCTGAAGGAGGGACAAAAGGCCCATCTCAGAAAGAAGGCAATCTGGTGTGAGTGTTAAGGACTCTGGATTTGGGGTCACAGGATCTGGGATTGAATCTCGGGCAGTTCTGTTCCTTAAAACCTCAAGTAATCTTGACCAAGTTGACCAAGTCACTTACCCTCTCTTGGCCTCAGGCTTTCCATCTATGCAATGAGGTGGGGGACACTTAGGGATGTGTGTACTGGCCTAAATGATTGTAAAATCCCTTCTAACTAACTCCTATCATTCCAGTTGCAGTCTCTAGGTTCCTGTCCATCAACATCCCAGTCCACTCCCGCCGCTCTCCCCCCGTTGCCCAGTTCCCCACTACTAACTACTATGTAAGTAAGTAGTAATCTCGGGGCAAATCCCTTCCCCATCCCTCAGTTTTCCCATCTGTTAAAGTAAGGGGGCCCCTTTTCACTCTAAATTCGCGGACTCAGCTCCTCTTCCTCTGCCAACCGGTGACCTTGGGTACGTCCCTCGCGCCAATCTGAGCCTCAGTTTCCCCATGTGTAAAAGGAAGGGGCTAGCCTATACAGCCTCCTTCCCCCCCCACCCCCCGCGCAGGTTCCCCCCAGCCCTGAGCCCCGGGGGGCACCCTCCCCGGCGCACCTGCAGCTCGTCGAAGGCGTCGTCGATGCCCGTGACCTGGTGCTGCTCGTGCAGGGCAGGCTCGTCGCAGAAGAAGCAGACGAGCGCGCGGTCGGTAAGGCAGAAGAGCTTCACCTTCTCGTGGGCCTGGCAGGGCAGCGCGGCGCGCCGGGCGCTCAGGATGGCGTCCAGCGGAAAGGCGCTGTAGCGCTCCACGATGTTGGCCAGCTTGAGGCTGGGCGCCAGCGCCGGCTCGGCGAACGTGCGCCGGCACTCGGGGCAGTCGCGGGCGCCCTGGGCCTCCTGCCGCACCCAGTGCTCGGTGATGCAGCGGCGGCAGAAGTAGTGCTCGCAGCCCAGGCTCACCGGGTCCTGGTAGATGCTCAGGCAGATGGAGCACAGCAGCTCGTCCTTCAGGCTGCACGCCATGGCTGCAGTGTGCCCGGGATGCCGGCCGCCCCCCGCCCCGGCAGGGCCGGAGAGGGGTACCCACCCACCCGGGGAAGGGACGGAGACTGGGGCGCGGGAGGAGGGGGCGCGCCCAGGTGCAGCCTGCTGCCACCGGCCCCGGGCTCCTTCCCCACCGGCTGGCTCCGCGTCTCCGGCCCCGGCTCCCTCCGGCTGCGCTCAGGACCCAGGGGAGCAGCCCAACCCGGAACAGGCGGCGCTGGGGGAACGGAGACGGCGGCGGCCGGCTGGTCCGTCCCGGGCGGAGCCTGGAGAGCCGAGCTCCGCCCCGACGGAGGAGGGACGAGCCGAAGCAGCTGCTCCAAGCCCCCGCCAGCCAGACGCAGGCTTCTTCCATTCATAGGCTCAGCGTAGCCTTAGAGGGACCTTAGGGAGCACTTTACAGCCGGGGGATCTAAGGGCTGGAGAGGGGGGAGGAACCTGCCCAAGGCCACAAGCTTACGTTAGTCGCAGAAGCAGGATTCGAACCAGGGACTCCTGGTTCGCGTGCTCTCCCGGACAGTCTCCTTTCATCGAGCTGATTCAAATGCAGTCTTTTGAGGGAGATATTTGGCCTCTTGCCCCTTACCCAGATATTCTTTACACAGAGCGCCCCCTGTTCTAAAAGGCTGTAGGATTTGGTGGGTTGATTAGGGACCATTTAGTCCAAGACCTCTCTCCCCCCTCATTTTACAGCTGAGGAAACTGACACCCTGAAAGGTCACACATATAAAGAGGGGAACCAGAATTTGAAACTATGTCTTCTGGCTCCAAGTCCCAGTGCTCCGTCACTGTACCTGACTACTTGACCATGTCCAGTAAAGCAGCAGCACCCCAGGATCCAACCAAGTCAGGGACTAAACTCTTGCCCCTCCCTTTTCCCATCTTATGAACATTTTGACCTGAGAACAGAGGCTCATGGTAACCTACTCCTGTGTGCTTGGGACAATGGGTCTTTTGTTGTCAGGGATAGGTTAACTGAGGCTGAATCGTCAATGCCTATCATGAGGCCCTCTTTTAGGGAATGGAAGAAAGCGTCATAGTTATTTCAGTAACCTAGTCTCCCCCTGCTCTCATTCATTCAGTAAACATTTGTTATAGTTAATACTCAGAGGGATTTGTGATCTTCTCTGTCAATTTTCCCTCCACAACCCAATGATGCTTGCTAGTCCTATACCACTAAGGTCTTCCTATTGGATCAGTTCACAATTCCACTAACAATGCATTAGTGTTCCAATTTTCCCACTTCTTATCCAACATTCATCATTTTCCTGTTTGGTCATGTTAGTCAATCTGATAGGTGTGATGTGGTACCTCAAAGTTGTTTTGATTTGCAATTCTCTAATCAATAGTGATTTAGAGCATTTTTTCGTATGACTATAGAAAACTTTAATTTCTTCATCTGAAAAGCACTTGTTCATGCCCTTTGATCACTTATCAGCTGGAGAATGAATGACTTGTATTCTTATAAATTTGACCCGGCTTTCTATATATTTTAGAAATGAGGCCTTTATCAGAGATACTGGCTGTAAAAATTGTTTTCCAGCTTTCTGCTTCCCTTTTAACCTTGGGTGCATTGGCTTTATTTCTGCAAAAACTTTTCAATTTAATGTAATCAAAATAATTCATTTTGCATTTCATAATGTCCTCTATCTCTTGTTTGGTCACAAATTCTTCCCTTCTCCATAGATTTGACAGATAAACTATTCCTTGCTCTCCTAGTTTGCTTATAGTATCAGCTTTTGTATCTAAATCAGGTATCCCTTTTGACTTATCTGTAGAGAGTGTAAGATGTTGGGGTATACCTAATTTCTGCCATACTGTTTTCCAGTTTTCCCAGCAGTTTTTGTTAAATAGCAAATTCTTTTCCCAAAGCTGGAGTCTTTATATTTATCAAACAGTAAATTACTATAGTTATTGACTATTATGTCTTGCGTGCCTAACCTATTCCACTTATCCACAACTCTATTCCTTAGCCAGTACTGAGCAGTTTTGATGATAGCTGCTTTATAATATAGTTTTAGATCTGGTATGGTGAGACCACCTTTCCTTGCATTTCTTTTCATTAATTTCCTTGATATTCTGGTCTTTTTGTTCTTCCACATGAATTTTGTTATTATTTTTGCTAGTTCCATAAGATAACTTTTGGCAGTTTGATTGGTATGGCACTGAATAAGTAATTTAATTTAGATAGACTTGTCATTTTATTATATTAGCTTGGCTACCCATGACCAACTAATATTTTTCTAATTATTTAGATCTGACTTTATGTGAAAAGTGTTTTGTATTTGTATTCATATAGTTCCTGGGTTTGTCTCAGCAGGTAGACTCCCAAATATTTTATAATGCCTACAGTAACTTCAAATGGAATTCTGGAGTTTTCAAACTTTTGGAAATTGTGGAATCATAGTATTAAAAGAAGGTGGGGAAAGGGGAGATTTGGGAGTCAGAGTTAGTAAAAAGCATTGTCCAAAAAAAAAGAAAGAACAAAATAGAGTATTAGAAGGAGAATAGATGGAGATGGAAAATCAGGACAGCTTTGAAAGCAACAGGTGGAATTTATTAAATATTTTAGTGGAAGACTGGTCAATGGGAGCCCTGTCCTCAGAGCATGTGCAGCAAGTGTTCTTTTGTCTAGACACATGGGGAGATTTAGGTAGCTTCTTCTGGCAGTGTGTGATGGTACATCATGGAGGGCCCTACCCTCCAATTGAGAGCATTTGCAGGTTTGACCCCTTCTAGCCCGTTAACCAATTAGTGAAGAAATGGACTTTTGTTTGGCTGCTAAAAGAGAATTAGGACAGTGTAGGAAAGACTCCAAAGGGAGCAATTTAGCTCTCTTTTTCCTCCCCTGGTGTCCAGAGAGGAGGACAAGCTGCTGTAGGTCTCTGGAGGGAAGGGGGAAGAGGTGGAGAAGAAGGAACCTTGGGTCCACTCTCTCACCTGGAACCAGCATGAAGCCTGAAAGAAATAGAGCCAATTCAATGACCTACTCTCCCCACCTGGGACATCATGAAGTCATAAGCACCTGACTTTGTTATGGTGTCTGTCCCTATTGTGAAGATGAAGAAGTATTGGAGACAAAATGGACCAGACTTTAACCTGGGAGCCTTGAGAGGTCAGTAGATAAGCCACTAGAGTTCCAGTGATGGGAATCCATGACAGGGCTTTCAGGCAGCCCCAGGGATCTGCTTGACCCAGCAGCATGTCAAAGTAAGCCAAGATGGAGCTCTGCTGAATTCCAAAGTACACCTACTAAGTGTAAATGTTTTGTAATAATAGCTTCAAGTTGGAATCCACTCTTCCCTGGGACTGAGATGAAAAATGGAGAGAATGTTTCCTGGGTGTTGGGAGGGAAATGTTTATATCTTCTCAGTAAATAACTTTTGTAAAAGCTAATTGATGTTAATACTAAAACTCTAATGACTGAAAGATACGAATGATATAAGAGATATACTACCAGTAACTGATAGTTGATATTGGAAAGAACTCACTGGAATGGGGGTTCAAACAAATAGCGTTAGAGAGGAACCCCCCTTCCATGTTGCTAGCCCTTGGGGGACCCAACTCTTCAGTGTGGATGAGAATTGGGATAAAGACTCCCCAGGGCTTATTATGGGTTCCCCCTCTCCTTTCTAAAGCAAGCTGTTCAATAGAGATTTAGGATTTTACATATAATCCTCTTTTTTTCCCAGTCTACTTTTTATATGGAAATGTCCTTTGGTTTTTGAGTGTTCATTAAATCCAGAATTTTAAAAATGCAATTAAGACTTTCTCTGCTCAAAAGCAGTATCTCACTCAAATATCAAAGAGTCAGTGATACAAAAGGGAAAATATATGATAATAAAGCAAAAGTAATGTGGTTATTTAGCTCCAGAAGACCTGGAGGAGGTCATGGGCTCACCATCCTTAAATATCAGGCTAAAAGGGGATTAGATGTGTTTTCTTTGGCCCCAGGAGACAGAACCAGGACCAATGGGTAGAGACTATGTAGAGTCGGGTTTCAGTTCAATATGTGCAAAAATTTCCTAGTGATTCCAGCTGTCCCAGGACGCAGTGGGGCTGCTCCATGTGGTTATTAGTTCCCTGTCACTGGAACTGTTTGAGCAGAAGCTTGTCTTGTGTTGGTGGGTGAGTGCCCTTTAAGGTCCCTGCCAATTCTTTGCAAGGTGCAGGTTGAATTTTTTGTAAGTTTTTTTTTTAAAAAAAAACAAAACAAAACAAAGCAGGCTGTACATAATAGAGACTTGCAGTATCATGTACAAGCCTCTTTTTTCTCTTCTATTATGCTTATGCAAATGCCCATTCTCTTTGGTGTTTATTCATTTTATTTAACTACATTAATTAATTTTTTAAAAAAAGATTCCTATTGATTGTAAAAAGCCTTTGATTCTATTATACCAGTTTGCAACTAATGATCAATGCTAACGGCGACAGAAGTGTGCCATGTGATGATAATATTAACTGACATTTACATAGGGCTTTAAGATTCACAAAGCATTTTACATGTTTTATGGCATTTGATTCTCACAATAGCCCAGTGAAGTAGGTGTTATTATTTTCATTTTACAGATGAGGAAATTAAAGTTAAGAGAGGTCAAGTGACTTGCCCAGTTGCTAGTAGTATCTGAGGCAGTATTTGAACTCAGGTTTTCCTGACTCAGAGTCCACCACTGTCTCTGCTATCCCATGCTAGTATTATAAGTATTCCTAATGATATAAATGCATTTCAGGGTGGTATGGTTGGGGAACTATCAGTAAATCAACACTTATTAAAGTGCCTACTATGTGCCAGGTACTTGGCTAGGTGCTAGGGCTACAAACACAAAAATGAAACCATCCCTGCCATCAAGAATCTGACTTTTATTTGGATGATGAAAGGTATAGTAACATTTCTTCCTCCCTTTTATAACATCTGGATCTAGTGACAATATAATAAACACACCATACTTGTACTATCCATTTTCCCATTTGGCCACTTGTACCTGAGAATAAATTCACCATTAGGAACTAAATATAGGAGATTAATTTAGAGACAAAAGAAGGGAATGGAACTTGATTAATAAATTGTATCCTCATACAAATTTATACCACAGCCACATCTATGCTCACATCAACCCCTTATTTCAAACCCCACTCCAATTCTACATGGCAAATTCTCCACAGAACCCATGGAAACTATAGTTTTGAGTAAGGCTTTCCCCATATTCGAGCCTCAGTTTCCTCAATTGTTAATTGACCTGGATAACCCTTGATGTCTCCTGTAATGCTAACAGTTTGGGATTCTGTGATTCTAAATTTCTGAAGATTCTTAGGGTTCAGGAGCACAGTGTGACTATCCTTGTCCTAGGCTATCACTTCTATTCATCCCTTGAATAATCTTGTATGTACTTATCTGTTTGTATGTTGTATATTTCAGCATCTAGAATTCTTCTTTGCACATACTAAAAACACTTAATACATACTGATTGAATTGGATTGGATTGAATTTATAGAAGACATACAATATGAAGAAAGATGTATTATATGTATGTGTGGCATAGAGGATACAGGAATGATCCTAACATCAAACCAGGGAGAGACAATTTCATTAATGCATTTTGGTGCAAAAATTTTCACCAAATTTCTTGCAAGGAGAGTATAGAAGTTTAGCCAAAAAATAATTCACTATGGCAAAGTTAGATTCATACTAGAAAAAATGGTTCCATATAAAAGAAAGCAATTGGAGTAATTAGTCAGATAAACAACAAAGGAACAAAAATTATATGATTATTTCAAAAGATACATAAAAAATCTTTCCAAAAATAAAACATTCATTATGATTTTTTTTTAAAAATACAGTATTAACTACAAAGCATAGGAAAGGAATAACCTTTTCCTTTAGCTGATCTTTTTATGGCATGCTGTCTATTCTCACCATCTTGGACATCCTCTTCTAGAAGATGCTTGGTTTGCTTACATCCTCATAGGCAATGAAAATCTCATGCCCAGCCTGAACACAATTATCCAGATATGATCAGACTGTATCAACATCTATTCCACATATCTATCTTGTGTGCAAAGATAGCATGAGAGATCCTTGTCAAATACTTCAGTGAAATCCAGGTAAACTGTATCTACTTCATTCCCTGACCTACTTGTCTAGCATTCCTTTCAAAAATGGAAAATGAAGTTAGTCTGGCACAACTTGTTTTTGGTGAACACAGGAATGATTAGCGAACAATATTTATCTTTCTCAGTGTTCACAAGCCATCTATAGTCCAGACTACCATGACTTTGGGACTATTTACTATTTCTCATGCTCCTGTTTTCATGCTCAGTGTTTCTCATGCTCAATGTCAAATTCACAGGTAATGAATCTCCATCCAGTGGCCATTCTAGACATGCTCAAGTCACTTAAATCCAATAAAATATTTAATAAAAACAGAAAACCTGAAGCAAGGTAAATAACAAAGGAAATGAATCATATAATTAGTATTGTCAGTACTCATTCCCAGACAGCAGCTGCCTCCCAACACTCCCCAAGGTAGCCAATGACTCAGAGTCTCATCAGTTCCCAAACATCCTAATCCCTTGTGAGAAGGAAATCGTTCAGTTAAATTCATGGCTGGATATTAGGATACTAGAGAGCAATGTCCACAAACAGTCTCTGCTTAATCATCTGCCTCTCAATCTCAAAGTAGCAGCTAGGATGCCCTTGGGTTCCAAGACTCCAAACATAGGAGTTCAATTGTCCCTTTCTCTCTCATTCACTGGTTCCACCTCTTTGCAAGATAGATTCCCTTCTCACATCACCAGCTTCCTGGTTTCTCTTCTTGCACCCCAGGTTGGAAAACTCCAACAAGATTTCTGCAAGTCTTCTAGCCCTATCCACTATATCCTATGATCCTTTTAAGTTGGGTTCACTAGAAGTTGCTGAACTCACACACAAACTTCTGGGAAATGTAGTCCCCCAAAGTAAACTTGGAAACTACTTCTTCAACTCATACTTCCTTACACTTCTCTTTAAAAATGTATTTTCTAGGTGGTACAGTGGCTAGAGCAGTGACCCTAGAGTCAGGAGGATCTGAGTTCAAATCTAGCTTCAGATTCTTACTAGCTGTGTGACTCTGGTTTGCACGCACACACACACACACACACATTTAATTTCACTAGGAATTGAAGTCAAGATCATCAGTCCATAGCCTGACTCTTTTCCCTTTTTTGAAAATCAGGACACATGTTAGTTCTTTAGCATCTTTTCCCCTTCTTTGAGTTTTCCTATATAAAAAATTAAATATTTTATTAGAAACAAATTAAATGTCAATACGTTCAACTGTCTCTGCTTAGTAATTATTTGCATTTAAATTTATTAATTTCAATGTTTAACATAACACTTGAAATTTTTTTCCTTAAAGTCCTCATCATGGTTTGTTGCCTATCATTCTCAATTATTTTTCCTTATATTATCACTGCTAGTATGGATTTCATCTTTCTGGTTTTGGTTTTTCAGTTTTGCATTATTTCATAAAGGTCTTTCCAGATTTCTTTATATTATTCATAATTGTTCATATTAATTGGATTATTCCATTTTAATTGTAATATTCCATTACCTGAAGGTACCACAATTTATCCAACCATCCCTCCTTTGTTAGGCATCTAGGTTGTTTCCAGTTGTTTGTAATTATATGTAATGCTGCTGTGAACATTTTGAACAGATAGTTCTGTTTTGTGGAGTTTGGGTGACACTGCCAGGGTATATTTCCCACAATGGAATGACTGGTTCCAGGGGGAGGTAATTTTTTTTGTAGTTGTTTACTTCCAGATTGCTCTTCAGAAAGATTCTACAAGTTTGTGAGTCCCAACAAGTAATCAGTTACTGTACCTGTTTCTCCACAATCCCATCATCATTGTTTCTTTGCTTATAGTTATTTTTTTTTGCCAATATGACAGTACTGAAATAGCACATCAAAGTTAATTCAATTTGTATTTCTTTGATTATTAGTGAGGTTGAACTTTCCTCCACATGACTATTAGCCAGTTATTCCCCACTTTAAAAATTATTTATTCATATCCTAGGATACAGTCCTTCTGCCTCTTAGGATCTTAGTTTCCCTGAAAGCTCAACTCAGATGTCAGCTTTAACATGAGACATTTCCTAATCCCTAATCCTAAAACCCCTAATACTAGTACTTCCTTCAAAAAAATTGCCCTGTGAGGATGGAGAGCATTCCAGGAGGGGATGAGAAAGGGAAGGGTGAAAATAATGCAAAATCATGGAGTTGGGAGATGGAGTGGGAGGACCAGCAAATAAACCAGTGTAGCTGAGTTATAGCATATGTGGAGGAGAGTAAATTGTAAGAAGACTGCAAAAGTTAGAAGGTACCAGTCTATGAAGGGCTATAAGGACCAGAGGGAGGAATTCATATTTGATACTAGAGCTAACAGAGAGCCACTGCAGTTTATTGAGTAAGAGAGTAACTTGAACTACAGGAAAATCACTTTGGCAGCTGAATGAAATATGGATTAGAATAAGAGGAGACTTGAGGGAGTGAGGCCAATTAAGAAGCTATTATGGTATTAGGGTTAAAGATAATAAGGGTCTAGATCAGGACATGACTGTGTAAGTGGAGAGAAAGAAATTTACAGGAGAGATGTTGTAAAGGTAGAAACACCAAGATTTGTTCATAGATTGTCTATGTGGGGTAAGTGAGGCATCCAAGATGACACTGAGGTCTCAAGGGTGGTTGATCTGGGAGGATGGCGATGTCTTCAAGAGTAATAAGAGAGTTTTCAATATGTTTAATAAGGATGTATGTGTAGAGCCCGTATAAGATTGCATGATGTCTTGGGGAAGGAGTGGGGAGGGAGAGGGAGAAAATTTAAAACTTATGAAAGTGAATGTTGAATGTTGAAAATTGAAAACAAATAAACAAATTTGATTTTAAAAAGAGGGTTTTCAAGGAAGGAGGGCTTGGAGAGGAAGAAAATGTGTTGTGTTTTGGTTATGTTGTTAGACATGCTTACAGAACATCCAAGTTGCTGTTGATGACATGGGAATAGAGCTCAGCAGAGAGATTAGGGCTGATATTTACATGTGGGGAACATGTGCATAGAGATAGTAGTTTAACCTAGGGGAACTGAGGAGATAGCATGGAATGAAAAGAGAAGAGGGTTCAAGGCAGACACTTGGGGGATGCCCACTGTTAGTAGGAGTGACCTGGATGAAGATCCAGCAAAGGACACCGAGGAGAGGTCAAATGAGGCAGAAGGAGAGCCAGGAGAGGACAATGGCATGGAAACTTTAGAGAGGAGAGAGAATCAAGGAGAAGGGCGTGGATGACAAGGTCAGAAGAGGTCAAGATGGGTGAAGATAGTAAAGGCCATTAAATTTGGGGATTAAGAGATCATTCATAACTTTGGAGAAAGCAGTTTCAGTTGAAGATGTAAGACTGGGAGACCAGACTGCAGAGAATGAAGAATGAAAAGAGGAAGAAGAGGCAGCAATTTTAGATGACCTTCTCAAGGAGTCCAGCTACAAAAGGAAGAGATACAGGATGTCGGTTAGTGGGCTTGGATAGATCAAGGGAGGGTTTTTTCTTTAAGGAGTAGGGATGTCTAAGTTTGTTGCCTCAGACAAACTGAGGGCTGGGAAAGACCTTATCTTAGAAAGGCCAAGGTCATCCACTGAATCTCAGGCCATCACCAGTCATCTTCACTTTCGTCTCACTACTTCTTTGGAGGAGAGAGTGAGACTGATGACTGTGTGCAGTTCTGCCTCAGTTTTAAAAATTTTATTTTATTTTTAATCTATGGTATAAAAAATCATTTCCCTAACATAGTATAATAAAAAGATGATTGCACATGAAACTGCAAATCTATTATGTACATTTCTTTTAAATATAGAACAAAGTTAACATGTAACTTTCTTTTTTCCCTTGTTTTCTTCCCTCTCTCCACCTCACCTTAGTGGTCACCATTAGACACAAATAGGAAGATAGGCAAATAAATATAGATATATGTGTACATATGTAAAATTATTTTATGCACAATTCTATCAATCAGTTCTTTCTCTGAATGCAGATAGCATTGTGCTATCTTATAGTTAATTTACATATTCATAACAATAATCAAAATATTTTATCACTCAAGGTCATTCTTAAAACAATATTGGTGTTATTAGATACAATGTTCTCTTTGTTGTGCTCTTTCCACTTTTCATTATTTTGTGTAAACCTTTTCATGTTTTTCTAAGATCATTGAACTCATCATTTCTTATAATACAGTAGTATTCCATCACAATCATATACCACACCATGTTCAGCCATTTCCCAATGATAGGCATCCCCCAAATTTCCAGTTCTTTGCCACTACAAAGAGAGCTGCTATAAACATTTTAGAACATATAGGTTCTTTTCCTTTTTCCCTAATCATCTTTGGAAATAGACCCAGTCATGGCATTGCTGAATGAAAGGTACTTTAACAATTCTTTGAGTACAGTTCCAGATTGCTCTCCAAAATGGTTGGATCAGTTCACAGTTTCGCCAGCAATGAATTAGTCTCCAATTTGTCCAACATCTGCCTCACTTAAATCCAATTCATGTACAAGTCAAGATATTGCCCTCATGATGTCATTGGAAAAAAGGAAGGAGTCAATAAATATGGAGCGATTGACTATAAGAGAGAGAGAGTAGGGTTTGATAGTGGGGATAACCCGCTTGAGAAGACAAAAGGGGATGGAATAGAAGGTTCTTGTGATTTTCTAAGTCTCACCATGGAGAAGGACCACTTTTTATTTTGAGGTGGGGTAAAGGACATTTGACTGGTGTGAGATGAGGAGGGGAGAATAAGGAGTGTTCAAGGAACGACCTCCATTTTTTTTGGTGCAGTGTGACTCAAGGTCCTCCCCTGAGAAGAAGAGCACAGCGTAGAGTAAGCATTTGTATAGGGGAGGGCGTGCAGGGAGGAGGGAGGAAACGGTTTGGAATACCCTATGTGGTAAATGGGATAGATCCATTCGGGAGGTGTGCAATGATTGCCTTGATGTAGTGGCTTCCCTTCTGGTCCCTCTCAAGTCTGCTCCACCTCCACACAGGTTGTCTTGCCCTCTTCTCTCCCTCCTGCTACCCTTTTATGTGCTTTCTTCCCCAATAGAATGTAAGCCCTCAGTTTAATGGGTTTTGTGTCTCCAGCACTTAGCACAATAGGTGATCCACAGTAAGCACTTAAAAATACTTTATACTGGTGTCAATATCTATCATAATAGCTAGCATTTATATAAAAATGCTCTAAGATTTGCATATATATGTGTGTATATATACACACATATATGTGTATGTATGTATGTGTATATATGTATACACAATCTCATTTGATCCTCAGAACAACTCTGGGAGGTAACTGCTAGTATTATCTCCATTTTATGGTTGAGGAAACTGAGGCAGGCAGAGGCTAAGCAACTTGTCTAGGGTCACATAGCTAGAAAATGGCTGGATTTTAATGTAGGTTGCCTTGATTCCAGTCTACTGCTCTATTCACTGTGCCAACTAACTCTTCTTTTTCTTTCTTCCTTCCTTCCTTCCTTCCTTCCTTCCTTCCTTCCTTCCTCTTTCTCTTTCTTTCTTTCTTTCTTTCTTTCTTTCTTTCTTTCTTTCTTTCTTTCTTTCTTTCTTCCTTCCTTCCTTCTTTCTTTCTTTCTTTCTTTCTTTTTCTGTCTCTATCTTTATCTCTTTTCTCTCTCTCCATGTCTCTTTCTGTCTCTGTCTTTCTCTGTTGCTCTGTGTCTGTCTTACTCTGTGTCTCTATGTCTGGCTGTCTCTGTCTCACTGTTTTTCTGTCTCTGTCTTTCCTTATTTCTCTGTGTTTGTCTTACTCTGTACATGTGTCTCTGTGTCTGTTTGCCTGTCTTTGTCTCTCTATCTCTGTTTCTCTGTCTCTGTTTCTCTGTGTCCATCTTACTCTGTATCCATGTCTCTATGTCTGTCTGTCTGTCTGTCTCCACAGTGAGGGTCCAGTGGAGATTATGTAACATAAGTTATAGTGGACCTAATCAGCATGGTTTTAGGGTTGCCTCAAGGTTTCTTTCAGAAATACATGAAGAGGAATGAAGCAGGTAGATGGTAGGCATAATCCCAAATTGGAACTTGACAAGATGTGGTTGGTAATAGGACAAGGGAAACAAGGATTCAGGTGCAGAGGATAGCTTGCTGTTGAACTGGTTCAGCAAGGAGTTGAGATAGGGAAGGGAAGAGAGCCTAGCTAATGTGAAGTGATAGATGGAGGAAGAACTGGGGAGTGCAGACATCAGAGGTCATGGTGAGGATGAACAGAATTAGGGGAGAAAAGTCATAGGTAAAGATGGAATGATAAAAAATTATAATCAGATAAAGGAATTTTGGAGGCCTAGCTATACTTCATCTCAGATTAAACTACAAAGCAGCAATCATCACAATTATTTAGGACCGGCTGAAAAAACTAAAGTTAACCAGTAGAGTAGATTAGGTTTATAACAAACAGAAGCAAACAAGTTTAGTAGCCTAGCATTCAATAAGCCCAAAGATTCTAGTTACTGTGGTAAGGGCTCATCAAACTACTGAAACTGCTTAGAAAACTGGAAAGCAGCCAGGCAGAAATTAGGCAACTCCAGCAACTCATACCACGTATCAAAATAAGCTCCAAATAGATGTACAACTTAGATATATGAAAGGTCATATCATAAAGAAATTAGAGGAATGAGGAAGTAATTACCTTTCAGATCTGTGGATGGGGAAGAGTTCCTGACCAAACAAAGGATAGGGAAAATCACAGAAACTAAAATAAATCATTCTGAGTATGCAATTTTTTAAAAAATTTGTACAAAATTTGTAAATGTGGTTAAAATTAGAATAGAAACAGTCAATTGGGAAAATAACTTCATCGAAAGTTTCTTTGTTAAGGGTCTAATTTCCAAAATATATGAGACTGCTTCATATTTATAAGAATAAGAGCCATTCCCCAATTAAATAAATGGTCATGCTATGAACATACAATTTTCAGTGGAAGAAATCCAAGCTACAGACATCCATATGAAAAGACACTCCATATCACTCTTACAGAAATGAAAGAAAAGCAGATATGAGGTTCTACCCCATACCCATCATATTGGCAAAGATGAAAATAAAGGAAAAATGACAAATGATGAAGGGACTGTGGGAAAACAGGGGTACTAATGTACTGTTGGTGGACTTATGAATTGGTAAATCAATTTAGGACTATATTCAAAAAGTCAATAGACTATATCCTTTGACCTAGGAATAACACTACCAGGTCTATACCCCAAAGAGATCAAAGATAGAGGGATAAGACCCACATGTACTCAAATATTTATAGCATCTGTTTTGTGGCAACAAAAAATTGAAAATTGTCGGTTAGGAAGTAGCTGAACAAATTATGGTATATAAATGTAATGGAATATTATTTCACTATAAGAAATGAACACAGAAATAATTTTGGAGGAACCTGGGAAGATATATGACCTAATGTAAAATGAAATGAGAAGAACCAGGAGAACAATTTATAAGACAGCAAGGACAACATGAAGACAATTTGGAAAGGCATAAGAACTCTGATCACCAAGCACTGTTCTAGACAATCAATGAAGTGTGCTACCCACTTTCTAACAAAGATGATAGACTAGGATGCGATATGAAACATAGATTTCTTTTTGGACATGACCAATGAGGGAATTTGTTTT
This sequence comes from Bettongia penicillata ogilbyi, assembly GCA_023548195.1. NCBI lineage: Eukaryota > Metazoa > Chordata > Mammalia > Diprotodontia > Potoroidae > Bettongia > Bettongia penicillata. Next base: position 13,407,323 of record JAJHZJ010000128.1, on the reverse strand, counting down.
GCTTGACTATGAATATTTGTTGAGTTGTGCTTTTCTATTCAGTGGGCGGGAGTGACATATGGAAAAGGTTGAAAAGAGAAGGAGACTCAAGATAGGGCTGCCAAACAGCAATAAAAGAATAGAAAGGAAGAAAGGCCGTAGAGAGCCACAGACAAACAGGACAGCTTTGAAAGTTATGTTCTGAATTTCCTATATATTGAAAAAGAAAATCAAGAACAACCTAGCAGGGATTCCTATCTTCATGTGCAATTCCTTTCTTCTGTTCCACAATGTGAATGGAAATGCTCATATTATTTGGTGTTTAAGTTCAGGATAAAAAAAAAATAAGTAAAGGAATTTAGTTCATAAACATGAAAACAAATTATTTGTGGGTGACGGATGACAAGATTAGAGGGATGACCCTCTCTGTGTGTTTCTGGGGTGCAGTAGAAATGTCAGTAGTTTAAGAGAATTGAGTCTATTGAAGAGCTGGGAAGTTAGGAGAGCATTAATATGTATATCAAAGCCTGCTAGTATGAGGACAGAAGATGTATTTATAATATCTTTTTCTAACTCTATTTAAAAAATCCCTTGGTCTTTTGATTGGAATTACATTAAATGTATAAATCAATGTAGGGAATAATGTCATTTTTACTCTGTGAATGTGATCTATTTATAAACATTGAATGTTACTCCAGTTGTTTGAGTTGTCCTTTATTTTGATAATTATAGTTTTATATCTTTCCATATACATGTCCTGTACCTTCCTAGGTAGACTAATTGCCAAATATTAGATGACTTTTATTCTTATAAATGAAATGGAGCTTCTTTTTTATTATGTTTTCTTCATCTTTATTACTAATAAGAATGCAAATTTTGTGGGTTAATCTCATATTCTGAGATATTGCTGAACTAATTTATTGTCCTCATTAACTTTTTTGGTGGAAATAGTTGGATTTTCTAGATATCATCATGTCATCTACAAATAATCATATATTTAACTCTTTACTTCCAATGTTAACCCTGCTAATATTTTTTCCATTTCTTATTATATTTGCTACAATTTCTAATATTGTGACAAATGGTATTGAAATATTGCAACTTAAACTGTTTGAGAGGCAGCATGGTGTAATGGATAGTGCTCTGGCCTTGGAGTTATAAAAGTTTTCATTCAGAGACCCCCTCCCCCCCACTTAGTAGATGTGTGACACTTTGCAAGACATTTACATTTTCTTTGCCTCAGTTTCCTCATTTGTAAAATGAAGGTGTTAGATTCAATGATCCCTCACATCTCTAAGTCCATGATTCTATAAATAAAAATGTCAATAGTTCCATGAATTTTCAAAGAACACTGAGGATGCCTCAGTCATCACATCTTCAAGTCATTTCAATACCTTAGGGTATAATTATTCTGGGCCTAGTGGCTTGAACTCACTGAGTGCTACCAGGTGAACTCCTTCTATCTTTGGTCTAATCTCCCTATTGGTCATTTTTATCCAGTTATTTCCAGTGCAAAGATCATTCTCCTTGGCAGAGAAAAAGGAAACAGGAAAAGATCTGAGTAGGTGTACCTTCATCTGGTCAACCGTCATCATTTTCCTTTTCGTCCTGAGCAGTGATTCTATCCCTTCTTTGATCCTTGTCTTTCCCCAGAGGTCGATTTTTTTCAAGGCTCTTTCACTTTCTGATCACCTCAGCTCATCCTGAGCATTAGCTCCTTTGATACTTCTTATGAGCAGGTGCCATGCTTTCACTTTCATTTTCACTTATCTGCCTTATTTATCTTCTCCAGATAGTTCTTTCTAAAAATGTTTGTCAATAAGTTACCTGTGCATTCTCCCTAGATGGGTTCTCCTTTGCTTCTTTTTGGAATTGTTTTGCTTTTCATAAAGCAAAGAAACTTCTTAGATAAGCCCAGGTGATACTGGCAGCTCAAGCAGGTGTGACCTCACTACTTCCTAAGTCCCCCACTCCCACCCCTCCCATACCATTCTTGGACTTTAAGAGTATAGATAATTAAGGCCATAACTTTTTAAAAATTGATTTTTACTAACATCATTTGTTTTTATAGCACTTAGATTTCTCCCTTTTTTACCCCCCATCCCTTCCTGAGAGCCAATCCCTTATGACAAAAGAGAAAAATCAATCACCAAAACCAATCAATACATTAAAAAAAATCTAATATTATATGCGATGTTCCCTATCTATGGAATTCAGGGCTTTGTAAAGTAGTAGTAGTAGTAGTGTGTGTGTGTGTGTGTGTGTGTGTGTGTGTGTGTGTGTGTGTGTAGGGGAGGTGGTTATCTCATATCCCTTCTTTGGAGTCAAACTTGTTCTTTACAATTTTGTAGCATTCATTTTCAATTGTTACATGGCTGTTCTTTCCATTTACATTGTTGCTGACATTGCGTACAGACATGTCTCAAAGATATTGTAGGTTCAGTTCCAGACCACTGCAATAAAGTGAATTTCTCAATAAAATAAGTCAAAAGAATTTTTTTTTGGTTTCCTAGTGCATACAAAAATTATGTTTACACTATGCTGTAGTGTATTAAGTGGACAATAGTATTATGTCAAAAAATAACACTGTACATAACATAACATAATTAAGCAAATACTTTATTGCTTTAAAAAATGCTCACTATCATCTGGGCTTTCAGTGTTGTTTTTGTTGGTGGAGGGTCTTGCCTCCATGTTAATGGCTGCTGACTGATCAGAGTGGTGGTTGCTGAAGGTGGGGGTGGCTGTGGAGATTTCTTAAAATAAGACAACAATGTTTTCCATGTGGGTTGATTTTTCCTTTCACTTGAACACTTAAAAGTCATTGTGGGGTTATTAAGTGGCCTAATTTTAGCATTGTTATATCTCAGGTTATAGAGGACAGGAAGACAGACAGGGAATAGGCATCCAGTAGAGCAGTCAGAACACACACAACATGTGTTGATTAAGTTTGCCATCTTACAAGGGTTCTATGCATGGCGCCTCAAAAGAATTACATAGTAACATCAAAGATCACTGATCACAAATCACCACAACAGATATAATAATAATTTTAAAAGTTTGAAATATTATGAGAATTACCAAAATGTGACACAGAGATACAAAGTGAGCACGTGTTGCTGGAAAAATGGTGCCGATAGAATTGATTGATGCAGGATTGCCACAAACTCTCAATTTGTAAAAAACAAAAAAAAAGTGAAGTAGCTGCAAGGTACAATAAAGTGAAGCGCAACAAAACAAGGCATGCCTATATACTGTTTTCTTGGTTTGACTTACTTCAGCCTGCATCAGTTCAAGTAGGACTTTCCATGCATCTCTGTTTCCATCAAATTCAGAATTTGTTACAACACAGTAATATCCTATTATATTCATGTGTCACAATTTATTTAGCCATTTACTTAATCAACAGGCATCTACTTTGTTTCCAGTTCTTTGCTATTGCAAAAAGTTCTGCTATAAATATATTAGTTGCTATGAAACCCATCTTTTTTTTTTTCCAGTGACAGCCTTGGAGCAATGGCTCTGAATCAAAGGTCTTTTCGCCACTTCATTTACATAATTCCACATTTTTCCAGAACATACAGGAATAATAAAATGCACAGGTCCACTAGCAATGTGTCAGTGGACCTTTCTTTCCACAACTTTAACACTGATTACTCCCATCTTTTGTTATCTTTACCAGAGGGTGAGGCCAAACCTCAGGGTTGTTCTGATTTGTTCTCTTATTATTAATGACTTGGAGCATTTTTTCATATTGGCTGTTAATAATTTGTAATTCTTTTGTTAGAAAGTTTTTATTGTTAGCTCTTTTCTTAGATTTTGACTTTTGGGAATTTGGGGGGTAAAATTTTTTTTAATATGCTGTAGCTTCCAATTTCTACAATACTTGGTATATCTTTTTGTGTTCGTCTTCACATATATATGTATACATGCATCTATATATGTTTATATATCTATAAATACATCTGTATATACATATATTCATGAATCTATACAGACATACACATACACACACATATATGTATGTATACATACATATGTGTATATATATGTATACACACATATATTCCTAAGGGTCACTACATTAGCTTTATACCTAAAGAATTGGATTCAAAAGGTCCCAAGTTTGTATTAATTCTGTCTTTGGAAGCATAGTTATGAAACATATGAATGACTTTTGATGACGCCCCCTCCCTCCAGTTAGAGAGTGAAAACTCTCTGACACTGAACTAAGGGGTTGAGAATTCAGCACAATACTAGGAAAAGTCCCTCTCTGTTGTGTAGCTCCCAGAGTTGTCCAGCACCCTCATGATGCAAACAAAGGAATACAAGGAAATGCAAGGACAGGGTCAACCACGGATTGATGAGAACTAATATTAGCTCAATCGGATGCAGTCTTTGGAAGAATATTAAGGACATAGCAAACAATGGGTACCAATTGTACTCCTCTGAAACAAAGCAGGAGGAGTGGATGAGATAAGGACTTCCAGTGCCTCTATATCTGCTTTTTTTTTTTTTAAACAATCTAGTCATCGGAGCAAGCACTGTTGATAAAAACACAGTTCTTCTCTCCATGGTCTTTCTTAGAAACTTGGAACTGAAAGAGGAATGAACTGCAGAAGCTGCTACTATCAGCTATGACAGCCTTGCTGCTATTCTGTATGTCATGGGGAAGACCTCCACCACCAGCCTCTTTTGTTCATGTCCTCCCTTTTTCCTGTGGGAGAGAGAGAGAGAGAAAAGAAGAGACAGACAGAGACAGAGAGACAGAAACAGAGAGACAGAGACAGAAAGAGCACTTTCTTAAATTTCTGGCTCTAGGGGGGAAACCTTGCCTTCTGGTCCTGGTCTCATATTAGCATCCTTTGTCCCATGCTGGGAAGAAATTCAGCTCCTAAAGTCTTTGGCAACATTAAATCCCCTTCAGGGCAGCTAAAGGGAATCATGTTCAAGTATTGGTCAAAGGAAGGTTAAATTTACATGTAATGGGGTGAGTGTACAGGCAGAAAGCCTCTCTGATGGAACATGTTGGTGCCCCACATGGAGGAGACTCAGGAGCTTACTTCTTGGAGAGTTGTGATGAGTCTCTCCAAGGAGAGTCTTGGAGAGAAATTGGAACATATATATATAGACATATATATATGTATATATACACATTCTGTAGCTGGTTCTAATCTGCTAACCTCATGATTAAGAAAAGTCTTTTCAATTGGTTGCATAGATAGAACTAGGGCATCATCCAAAAGACTTTAATTGGCCTCACCCATTCTCATTCCCTTCAGCTGTGCTCTGGTGGCTGAACTTTCTCACTGGTGGCCTCCAATGAAAGACAATGCTGTAAGGAGAGGAGCCTTGTCCTCTCTAAGGTCACATGAACCCCTGAGATGGACTTCTTTGATTATTTTTTCCCCTCCTCGGTGAAGGGATCAGAGCTGCCAATCTTGTGATTCTCTTTTAAAGGTCAGGAGAATGAGTCTATGCGCTTCTGGGCATCCCATTATCCCAGTGTCCAGGTTTTGCAGCCAGTTCAGTATCGGTGCCCAGAGGATCAAAGAGTGACCTTTAGGGTCCAGCCTTGTGGTAGAAGAAGTCTTGATGCATTTGAATGTGACCTTAAGGGAACAGCATTATATAGTTACTGTGCTAAAAATGAAGTTAGTTTACAGAGATTGTGCCCCTGAAATGCTAAGGGGAAATGTTGGCACTTTTGTTATGACTGTAATTTTGAAGTAAATATCCCTTTGGAAAACCTAATTGATGTTAATCAGTTAAATGGAACTAAAGTGCTAGTTGATTACTGGTACCCAACAATAGAGAACTCAATTGGTAGCGGCTTGATTCAATGGCATCACAGAGGAAATAACCCCAAAACCCTCTGAGTCTTCCTAGATGTCCAAGAGGCAGATGGAGCATTCCTTGCTCTGAGAAACTGAGGCCAGAAATTATTTACTCTATATGTGTGTATCTTTATCTATATCCATATCTATATATATACACATATACATGCATGCATGTAAAATATAATTTTTACTAAATGTCAATATGTATATATACACATGTATCTATATCTCCATTCCTCTCTTTTCAGTTTAAACCTCCCTTAGTGTGTTTTGCAATACTCTAGCAAATACGTTTTTGACAACTCTTAGTATGTATCCTCCATCTTTGGCCAAAAGTCCAGTGATCACATATTTTAAAATGTAGTCCAAAAATCATTTCAGCCATCATCTCCTTAGCCATATGTTCACTTCCAAAAATCTTTCTCTTCTGATGTCCTTCCATTCATTTGTCAGCTCTGTTAATGGTACCGCCTGTGCCCCTAAGGTCTTTAGTTTCATGCGTAAGACTTAGAAAAGCTTTCTGGGTTTCTTCCAGCACTTACTTGTCCCTACATGAATTACCAGAAGTAAGTAGGGGTCATGAGATCTGATGAGTTTTGGGAGGCCCTCTGTCAGATCCCAGAGGGATGCTCCAGGAAGATATAGACCTCATTACTATTTATGTCAGGTAGAAAAATAGCTGACTCAATTTCCCTCTCTCAGGAGTCACCTCTACTTGCCTGGTTTTCCTTTGTCCCTAATTGATTACCTCTGTACTAATGGGAGATGTAGAGACACATATCATTATTCCTCAGAATATAAGGAATTATTTCTTCTTCTGTCCAGCTTCCTGGTATTCATACCTATATTTATCGTCAAGCATTCAGTGGTTCTTGTCCCTTCCTTTGGTGGCAGCGCAGTCTTCCATGCTTCAAGTTCCTTTTCTAGGTCAGATTTTCCCTCTGGCTCTTCAGGTCCTTGTTCCTCTTAGACTTTTACTTAGAAACTCCTTTTCTATTTTTTTCAAGGAACACTTCATCCTCCCCATAACCCTGAGAGGAAAGAAACATTCTTGAAAGCCCTTGGTCTATTCATCTGGGAAGGACACCAACCTTTACTCTGTACACATGGAGCTCTTCTTGGCCCTCTAATAAAGACAGGCAGGACAGCTCAGTGAAGGTCAATGAAACAATGCCACCTTCCATAATGTTGGACCATGTGTCTTTTCTCTTGCCTGTCCTTCCTCCATGCCCTCAGTTCCTGTGGACCTCCTGATGACTGCTCAATTGATCACCCACCCTGATTGGCTCTCTCACTCCTTGAAGATCTCCCTGATTGTTGACTAGACTTTGGATATCCCATTTGGTTTAATTCCCCATCCCCCTTCATCTATGTCTTCCTGATTTCTGATTCTTATCTGACCTCTGATTCGTTGCTGCCTGGGGCCTTGTGGCTGCTTTGTGTGCTGAGAACAGCAAGGGCCCTGCTGTGGTCATACAGTAGAAACCCAGAGAGTAAAGGAAGTCAGTTCCATTTTGAAATTTTTCTCTGGCTACATAGTTTATCCCAGTGCAATCAGGGAGCCAATAAAGATTTCTGAGATAAAGGATAGCACAAATAAAGAAAGGTGGCTAGGTGGTTCAGTGGATGGGAGCACTAGAGCCTAGAGTCAAGGCAATCTAAGTTCTAATTGAATCTCAGACATTTCCCAACTGTGTGACCTTGGGCAAACCACTTAGCTTCTGTCTGCCTCAGTTTCTTTATTCTTAAAATGGGGATAATAATAGCACCTACTTCCCTGGGTTGTTATGAGTATCAGATGACATAATATTTATAAATGCAAGATACTATTACCATTGTTTTTATTATTATACAGAGGGAGGAAAGTATGAGGTTGGTATGGGAAAAAGCAAATAGACCAGTTGGGCTAGTTTTCCATGTTTGTAAACTTTCTGGCCTCACGCTGTGCTTCATATCCCATTCAGTCACTCTCCAGGACCAACCTAAAGCGGGCACCTTGCCTAATGCAGATACCTTACCATGGATTACACCTGCAGAAATGCTCTCCCTCCTTGACTCTGAGATGTCTTAGAATCCCTAGCTCCCTGTTAGACTCAGCTCAAATGCTACCTTAAGCAGGAAGCCTTTCACCCTCTTCTGTCCCCAGGGCCTTCTCTAAGGTATGTGTCTTGTTTTTACCCATGTCCGTTTCTTGCCCTATTAGAACATAAGGTCTCTGAGAACACAACCTCTTTCACTTTTTTCTTTCATTTAAACATGGCTTTTCCCTTGTACCCCCAGCACTTAGGACAATATGGGCTTGGCATCTAGTAGGCACTTCATAAAAGCATATTGATTGATTGATTTCATCTGGATGTTCTACAGCACAACATGTCTAAGATCCAAGTCAATGATTTGTTCCTATGTATCCTCCAACCTACTCCTCCTTCTGGCAGATTGCCATTGACTTCTCTAGAAATCCTGCAGTTTCAGGATTTAGAGTTAGTTCAAATATTGGGAAAACTACCAAGATAATTGACCATATAAATAACAAAAACAACAAAAATAATATGATCATCTTTTTAAAAAATTGGATTTATTTATTTATTTTTAGTTTTTAGCATTCACTTTTGTAAGATTTTGAGTTCTAAACTTCCCCACCTTGCTCCCCCCTCCTCAAGGCAGCATGCAATCTGATACAGGCTATAGTTTTGTACAATCATATTAAATATATTGCCACATTAGTCATATTGTGAAGGAAGAATCAGAACAAAAGGGAAAAACCACAAGAAAGAATAAAAGAGAGGGAAAATAGTATGCTTCAATCTGTATTTAGATCCCATAGTTCTTTTTCTGGATGTGGATAGTATTTTCTATCATGAGTCTTATGGAATTGTCTTAGATCATTGCATTGCTGAGAAGAGCTAAATCTATCAAAGCTGGTCATTGCACAATATTGCTGTTAACGTGTACCATGTCCTCCTGGATCTGCTCACTTCATTTAGCATCAATTCATGTAAGTTGATTATCTTAATAGATGCAAAAAAGCTTTTGAAAAAATACAATATCCATTCTCATTAAAAATACTAGAAAGCATAGGACTAAATGGAGCTTTCCTTAAAATGGTAAGTAATATATATCTAAAACCATCAGCAAGCATTATCTATAACAGGAATAACTTAGAAGACTTCCCAATGAGATCAGGGGTAAATCAAGGATATCCATTATTATCACAATTATTCAATATTGAATTGCTAGTGAGGAGAAGTGAGACTGGTGGCCTTGCACAGCCCTCCCTTACTGAAAACAATGTCAAGTGAAAGTCATGTCATCATTTCTCTAATGTCATGGTCTTCTTTAAAAGGAAGGATGAACACAGACAGACAGAAATGCTAGCTATAGCAGTAAGACAAGTAAAAAAAATTGAGGATATTAGAATAGGTAAAAAAAACCAAAACTATCACTCTTTTCAAATCATAGGATATTGTACTTGGAGAATTCTAGGTGTTATTGAGGTATTTTTCATTCATGTCCCACTCTTTGTGACCCCATTTAAGGTTTTCTTGGCACAGTTACTGGAGAGGTTTGCTATTTTCTTCTCTAACTCATTTTACAGATGAGGAAACTGAGGCAAACAGGGTTAAGTGGTTTGACCAGGGTCACAAAACTAGTGAGTATCTGAGGTCAGATTTGAACTCAGAAAGAGGAGTCTTCCTAATTCCAGGCCTTTAAAAGCACTTTATCCACCGTACCACTTAGACAATCTTAGAAAATCAACTAAAAAACTAGTTGAAATAATTGACAACTTTAGCAAAGTTGCAAGACATAAAATAAATCCACATAAATCATCAGCATTTCTATATTTTACCAACAAAGTCCAGCAACAAGAGGTAGAAAGAGAAATTCCATTTAAAATAACTGTAGACAATACAAAATACTTGAGAGTCTACCTGCCAAGACAAAATCAGGAACTATGTATGAGTACAATTACAAAATACTTTTCACATAAAATCAGATATAAACCATTGGAAAAATATTAATTACCCATGGGTAGGTTTTATATATCAAAAATATATAAAGAACTGTTAAAAATTTACAAAAGTAATGTCTGAGAAAAAGTCAAGAAAGGATGGTTAGGGGACCAGTATTGGAGTCAGGAAGACTGTCTAAGTTCAAATCCTTCCTTTGACAGACTTTAGCTATGGGACCAGGGAAAAATCACTTACCTGCTCAAGGTCCCAGGCAACTCCCTGAGATGAGAAGTTACAGGAAACATTCAGCTCTGCATCAGTGAGGGGAGTTCTGGCTACTGAGATTTCTAATGAAATAATGGGTCCAGACTCCCTAATCTAGTCCCTTCACCCCAAATGACAAGCAAAATGTTTCCAAGTCCACAGTAGAAAGTGGCACAAGAGAAGAAAGATAATGGCACAAGAGGAGACATAATAATTATTTTTTCCTTAAAAATAGTTGATTCCTTTTGTGGGGGGTGGGGAAGGAGAGAGTAAATCCAGGTGTCAATATATGAACATCTTGTCTTCTTAACCTTATCTTCAGGATTTTATGCCTGTATAAACTAAAATTTCTCATCATTTTTCCTCAGGGGAAAAGTATCATATTTCTCTTTACAATTATGAAACATAATTATTAAAAATCACTTGAAAAATACTGAAACTCTCTAATGATTAATGTGATATAGATGAAAACAACTTTACGGTACCACTTTATCCCCATAAAATTGACAAAATTAAAAACAAGTGTGGTTCCTCCCATTGTTTCTGATTCTTCTTTACAACATGACTAACGTGAAAATATGCTTAAAATAAATGTATATGTGGAGCTTATATCAGACTGCACGCCATGTTGGGGAGGGAGAAGAAGAGGGAGGCAGAGACAATGTAAAACTCAAAAGCTTATAGAAGTGAATGTTGAAAACTAAAAATAAGTTCATTTTTTAAAAGAAGCAACAAGACAGTTAGATGGGGAAAGTCATAGAATTTCAGTTAGAAGAGATCAGAGCCAACCCCTCCCCTCCCATTCCCCCTTTTTAAATATTCTTTACAATTAACCTTTCAGTTAAAAGCAGAATGACATCTTGCTTTCATAATGGCCATTTCATTCTTCCAAAACCAAAGGAAGCAGCAGGAGGCAATTTGATGATCTGATTCTCACCAACAGGGAGGAATCATCATCATCACCACCATCATCATCGTCGTCATCATCATCATTGTCGTCGTCATCATCGTCATCATCATCGTCATCACCATCATCACCACCACTAACAATTATGTAGTGCTTATATATTTATAGAGTGGTAATCCAACCTTTGCCTGAAAATCTCTTGAGGTAGTTTGTTCCATTTTTTGGACAGCTCAAATTTGGGGGAAATTCTTCCTGACATTAAGCCTAATTTTGCCTTTTAGCAACATCCATTCATTTTTCCCACTTCTGTCCTCTGCGACAAGCAAGACAAGTCAAATATTTTTTCCACTTGATAGACATTCAAGGACTTGATGACAGCTCCCATTCCCCCTGATGCCTCTTCTCCAGAGCAAGCATCCCCAGTCCCTTCATCCTGTCTTCTTACAACTGGCAGATACTTCGCTTTTCAACTTGATGTCTTCTCTTCGTTGGACCTCTTCGTTTTACTTCAACTCTGTGGCTGACTTCTTCCTGACAAATTGTGTTCTGTGAGAGACAGAAGTGTTAAGGGGAGAGGCTTCAGACCTTTTCTTCATCTGAGAATGAGTTGTGGCCATCCATGGTGGACACATTCTTCACTTCTTTGCGTGCCTCACCAATGCATTCTTTCATTTTAGGTGAGGGGATTGGAAGCTACCACCCTGTGAGTTTTGTTATCCGTTGCATTCTTAAGCTCCTTTAGAGAGTTAGCACTCCTGATGGTCATTATTAGATGAAAATGCATCTTTCTGTCTTCTCTTAACCTGCCCTCACGTCTATCTTTTGTGTGTATTTCTTAAAAATCTAAGTTGGCTGGTGGATTCTCTGTGTGCTCACCTTGACTTCTCCAGGCAACTTCCATTTTTCCTTTTCAGAAGTTTTTGTTTCCTTTTGTGTCTTCAGAATCTTGTTCTTCAGTTCCTCAGCCATTTTGGGTTGACAACCCTCTACCCCCTGCCCTGTTCAGTTTTTAGTCTATGGAAACCTACCTAACCTTCCTCTGAATTCTTTAAAATCTACCTTCCCAAAATCTAGGGTCTATTTTAGACAATGTCTACCTTTTCTCTCCTTTATTTATAACAAGCTTTAAGAGGGAGTGTTTATTTCTCCTTATGCTCTAACCATGGTTTTCATCCCCACCCTAACTATGGTTTTATCATTTCCACTCAAGGAACTGGTTCCTAGGCAGCTTGGCAGCACAGCAGATAGAATTTTGTACCTGGAGTCAGAAAGATCTGAGTCCAACTGTGACCTCAGATACTTACTAGCTCTGTGACCCTTAAAGACAAATCACTTAACCACTGTTTGCCTCAGTTTCCTCATCTGTAAAATGGGGATAATAACGGCACCTATCCTCCTTGTTAGGATCAGATGAAATAATAATTGTAAAAAAGTTCATAGCGCAAGTACCTAACAGATAGTAAGTACTGTATAAATTAATTATTGTTACTATTACGATAATTTCCTGTTGAGAATCAGATAATCAAATTCCCTCTTGTTGGTTCCCCTGGCTTTTGAAGGATGAAATGACCATGACCAAGGCAAGATGTTATTTGCTGTTCTGCTTTTAATGAAAAAAAAATGCCCCCAAAGATGTCTGGGTAGTTGAAGTTTACAGTATTATGGCTTTAGGCAAGGTCTGTGATCTGTTTCCTCAATTTTTCTATTTCTTCTTTCTATTCAGGTGGTCTGTAGTACACTACAAAGGCAATACCACTCCCATTTCTCATTCCATTGATCTTCTCCCAAATGTTCTCCGCCTTGCTTCCCCTGATTCCTTCATTTCCTTACATGAGTATTCCTTCTTAATATACAATATTCCCTTGTCCATTCCTTTTTCCTATTCTATTTCTTTTAAATAAATCCATCTATCCATAGCTCTCCATCTATCTGTATCTGCACTACAAGCATAGGTCTCACCCTTTCCAGTTCTCAGTGATTACTATGAAGTCAAACTCAAGGACTATGAGGTCGTTTAAGTAGGACTTCTGGCATATTTCCTTTGTTGATCAAGGTTTGGACAATTTTGTCTGAACAGTTGAGGTTCTAAGTCTTACTGTCACTATATCTTTTCTTGAATTTTTTCTCCTGTGAAATTTTGTGTCTCAATATCTATTTTTCTGCCTACAGTATATAATCAAGTGGATAAACATACTCATTGCTGGTAAAATTGTAAAATAATAGAATTTTTCAGAAAAAAATCTAGCTGTTTGCCATAAAAGTGACAAAACAATCATATCCTGTGACCTAATAATTTCATTGTTAGGAATTGCTAGAAAGCATTATAAAACAACAGTTAAATGAGCTATCTGCTCAGTTTTAAAAATAGCAACATTACTTGTAATTGCGAAACAAACAAACAAACCAAAACTAGAAGCAATCTAAATGTTTAACAATAGGAGTGCAGAAAGACCAGTAATTTTGTGGTTAGTAGGAATGCCTAACCAAGGAGGAATGTAGGACAAAGAAACCGAATCAGTTTCAGTCTTGGCACAAGGTAATTTGCATGGCAACCAGAGGCATTATGGAGGCTCAGAGGAACCTAGTTACCCTGGTACCACACAACCTTTCCTGTTTTTCCAAGTAGAGTCCCCAGGATGTTTTGAAAGGATGTAGGCTGACATGGAGATATGACAAGAGCTGAGGGGAATTTTCTAACCACCAGTCAGATAGGAGACTGGTATAAGTGTAATAAAGAATTAATATGTCAACCAAGTTTTTGTATCTACCATAAAATCCACCAATGAGAGAAATGTGATTAGTGTGGCAAAGGGTTCAGCCAGAAAACTCATCTCACTTATCATCACATGGGGGGGAAAATATCATTTAGTTAGTGTGGTAAAGGCTTCATTCCAAGAATAGCTCTGAACTTTTATAAAAGTCTATTCAAAAGAAAAAATCCTGTATGTGTTGTGTCTGTGGAAAAGGATTTGGTCTGCACTCATATTTTTTCTAGATATCAGAAAATATGACATTAGGGAACCTGAGTACACAAAGAAGAGTTCATTTCAAAACAAAAATAATAGAAATAATAAAAATCACATGATAACATCAATAGAAACAGAAAAAAGCCTTCAACAAAATATAGTACTTATTTCTCTTCTTTTTCTTAAAGACTTTAAAAAAACAGAGCTATAAAAGGACCTTTACTTAACATGATCAGATGTATAAGAGGTGGGATTATCTATAATGAAGAATCATTCAAAACTTGCTAAATAAAAGTAGGGTGCATCAAGAATGCCTTTTATCTCCAGTCTTATTTGATGTAGAACTAGAAATGCTAGCTGTTAACAGTTAAGAAAAAGAAATTGAAGAAATAAGTGAGGGAAATTAATATTATGTTGTATTATTGAATAAGGAATATTAATTTGTGAACCATCCTTTTCCTCAATTTGTCACACCCCATTTCGGAATTACAGGCAGTTTCTGAAGGGAGTGATGGAGTGTTGTGATCACTCTCAGCCCCAAGACATCTGCTGTTAGTCAGCTTGTCCTAGAATCCTCTCAAGTGGGACCCTCTTTTCCGTTTACCCCATTGACAGAGAATCAGCTTGAGCTAGGCCCTCCCAAGGGGACAAGTCTCCTATCCTTGCTTTCATATCAAAGTTAGGGGTGACTTGGTCTACATGGAAGAGACAAACAGGAGACAATGGCTTTTGTTTTTCTATGGCCAAGACTGTGGAGACAGCTGAGTCTCATAAAGCAATTAGCATTCCTTAAGTGTCAGAGAGGTGCGTGATCATCCACACCTGAAGGCCAACCTACATACCAACAAGGTTTGCCTTACATTTGCCGGGGGAGGTCCAAATGATATCCTACCAGTCCAAAAAGAAGGAAGACACGCCTAGGTTTGAAAGGTCCTGTAGCCCCTTACTCTGGGTCTTTGGTCACTGAAAGAGGCCAATGAACCAATTTATTGGTTACTGCTAGCCTTGCTAACAAATTGATCAGTTATAACTGTACTCAGAACTTCATCTCCCAGCATTTCTATTGTGACACCCATCCTTTGTTATCAGGTAGCATGCCCCTGTTAATAAATGCTATCATGTGTAGAGAATGGTCTCAGTTTACCCAATTGTTAAATTTAATTCATGATATAAGCACTGGTAAAGAAGTGTTAAAATTATCATTATCTTTATTTGCATATTGTTTACTTAGAGAATTCTGGAGATTTAATGAAAAAAATTAATTGTAACGAAAGAACCTGAGTACAAAATATTCAGGATAATAGAGGAGTACAAAATAAACCCATAAAAGTCACAAGTTGTTCATATTACTAATGACATCCAGGAAGAGGGGATAAAAGAGAAGTTCCATTCAAAGTCATTGCAAAATGAATAAATTATCTGAAATTTAACCTACCAAGACACTCAGTCTTTATAGAAATAAAAGAAACTTGTAAATGATTGGAAAGACATTTACTCTTTATGGATGGGTTGCACCAATATTCTAAAAACAACAATGCTACCTAGACTAATTTATAGACCTAGTTCTCTAACAATCATACAACAAGGAGTTACTTTGTAGAATTAGACAAAATACTAACAAAGTTAATTTGAAGGTATAAAATGTAAAGCATCTTTTCCTGTAAAAAAAAACAACAGGAGGTATGAAGGGGACCTAGAACTATAACATCTTAAACTATATCATGAAGCAGTAGTAGTAAAAACCATTTGGTTCTAATAAAAGGACAGAAAAGTAGATCACTAGAAGAAATTAGTTAAGGAAGGCCCAAAAGCAATAGAAAATGGTAGCCCACAGGTCAATAAATCCCAAAACACAAACTACTGGGAAGGCCTGCTTGTTCTACAGCAAGTTAAGAAGACTGAAAAGCAGTTTGGCAGAAATTAGATTCGGACCAAGTCCTTGCACCATATACCAGAATGAGGTTCAAAAGAGGAAGCAACTTTTATGTAAAAACTCACATTATACAATAAAATCGAGTGAGAAACAGAAGGTAGTACCTTTCATATCTGTTTTTTTGGGGGAAAATTCATAATATCCCCTCCCCCCCAAAAAAGGGATAAAGGAGATCACAAAGGACAAAACAGGCAACTTTGATTATATAAAATTAAAATGCTCTTGCAGAAACAAAACCAGTATAGTTATAATAAGAAAAGACTATTGATTGGGGGGAAAAAACCTCTGAGATTACATGTGCTTCTGAATCTTTGTACACACACTCATGCACACACACACACACACACACACACACTCCTGTATGTATTCTCTTCTTCAGGTCTTACTTTCTTTTACCTGTGTGTATATATTTGTGTCTGGTCTTAAGCATAGATAAGTAAGCATAGCTATAATTAAGAGTATTTATTAAGTGGTTTCCTTTCACTGGGACAGCTAGGTGGTGCAGTGGATAGAGTGCTGCACCTGGAGACAGAAAAACCTGAGTTCAAGTCTGACCTCAGTCACTTACTAGCTGTGTGAACCCTTGGCAAGTCACTTAATCCTGTTTACCTCAGTTTCCTCATCTGTAAAATGAGCTGGAGAAGGCAATGGCAAACCACTCCAGCATATTTGCCAAGAAAATCCCAAATGGGGTCATGAAGAGTCAGACATGACCGAAACAACTGAACAACATTAATTTCCTCAAAACAGTCTAGTAAAGAAGGTATTGTAAATATTATCATACTCATTTTACAGATGATGAAACCCAGGTGAAATCACTCTTAATACAAGCTAAAAGAGACCCATACCAATGTCTGGGTTCACCCCACACACACTCACAGATTGTACATTGAATTTTGTATGTGCTCACGTACATAGATTTGTACATTTTTTGGGGGGTCTGTGTGTGTGATTTCCCTATACTACCTTCTCCATTCTCTGAGGAATCATTCAGACTTCACCGTTAGAGAGCTCTGATCTCTCTCCAGCTCCTTTCTCAAATCTGCAGTAGGAGTGTGCAGGTGGGACTTTATTCTGTAGGTCATAGGGAGCCGTTAAAGGCTTTTCAGTGGGAGAAGGAATCATTCTAATCCCAGGCTATAAAGTGATATCATGGACCTGAGTTCAAATCCTATCTAAGGACTAAGTCAGTAAGGTTAGTAACCTTGGGTGAGCCACTTAATTTCTCTGAGTCTTAGTTTTTTCCTCTGTAAAATGAGAATGTTGGACTACATGGCGTCTAAGAGTCCTTCCAGTGCTAGATGCTTGCCACAGCCCTTTGGACAGGAGCTACTATTGACCCTAAGAGATGGCTGGTTGCCAGACGAGTATTAGAACCTCTTAGTGCCCACCCCCATATCAACACCCTATCTAATATATCATGTTTCATAAACCAGAACTAATCTAGAAGAATCTGGAGAGCTGCATCCAGAAAGCTGCTGACACTGTAACTCAGACACCTGGATAAGCAAACCAGAAAATTGTGTGTTTCCAATGGGGTAGTAGCGGTTGTGTCCTGAGATTGGGTTAAATTCATTGAGGGTTATTCAGGGGAAGGGAGGAGTTAACCCTTCTCCCAGAGAAGGCAGTGAAAAAACTTTAAATCTCTGGCAGGAAACCAAGCCTCCTATGGGAGAGGAAAAGAGGGAGGGCCCCTAAGCTTCCACCTATGCCAGGCTATAGAGATGGGGTCATGGTTTCTCCGGATCACAGCTTTGCATGCTGTGGGGTGTGCAAGGAGTGTGTAGAGAATGTGATTGGGTGCTATGTGAATGTGTGAACTCACATGTCATAATACGTCAAGTGAACAGCCCTGTGTATTTTGGAATGCCTTGGAAAATGCCTTAAACATGTGTATGCGTGTTATCAGAATGTATCTGTATTTATGCACGATCATAATAGTTCCAGTTTCTATGGCGCTTTGAGGCTGGTAAAGCCTTTTCCTTCCCCCTGCCCTGGGAGGGGCAGTAACAAGTGCTATAAGTGCAATTTGACAGAGAGGGAGGCTGAAGCACAGAGAGCAAGAGCAACTTGCTTTGTGGCCACAGCAGGGAAAGATCAGAAAGCTGGGGTGTAGACTTAGATATTTCCTAGATTATGTCAAGCAGTTTCTCTACTATGACATCAAAGCAACTGGGTAAAGTAAGCCTGATCCTTTGTGCCACCCTGGCTGCTGCAAAGAAGGATAGATACCTACATCATTGTCATTAATAATATCTATTCCCTTCCCCAACCCAGATGCCTCCTTCTTCCTGTCTCACCTCCCCCAAGTCTTACATTTCTGTAACACTGTAATAACAACAGCTTCTAAATTGCTTTCATATCCATTTTCTCATTGGAAACAAACCCTAGGAGGGCAATGGTGGTTACCCCCATTTTGTAGCTGAGAACATTGCGGCTTAGAAAAGGACCCAAGGGCATTGTTGGTAGAGTTGTGAACTGATTCAACCATTCTGGAGAGTAATTTAGAGCTATGCCCAAAGAGCAATCAAACTATGCATACACTTTGATCCAGCAATACCACTACTAGGTCTGTATCCCAAAGAGATCATAAAAATGGGAAAAGGACCCACCTGTGCAAAAATATTTATAGCAGCTCTTTTTGTGGGAGCAAAGAATTGGAAATGGAGGGGATGTCCATCAATTGGGTAATGGCTGAACAAGTTGTGGTATATGAATGTAATGGAATACTATTGTGCTATAAGAAATGATGAGCAGGCAGACTTTGGAAAATCCCGGAAAGATTAACATGAATTGATACTGAGTGAAGTGAGGAGAACGTTATATACAGTAACAGCAACATTGTGCAATGATCAACTATGGCAGACTTAGCTCTTCTCAGCAATGCAATGAGCCAAGACAATTCCAAAAGACTCATGATGGAGAATGTTGTCACCATTCAGAGAAAGAATATGGAGCCAAGACAATTCCAAAAGACTCATGATGGAGAATGTTGTCACCATTCAGAGAAAGAATATGGAGCCAAGACAATTCCAAAAGACTCATGATGGAGAATGTTGTCACCATTCAGAGAAAGAATATGGAGCCAAGACAATTCCAAAAGACTCATGATAGAGAATGTTGTCACCATTCAGAGAAAGAATATGGAGTCTAAATGAAGATCAAAGGGTACTCTTTTCCCTTTTTTTGTTTTTTGGATTTTCTTTCTCGTGGTTTTCCCCTTTTGTTCTGATTCTTATTTCACAACATGACTAATGTAGAAATATGTTTAACATGATTGTACATGTACAACCTATATCGGATTGCTTGCTGTCTGGTGGAGGGAGGAGGAAAGGGAGGAAGAAAAATTTGGAACTCAAAATCTTATAAAAATGAATAGTGAAAACTATCTTTACATATAATTGGAAAAAAAATACTATTAGGTAGAAAAAACAAAGGATGGGCCTAAGGTCAGAGTGTTGATCTGTGGGTTCAAACTATAGAATCACAGAATTTTAGAGCCAGAAGGGACCTTAGAGGTCAGGTAATCCAACTCACACCTAAAAAAAGAATCCCCAGTACAAAACATCTGACAAGTGGTTATCCTTGCCTTCAAGTACTTTTTGCTTGAAGATCACCAAAGACCTGTTACGTCTGTCCTGAGTCATCCCATTCCACTTTTGGACAGTTCTAATTGTTAGGAGGTTTTACCTTACTAAATTTGTCTTTTTGTAGCTTCCACCAAGTGGCTGTAGTAATTGTTGGGGAAATTTCCCTGAAGCCTACAATTACCTTTTTTAAAAAAAAATTCACTCATTGCTTCTACCCACTGGGTTCAAGAAGAACAAGCTTAATCACATTTCCAAACAATATCCTTTTAAATATTTAAAAATAGTTTTTTTTTTATCATGTCCCTCCCTGAACCTTTTCCTTCTCCAACCTATGTGTCCCCATTTTCCTCAGCTGATCCTTGTAATGATATGATCTTGAGTCCTTTCACCATCTTGGTTGACTTCCTCTAGATAATCTCCATAATTTCCGACCTCTAATTTGGTACTCTTTCTACTTTCTACATTAGACACAGTTCCTGCCTACAGACAAGTCACAATCTACCTGGGTAGATAAGGTGATCAAATATAAAGAGAACTACAAGCCAGGAGAGATGGTGCACACCTGTGATCCCTACTCCTAGAGGAGGCTGAGGCTGATGGATTGTTAGAGTTTGGGAGTTCTGAACTTCAGTAGGGCTAAGGGTAATCAGATGTCTGTACTGTCAGGCACCAACCAATATGGCAAGCCCTGGGCAAAGGGATGTGTAGTGTGGGAAGAGGGTAAGGGAAGGGCAAATCAACCCAGCTCTGAAATGGATCTGATCAAAGCTTATGAGATGATCAGCAGTGGGGTTGGAACTTCTAGCCTGAGTAAAATAATGAGTCCCAGTATCAAAAGAAAAAATGAGAGAGAGAGAGAGAGAGAGAGAGAGAGAGAGAGAGAGAGATCCAACAATACCACTTCTAGGTCTAGATCTCAAAGAGATAAAAAAGGGAAAAGGACCTATTTGTACAAAAATGTTTATAGCACCTCCCTCTGTGGTGGCTAAAAATTGGAAATAGAGGGGATTCTCATAATTTAGGGCATGCTGTGGAATATGGTTGTGATAGAATATTATTGTGCTATAAGAAATGACAAGCAGGATGGTTTCAGAAAGAGAGAGAGAGAGAGAGAGAGAGAGAGAGAGAGAGAGAGAGAGAGAGAGAGAGAGAGAGAGGAAGAGGGAGGGGAAGAGCGAGGAGGGAGGGCAGGAGAATGCTTTGAGACCATCTGTGTTGTTCCTAATGGTTACATGGTGTGCTAGGTAGAAAGCTCCATAGATACAAAGATTAAGCATCTCTGAGTCTCCATCTTGGCTCCACTTCAAGAAAAGCAAGGACACTTTGTCTAAACAAGTCTTTGCCAAAGGATAATATCTTTTGTCAGACCACGTGTCCCAATATTTCATTAAGAAAATATGGTTACCAAACTTGTAGACATTCAGAGGAGGGAGAGCTTAGTCAGACTTAGTATGGGTGGGGAAGGATTCTTGGAGGAAGTGGGACCTAAGCCAAGTGTTGAATAAAAGGATATGGGTAAATAGGATAGATGGGTAAATGGAGAAGGTAAAAGGAGGATGTAGGGGAAATGTCATAAGCAAAGACATGGAGGTGTGGGATGGTGTATGGTGTGGTTGGGAGACGAAGAGAACAGTCTGGCTGGAAAGGAGACTCTTTCTAGAGAAAAAGGGTAAATAAGGATACTGAGATCAGAATGTGTCATGGTAAAAGGTTGGACTTGGTCTTCTAGGCACTGGATCGACATAATAAAAGGTTTGCTGTCAAACTGTCAAATGGACCTGTGATCTCACTGATTTGGGCGTCGCCTCCCATGATACATGCCACAACCCATTCATGCTTGTCCATCCTCAGTACTCCCAGAAGTCTGCTACGGAAGGGTCCATCCAAAATGCTAGAGGCCTTCCTTCCTCTCTTCTGATGCAGTGAGGGTCCTGCAGAGCACACAGGCCACCCAACCTGTCATCCCTTATTTTTGTCACCTACCACCACTTTCTATACTTCTATTTGTACTATTTGTTATTTATATATTATATTTGTATTCTCTTTTTATACTTCTCTGCTATTTATTGTTTGTTTTTATATTATTTTCATATTGTCTTCTTTCATACTATTCCTTGATGATGTTTTTTTCTCTTGCTTTTCAGAGTTCTTCATTGACTGTATTGCCATGTGTTCACACCTACCACTTACCTCTCTGTTGTTCTCTGTGTAATACCCATTTTCAACTCTGGGGAGGAAGCTGTATTTCATGATTCAATGCAATATTGTAATGCAATTGTACAATGTTAGTATTTAAAAAGATAGAGCTTTGCTTTCATGTCAGTTTTGGGATGAATAGAGAAGCTTTACAAATTTCCTTAAGTCAGTGGTGTCAAAGTAAAATAGAAAAGGGTCTCTGTGGGCTGCCTATTGACTTAGAAAACCACAAGTTGACATTACCTACATTGTATTATATTTTTTTAAAAATGTACTTCATTAAGCAGTTTCTAGTTATATTTTAGTCCAGTTCAGGTTGCACTTCAGAATTAATTTAATACTTTTGCCCTAAGGTATACCAGTCCTTATAAAACTGTGCATACGTTTTGACCCAACAATATCACTTCGAGGTCTATATCCCAAGGAGATAAAAAAGGGAAAAGGATCTATTTGTATAAAAAATGTTTATAGCATCTCTCTTTGTGGTGACTAAGAATTGGAAATAGAAGGGATGCCCATCAATTAGGGTATGCTGTGCTAGATGGTTGTGATGGGATATTATTGTGCCATAAGAAATGACAAGTAGGATGATTTCAGAAAAACCTTGAAAAACATACATGAATTGATGCAAAATGAAGTGAGTAGAACCAGGAGAACATTGTACATAGTAAAAGCCATATTGCGCAATGATCAACTCTGAAGGACTTAGCCTTTCTTAGCAATACAATGATCCAAGACAGTCCTAAAGGACTAATGATGATACTATCTGCCTCCAGAGAAAGAACTGATACTGACTGAGTAGATTCAAGCATGCTATTTTTCACTTTATTTCATTTTTTATTATTATTTTCTTGTACAAAATGACAAGCATTGAAATGCTTTACATGAAAAAAAGGTATACTATTGTCCATCTGCGCTGACCATCCTTCAGTACACATAACCTATTAGCAAGTTCTATAGGGAATTTTTCCAAATGTATTTCTAAATCTGAGAAACAGACATTCCTCATTCACTTGGTCTTTCCTGTGTGACTGGACAGATCAAATTTTTTGGATCTCTTCCAAAATCTCTTCTTAAACTCTGCAGTGCTCTGGGGCTTGATATGTCAGGGGTGGGGAACCTGCATCTTCAAGGCCACATGTGGCCTTCTAGGTCCTTGGGTGCAGCCTTTTGACTGAGTCCCAGTTTTACAGAACAAATCCTTTTATGAAGAGGATTTGTTCTGTGAAATTTAGATTCCATCAAAGGGTCGCACTTGAGGATCCAGAGGGCCACACATGGCCTTGAGGTCATAGGTTCCCCACCTCAGAGATGTCTCATGCAAATAAGTATTTCACCATTGATAGGGACTTCCTCTTTGAACTTGGACCCTGTTCTGGATCTCCTCCATCACAGTGGCAAATATCTCTTGCAAACATATATCCCCCTATTTTATGCCTCCCCTGACATTTAGTATCAGAGGGACATAGAACAAGGCTGCTTCTGTTATATCTTCCCAGGAATCTTCAATGATTTGGATTTGTTAGAAGTGGCCCTAATGTTCAGAATGGAAGTTGGGACAAAATGAGGCACTCACAAGTCCACTGAACAGTTAACAAAAGGTTTACTTTGTCCTAACCAGGAAAGATATGCAGCAAAGACACAGTGACAATCTGGACACAGTCCTTGACTTCATATGGAAATGAGCCTGGTCATCGGGGCACTTTATGATTAAAGACATGGCTATTTGCATGGTCTTCAAAAATCTACCAAGTCCCAGGGTCCACAAATGCCCATGGCTGGGACTTGATATACCTTTAGGTGACCAAGAGGCTGCAACTAGGAAACCAGGGGTCAGTCAAGACCCAGGGGACAGCCTTGTCATTTTTTAGGGAAAGCTAATCCCTAAAGACTAGGAAGGAGAAAGGACCTGGGACCCATCATGTTGTGAATGAAGATGTTGAGGATGATACGTAGCATCAGAGAAAAGATGGTAAATCTTAGTTAGCCTTATCACAGGATGGGAGATACTTTATTGTTAAAGGACTTGTAAGTTCTAGATAGATAGTGCATTTATTATGTGCCTACTGTGTGCCAGGAACTGTGCTAAATGATGAATATACAAAAACAAGCAAATGAAATATTCTCTACATTCAAGGATCTTACATTCTAAAAAGGGAAAGACAAAAAAGGAGCTAGAAAGATGGGATGGGATTGTAGGGGGATATGCTAATATGCTGGAGAGGAGAGGGAGCAGTCAGGAAAGTGAGTTGGTCTGGAAGTGAGTTGCCCATGACTGGACCCCCTAAGGACGTGGCGATCCCAGTCAGGGATTCCACCAAACAAGAGAGCAGGCAGGATGATGGAGGCATCCTGAGGTGGGCAGGGATGTACCAAATCAAATGCTTTTTTAAAATCCACAAACAATAAACATAATGGGAACTTATATTCTTTGTATCTTCCAGTTCATTCTGAAATCATGAAGATATGGCTCACTGCTGAATACTGCTTGTGAAAGTCTTCTTGCTCCCCACAATTATAGGCATCAAAGATGCTCTCAATTTATGTATAGATGACTCATAAATATTTTGTATAGATGGGAGAATAAGTAGATAGGTCTCTGGCTATTGATGCACTCTTGGAATGGTCACTGGGAGAAAAATAGAATATCCTATCCAACCTTTTCTGCTTAGGATTCCCATGGAGTAGGGCAGGATAAGGACTGGCTCAGAGGATGTAGGAGGATGGAGATGGGGTGGGTGGGCAGAGGGACTATCACCAACTCATTCACTGATCAATTATTAGCTAAGCTCTGAGTCAAGCAAGCTCAGCATAAGTCCACAGCGTGACTTGGCAGGCAAGAAAGCTGCCATGTTCTTGGACTACATTAAGAGAGCCATAGCTTCCAGGAATTAGAAGATGATGGTCCTTCTATGCTATGCCCTGATCAGACCTCATCTGGCTATTGTGTTCAACTCTGGGCACTTCGATTTAGGAAAGATATGAGTAAGCTAGAGAGCATCCTGGGGAGGAGGAAGCAGGCAGGATGGTGAGGGGTCTTGGGTATATGCCATGTGAGGATCATTTAAATCAACTGGGAAGAAGGAGGGGAGGGACACGGTAGCTGTCTGCAAGTACTTGAAGAACTGTCATGCGGAGAATGGGGATGGGGATGGGAAACACTGACTATGTGCCAGGCACTGTGTTCTAAGTGCTTTACAAATATTGGGAGGACTGATTAGATTTGTTTTATCTGGCCTGGAACCAGAAACTATGAGTGGAAATTAAAAAGCGAAAAATTTAGTTTTGAATGTCGGAAATGGAATGGGGGCTGCCTTGGGCAACTCCCCCACATCAGAGGTCTTGAGGTATGAGCTCAAGAATATTTGTAGGACAAGGGAGGATGGGATTTTGCGGGGGACAGGGGGGAGATGGGGCATAGTTCCTGAGGTTCATCCCAATGTGAGCTTCTGTGATGATCTTAGAGTCTATAACCTACTGGTAATGTGAAAGAGAAATTCAGGGCTGGTGAGTGTGTGTGTGTGTGTGTGTGTGTGTGTGTGTGTGTGTTTCGTGGGTAGGTACACCTATGAGAGAGGGCATGTGTAGACTCAGGCATTATGTAGTTGGGAATGCTGATGAAGGTGTGTCTATTGAGTGTGTGAGGCTGCTACACGCACAAGATGGTGTGTGGGTGGTCATTCACCAAGTGGATGGATGTACCCCTCCCAGGCAATGTGGGCTGGCTAGTAGTTCCTAGATCTATGTGCTGAGTGGGATCCTGAACTGGGTGGGTGAGTGGGGACTTGGAGACTTGCTGGATCCAAGCCTATGTATATAGAGCCCATCCTGCTTTCTCTGAGCACCCTGGAGGGGTGAGGCAGCAGGGCCAGTGGCAATGGCTCTCTCATTTCCTTTATCAATTCCACAGGAATGTTTCCTGCCCCAGCAAAACTTGATCCCTTAGGCAAGGGGGAGGTCGGTTGAAACCGGCCAAGACCTGCTCCACCAGTGTGTTGGCTGCTTCCCTGCTGCTCCTAGATACAGTTCTGCAGAATGATAGGGCTCCAGAGGCATCCCTGAAAGGAGTCAGGAGGGTTTGTAGAGGCAATCTAATCTTAGATACTTGCAACCTCTCTGCCACCATGGACAGGTTGGAGTTCCTTCTCTTCCCCTGCTTCCTGAGTCTGGTCCCTTGGTTCTTTCTTGGTTTCTGAGGAACAGTGAGACCCTGACTAGCTCAAGCTGAGAGGAAAGTAAGGAGAGACTAAGGTGGGAATTGTTAGGGAAACAGCACTTGAGAAGGAATGGAGAGGACGATTGTAGCATCCTTTGAAAGTAAGAAATACCAAGGTTTGAAGCCTAGTTCAGACATTTATTAGCTATGGGACTATGGGCAAATCGATTAACCTCTCTCAACCTCAGCTTTCTCATTTGTAAAATAGTATAATAGTAAATAGTGTAATATTAATAATAACAGTAAAATAGTAAAATAATAGTGCCTACCTCTAAAAGGGTTATTGTGAGGATCAAATGAGACAGTATTTGCAAAGTACTTTACCAATTAGTATTATTACTTGGCCTGTAATAGCTTGCAGTTATCATTATTTGGACTGTAATAGTTCCCACATATGAATGCTTTAAGGTTTGCCAAGTGTTTTGCATCAGTTATTTCATCTGATACAATCCATGAAGGAGGTACTACTATTAGAGGCAATGGAGGCTGTTAAATAATTTACCTAGGAGTCGTACAGCTAGGTCCGTCTCTGAGGCCACTTCTTTCTGACTCCAACAATATATCCCTTAAATGCCGGGGCTCTCGGTCGTCAGTTACAGTCCAGAGCTGCCTTATCTGAATGGAGTAAGCAGCCAGCTCTAGAGAAGGTTGCCCAGAGAGGTGTTGGGAACAAGTAACCGACTGAGGCAAGGATGACAGTTGTTCCTTCTTTACCTTTCTAAAAGTCTGAGATGCCCACTTGGCTCAGCCTGCCTTTATCATAGTGGGCATCCATTCACTCTCCAGGGCGCCAAATCCTGGGTTAGATCATGGCGGACACATGTGGATGAAATAAGGTGCAGTTTCTACCCAACCCCCCAGCTTCAGGGGTCCACAATCTAGCTGGAGAAGAGAACAGATGTATGTGGAAAAATTAATGATGCAAGAGATTTACTCATTTATTCTTTCAAAAATATAAAACAACCTATTAACAAACTGCCAACTCCATGAGAGTAGGAGCTAAGCACTGATGTTTCCACTAGCATTTAGCATGATGCTGCACTCACTAGTTACTTAATAAATGTTTGGTGAATCGAAATGATTCCTATCTCACCAACTAGACTTGGAATCCTTCTCTTGGCTTTCTATGAGAGTTTCTTGGCATTTTCCATATCATCTGGTTCAGGAATGTGTGAATGAATGAATGAATGAATGAACATTTATTACACACTTACTGCATGCCAGGCACTGTGCTGAGTACTGGGGATACAAAGCCTCTTTCCCCAGGGAGTTTATAATCTGATAGAGCAATTTAACACATATAGAGGAAAGATAACCAGGGAAGAGAGCTTTATTCTATGGAGGTGAAAAGGGCAGGATCCAGAAGACAGATGGTCTGAATGGATGGTTGGGTGGATATGAAAGTGCAGCTTAAAGTAAATGTCAAGTAAGCAAAGACCTAGACTCAAAGAATCCCAGATTTAAGAGGGACCTTAAGGGCTCTGCAGCTAACCTCCAATCCTATGCTGGAACCTTCTGCGTAGACGCTTTGCCTAAAGACTTCTGGTGATGGGCAGCTCACTGCTCCACAAGACAACCTGGCCATCGTGGGACAGTTCTGACTGTCAGGGGCTCCCTCCTTATATTAGGCCAAAATTTACCTTCCTTAGGTCCAGCTCTGGTCCATCGGTGAACTAGTATTTAGTAAGTGCCCACAATGTGCCAGGCACCATCATTAAACTTAGTCTTAACCTGACCCTAGATCCTGCCCTCTGGAATTACTCAGAACAAGCCTCCTTTCCCATAAAAGCCACTTCAAATATTGGAAGATAGATATTATATCATCATAAAATCTCTTTTCAGGCTTAACCTCTCTGTTCCTTCAGCTGATTTTCATTTCCATATACCCTTGGGTTCCTTTACAATCTCTTGGCAATCATCCTTCAGACCAGCTCAGGGTGACTATTAACTTCTACTATGGGAGCAGTCTATGAAAATCCATAAGTCTTTTTATTTTTTTCCATGAACTGTCTACCCATTCTTCCACCATCTTCCACTTACATAGATTTATCTTTTGAGATTTAGGAAAGGACTTAACATTTATTCTTATTAAATTTCATCTTTGTGACTCGTCTAGGAGTCTCAGAAGCTTTAGTTTGGATTCAGTCAAAGGGCCATACTTGAGGACCTAGAAGGCTGCACATGTGGCCTTGAGGCCTCAGGTTCTCCACCCCTTGACAATTGCTTCCCAAATCAGTATCTTCATTCTATTCCAGGTGATTTGGCCTTAACAAACCTCCTCTCTCTTTGTGGAATGGATAGCTCTATGAATCCTGCTCCCTGCCCTGACCAAAGTCAGCCAAACAGCCTGAAAGTACTCAGAACCTTCAAGTCAAGAAAGAATTCATGACCTTATTAGGAATCACCAAACTAATGTAGGCCTGGGAGTTAGTTATGGGGACATCTCCCCATATGGGGAAATATAAACCATGAGATGGCCTGAGATTTTGGGTGACTCCATAACTTAACAACCACAGGGTGGCTCCCATGAGATCAGGAGCTCCCTCAGAGGGAGAGAAATGCCTTTTCTGGGAGAGTACATCTCAAGGACAGGGCCATGTTACCTTGTTTGATGGACTCCAAGCCAAGAGCATAGCATGTACTATAGATGAAAGTGACTTTAGGGACTTGGAGACACACTACTGCTCTCACCTAATCCTCATTTCTTAAAGCTGCAGTGACCCACGAGAACTCTGGGTTTGTGGCCAGAGTGATGTTGGTAGCTCAGTGACTGAAGAGAGCAGACCGAGTAATCTTGTTAAACCCTGTGAACCAAGCCAACTTATAGGAAGATGGCTATGTAGAACCACAAAACTGGAAGAGACTGTAGAATATAGAACACAAATTTCTAAAAGGAAAGCACTTAAGAATGCAGACCATCAGAGGTGGGAGGGTCCTTAGAACACAGGATGTCAGAGTTGGGAGGGCCCTTAGAACACAGGATGTTGTAATAATTAATTATGCTCAAAGAGTAATAAGCTACCTATATATCCTTTGACCCAGAAATACCAGTATTTGGTCTATTTCCAAGGATAAATATGGAAAAAGGAAAAGAACCTATACATCCTAAAGTGTTTATATCAGCTCTCTTTGTAATGGCAAAGAACTGGAAATTGCTGGAACGCCCATCAATTGACCGAACAAGTTGTGGCATATGATTGTGATGGGATACTACTGTGCTATAGGAAATGATGAGCTTGATGATCTTACAAAAACATGGAGATACTTGCACAAAATTAAGAAGAGTGAAATGAATAGACCAAGAGAACATTGTATACCCTAATAGCGATATTGTTTTAAGAATGACTTTGAGTGAGTAAGTTATTTTGTCTACCCTAAATATCCAAATTAGCTATAAATATGGACATATGAAAAAAGATGCTATCTGTATCCAAGAAAAGGACTGATTGATAAAAGTATGAATAGAATCATTTTACATATATACACACATATAATACATACACATATGTGCATACACACATGTATGTCCACATGTGTGTATGTGTATATGTATATATGTGTATATGTATATATGTGTGTAAATGTATATATGTGTATATGTATGTATGTGTGTATATGTATGTATGTGTGTATATGTATATGCGTGTAAATGTATATATGTGTGTATATGTATATATGTGTGTAAATGTATATGTGTGTATATGTATATATGTGTGTAAATGTATATATGTGTGTATATGTATGTATGAATGTGTGTAAATGTATATATGTGTGCATGTGTATATATGTGTGTAAATGTATATATGTGTGTATATGTATGTATGTGTATATGTAGATATGTGTGTATATGTATATATGGGTATATTATATATGTGTGTAAATGTATATATGTGTGTATATGTATATATGCGTATATATGTGTGTGTGTGTATATGTATATATGTGTATATGTATGTATGTGTGTATATGTATGTATGTGTATATGTATATATGTGTGTATATGTATATGCGTGTAAATGTATATATGTGTGTAAATGTACACATGTGTATATGTATGTATGCATGTGTGTAAATGTATATATGTGTGTAAATGTATATGTGTATATGTATGTATATGTATATATGCGTATATATGTGTGTGTATATGTATATATACATATACACATACTTATTTGTGTATAATGGCGGTTATCTCTAAAACAGTGGGAAGAAGGAAGAAAAAAGGGAAAAAATGAACATGAAATTTTGATATATATTTGAAAGAACTAGCAAGTTGTACATAGTAGATTTGCAGTTTCATGTGCAATCACCTTTTTGTTGTACTATTTTATAGAAATTCTTGTTTTATTCCATAATTTAAAAATAAAATAAATTAAAAACAAAGAACACAAAATGTCAGAGCTGGGAGGGGCCTTAGAACTTAGAGTGTCAGAGCTGAAAGGAATTTTTAGAATGTAAAATTTTAGAGTCAGAAGGGACCTTAAAATATAAAATGTTTGATAGCTGGAAGGAACTTCAGAGATCACTGAGTCAAAGTCTTCGATTTATAGAGAATGAAACCAAGGTCAAGGCCACCCAGTTAGTTAGCAGCAGCCACAGGACTAGCAGCTGGACACCACATCACTGCCTTCTGCCATAAACGCAGCCACCGAATGAATCATCTTCCTTCCTGACCAACCATCCATAGCATGCTGTATAGGCCACAGACTAGCAGAGAGCCTTCTCTTTGGAATAATTGGAATTAGACCAGGACCACCCAGAAAGTTAGCAGCAAAGCATGACCTGTAACCCAGGTCTCCTGGGTTTCCAATTTCAATATGTTTTGTATTAGACCACTAATTGAACTTTAAGCCTCGGTGTTGCTATCTGTAAAATGGGGGAGATATTTATTACCTTTCCTACCTCAGAGAGCTGCCAGGAGATTCCATTGAGATAATGGAAGAGCAAGTGCTTTGTAAACCTTAAAGTACCATTAGAGTGTGAGCTACCATTATATAATTATTTTAACACATATAAATGTTTATAGTGTATTTGAAAATCTTTCAAGCTTCTAAAAATAGTGTAGTATTGTCCAGGATGGCTATTACTCTCCTTATGATGATGATGGCTTTGTCACCATGGCTGCTATGAATCAAAAATTTATATGATTTTAGAAAAATGGGATCCCACCCATTTGTCAGTTGGCCTGTGCATATTAATGTAGTAGGTGACATTTATATTTGAGATTAGCAAATGGGAAACTGAGTCAAGGTATGACTAACTGATTCATCCACTGTTAGGAGTGGGTAAATGGAATGGGAATCCAAACTCAGGTCTCTTCTGACTCTTCACACACTGCCTCCCTTAAATAATCTCCAAGTTAGTAATTCCTCATGCCTGTCAAGTGCTTTAGCTAAAATGTTATTTAGAGCTTACCACAGTAATGAGTAAATATTTACCAAAGGAATGGACAAACCCGTGAGGTAGGTAGCACAGGTATTAGTAGGCTCAGGTTTTTACTCATGGTCACCAAGTCACAAGGCCAGAACTAGAGATCAGATATCCTCATCTGAGTCAGTGCTTTCTGTAGCGCCATGTTGCTCCTCCAATTTGTTCTGCAGCCTCCTGGAGGCCATGCCGCCATATTGGTCTTCCTGATGTAGTTTTCAGTTTCTTTATCACCCATAAATCTGTTGGTGAGCAAAATGCCATCCCAAGTTGGAAAACTCTTCATTTGGGCAGCCTTCAACTCTATTACCAAGGACAATCACTGGCTTGGCATGGATCCCATTAAACTATGGCTGCTACGGTTCATTTCATAGTGGCTGGAGAATGTTTTCCATGATATTCCTTAGGATGATCCCGTGATGTTTGCTTCTTAGAATTTTTTAATTGCAAGTGATATCCTTCTTCTGGAGAACACAAATGAATTGATATTGCTTGCTAGAGAATATATAAATGACTATGTAACCCAGGTTCAAGCCTGGAGCATTTGTAGAAGACTCCCCATTGCTGAAGAGAGTTATAACTCAATGATCTGTGACTGCATGAGGGATGGATTTGGAGAACTTGGGAGAGGAGAGATATTCTTCTTCCTTATAGCCGTAAGAGATGAAACACACAGATCCAGGCACTCTCCGAGGGGAGATTGAATGAAAGTGAGAGAATGGGGCTGGGGGGTGGTGGGGTGGAGGGAAAGAGAGAAAGAGAGAGAGGAGGGAAAAAAATGAAGGTGAGAGAAGAGAAGAAACTGGAAGACACATATAGGAGAAAACCAGCTCCCCAATAGGTCCCTTTCACCTCTCTGTTCTCTCTTTCTATATATACATGCATTTATTCATAGTTATATTCATAACTGAGGAGTTCCCTTTCCGTGTTAGGATCTTCAGGTGCTGGAAATTTATTTAACCTTCCCTATGGGACCTGAGTTCATTTGCAGAATCTCAAAAACACAAAAGTACCTTCCTCAGAAGGACTTTTGTCCTTGCTTGAGAGAATAAAATCATGGTCATTCTCCTGGAACTGGACAAGCAGCTCAGATTCAAAACTCTATGGGAAGGTTCATGCCCATATTTACTGGCCGTTATCTTATAGACCTATGAGGTTTTAATTGCTTCTGAGTTTCTTTATCTTCCACCCTTAAAACCAGTGGAATTCTCCCAGCTTACCCAAATATGGCTTCATAGACAAGTGGTCCCAAAGTACCTGGAACCATAGTTACAATCCTACACATCTCCCTTCTTGACAGATCTTTTTAGATGAAAGGATAGCCCAGTCCTGTACCTCTCATTTCACTCAATCTAATTTTTGTGATCAAAGATTTCAGAGTAGACCTCGAAGCAGATAATGTTTTTTACTACCCACTGATCAGCTCTGCCCCTGACTTTCAGACTTGAAAACTTCTTTCAGTGCCTGGAAACACTTCATTCTGGGGCAACCAACCATCTGTGGTCTTCTCAAACTGGAATATCTCTTCATAAGGCCTGCTTGCTTCCATTAGTGAATTCTTCCTGAGGCCTTCAATTTGTGGAGGAGTCTAGGCTGGTTGCTCATCAGTTCCCTCCTGGCTTTTTTCCAGGCTTTTGGACTTCAAATCTATGCTCCCTTCACCTCCTGCTTTTCAGCTCCTTTATATGTCATCTTCTCACATTAGAATGTAAGTTCCTTGAGAGAAGAGACCTTTTTTCTTGAATATGGATTCATATTTGACGACATACACGACCATCAGTGTAGTGCCCAGCACACAATAAGTGCTTAATAAATGTTCCTTCCTTCCTTCCTTCCTTCTTTCCTTTGTGCAGATGTTGGTTTACCACATAATCACTTATTTGGAGAGTCCTTTACTGCCAAATGAGTGAACTAAAATAGGTGGGAGAGATGAATCAAGTCTCCTCCTTCTAAAACTCCGAGAACCCACATACAGGGTCTTCAAATCTCTGCCTAGGTGGCCCTAATTCAGGATCTGGGGCCTTGGGATTGCAATCCTCAGGTTTCTCATACTATAGGGTAGGGCTTGACTCAACAGTTCTAGTTATGGTCCCCTTGAAGTGAGAGCCAGGGGCCTTCAAAAGCAATCTTCAGAATTAAGGACATTCTCCTAGGCAACTCTATTGAAGATGCTAGGGACTCATGAAGAAGCAAGAAAAACTAGATGGTGTCTGAAATTTTACTGGCAGGGAGGGGAGAGAAAATAAAGGAAGAGGTGAGAAGTAGATGGAAATGGGACTTCTGCTTAAGATCTTCTGAGGGAAGACAAAGAAGGCAACATCCATCTGCTTTAGGATTTTGGTAGGAATCTGTTCATTACAAATCAAAGGCAGAGGCACAAGCTGATATCTCAGGTGCAAATGTGGGAAAACCTTGGAAAAAAGAGAGAAAGCTTTTTTCAGAGACTTGATTAGCCATCTCTCACAAGTGAGCCAGTGGTACCACAATCAAGCAATTTGCTGTGAAATACATATACATATATATGTATATGTATGTGTGTATGTTCTAGAAGTTTTAAAAGGAGACTTGTATGTATGTACTTCTATAGATACATATATATACACGTATATATGTATATCTAATGTATATGTATATCTATCTATATCTGTCTATCTATCTATCTATCTATCTATCTATCTATCTATCTATCTATCTATCTATCTATCTATTTCCACATGAGTTAGGCTGAAGTACCAGCGCAAGAATGCCAGTGGACCCAGAATTTCAGTTCCCTCAAGGATGAAGGGAAATTACAGTGACCTTCAGAGAGTAAGCTACACTTGTGTCTCTTCTGGTGTTCAGAGAGATAATTACATGAAAACAAAATCTAGATTGGTCTCCCTCCTAAAGAAAGTGAAAGCAGGAAAGGAGTACATCTCTTCTCTACATGCTAAGGGGGAAGATGAAGGATTCCTTGAAAGAATGTCTAGCAATGGTTGAGGTGTGCTTAGAGGCAGCTAGATGGTGCTCTACACTGGACCTTAGTCAGGAAAACCTGAGTGCTAATCCTGCTGCAGATACTTAGTAGCCTTGAGACTCTAGTTTCCTCATATGTAAAAAAGGATGCAAACAGCAACTGCCTTCTAGCATTATTGTGAGGGTACATGGTTGGTAAAGGGCAAAAGCTTGGAGAGCAGAACAGATTACCCTCTCACGAGTGGCCCCCACCCTCAGGGATGTACCACCCTCTAGGTTCAAATTTCTTCTTTCAGGAGATACTTTTTAGTCACTGCCTTCAGTTCCACCCTGTGGATAAACCTCCCTTAGGATGGACAATGAAACATCAAAGGTGCCCTCAACCATCTCTGAGGAGCTAGTGCTAGCTCTCTTCCCTTTTCCATCTACCAGAACTGCTAGCTAGCCTCAGGCTCCTTTGCCTAGGGGAATGCATTTCCATGTGATATCTACTTTTGGAAGCTAGATGAATATGAATCAATAAAATCTCTTTTGTTTGCCTTGAGCCCCCAGCTGGTAGTCTCAGGGGTTAGACAATCTATCTCTGTCTGGTGAATCTATATCACAATATAAAATCTCCTATGCTTTTCATGCTTTACATCTTGTATGCTTTACCACTGATTACCCTCCCTCCCCATCCCGACCCAGCTGTATTTAACCCCCAAGGACATATACGTAAAACCAGTACTGAAACAATCCTGGAATCTTAGAGAAACCAGTTCTTTTTTTTTTTTTTTTTTTTTTTTACTAATTGCAAAATGTAAACTCAAAATAAACTCTTAAGGAAACATGGATTGGGAATACAGTTCAGTATTAAATTCAAGATTAAATCTCAACAGTGAAAGCATAGATCAGTAAGGATGTTACCAGTTTCACTTTCAGCAACAGGGGTGGCTGTTAACTTCCGTTTCAACATTCTCTTTCCTGGGAGTCCCCTTGTAGGTCAGTGGTGGATGACAGCAGCATTGCAGCCTCACCCCCTCACCAACTCAGCTACAATTCTAGTCCTCAGGCATTTCCATTCTGGTGCTGCCAATCCTTCCCTCAAGTTTTCAGGTCTCCCCCCTTCTTGAGGATGAGGAAAGACAGCCCCCACAGTCCTTGAATAAGAGCATACCTCTGTCCCGCCCTGCAGATATCCACGTCTACCCTGCTGTTGTCTACTCCTTTGGAGAAGGAGCACTGCAAATGAAAAAAGAGGTTCAAAAGTGAAATTAAGATGAAAAAGAATTTGGCATGGCAGAAGGGAAATCCTAAACAGACATAAGAGGTTGCATGATAGAAGAACGTAACCTGGGAAGGACCACTGAATTCTCTTGCAGGAGAGGACAAGCTGGATGGACAATTCAAGAGGAAGCCAATTCCTCATAATAATCAGAGAGAGAGGCCACATCATAATAATCCGAAGATAAGGGACCATTCTCAATGGGTGGAGGAGGGGTGGACAGGAGGGAGAGAATTCAGAATTCAACCTTTTTTTAAAAAAGTTAAAGATAAATATATAAATAATGTATTTTAAAAATACATCTATCTATTAATTCCCCTCCCTCAATTAAGTGTTAAAACAATTTTTAACATTTTAAAAAAGTTTTGAGTTCCAAATTCTATCCCCCGCTCCCTCTCTCCCCTTCCTCCTGCCTGAGATGGTAAACAATCAAATATGTTATACATGGGCAATTACGTAAAACAGCAAATTGTTTTATAAAGAAAAAAAAGATAAGAGACAAATATTGTAGTGGTAGTTGGGGACTGCTCTCTGGGGGATACTGAATTGGTCATAGTTTGAATTGGCATATACTGATCAGACAGTCAGTCAAGAAGCATTTATTAAACATTTAGGTATGTTGACTTTTATCTATAACAGGATAGAGAACTTTCCACGACTTGTGTAACTACCCATTTCTGGTGACTCATGGGTGAACAGGTAACAAAGACAGAAGGAGCCCAAAAAAGCACTACTGGGGATCACAAAGTTCTGGGCAGGAAACTGAGGACTTCATGGTTACAGGTGGTATCTCCATCCTTGCTGCCAGTTAAGGCATAGGCTTCAGAACAGAAATATAATCTTGGGAAGTGAATATCTGTTTTTTTAAAAACGGTGTCTAACAATGGACCGCAGCTTAAGAGACAGGAAGGATGGTATCTTGTGTAGGGATGGAGTACCTCTAACAAGGGCCAGAAAAATATTTGCCAGGAGATTTGCAAAGCTGATCAAGGGAATTTTAACTAAAAATATATATAGATTTTAAAGTCATTTCTTGGAGTATAATTCTCAGTTGTATAAAACTGGAAGCAACCTAAATATCCAATAGTATAGGAATGATTAAAATAAGTGTTCATCTATTACTGTTGCAATTAAGACTGGCAAGTGTGTGGCTTACAAAGAAATCTGGAAAAGCCTTTGTGAAATAATGCAAAGTGAGAAAAGCAGACTCACAAAATGAAGAATGAGCTAATAATAAAGTGAATGAGAATGAGTGAAGATACTGATGCACATTTAGAGAAAAACCCCAAAAAGCATGATGACACTTTGCATTTAAATGAGGTTAAATGAAAATAGTTTTTAAGCAAAAATAGTTTTCTTCATTAGCGTTTGCTGTAGTTTCCAAGTAAAATTTATAGTAAAAAATAAAGTGGGGGGAGGAGAAAACTGCTTACATTTATCTGCCAAACCAGATATAACAAAGAGTAGCCAAAACAGCAGAGGAAGAAGAAAAACCGTAAAGAAGACAGTGCTTTTGTCCTTCGTTGCCAAAGAAGACCATGCCATCAGAGAAATGATGATGTGACTTGCACTTGACTTTGTTTTGAGTGAGGGAGGGCTGGGCAGGTCACCAGCCTCACTTCTCCTCCAGAGCCATCTGAATCCAGTGACCAGATATTCATCAGGATGACTGGAGATGACCCAGGATGAGGCAGTTGGGGTTAAGTGACTTGCCCAAGGTCACACAGCTAGTGAGTATCAAGTGTCTGAGGTGAGGTTTGAACTCAGGTCCCCCTGCACTGGTGCTTTATCCACTGCACCATCTAGCTGCCCCTAAAGAAGGCAGTATCTAAGAAGAGGACCAGACATTAAACACAGAGTGTTAGAAAACTACACACAAATGTACAAACTAAGGATGACAAACAACGCATACAGGCAGCTAGGTGGTACCTCAGTGCACAGAGTACTGGACCTGAAGTCAGGAAGACCTGAGTTCAAAGGATAAAATAATGTAAAATTTGCAAAGCACTTTGAAAAACCTTAAAGTTCTACGTAAATACTGCTATTTCTATGCAAATATTCTCTATATAAAGTTCTATAGAAATTTTGCTTTTATTACATAGATCCTAATACCAGGAGGTAAATTAATCTCAGATATCAGTGACTCTTGATGGCATAATATTCAAGGATGGAATATAGTGATGGAAGGCTATACCTTATTCAAAAGTGACAACGTAAACAAAAAGTACGGTGAAATAACACTGTATGTTAAGAAGATATAGTCACAAGAAGAAATCTAAGAATTGGAGGACAGAAGCATGATGAAATACTTTTCAATGAGGACTGATGGGAGGACAAACAGGAGTGAGATTGTATTGGGAATTTGCTACTGACTGTCTGCCAGAAAGAACATAATGACACCAAACATCAGGCCTGGGGAGCATCAATGGAGAATTTCAATTATCCAGACATCTACTGGAATTTTCTGCCAGAAGAGGAACTGCTGATAAATTCTTGATTTGCTCTAATGATAATTTTATCCTTCAAAATATAGAGGAAGCAAAAAGAAGAACTCCTTTTCTGTATTTCATTCTAGGAAGAATTAGTTCCTGAAGGAGAAAGGCAAGACCCTTGGAAGGAAGTAATTACTCCATCTCAGAGATCATGATGAAGGAGAGGAAAGCTGAGCTTAGTTTGATACATATCCTATATTTTGGGACAGATTTATGAGAGTTCAGAAAATAAATAGGGAGGGTCCTCTGACCTAAAATACCAGAGGAGAAGTTAACTCAAGAGAAATAGGAAACTGTCAAGAATGGAATTCTGCCGACAAAAACACAAACCATTTTGAGGACAAAAGGGGGAAGCCATCTAAAAAGGTCAATTTGGGTGAGATAGTACAGTGGAGGGGGGAGAGAAGAGAGCCCAGGACAGGGCCTTGAAGGACACCCAGAGTTAGAGCAACATGGCAGCCAAAGAAGCTGATTCACTCTTGGGCTTCATTAATAGAAGCATAGTATCCAGGAGGAAGGAAATGATAATTCTACAGTTCTCTTCCCTGGTCAGATGACATCTGGAATACTTGTGTTCAGTTTTACATGCCATACTTTTGGAAAACATTGACAAAGAACATTGGAATTGTAGTAGCAGGACCTAAGTTTGAATCCGTACCTTGCAACTTATGTATCTGTGTGAACCTGGCTGTCATATCATTTCTCTAGACCTCAGTTTCCTCATCTGTAAAATGATAGTGTTGAAGTAGATGACCTACAAAGTGTGTTCATGCTCTAGAGATATGAATCTGCTTCTGGAAGAGGATGACCAGGACAATGAGGAGACTGGAGACTGTACCATTTAGGGGTGAGTTGAAGGAACTGGGAATGTTTAACCTAATGGAAAAAAAAAGACTTGGGAAAAATGACAGGTGTCATTATGTATTGGGAGAGTTGTCATAGGGGAAGAAGGATTAGGCTGTGGTGATGGAAAGCAGACCATCATTAGGGGGAAAATCCATGCCCCAGGGGTTCAGGACCTAGCCTAGATCTTCACTGTCTTTGAAATTTATGTCTCAGTGGAACAATGCTTCAGCCTGGCTTGCACAGTGATATGGTTAAGTCTGGATAGTGTAAGGAGATAATGATGTGAGGGCAAAACTATGTTGGGAAAGGAGACATTAAGTGGAGGATGCTTGTTGGAACTTTTCAAAGCGGTTTATCATTCTCTTCTTAGAAAAACCCTGTGAGATACATAAGACTGGAGCTGATAGTGTTGGGGCTGGAGATGACAATTTCCAGAAGCTTCCATCAGGTGTGAACAGGGTGATTACAGGTTGAAATCACTGGTACAAAGAGCTGTCAAGAGCAGTGAATACAGAGATCTAGGCACCAGAACCTCAGAGCTCAAAAGAAGTTGGTCAGTTTACTTCCTCCTGAGGCAGACCATTCCACTTTTGGACAGCATTGTGGATTAGGAAAAATAATTTAAAAAATAAATAGCACACTTGAATGAAAAAAATGGACATGTTTTCCAAAACAAGACAAAAAAATTAGTGAGAAGAGTGGCTTTGTTTTACATAATTTTGGCTTAATAGAAAACAACCGGATTCTCATATCTGTTTCTGCATTCAGACTATTGTGAAATGTTATTTTGGTTGAAGTATATAAAGAGAATCTAATCTCATATATATCTTTTGTTTGTTTTGCTTTGTTTTTTCCTCCTTAAATCACAGCTTCCTGAGTCTGAACTCGATCTGGGTTCTGGATTCTGGTTTTGTCCTTTGGAGTGAAACATTCATCTAGTCATTCAGTGGAAATGTTAAACTATCCCTGAAAACACAGGATGCACTTTTAAGTTTCATCTTCATTATTAAGACTTTCTCCATCGCTTTCTTACCTCTGGACAATAAGCCCTGCTTTGTAGCCTTTGCCCATTTCCAAAGTGTAAATACTCTCACTGAAAATTTAACATCCACTCCTGCTAGTCCGTACCCAAAGTGACCCCAATAAAATCATTAAAGTCCCAAATGGTCCCTGCCCTGAAGGGAATTACATACTAAGTGGAATTAGTTTGATCCCCCTTTCACATGAAAGCCCTTCAAATATTTGAAGACACCCTCAACTCTTGCCTGTATCTTGGACATGACACTTAGAGTGACATGGGAAATCCTTGGGACAAGGAATAATTCTGAAATAGTTTCATTTAATGACAGCAGTGGCCATGTGCCTACTTACTGGTAAGAGGTTGACTCAGAATGTCTGTCCTTAACAAGATGAAACCAGATTGAACTGGTTTCTCTCCCTTTATTTAGTTCTAACTGGATGAGTACTGGATTTTTGTGCCATACATGAATTGCCTTCCTTGGATACATTTTAAATTCCGTGGCTTTTAGGAATAGAAGTCCCTACAGGGAGACATGTACAATGTCTCTTATGACTCTTACAGAGCACACTTCAATGACTGTGAGAGAAATTGCAGTGGCTGTTGGTGTGGGGAAGTCAAGCATTTCAAGGATCATTCAAGACCACAATGAAATACAATCATTTATACCGAAGGGCAAAGAAAAGTTCAGTCTAAAATGAAAAAAATCCACCAAGAACCAACAAGGTCTTGCAGTAGAGCAGTGTAATTAATCCTCAGAAAACAAGAACTTTGGAAGGACATGAAAGCTTGGCAAAGTTATTATTGATTCCTTGAAAGTAGTGAAACTTTTTGATCTTAGAAACCCTTTGCACTCAAAAAAATTATTGAAAAGCCCCCCCCCAAAGTTTTGTTTATAAGGGTTATATCTATCAACATTTATCATATTAGAAATGAAAACAGATTAATTTTTTAAAATATCTATTTCATTTAAAATAGCAATAATAAACTGATTACATGTAAAAGTAAATAGCATACTTTAATGAAAAATGGATGTATTTTCCAAAACAAAAAAAAATATAGATAAAATGTGCTGTTTTGTTCAAGGCTATACCAAATCCACTATGAGAGAAGTCCAGATGAACCTATAAAATCTGAGTCCTTTAAACTGTGGAACATCTACCCCCCAAAAAGACAGAGGGATATTTGTTACTTCCAAAGACTCTAGAAGACATGTTCCCATTGAGTAAATAATGAACTCTGTTAAATATGGGATGTACCTAAAGTCTTAGTGCAGTTTAAACTATTAAAACTTACATTTTTAAAACACTCCATGTATCAATGAACT
The DNA here is from genome assembly GCA_023548195.1 of Bettongia penicillata ogilbyi. Classification (NCBI taxonomy): domain Eukaryota; kingdom Metazoa; phylum Chordata; class Mammalia; order Diprotodontia; family Potoroidae; genus Bettongia; species Bettongia penicillata. The sequence continues at coordinate 13,366,153 of JAJHZJ010000128.1, read as the reverse complement.
AAAAAACGATTTCTTGCTCTGAGGAGTCAAGAATGAAACTGTTCCCTCCCTCAGGAAACTATTTTTTTTTTTTTGTATCTCTGCCTGTTCTCAATAGACACTCCTCCACCCTACTTCTCACCTTTACTAATACATCTTAGAATTTGGCCATGAAATGAAGTCAAACTCACTGGCCTGTCAAATCCATCTTCGGCCCCATTTTGAAAATAGGGACAGCATTTACCTTTCTTTTATCCTGGGGCTCCTCTACTTTTCTCCACAAGTTGGCTCATATTCAATCATTCTTTCCAATGTCCTGGGAAGTAGGTTATGTGAACTCACTGACCCAGACTCTTAGAAGACAGCTAGGTGCCCTGTTACTATATCTTCACTTATCTTGGGTTTCAACCCACTGGTTGACTTTTCCCCTGCTATACTTTCCATCCTGAAGATCACTCTTCTTGATATAGAGAACAAGCAAAATGAGGGCTGATGGGGGCTGCCTTTTCTCTGTTGCCAGTTCCTTCATCCCTTCTATTTCAAGAATCCCTCTTACTGCATTTTTGATGTTTGTCTCTTCCCAACATAGTTTGAAAAAAAAAAAGATCTCTTTTCCTTCTCTTTTCCATTTCAGTCATTACTTTAAAATGGTTTGCAACCTCAGAGGAATCCTTGACTCTTGATTCTCCCTCGCCCCTCATATTCAGTTGGTTGCCACCAACGTGTTGATTCTACCTCTACAGTTAGATCACAGCTATCCATTTCCTTCCTCTCTACTCACGCAAACACCATGGTGGTTCTGGTCCTCACCATATCTCACCAGGACAATTATGATGATATGCTAATAAGTTTCCTTGTCTTTCCCCTCTCCAATCCAGGCTCCACAAAGGGGCTGAATTGAGAATTCTAAAGAGCAGGTCTGCCCATGTTATTCTCTGGCTCAAGAAACTCCACTTGCCTCTCAGATAAAGTCCCAATTGCCTCTCAGATAAATTGCAAACTCTATTTGGCATTAAAAACTCATAATGAGGAGCAGTTAGGTGGCATGGTGGATAGAGCACTGGCCTTAGAGTCAGGAGGACCTGAGTTCAAATCAGACCCTTACTATCCATGTGACCCTGGGCAAATCACTTAATCCTGATTGCCTCCACCAAAAACAAACAAAAAACGCTCTTGATGATCCAGCTCTACTCTATCTTTCCAGGCACATTGTACTGCTTTGTCCTTCATGCACCCTTGGTTCCAGACAAAATGGCCCTGTTGCTGTTCCTCCTAAGTCCTCTAGTACTTAGCACAGACTGACTCTGATGCCTAGAACCCTGTCCCTCCTCCCTCTCCCTCTTAGAATCCATAGCTTACTTCAAAGTTCAGTTCAAATGACACTTCCTATGAGGCCTAGCGTGATCCTCAGAGGTGTTTTATCCTTGCTTTTGGAAATGAAACCTGTGTTTACTTGTTTTATTTACATATCGCCTCTGGAGTATTGTGTCCATGCTTTAAAGAAAACATTGATAAGCTGGAGAGTATTTGGAGGGAGGCGATAGAGATGGTTAAGGTCATCTGAGGATTATCAGAAACATTTGGGAAAGTTCTGCAGAACTAGGCTCTCCAGCCAAAGTGGTCTCTGTCTCCCTATCTTCCATTATTTTGCTCCTGCACTGGCTGTACTGCATGCCTGCAATACATTCTCTCCTCATCTCAGTCTTGTAAGAGTCCTTTAAGATGAAACTCAAGCACTAGCTTCTAGATGAAGCCCTTTCCAGATCCTCTCCACTTCTAGGACCGTCTCCCCAAACTGCCTTATATATATTTATATTTATCCACTTGCTGGTTTGCTGTATGTACTTAATATGTGCTCATTGTCTCCCCCACACCCCTTATGAGAATGTAAGTGAGTCAGGATCATTTCATTCTCTGTATTCATATCCCTCCCTAGCACCAGCACAAGGTCTGGCGTTGTAAGTAAATACTTAATCAATCAATATGACATGAGTGGTAACCTGTCACCATATAATTACGTTGTCTTGGGTCGATCCTTTGTGAGATATATCACTGAATAAATGCTTGTTGATTGATTAAAAAGAGAATGCTCAAAGGGGTTACGATAGCTGTCTTCAGATATTTGAAGGGATGTCATATGCAAAAGGGACTGGACTTGCTTTTCCTGATTCCAGAAGGTAGAAGCCTGCAGAAGTGCTTCTAGTAGGTGGAAGTCAAGTGAAGCCAAGTCTTATCAAGAAGCATTATTAAGTACCTACTATGTGCCAGGCATCATGCTAAGCTCTGGGCATACAAAGAGAGGTAAAAAAAAGTACTTGTCCTCAAGAAGTTCACAGCCTAATGAGGTGATAAGCAAACCACCAGATACACACAAGATAAAGAGATAGATATAGATATAGATAGATATAGACATAGATATAGATATAGACATAGATATAGACATAGATATAGATATACAAGATAAATTGGAGATATGGCCTCTTGCAGAAGATGGGACTTTAGCTGTGACTTAAAGGAAGCCAGGGAAGCAGGTAGAGGACATGAAGGAGAGAGGATGAACCTCAAACATGAGATTCAGTCGGTGAAAATGCCTGGAGCCTCTTGGCTGGAGTGTTGTGTGCAAGGAGTATCAAGGAGACCAACTGCGAAAAGGCCAATTTAGGTTGTATGTTAGAAAAGATGTCCTTTTCCCCTTCTAAATAATATTTTTTCATTTATTCATTTTTATATAAAATTTTCAGTTCCGAATTTTCTCTCTCTCCTCCCACCTCCCTAAGATGGTAAGCAATTTTATATAGTTTATATGTGCAATCACATAAAGCGTATTTCCATATTAGTCATGTTGTGAAAGAAAAAAACAAAAAGGAAAAAACATACACACAAAGAAAATGAAAATAGCATGCTTTGATCTTCATGCACATTCCTTGAGTTCTTTCTCTAAAGACTTTTCCATCATGAGTCTTTTGAACTTGTCTTGGATCATTGTATTGCTGAAAAGAGCCAAATTGATCATGGTTGATCATAGCGCAATGTTGCTGATATTGTGTACAATGTTCTCCTGGTACTGCTAACTTCACTTTGCATCAATGCATATAAGTCTTCAGGAAAGATTTCCTAACAATTAAAGGTGGCCAAAGTAGAACAGGCTACCTCAAGAGGTGGTGGGCTTCCCTTCCTTGGAAGTCTTCAAACAGAGGTCTTGTTGAGTCTAGATGGCACTCGACGGCTTCTGGGGTCACTTCTAATCCCCAAATTCAGTGATTCTGTGTTCTATGTTTGCATTTCTTCCATCTATAGAAAGGAATCTTAAGTACAGGGACAGTTTCATGTTTGTGTATCCCCAGGGCCTAGCATATAGTCAGTGCTTAGAAAATGATTGGTGAATGGATGGATGAATGAATGAATGGTATTTTCTCCTTATGTTAGTCGTCAGTTATTTATCCTTTCTCACATTTCTTTAAGTCTTTAGAATTTGCGTTGTTTGATGAGTTCTAAATGCAGCCACAATGGCTGATTTAGATAGCTCCCTCTGGTCTGCCATATTAAAATTGTGTTTCTGATGGAAGTGTTCATTCATGAGATTCCTCCTGAGTATGGTTTGGTTAACAGGAGGTAAGTAGCTGAAGACGATTTCCCCATGATCATATTACTGTTAAAAAGTCCCTTCTTCAAGACGGTGCTATGCTGAATTGAATATGCAGTGAGCTTGTAATCTGGTCACCACTAGGACTGTATTGCAACCATCTTCCCAGGATATCTCCCCAATCTCCAGCGATGATTCCTCATGGGGAATTGCTGATGAAATACAAACACTGGTTTCCGGGCAAGTTCCCACGTGTCTATCTCCCTGCTGCTCAACCAAGTGTTGTAACTGCTCATGTTGTCATGAGGAATCCAGTACTTACTAGACCCCAGACTCTTCCTGACTGTCTGCTTGCACTGGAGATGACAGCATGCAAGTGATGTAGGACTTGATTTTCATGGGACTTCTGGAAGGAAAACTGATGAAATACTTGGTGCATGTTTGAGCTTACAGCTGTGCTTCCTTCTTCTAAGAGATTGAGGGAACATGAGTGGCTGGCTTCCCTATAACATGAGTGGTATACTGTCACCATATAATTATGCCATCTTGGGCTAATCCTTCGGGAGAAGTAGAGTATCATTAAAAACAGCAATAATGATAACTGGCATTTATGTAGTATTTTAGGTTTACAAAGCGCTTTGCATATGTTAATCTCACTTGATCCTCACAACGACTTTAAAAGCCAACATGATCTTGGGCATAGCTTTCAGGAACAGGGAGGAATTTCATGAATGGAATTCTCCACCAGAAACACAATTTCAATATGACAGATCAGAGGGAGCTGTCTAAATAGGTCATCATGACCTATATGCTGGGCACCCCAATCTAAGAAAGATATTGATAAGCTGGAGAGAGCCCAGGAAAGGGCAGCTAGGTTGTCAAAGGGTCAAGAATTCATGTCCGATGGTGATGAGTTGAGGGCACTGGAGAAGAGAAGATTCATGGAGAACATGATCACTATCTTTGAGTACTTGAAGGGTTGACATGTGGAGAATGTGTTAGATTTGTTCTGTTGGCTCCAGAGGGCAGAACCAGGAATAATGGGTGGAAATGCTTAAAGCAGCAAAAACAAAACAAAACAAAAAATAAACCTCAAGTCATCCCAAAATGGAATGGACTTCATTGGGAAGTGATAGCACCCCGCCACATTGGAGGTCTTGAAGCAGAGGCTGGACAATAATACGTTGGATCTATCATAGTGGGCATTCTATTACATGTGGATTGGACGACATGACTACTGAGATCCTTTCCAGGTCTCCAATTCTATGATTCTCAAGTAGGTACTATTACCATCCCCATTTTACAGATGGAAACACAGGCTTAGTGAGATTGATTTCCCAAGGCCACAGAAATAGTGTTTGAAGGAGAATTTGAACCCCTGTTTTCCTGACACTCTATACACCATAGCATATTGCCACCTTATTATCCATAGGACAGTGCCCCACTTCCTTATCTCGACTGCTCTGTGTGAGCTCCCATTAGCTTTGGTATCATTGCTCCAGAGCTCAGACCATGTTTTCAAGCCTAGCTCTCTGAATCTAGTATCTCATGGATTTCTGTCATTGACAATGCTGGTTGTTATTGTCTCTCTAAAATATAGGGATAGAATTTAAGATGGGAATTATTTCACTTCTGTCAAACCAAAGTTCACTAAACCCCCCTGATCTTTTTTTCTTCTTATGAACTGTTATCTAGTCATATTTTCCTTGACACATAGAGAAATAAGGAACTGGGATTTCAGTTCTATAAGTAACTCCCAGATGAAGAAATTACTTCAGAGACTCATTCCAAGGCTGGCCCTCTATCCGCTATGTCAAACCACCCAGCATATAGTTGATTCTTAATTGCTGATTGACTTTTTGAAGCATTGTACGGGTGTCCCATCTCAACAGGATTTGACACTCTCCCCTGTTTCTCGCTGTTATATCTCGTCCGGATCAAGGTTTCCGTCTTGTTTCTTCCATGTTCACAGCAGGCTGTCTCCACTTGGGTCATCCTCTTCAGCTCCTCCTCATAGGACTCTGTCCCTGCAGCCTCCTTGGATGCTGATTGGCCAGGTTTGGCCTCATCTTTCAGGCTACATTGGGCTTCCCAGTGCCGGCTACAGCCTGCTGCCACGCCAACGCTCCCTTCCCTGACTTCCCTTTTATAGCTTGTCTTTTCCCATTGGAATGTAAGATTCTTGAGGGCAGGAGCTGTCTTACTTGTTTGTATTTGTGTCCCTGACACTTAGTCCTGCGCCTGGCGTACGTTGTGCTAGTTCAGTCACTTCATGGGGCCGTGAAGAGTTGGATGTGACTGAAATGACTGAACAGTACCATATCTCTTCCTATCTCTTCCAACTCTCAGCATTAAGGCAACAAAAGTGTATCACTGTTTTTGGAGGGTAATAGAGCAAAGAGAAGAATCACAAGAAGACAGTCTCTGCCTCATGGAAGCATGCGGTGATGGTGGTGGGGAAAGAAAACACACTAAAATAAGACTGAGGAACCCAAGGTGGAAAATGACAGATTAGTAACTTTCGCTGTTATTCACTCATTTTTCAGCCATGTCTGACTCTTCCTGACTGCATTTGGGGTTTTCTTGGCAAAGGAGTAGTTTGCCATTTCCTTCTCCAGCTCATTTTACAAATGAGGGAACTGAGGCAAACAGAATTAAGTGACTTGCCCAAGGTCACACAACTAGTAAGTATATGAGGCCAGATTTGAAGATTTAAGCTTAGGTCTTCCTGACTCCAGGCCTAGTGCTCTATCTGTCTGTCTGTCTGTCATGCAATCTGTGCAGTCCAGCAAGCATCTAGACAAGAAAGGGAGGATGCAGCTGCCTGTATCTCTTGGGTGATCAGCTATTTAGGTAGAGACAAAATGTCTCTGACTGGTGGTCACGCTTGGCCCGGTAGTCAGGAAATAATAACAGTGGTTCCCATTTACTTAGCACTTTAAGGTTTGGATCCTCATGGGAGCCCTGTGAGGTAGGTACTATTATTATCATCTCCACTTACAAATGAGAAAGCAGAGGGTCAGTGAGCTTGAGTGGTCCAGTTGCCAAGTGACCTTCCAGACTCCAAGTCCAGCACTCTACCTATTATGTCATCTTGTCCCTGGTGTCTGTGACCGACTGAGGTGAGAATGGAGCAGGGATGGAGTGTTACAGCCAGAGTCAATGACTGAGTTGGTGTAGAGCTGCTGTGTGAGTCAGGGGAGCCATAGAATCAGAGAATTTTAAGTGATCACTCATTTCACAGATAAAGAAGTAACTAGGTGTCCCATGGGACAGAGCTCTGGACCAGGAGTCAGGAAGACCTGAGTTCAAATCCGGCCTCAGAAACTTACTAGCTGCGTGAGCAAGACATTTAACCTCTGCCAGTCTCAGTTTCCTTTTCTGTAAAATAGGTATAATAACAGTAGCACCTACCTCCCAAGGTGGTTGACAGGATCAAAGTGTAAAGTGTATTCTAAACCTTAAATTGCTATATAAATGGTAGATATCATTATCATCATTATTATGAAAAGCTGTAGCCCAGAGGTAAGTGACTTGTCCAGGGTCACACAGATATTAAGTGGCAGAGCCCAAATTAGAACCCCAGTTCTTTGTTGTCTTTTCACTGTGCTATACTATGTATAATATGGTAAAAGAGTGAGAATGAGGAAAATTTGGGTGCAGATCCCTGGGAATTCATGACTTTATCCAAGTGTAGATCCCCACAGGAGTAGATTACCCAATTTATTTCCAATTTATCATGTCTATATGTTATGGTACACAGTTATTTGCATATTATCTCCCTGTAAGCTCCTTGCGGGCAGGGACTGCGCTTTACCTTTCTTGGTGTCCCCAGCATTTTGCAAAGTGCCTGGCACACAGTGAGTGCCTAATACATGCTTGTTGACTATAAGGTGAAGCTTGATTTAAGGAGCTAGGGAGAGTGAGAATTAGGGCCATTCTAAAGGCCATTAGGCTTTGCCTATGCAGCTGATGAAGTTGTCTGGATCCTACTTCTTAGGACTAGAATTTAGAGAGTAGTAAGTAGAATGCCATAACAGATGCTATATCTGAATGATATACTCACCCCAGCAGTGAGTGCCCAAAGACTTAGAATGTGACTGAGAGCAAGTAGTACATATATATGAATGAATGATTGAATGAATGAATGATCACTTATTAAGTGCTAACTAGGTGGTTGGCATTGTGCTAAGCACTGGGGAGACAAATACTGTTTAAAAAGACAGTCCTTGCAACATCCCACTTATTCCTAGTACAGCTGGCCTGCTCTCCTACCCTTGTCAGGGTCAGGATCAAAGGCTTAAGCTGAGAAGGGATTTTAGAGGTCAAGCTCATTGAGTTTGAGCCCCTCATTTTTCCAGATGAGGAAATTGAGATCAAGGGAGAAGGAATGACTTTTCTAAGGTCACAGAGGCAGAAAGTGAACTAGGGCTCAGGTCCCCTAACTCCAAAACTGTGCTCTTTTGGAGCTATATATTCCCTATTATGCTGCCTTCATGATGAATGAATACACATCCCCCTCCCCATCAATGGCAGACCTTCCGGCTTGTGGTCCTGCCCACCCTCCAGCTGGATTTTCTCATAGAGCTAATGGCCCAGAACCCTCTAGTTATAGCTGGACCAAACCTCAGAGGAAATCGCTTCCCTCTGGGGAGACTCTGTGGCTCTCCAGGAAGTGAAGGATGCCTCTGGAGGGGGTGGCTTTTTTGCCCCACCCAGCAGCAGCTCCATGAGGCAGGAACAGTTGGTTCCTCAGGGAGTGTAGGAGACCACCTGGGGCAACCTCCACAAATAAAACTTAATATAGACCTTCACCCCAGGGAACTCCACACATCCTGGGGCAAAGGAGGCCTTTGTGGTGTCATACCCAGAAGAATAGACCACCTCCTGGACCATGCCACAATTCAAGAGGATTGGCAACCTGCCAGGGAACAGAGAATGGTCCCTCCACGATCTCAGGGAGAATTTTGATACACCCCCTGGGAAAGCAGTCATCCACAGCATCCTCTGGCACAGCAAAAAGCAAGGAGTTCTGGTAGAATATGCCAGCTCCAATCTGTCAGCCTGACCCATGGTTATTTAGGAGTGAACTTCCTTTGGTCAGTTTTCAGCCTGTCAAGTCCTAGGATCATAATAACATACTTCTGCACACACCAATCAATCTATCAACAAATATTTATTAAGCCATTACTAAGTGCTAGGTAATAGAAATACAAGAACAAGAATCGTAGCTGCTAGCACTTATGTTGCACTTTAAGATTTGTAGAGCACTTTAGAGATAGTATTTTAGCACAGACTATAATAGATTGCGTGCCATCTTGGGGAGGGGAATAACTTAGAACTCAAAAAATTATAAAAGTGAATGTTGAAAACTAAAAATAAATAAGTTTAATTTTAAAAAAGAAATATTATTTTACCCTCACAACAACCCTGAAAGGTAGGTATTATTATTAGTATTTCTTCTTTTATAAAGATAAAGAAACTGAGGCAGACAGACTAAGTGACTTGTTTTTGGTCACACGGTAAGTGTCTGAGGCTAGATTTGAACTGAGGTCTTTCTGACTCAAGGCACAGGCTCTCTAGCCATTGTGTTACCTAGCTGCTTTCGAAAAAGAAAAGCAGAAGTAGTCTCTTCCCTCAAAGAACTTACATTCTAATGGAGGAGACAATATATATGTAATTAAAGATTGACCAATGAGGTCCCAGCCCTTAAAGCATGTCTGGATACGCAATTCCTGATGGATCCATACTGAGGCAATATATGGGCAGTATTCTCTACCCATTGCCAATCCAACATGTGGAATTTGTGGGAGCCAGATCCCAGTTGTGAGTGACTGAGGACCCACAAGTGACTCTGTAATGACAAAAAGTTTTCTGGTTGAAGAACTAGGCAGAGCCAGAACCATACAGGCATATACAAGGTTCAGAGAGATCACCCTTTGTTCTCTTCCCTGCAGATTTCAAGTGAGAAGTGTTTGTTGTGGACTGACAGTGGGGAGCCCCTCCTCCAAACTGACCACCTTTTTTCTTTTGTGATTTTTATTTCCTGATCTTAGGTAAAGGAATATCCTGATATGAAATAGCTGAGGAAGAAGATGAGATCAAGACCTCCCAAGGTCTCACCAACAATTGGAGTCCCAACCCTCATGGCAGCCACTGAATTCAGTGAGGAACCAGCCAAGCCACAAGGTGACTTGCCTTGAGACACTGAGCATCTGAGACACTGATTCCCACAAGAACGGGCCCAGATGAGCGAAAGGGCTGTTTGTTCATTGACTGCGCCACATGCAGGCATGAGCTAGGGAGAACTCCTAGGAAAGAGAGAAAAATAATTCTCATATCCAGGACTTACCAATGTGCCCCACATGTGTATATTTTTAATACTTTCATGCCTTAAAGTTAAGCACACTCTCCTCAGGGGCATGTGCATCCTCTGTTTGTGGGAAAAGGGGGTCAAACTTTCATCCAATTCTACTTCTAAATGTATAAGAAATAACTAAAATAAAACAAAACATCTTTCGTTAAAGTTAATTGATATCAACTGGTTAATTAATATTGGGGAAAGCACATTGGATGAGAGTTTATGAGTGATGGTGCTAGAAATCCTGACTCTTCAGGGTCACCCCTAGAATCCTGAGGTGAAGAGTAGCTCATTTCTTTTTTTTTTTTGAAGCAATCAGGATTAAGGGATTTGTCCAGGGTCACACAGTTAGTGTCGTGTCTAAGTCCACATTTGAACTCAGGTCCTCCTCACTCTAGGGCCGGTACTGCACCACCTCGCTGCCCCCATGAGGAGTGGTTTAGCTGCCCTCTGGGTACCTAGTCTGCCAGTGTGAGTTGTGGATGGCAGGTGATCCTAGAGAAGGTGCTTCGTATCTGTATATAGATATTTACAAGATACATACAAAGTAAACTTGGATGAGAAGTCGCTACTAGTACCTGGAAAGGCTTCCTGTAGAAAGTGGGGATTGAGCTAAATCTTGGAGCAAGACAAGGGTTCTATGTGGCAGAGAGGAGGGAGAGCATTCCAGGCATGGTGGACAGCCTGTGTAAGTGTATGGAGATGAGGCTAGAGCAGCCAGCAGTCCAGGATGGACGGATCATAATCTTTGGACAATAGATTACCTGGAGGGGAGTAAATCATAAAAATGACAAGATTGGAAAGGGCCAGGCTGTAACTACCATTAAATACCAAACAGAGGAGTTTATGTTTGGTTCTAGAGACAATGGGGGCAACTGGCGTTTTTCAAGTCCAGAGAGTGGGAGGGTAGCCATGTACCTTGTAGTGTTCATCAAGTTACAAATGCCTTGGATCTCAGTTTCCTCATCTGTAAAATGAGAATGGACTAGATGACTCTAAATTCCTTTCCCGTTACATATCTATGACCCTATGAAGGATTTGCACCAGCAGTGTACATGGATAGAGTCACACCCTGAACTGCTACGGTATTCCCCGTACTCATCTGTTCACCGTACATCTCCCCAGAGAGGGAGGAGAATTGTACTGCTTCCCTTATCAGATCATAAGAGTTTATCATTCCATCATTTCCTATGCCTTACAACCCCAAACTCTGTCCTTCATCCTCCCCTATCATCATCCAATCCTTGCACTCCTCAGTTCTTTCCCAAGTCATCCCCCCATATTGGCTATGTTCTCCTCCCCTACCCTTGCTGAAGGAACTAAACATTGCACTGTCCTCTACTCTAAAGTCCCTCATGCCCTTGTCCGCTTACTGATCAAGCCTTGCCAAACCCCACCATCTGTCTCTTTTGCTCCTACTCACACGCTACTGAAGGGAGCTGGAAAAAATCATAAAATTCTACCATCTGAGTCCACTACAAATTTATGTTACATGATCTCAATGGGGACCTCACTGTAACAAGGCAATTATTTTACTCCTCCCAAATCAATTAACTATCCCACTCCCCACAGGACTGTTTCAAACATGGGATTCCTTTTTCTCTGTCCGTCTCAGATGAAGACCTTGAATCATGTCGTTGTTGATCAGACATTTTCCAGTCTTGTCCAACTCTTTGTGACCCCATTTGGGGTTTTTTTTTGGCAAAGATACTAGAGTGGTTTGCCATTTCTTTCTCTAGCTCATTTTACAGAGGAGGAAACTGTGGCAAATGGGGTGAAGAGACTTGTCCAGGGTCACTCAGCTAGTAGATGTCTGAGGCCAGATTTGAACTTGGGTTTTCCTGACTCTGGGCCCAGTGCTCTATCCACCATACCACCTAACTGCCACCTGGAATCATATTGCACTGAAAAAAATGAGACCTTTCATAATGAGCTCCCTTTTCATTTCACGGAAATTTTTTCTCCCACTATCCTCTCTTTCAAACTGGTCTCATATAAAGAGGCGGCCTCCTCTTTGCCAAGGCCAACTCTCTATATACATTCTTGATCCTATCCCTCTTTTCCACCAGAGAGAGGCAGCTAGGAGGCATAGTGAATAGAACACTGGGTATGGCGTCAGGAAGACTAGTTCAAATCCAGTTTCAGACACTTACTAGCTGTGTCACCTTGGGCAAGTCACTCAATCCTGTTCGTCTCAGTTTCCTCAACTAAGGGGAAAGGGGGATAATAACAGCATCGACATTCCACGATTGTTGTAGGGATTGTAAAGTGCTTAGAATAATACCTGTCATATAGAAGATGTTTAATAAATCCTTCCTTCCAGGACATTGTCCCTTATCTCCACTCTCTAATCTTCAGCTTCTTCCTATCTACTGTCCGTCTCCTTCCCTGCTGCCTACAAACATGCCCATGTCTCTCTTGCTCTTAACAAAACTCACACTCAATCCCACATTCCCGCCAGCTATTGCCCCATTTTTCTACTTTCTCTCCTCTCATTCAATTATAAACTCTCTGCAGCCTGATTTCTGATGTCATCACTCACCTGAAACTGCTCTCTCCAAAGTTACCAACGATCTCCTAATTCCCATATCAAATGACTTTTTCTCCCTTCTCATCCTTCTTAACATCTCTGTGGTATTTGATGAATTGGATGCTGTTGATCACCTTATCCTCCTCTCTGAGTTTTCATGACACTGCATTCTCCTGTTTCTCTTTCTAACTATTTAATCACTTCCTCCCATTCTCCTTTGCCGGTTCTTCATTTAGGTCTCATCCACCAACTATGGGTGTCACCCAAGGATATGTCACCTGGGTCCTTTTCTCTTCTCTGTGTATATGTACTATCTTCCTTGATGATCTCATCAGTTCCCATGGGTTCCACTATCATCTCTGTGGAGATTATTTCCAGATATATATATCCAGCCCTGACTTCTCTCCTGAGCTCCATTCTTATATCACCAAATGCCTTTTGGACATCTCTAAATGAATGTCTTCCAGATACCTCAAATTCAACATGTCCCAAACAGAACTCATCATCTTTCCTCCCCTCTTATGAACTTCCCTTAGGGAACATGGGGTGTTCAGAGAGGACATCCGGTGTAAGGGTTTGCTGAGCCCTTTTCAGGGCTGTTTATCTTCCCTTGGTGTCCACCTGTCACCAACTCTGACCTGTGGCTCCAAGAAGGTGTAGTATGCGTAACGACCACAGCCATGTAAAACCTTCTCAGCAGATGAGCTAAACTAAGTTGAGGGCAACTGAGGGGTCTCAAACACATTAGTGAGTTAGATGGGTATCTATCCCAAGCATGTGAAGACTTCCCCTGTCAAAATGGGCAGATGAGAACAATTTATTCCAATGGGTGTCTGAAGCAGGTGCCATGGAGTACCTAGAGTTTGCTCAGACATTGAAGATGCCAAGGTCATCCATTGCATTCTGGGCTATCACCAGGTCATCCTGACTTTTGTCTTGCCACTGGACTACGGTGACTCTGGAAAAGAGAATGAGGCTGGTAACTTGGCACAACTCTTCCTCACTGAAATCCAACTGACATACAAGTGAAGATGCCACCCATCATCTGATAAGCATGAACTTCCCTGTTCTTGTCTTCTTTGGCAGCCTTGGGTGTGTATCTAGGCCCACAACCTTGGTGTTATGCTTGACTCCTCCCATTCCCTCAATCCAAATATCCAATTCATAGCCAAATCTTGGTAATTTCTACCTTTTCAACACTTGCTCTATACATCCTCTTCTCTACCCTCATAAAGTTACTGCCCTCATTTGAGTTCTTATCATCTAGCAACCAGACCAAAGTGTGGTTCCATAGATCCCTGCAGCTCCTCAAGACCTTTCAAGAGGTACTTAAGGTCAAAACTATTTTCATAGTAATAGTAAGTCATTATCTTCCTATTAAATACTCTTTCCTTTTCCAACAACCTATCTGTGTGAGGCTAGATTTTTCTTCATATACTTCAACCAAAACAACATATTGTAACAGATCGAATGCCAAAACAGATAGGAGAATCCAGCTGTCTTCCATTAAGCCAAATATTTATAAAAATATGCAAAACAATGCTGGTCTCACTAATTTTTTTTGCTTAGGGAAATATAGGTTTTTTAAAAAAAATATGTTATTTATCTTAGCATATAATAAGTTTTTTACTATTTCTAAATAAATTTATCCTTTTAATCTTTAATATAGTAAATATTGTCAGATATAACCCACATAAACAAGAGCCCTTTGGAGTTCTCAGAATTTTTTAAGAGTATAAAGGGGTTTTCAATACCTTTTAAAAGTGTAAAGGGGTCTTGAGACCACAAAGTTTGAGGATTAATGAACTAGACTTTTGCTACAGCTTCTTAATTAGAGAGGGAAGCTAGGTGGTTCAATGGATAGACCATTGATTAAAGAGTCAGAAAGACCCATCTTCAAAGTTTGAATCTGGCCTCAGACACTTAGGAGCTATATGACCCTGGGCAAGTCACTTAACCCTATTTGCCTCAGATCCTCATTTAAAAAATGAACTGGAGAAGGAAATAGCAAACCATTTCAGTATTTGCCAAGAAAACCCCAAATGGTGTCACAAAGGGTCAAATGTGACTGAATGACAACTTAATTGGTCTCTCAGCCTAAATTCTCTCCCTACTCAATCCATCTTCGACTTAGCTGCTAAAGTTACTTTTGCTAAAGTCTAAGCCTTTAGATTTAATCTCCCCTACTCAATAAACTCCAGGCCTAAATATATATAGCTCTCTGTTTGTCATTTGAAGCTCTTAATAACCTGTGCCCTTCTTATCTTTCATGCCTTCTTACATCTTACTCCCTGTGAACTCTTATGATCCAGAAACACCAGATATTCTCTTACCTACATTTGTGGAGATCCTACATTCCCACTAGCTATTGTCCCATATCTTTACTTTCATGAACCATATTCTGAAATTTTTCAGAGTAAACTGTATGTGGGGCCATATGAACCAAATATATACAGAGTAATCTTTTCGGGGCAGTGTCTGAGATTGGACTTTGTGTGAGTTAAAGGTGTGGGGACTCCTGTCATAGGTTAGACATCTTAATTTGGCAAAAGAACAAATTGGAGGATAAGTAAGACTTAATAGAGGAGATAGTCTGAAAGGAAGATAAGGATTCTGACAGATAGGATTGAGGAAAGAGTGTACTCCAAGCATGAAGGATGGCTTTTGTGAATGTGCAGAGACTGAGAGTGCAGAACTCTGAGTCCAGTCTGGATGGAATGTCAGCTGGGAGGAGGATATTAACATGCCCCTTACAACTTTGTCCATCCGTGAAGGCAGCCAACGATGATTGGCAGGCATCCTCCTCTATCCCCATGACGGTGATGGTACCGTAAGCTTCTCAACCAATCAGTCGATAAGCATTCCTGAAGAATCTGCTATGTGCCAGGCACTATGATAAGCACTGGGAATACAAAAAGAGGCAAAAGACAGTCCTTGCCCTCAAGGAATTTATAATCTAATGGAGGAGACAACAAGCAAATAAATATATGCAAACAAGCTATATACAGGATAAATAGGAAAAAGTTAACGGAAGAAATTAAGAAGGGTTAAGAAAGGATTGATGTTAGTTGGGACTTGAAGAATGCCAAGGAAGCCAGGAAGTGGAGATGAGAAGGGGAGAACAAACCTGGCATAGAGGACAGCCAGTGAAAATGCCCAGAGCAGAGAGATAGAGTATCTTGCTTGTGGAAAGGCAAGGAAGCCGGTGTTACCAGATTGAAAGGTGTGTGGTTGCGGTCCAGGTGGGATGGCACTCCATGGGGTTTGTATGGTATAGGAAGACTGGAACAAGGTAGGGTAGGGGGAGCTTGGTTGTGAATGGCATTGAACACCAATCCTGGAATCTCTTAACCTCAATCTCCTCTATAAAATGGGGATAATAGTAGTACCTACTTTGCAGGGTTGTTGTCAGGGTCAAATGAGATAATAATTATAAAGTGGTTAGTACAGTGCCTGGCATATAGTGGGCACTAAATAAACGTTAGTGATAATGACGATGATGGCAATGACAGTGATGACGATGACAATGACAGACAAAAATGGGGAGCCATCTGAGTTTATCGAGTGTGTGTGTGTGTGTGTGTGTGTGTGTGTGACCACGGTCAAATTTGCACTTTAGGAAAATCACTTTGTTGACTAAATTGAGGATGGATTGGAGTGGAGAGAGAGATTTGAAGTAGAGAGGCCTTCTTCAAAGTTGTAAAACTTATAGCCTAGATGGCCCCATTTCTCCATAGTCAAATAAGGGGTTTTCTGGCTGACTACATCATTTGCAAAGTACCTGGGACAGAGGAAAGGTCATGTTTCTCTCCCTGAATTACTGGAAGCACTACTGAGAACAGGCATATCATAGCCAGAAACAGTCCCATCATGGACCTTGAGCTCTGGTTTTCCTCCCAGTACCAGGAATTTGAGGATGTACTAATTGCAGTTGTGCAAACACATTATTATACGCTGGTTCTGTGTCTGCACCCTTAACCTGGTGCCAAGCATACCAATTCCAGTTGACTAAAGATATTTCCTGATAAGGCCCTGAATTGTGGCTTTGCTGGAATTTCTGGGTTCATCTGACTCACTTTTCCTATAAAAGCCGTGACATTATTTATTAAGAAGAATGGCAAGAGGAAGCTCTGATACAATTACCAGACCTTTAATGCTTAAGTATTAAGGATCAGGAGTGTCTCCTTTCTCCAATCAATATCCAACCTCCCACACCAGCTGAAATGGGTAATGGTATTCACAAAAGTGAACCTACGACAGTCGTACAGTTTGGTCCAGATGCCCCCAACATGAGGGCCTCCCATTTTCCCTCAGGATGGTGAGTAGGAAAAAAAAAGGAACACTAGGTCTGCTATTTGAATATTGAGTTCATAGGATCATAGACTATAAAAGCTCAGGGTCCTGGGGATCCATAACTTGAGAAATAGAAATTTTCAGATATGAGTGTATTCATATATGTACAGGCACATACATATGCATGTATATACATATATGCCATACAATCCATGTGTATATAAATATGTACATACATAGGTGGTACAGTGGATAGAGTGCCAGGCCTGAAGTCAGGAAAACTCATTTTCCTGAGTTCAAACCTGGCCTCAGACACTTGCCAACTGTGTGACTCTGGGCAAGTCACTTCACCCTGCTTGCCTCAGTTTCCTCATCTGTAAAATAAGCTGGAAAAGGAAATGGCAAACGATTCCAGTATCTTGGCTAAGAAAAACCCCAAATAGGTTTATGAAGAGTAAGACCCTGTTGAAATGACCCCAAAGCAACCATGTGCATATATATATATGTATATATATGTATATATATATATATATATATATATATATATGTCTTTTGCCAACTATATTACAATTGGTTTCCTTTGCATTCCTGTTTTATTTTATGCAGTTAAATACAGTCTGCTTAGAGGGGGTTCCTAGGTTCCACCAGACTGTCAGAGTCTATGACACAAAACAGCTTTCAGGAGTCCTAGTTTAGCTGAAGAACTTGATCATGATCACACAGCTGGTATGTGGCAGAGGTGAGTCTTGAGCTCATGTCTTTCCAGCTCTGAGGCTAGCTCTTTATCCACTAAATTAGCAATTCTCAACCTTTTTAGTCTCAGGATCTTTTTATGCTCTTAAAATTATTGAACATTCCCCAAAGAGCTTTTGTTTATGTGGGTTATATCTACCTATATTTAATGTATTGTCTTGGTATTATGAAAATAGTGTCAGAGAGAGGATTTGAATTCAAGTCTTGCGGACTCCAGATTCAGCATTGCATCAATATCTGGGCCAACATCTAGACCAGATGCACTCTCTGTCAATGTTTACCATATTAAAAATGAAAATATCTTAGTATTATTATGAAAATAGTTTTGACCAAATGGGAAAGTGATAAATATTTGAAATGTGGGAAAATTGGAACACTAATGCAATTGTTGGTGGAGTTGTGAACTGATCCAACCATTCAGAAGAAGAATTTAGAACTATGCAAAAAGGGCTATAAAACTGTGCATACCCTTTGATCCAGCAATACCACTACTAGGTCGGTATCCTAAAGAGATCATTAAAAAGGGGAAAGGACCCACAAGTACAAATATATTTATAGCAGCTCTTTCTGTTGTGGCAAAGAATTGGAAATGGAAGCTATATCCATCAATTAGGGAATGGCTGAAGAAGTTGTGGCATATGTATGAATGTAATGGAATACTATTGTTCCATAAGAAATGGTGAGCAGGCAGACTTCAGAAAAACTTGGAAAGACTTACATGAACTGATGCTGAGTGATGTGAGCAGAACCAGAAGAACATTGTAACATTGTAACAGAAACATTGCTTGATGACCAACTTTGAAAGACTTAGCTCTTCTGAGAAATACAATGATCTAAGACAATTCCAAAAGACTCATAATGGAAAATGCTGTCCACACCCAGAAAAACAGCTATGGAGTCTGAATGCAGATAGAAGCACACTACCTTCTCTTTTTGTTGCTGTTTTTTGTTTTTTCTTTCTCCTTGTTTTTCCTTTTTGTTCTGATTCTTCTTTCACAACAGGACTAATGTGAAAATATACTTGCACATGTGTAGTCTATATCAGATTGCATGCCTTCTTGGTGGGGGAGTGGAGGAAGGGAAAATTTAGAACTCAAAATCTTATAAAAGTGAATGTTGAAAACTAAAAATAAATTAATAAATCATTAAAAAAAAGAAAATACTTTGATTTCTTGGACTCCCTGAAAGGCGACCCTTTACATCCACAGAATGCTTTGAGAACCACACTCTACCATACTGCTCCTTGTTATAATAATACTTTCTTAAATTCTTAAACTCATCTTTGATCTAATCAATTTAAGGTTTCCCTCCACTGGCATATATCACAATCCAGCCATTTTTTGGTTTTATGCTATGTGACTGGTCCCATGTTTTCTTCCAGGTTCACTATAGGTATCTGCCCAATGTATCGGAGGACTTCTTCAGTTTCTCCTCAAATCAACAGGGTCACTCCGTCTGTCTACCTGTCATCTCTCATTCTTGCCATGTTACTTGTCAATCTTCTCTCCTTGTCTTAGAATCCTTCATGATTCCTGTCCTCTTGTCCCCGCTTTGTAGTTTCTTGCTGGTCACACTCAGCCACCTGTTCACACGCACCATGCTCTTCTCCATTGTCCTCCATGTGACGCTCATCTTTAGTTACTCAGAGGTAGTGGTGTTCCATGTCTGCCTCCAACAAACTCAAGCACCAATCAAAAACGTTAGTATCGTGATGAGCTCTGAGTGCGGATTGAAATATATTTTTAAACTTTCTTTTTCTTGCTTTTAATTTTTTTTGCAATATGGCTAATATGGAAATATGTTTTGCATGACTTCATATGTATAATGAGTGTCACTTTTTCTGTCTTCTCAATGAGGTAGGGAGAAAATTTGGAATGAAAAATCAAAAAAAACTTTTTAAAAAAATTGAAAAGATAGGCTGCTTTCATGAGAAGCTTGTGGGGGGTGGTCAGGAAAACAGTCTTGCAATTTCCTGAAAGCAATCCAACCCACTCTCCTCTCTTCTGTTCAGCTCTGGGCCCTGCCCATTATCCATCTGTCCTGACTGTCTCGAGTATGCATATATTCCACTGGACAAGCTCCATAGGCGTTCCTTCCAAAATCATGTTGGAATCTGTTGATTCCACGAAATTTAAATTTCATCAGATGCTTGAATTGGGTTTTGACCTGATTTTCTATTATATAGATAACCCAGAAGACATGACTAGATTTCTCCAGCCAATCCACACATTTCCCCCCAGCAACCTTAGCCCAGTACATCTCTGTACTTCCTAAAAAGATTTTGACTAATTAGTTGGTTAAGACCTGTTCTCATCTCCTTAAGGTATCAGGGCATCTTGTCACCGACTCTAAGTGGGGTGAGATAAGTGGGGAGGCAATAGTGGAACCCAAGAAAAGTCAATCCCTTGAAGCTACAACCAGTATCCCTTTGCATCCCTGCTGAGATAGCTGGGTGGCACAGTGGATAGAGCATGGGGCCTGGAACCAGAAAGACCTGAGTTCAAATACGGCGTTAGGTACTTACTAGCTGTGTGACGTTGGACAAGTCACTTGACCCCTATCTACCTCAATTTTTCTCACCTGTAAAATGGGAATAATAATGGCACCTACCTTACAGGATTGTTGTGAGCATCAAATAAACCTATAAAGCACCTAGCACAATTCTTCCAAGTCAGGCTCCCATCACATGGCAGTTCTCATGACTTGCTAGGACTTGAAAAACATATCTTGGCCCCTGCAGAGTTACAAGAGGCAATAGGAAAGTTTCCATGATCCAGGTGTTTCAGACACACTCCAGAGAAGGAAGGGACTCCAAGGTATTGCCTGTCAAAGTTTAAACTGTTCCCCCCCAGGTGAATAGAAGCTCATCATCCCTCAGACCCTTCAGTACTCACCAGGAGAATCTGCACCCACAGCATGGGTGGGTGTGGGGGAGGCCTAGATCACCAGCCAAGAAATCAAGTTTCTTCCCACTTTTATCTGCAGTCATCTGCAAGCAATTGCCTGTATCAGAGAGAGTCTGACCGTTGCTTCAGGAAAACTGGTGTTGCTCCCTTTCCATTCTCCAAACCCTACTGCCCTGCCTTCCTTATTGCAGCAACAGAATCTATAAATCCCAGATCACAAAATCTCTGACTTGGAAGGGACTTTAGAGGTGATCAGAATGTGACTAAAGGACCCTGGACTTGGAAGTCCCAGGTTCCAATCCTGCTTCAGATTTGTGACTGTTTAACCTCTCTGGACCTTGGTTTCCTCATCTGTAAACTGAGAGTTGGATTCAGTTTCTAAGATCCCTTCTAGTTCTGAACCTCTGACCTTATAATTCAACCCCATATTTCAACTCCCTCTAAATAACATGCGACTCATGGCTGTCAGACCCGACTTGAAGATTTCTAGTGACAGGGAACTCAGTACCTCCTGAGTACCTGTGGAACTTTTGGACAGTTCTATCAGTTAGCTATTGCAGTTCTTTCCCAAGTTTGGATTTGTTGGTAGAAGATGATTTGTTTCCTTCTAGGATCTGTCTTCAACTTTAGTAGAGACCAACAATTTAACAGGATATTTGAGAATAACTTCGCAATCAAAATAGCTATAGGAAATCCAAATAGATTTTCATAAGAATGGGTAATTTAATCTCAGATTATACTACACAATTTCAGACAATATCTTTGTTTTACAAATATAAGCCCTTTTAAGTAAACAATATATTTATTTGTTAATCACTAATGAATAATGTTTGCATATGATGTTTAAATAATTGATTTCTTTGCATTTTGCTTTAAATAAGTTGGTATATTTCTATATACCAATTTCTAGTAACTACTTCAGTTATTAGTAAACCCCAATTAAATCTAGCCCTAGTTTCTCTCTCCCTCACTACCTTTGCTAGAGCAAGGAAACAGTTTAAAGAGTCCATTACATGTAGACCATGAGCCCAAAGCATATCCCCCAACAAGGTAGGACAACCCCACCTTCACTAGAGATGTCTTCAAGCAAAGAAAAGTTGGATCGGAACTTACCTGATTGACTATGAATGTTCATCTAATTTATCTATTCATTTAATCAAGATTAAATAGACTCTGAGAAGCTAGAAACCCTGACTTCCTTCAAGGCCACTCAAATGTTACCTTCTACAGAAAGCCTTTCCTGTCTTCCCTTCCTCCCGAAACCCCCCATCCAGCTTCTAGAAACATCCTCTCTAAAGTTAACTTGTATTTCCTTTGATTGTATCTTGTATATACATACATACACAAATATGCATATTTGTATATGTACATATCCTTGTATGTATTATATATTTCTATTATGTACGTATGCATGTTTGTATATACAATTGCCAAGAAAATCTCATGGACAGTACTGATATACTATGATCCATAGGATCACTAAGAGTTGGATATGACTGAATGACCAAACAGCAATATATTGTTAAAGGAAATACAAGGTAACTTTAGAAGTTTCTAGAAGTTTAACACTAGGCACTGGAGATACAGAGAAAGACAAAAACAGATTCTGACCTCAAAAAGCATACATTCTTATGAGGCAAACAGCACATTTCTATGTGTGTGTGTGTGTCCTTAGTATCCTCAGTGCCTGACCCTCTTACTAAATGCTTTTTTATTGATCAAATTTATTATTAATGTATAATTAATTAATTTGTAACTCAGGGATTCTTAACCTGGAGAGAATGAATAAATTTTAGGAGGATCCATGACTTGGATGGGGAAGAATTACATCTTTATTTTCACTTGTAATTGAAATTTAACATTTCTTTCAATTATGAATTTTAAAAAACCCATCCTATTCTGAGAAGGGGTCTGTGTACTTCCCCAGACTGCCAAGGGATTCCATAATACAAAAAAGGGGGAAGGTTAAGAAACCTTGCTTTAATGCCTCCTTTCACCCATAGTTTGAGTGGTTGACTATTGATTTTGGGTTCTAAGCTGTTTGGTTTAAGCAGGTAGAGAGAAAATTGTGAAAATGATTCTTTCTGCCTTCCGGCACTCTCCACACCAACCCGTTAAGCACCACTTTCTCCTGGACCAAGTTTTCTAAAGCACCTCCTTCAAGATGAGTCAAAGTATGACAGGGCACCAAATGAAGTTAGATGTGATCTTGGGCTTCGCTGAGAGAAGTATGATGATCACCCACCAGGGTTCGGGACACAAGAGTCCTGCTGCTCTCAGAATATAATCAGGTTTGGTTTGGGGCATTACTGTTTAGAAAGAACAGGGACAAGTTGGAGAACCTCCAGGAAGGGAGGGGTCCCAAGAGAAGCTGAGAAAAGAAAGAACCTGGGAGTGTTTAGCTTGGAGAAGAGCAGACTCTGGAGGAAGGGGGCATGTGACAACTACCTTCCAGTGAATAAGGTGCTTGACACGGTGTACAGAGATTAGGCACGTTCTGCTGGGTCTCAGAAGACAAGAGCAATGAGTGGACAGCAAAGAGACAGATGTAGGTAGACTTGCTGATAATGGGAGAAACGCCCTGACAATTAAGAGCTGTCCATTATTGTAACAATTACAATTGTAACATATTGTTGTTATTGTAACAAATCCCGTTACAATAGAATCATGAAATGTTACAGCCAGAAATCACCATAGCATCCAAATAATGGTAATGGACATTTATATAGAACTTGACAGTTTATATGTTATCTCTAGACAGCGATGGCAAGTCAGTACTGTGGATAGCACTGGGAAACTGAGCTTCAAAGATGCATCCATGGCCACGTAAGGAGTGAGACTGACAGACAAGATTTGATCACTGAGCTCTCCAAGTCCAGCACTTAATACACTATGCCCCATTGTTTCCCTAATCCAAACCCCTTTCTTGTTGCACAGATGAGAAAAACTGAAATCCACTGTCATAGAGATAAAAGCTGATATTTATTGATATAATACTTTATACATTACATTATGTCATGTGAGACTGACAGCAACCTTGTGGGGTAGGTAGTTAGCTCATTTTGCAGACTAGGAAATTGAATTGAGAAGCTAAGTGACTTGCTTTTTATTATATAGTTAAAAAGAGTCAGAGGCAGGCTTTAACCCCAGGTCTTTATACTATACCATCTTGTCTCAAGGTAGCATAGTGAGTTTAGTTTGGGCAGAACCAAGTAAAGAAGGAGGAAGGTTATAAGGGGTGGAAAGAATCCTGGGTTGGGCAACAGGAGTCCTTGGTGGAATCTATTGCCATCTTTGCCATTTACTTAGCAAACTGCCTTGGGCAGGTCTCCTCCCACAGCCTGAAAGAGTGCTAGGGTCAGGTCTTGGTTCTTCCAGGTAATCCCTGCAGGGTTGGACCAGATGACTTCAAAGGTCCCTTCCAGATGGAAATCTATGATCCATCCCTTAGTCTCCACCTCTCTGTTTGTATAACAATTGAGTTAAACTATCAGAGGTTCTTAGCTTTTTTTGTGTTGTGGAACCCCTTGCTAGCTTGAGTAAAGCATGTGGACCCCGATGGATTATGTTTTTAAATATACAGTGAAATCTATGTGGGATTGGAAAGAAAACCAAAGGTTAGTGAAAATAAAGATGAATTTGTTTTTCCCCAATCAAGTTCACAGAACCTCTGGAATCTGTCAGCAACTACATAAATGAAATAATACGTGAAACTGGTCCAATGAAGCAGCTGGTGATGTGATTGGAGAGCCATGGACAGTGATATTTTAAAAATTAGGGAGAACAGAAGATGTGCCTGGACTGGAGAAGGGCTCATGTTTCAATTTTCCAAAATGGGAAGAGAGTAGAATCTTCAGATTGTAGGCTAATGAGCTTGACTTTAATTTTGGCAAAAATGTAGGATATACTGTTAAAAGGATAGTTTGTGAGCATCCAGAAAGGGAAGCAGTGATTACTAAGAGCCTGTATGCCTTCATTTCCTTTAGTGATAGAATTACTAGATTGATAGAATAGGGGAATACTGTAGTCATAAACACTGTGTGTGTATGTGTGTGTGTGTGTGTGTGTAAACATCTACACACACATATATAGGCATATATGCATATAGATACATTTATTGGACCTGTTATTTCATCTGTGTAGAGAGTTCCTGGCAAAGAACTTCTACCAATACAGATTAGTACCTTCTCTGCAACCTCTAATAATAATTAATAAAAATAATAGATTTTATTTCATGCCTAAACTGTACCAGACATTTTGCTAAGTGCTTTACAAATATTATTTCACTTAAGCCTCACCATAACATAGGAGTTAGGTACTATTATTAATTCTCATTTTACAGCTGGGGAAACTGAGGCTAAGAGATTGGTTCAAGATCACACAGTTAAATATCTGAGACCAGATTTGAACTCAGGAAGACTCAAGCCTTGGCACCCTACCCATGGCATCACCCAGGTGCCTAGTTTTAGAATTTCCTAGGGGCACTGAGAGGTTAAGTCAGTTTCCTAGAGTCAAACAGCCTAGGTCAAACTTGGACCTAGGTCTTCCTGACTTTAGCCACACTACTCCATGGTGACTTTCATAGTCACAGTATGATAAATAATAAATGAATAAATAATGAAACATAGTGCTATGGAGTTTGCAAAGTACTTAATGCACATTATCTCACTTGAGCCTATACATAGATTATCTATATTTCAGCAAAGCATTTAACAACGTGTCTCACACTACCCTTGTGGAAAAGATGTAGAGATGTGGACCACAGTGATGTATGAGATAAAAGTAAAATTTGGCCTTTTCTTTTAGCCCCACAGGACAAAATTAGGAGAAAATGAATAGAAGTCAGAGAATTTTTTTTTTAAAAGCAACTCAATAGTTGTTGAAAAGTG
This sequence comes from Bettongia penicillata ogilbyi, assembly GCA_023548195.1. Lineage (NCBI taxonomy): Eukaryota > Metazoa > Chordata > Mammalia > Diprotodontia > Potoroidae > Bettongia > Bettongia penicillata. Next base: position 13,340,859 of record JAJHZJ010000128.1, on the reverse strand, counting down.
GAATCCAATTGGATTCAGAAATGGTTATCTGATCCAAAGACTAGTTATTGATGGCTTCGTGACAACTTGGAGGGAGGTATCTACTGGACTGCTTTAGGAATCTGTCATTTCAACAGATTGAATATGTTCTCAATTTGTATCATTGACTCGGATAAAGGTATACATAGTGTGCTTATCAAAAGTGAAGATCATTCCAAGTTGGGAGGGATTATGTTGACACTGGCTGACAGTGTCAGGATCCTTCTCTTCCTCTCTCCCCACCCCCCAATTGAACAGGTTAGAACAGGATGAGTTTAATAAGAAAATTAAACAGAGATAAAAGAAAATTCTAGACCTCTTTTCAAAAAGATCAATTTAACTGTTAGGCCACAGTTTATCTGAAAAAGAATCCAAAAGTCTTAGTGGACTGCAGGCCTAACCTGAGTCAATAGAACAATAGGAAGGCCGAAAACCCTAATATGATCTGAGGTTATGCTAAGAGAGGCGTAGAATCCAGAATATCAGCTGATATGATCTCCAAGGAAAGGCAACATGAAACTCTGGAGGGAAGGGCTATTTCTCCTTTTAGATTCCCAGAATCTAAAGGATAGGACTATGAGATAGATTAAATTTGAGGTGGTCATATTGGCTTTACTAAGCTCTGGTCAGATCCCATCTGGTGCAGTGGGAAAAAGCCCTGATCAGGAGTTAGGGGAAGTGAGTTCAAATGCTAGGTGGGCTAGGTAAGACCTGTGTGACCTTGGGCAAATCACTTTCACTCTCTTGGTCTTATTGTGTGTGTGTGTGTGTGAATTCTGTGAACCACAACTGAGAAAGGACAATAACAAATTTCTAAATGTCTAAAGGGCAGTGCCCAAGAGGGTGAGTCTAGAGACCATGCCATACAAGGATCAGCTGAAGAAACTAGGGAGGTTCAACTAAAGGAAAAAAGACCTAGAGGAGGGGCGAAAGCAGGCTAGCTATCTTTAAATATTTACAAGGCTTTTACATGAAAGTAGAATCAGATTTTTTCCCTTGGCTCTAGAGGACAGAATTAGGAGTAATGAATAGAAATCAAAAGATAAATTGTTATTTTTTTAAAGACATTCCAATAATTAGGATAATCCAGAAGTGGAGTAATTTGCTTCGAGAGATAATGAGTTCCTCCTCACTATGTGGTCTTTACTTCTCAGAGATGTTGAAACCAAGTGAGATAGCATCTATCAAGCACTTTGTAAACCTTAAAGCATTATATAGATGTTATTATTTTTATAATTGTTATTGTTACAGGAGATTGTTGGTCAGATAGAGATTAGGCTAGATCAGGGGTTTTGAACCTAGGGTTCATGAAATTGGGTGTGAAAAAAATTACATCTGCATTTTCACTAACCTAAAGTTTCCTTTGTAATCCTGTGTGTATTTTTATGCACTTATACTTTATGCAATTAAATGTATGATTCTGAGAGGGGGCCCATTGGTTTCATCAGACTGCTAAAGGGATCCAAGACACACAAAAAAGGCTTAGGACCCCAGAACTAGATAGTCTGTAAGGTCCCTTCCAAATATGAAATTTTGTAATCCTGACCAGTGCACTCCCACCAACCCTGTCTCTAAATATCCTTATTCCTACGTTGGAAGCCAGTTCCATAATTGTATGTGACCCTAATCAAGGGTAGGGTCAAGAGACTGTAGCTGAGATTTCTTTGGTATTGGAAACCAGATTAGTGACTGGTCAGTAACTTTGTCTTGGTGCACTGAGAGGTTAAGTCACTTGCCCAGGCTGACATAGTCAGTGATTTGGACTTAGGTCTTTGGGACTCAGAAGCTGGCTCTTCATAGCACACTACTCTTCCCCCTCAACTATCATAATCAAGGATGATCTAAATGAGAACCATTAAATCCCATCAAATTCTGGAGGTGCTCAAAATCTGGAATTTATTGTAGAGTCAATCCAAGTCAAGTAAACATTTATTAAGGAAAGGACCTACTATATGCCATGCACTGTGCTAAGCAATCTTGTATTCTTATTTCTAGTAAGAGATCCAGGGCCTGTCTATCTCAAAAGCCTCTGAGCTCCTCCTGGGCAGGGACCTATCTTATACATTCTATCTGTAGCCCTAGCACCTAATTCAGAAAGCATAGGGTATATATATCCTCTCCCCCTAGCAGCTAGGAAAACAAGATATAACATGTGATAGTGCCATAATGCCTTACTAATAGTAGGTGAAGTTATCTAGATATAGTCAGGAAGTCCTAGGTTCAAGGCCAGTCTCTGAAAAACACTGCCTGTATGAGCCCAGCAAGTCTCTTAACCTCCCAATGGCCCAAGGCAACTCTCAAAGATAACAGATTATAGATCAGTTGCTCATCTCCAATGGTGGAAAGAATTTACACACAAGGAGTTTGCCTATGATGACTAAATTAGAAGTCTGAATGAAATCAAATCAAAAACAGCAGTGAAGCCAATGGATGAGTTAGGAGAAAAGAAATTAACTTGGTTTGACAAGGAGAATAGTCAAAGGTACATTAAATGGGCTGACAATGTGGAACAGGAGAAAGCATGCTGGACTTGCATTCAAATCCTTTTTGAGACCCTTGTTAGGTGTGTGGACCCTGGGCATGGTGCCTAAGGTCTCCGAGGTTCAATTTATCATCATTTTGCAAGTACATACTGTTATGTCTTTTCAATCCTGCCAGATCCTTTGTGACCCTGTTTTGGGGTTTTCTTGGCAAAGATACTGGAGTGGTTTGTCATTTCCTTCTCCAGCTCATCTTATAGATGAGGAAACTGAGGCAAACCGGGTTAAGTGATTTGCCTCAGCATCACTCAGTTAGTAAATGTCTGAGACTGGATTTGAACTCAGCAAGATGCATCTTCCTGTTTCCCAGCCCAGTTCTCTGTTCACATCACTACTTACTTTCCCCAAATGGATGTCAGCATAGTGCTAGAGTGCTGGGCCTGAACAACCTTGATGTGTGACCCTGGACAAGTCAATTAAAGTCCTTTGGATTTAGTTTCTTCATCTGTTAAAAAGGGGGGTTAATAAAGGCACTTACCACACAGGGTTTTTATAGGGGTCATACAGGCTGAGTGTTTTGCAAAACTTAAAGGGCTATGGGTATGGTAGGCATGGTTCATGTAGCACAGACCACACGGGATTATGGTGTAGGTCCAAATCTATGTAAAGTTTTGCAGATCTGAATCCACGCTATTATCACCAATCATTACTAAAGGCGACTATGGGCAGCTTCCCTTCAGAAGTCTTTCTTGCACTCTGTACCTAAGAAGAAAAGAATTCCAACATCCATTGTATTCAGAACCCAGTCCTTCGGTCTAAGTTCCCTAAGAGCAAAGATTGTTTAATTTTTTTTTTTTTTTGGTCTTATCCCCAGCTGCGTAGCCGGTGCTCGACACATAGTAGGTGCTTAATAAATGCTTGTTGATTGATTTGGATAGATTGCCTGGAGTAGGAGATTCAAAGTTTAGATAAGATACCGTTCCTGCTCCCAAGGAGTTTCTGGTCTAGTGGGGTTTTGCAGACCCAGATAACTAGATTTTCATTCTTTTATTTACAGCTCCAGCAAAGGAGCCAGAGGTGTGAGGGGATAGTGCGGATTAAGATGAACGAGAGATGCCTTTAGACAGATAAGGCCGAGCCAGCAGAATTGTCAGGATCCCAGAAGTTGAAACGGGTTCTCACACACGGGGAGTCCCTGCGGCTTCTTCAGCCAGATGAAAACGTGTTGGAGGAAGATCCTTCGGGTGCTGAGCAGGGCACACTGGAGGCTAGAGGCAGGGAGACCCAAGAGGACCAGGAAAAGATGCTCAGGGATGCTGTGACCTGGCTGAGCTGCGAAAACGACGATGAAGTCGTGCGGCTGCGAGGGACGGGCTGGGGGGCTGAATCGGCAGGGCTCGGGCTGGAAGGAGGAGTGGGCAGGACGCTGGGTTTGGTGGGGAGGCACCCTGGAGCCTGGCCCCGCGCCGGACCCTCAGGGGGAAGGCCAGGGTGCTCCGTTCTGGAGGAGCCGGATGGCCGGCTCTGTTTGCAAAGTGCTCCAGGCCTGCCTCGCTCCCCCGCCTGACACCTTCCTTCCTTTCTTTTCTTTTTTTAAATCCTTGACCGGTTTCTTGACTAACCACTCTGTAAGAGGCTAGCCCCAGGTATAAACCCCTCGCCCGGAGGAGGTTAAACGTCCTTATCTCAGTGGGGACCAGAAGCCGGAGGCCGGCCCCGAGCGGGGCGCTCCCCGGCCTGCCCACCCGCCCCCCGCGGGCCGCGCCAGGACAATGGGCGGCCCGGACCCCGGCGAGGGAAGGCGCAGGCCTCGGGGCCCGCGGGGCTCGGGCAGCCGGGCCCGGGCCTTTGTGGCTCGGCCCGGCGGCGCTGGGGAGCCCCCGCCCCCACCCCTCCCCCTCGCGCGCCCCTCTCCTCTCCCCGGCTCTCCTCCCCCGCTCTCCCCCACGCGCGCACCGCCCGCGCCCCCCCTCCCCCCCCAGCCCGCCCCCTCCCCCTGCAGCGCGGGCTGGCGGGCGGGCGGGCTGGCGGGCGGGCGCTGCCCATTCTCGGGAGCCCCCGGGGCAGGAGCGCAGCGGAGCCGGGGAGAGGCGGGGGCCCGCGCCGGCCCCCGGGGACACGGCGGGGAGCGCCCCCCGGAGCGGGGCTGGCTGGCGGAGGAGCCGAGGGGAGCGAGCCTGCGAGCCTGCCCGCCGCCCGCCGCCGCCGCCCGCCCGCCCGCCGCCCGCCTCCTCCAGCCTCGGCCGCCGCCGCGGTAGCGGCGCCTGCAGCCCCCAGAAGTGAACAGCAGGCGACCCGGAAGGTTTGAGCTCGGGCTTCCCCGCCGGAGCGGAGCCGAGCCGAGCCGAGCGGAGCCAGCCCGAGCCCAGCCCTCCTCGGCCGGCCGGCCGCGGCGGAGGCGGGAGGCAGGGCGGGCGGCGGGCAGCGGGGCGGCCACGGCGGAGGCGGCGCGGGCTCTCGCTGCAGCCCCGGAGCTGCCCGCGAGCGAGCGGAGCCAGGTCTGTGCGGGGCCGGGGCCGGGGCGCGGGCGGGACGGACGGACTGACGGCCCGAGGCCGGGCCCGGGCCGGCCCGAGGGCGGGCGCCTGGAGCAAAAGTTGCGCGGAGTTGCGGGGCCCGGGGCGGGGGCGTGGGGAGGGGGAGCCCCCCCGCTGTCAGCCGGGCCGGGCCCGGGGCAGGCCCGGGGCTGCGGGAGCTCCGGCCCCGGCCCGCGATCGCGCCTGCAGCGCCCGGGGCTCGCGCCGCTCTCGCGCGGCCGCCGCCTCCGGTAACCCGGGCGGCGGCGGCTGCAGCAGTGGCTGCGGCCCCGGCCCGGTCCCGGCCCCGGCCCCGGCCGGCGGCTGCAGCTCGCGGCTCGCAGGCTCGCGGGGGGAGGAAGTGTCTCCGGCTCTTTTTTTTTTTTTTTTTTTAAAGCCGGGCTATTCAAACCTGCTCGCAATTCTCCGGTAAACAATGATTCATGGGGCTTAATGCAAATAAACTGATTGCAAATGGAGCGGGGCTCGCGCGTCGCGGCCGCCGCGCCGGCTGGGTGGCCAGCGCCGGATTTCTCCCTTTTTTTGCAGATCTGCAGAATATGGCGTCCCTGTCCTGTTTTAAAAATAAGCCAGGCTGCCATTTTTGTTTTTCTTTTGTCTGAAAATTTTAATAAAACTGTCTGAGAATGTGGGAGAGGCGGCTGGAGGCGAAGGGGGCCCCCCAAAGCCGAGGCTTTTTTTGCTTTTCTTTGGCGCTTTTGGGCCGAGTGTGCAGGAGCCTCGCGGGGCTGGAGATACAATGTAATCGCACTTGAAAGAGAAAAAAGGAAACAGCCCCGCGATCGGGGCCCGGCTGCCCGCCGCGGGGGTAAAGTTAACTCGGACCCAAAGTTTGGGGATTGGGGCTTTTTTTTTTTTGCTTTTTTTCGGGGGGAAGGCTTTTCATTTTTTTTTCTTCCTGGAGGGGTGAGTGGGACAAAAAGCTGGAACTGGAAGGAGATCCGAGTGGGTGGATTTGCTTCTTAGCGGGTTATGTAGTGGGGAAGTGGATGCGCGTGGAAGGGGCTGCTTCTCCGGAGGGGATGCCGGGGGCACGGACGTTTTGTAGGAGCGGGGAGGCGCCGTTTAGGAGGAAATGCTCCCTCCCCAATGTCATCCCTAGAGTGGGAATGTGTGTGTGTGTGTGGGGGGGGTAGTGGAGGAGCTCGAGGAAGGGGTTTCGGGATGGAGAGGCTGCCCCTGGCTCAGTCTCCTGGGCACTTGGTGGTGCTTGCCCTGCTTCCTTGGCACCATCTCTCCTGGAGTCTGCACCTATGGGCTGTGACCTGCGTGTCTACTTCCTTTGGGGTTCCTGCATCCTTTCCAGCGGCCCTAGTGGGGATCCTGGCTAGGCGCTAATGGGGCTGCATCCTTCCCTGCGCCTCAGTTTCCTTCTCTATACGATGACGGGGTTGCACTAGATGTAGGTCTCCGAAGGGTCCTGCCAGCTCTGACGTCCTCCGAATCTGTGACTGTGTTTTTAGACCCCAGAAGCACTTTGAGAGATTGTTAGAAGCAACTTGGGGCAGCCGCAGGGATGACTGCTCTGTGGGCTGCAGACACGCGCCTTCTTTGGGGGGGGGAGGTGAAAAATAGCACATTTTCCCCAGGGGCTAAGATTATTTCCGGGGTTCAGGTGGTAGACCTAGAGCAGCTTGATCGCAGGCCATTTTCTAGGGATGCAAGAGGAATTTGCAACAAATCTGTTTGAGTTGAGAAGTTAGGATAGATAGCCTTTTAATTCCTTGATCACCATCCGTAACCCTTTTACCAAACCACTCGGTCTTTACTCCCAAACCCACAAAGCCCACTTCTGCAGCCTTCCTTAACCTCCTTTGCCATCCCAGCTCTATGGTCCTGGGCACTTTCCCTAACCTCTCTCAGCCTCGGTTTCCCCATCTGTAAGGAAAATAAGGGGGTGATGCCCTTGATGCCCTCTCCTATCTCTTTTAGCTCTATAATGAATTAGATGGACATCTCCCATTATCCTTGGTGTTTACTGCAGAACAGGATTGCATCTCTTGGTGTTCCTGCTCCTTTCCTCGAGTGTCTTGTCTGTTAAGGAGGTAGTGTTCCAAGGAATGCTAGGAGCCGATCATTTCTGACCCTGACTGGGGTCCATTGGACGGGTTCTGGACTAGCACCATCTAGGGATGTGTGGAGGAGCGATAGTGGTGTTTTTGTATGACTTGAGGTGGTGGGTACACTCAGCAGGAGGGAAGATATTAGTGATAATGGATAAGGTATAATAGGGGAGCATTTCTTTCCTACCTCACCCTCAGGAGCCAGGGTTTGGCTCTTGACTCTGGCAGAAGGAAGCATTGGTGAGCCCAGAAGGTCAAGGTTAGGTGGACAATGAATTTTCTAGGGGGTTATAGTTAAAGGAAATAAGCATTTATTAAGCACCTGCTGTGTGCCAGGTTCTCTGCTAAGATCTTTTTAAATATTATCTCATTTGATATTCACAGCAAAACTTTGAGATAGGTGCTATTATTGCCCTCATTTTTACAGATGAGGAAGTTACGGTAAACCAAAGTTAAGTGACTTGCTCAGAGGCTCCCAGCTAGTAAGTGTCTGAGGTAGGATTAAACTCATCTTCCAGACTCCAGGCCCAGTTCGCTATCCATTTCACTACCACCTACCTCTAGGGCTGTGAGGGACCTCAGAGATCACCTTATCTGTTGTCCCTGATTTTGCTGATGAGGAATCCAAGCCATAGGGAGGGTGTAAGATTTGCATAAGGTCAGTCACACAGGTGATAATGTCAGAGGCAGGATCCATCCCTAGGCAGACCACCTGACTTGGTACAGATCTTAGTCTCCCTTGCATGTTTTTCTTCACTTCCCAATAAATAAGAGGAGGGATGGGGGAAATTAAGGGTCAACTTGCTATGTCTTTCACTGGTTCATGGGTTGTCATAGGAAAGAGGGATTAGACGTGTTCTGCTTGACCTCAGAGGGAAGAATTAGAAGCAATGGGTGGTTCAAGTTAAGGACAAATTTCCTAATAATTAGAGCTGTCCAGAAAGTGAAATTGGCTTCTTTGAGAGGGAGTAGGTTCTCCTTCAGTAGAAGTTCTTAAAGAGAGTCCAGATGCCTACTTGCTGCTGGGTACAGTAATAATACTGATGTTTCTATAGCACTTGAAGCTACACAGAACACTACATTATCTTAGTTGAGCCTCAGATCGTTACTGTTATCCTCCATTTTACAGATGAAGAAATTGGGGACCAGAGCTATCATAGGATCTTAGATCTAGGGTTCAAAGAAGAGATATGGCTAATTCACAAGTGGGCAAAATCTTGACCAGAGTCCAAGTGAGGTAAAGAGGCAGACGACTCTGGGCTAGCTAGTCTGACTCCCTCATTTTACAGGTGAGGAAACTGAGGCCATGGGGTGAGGGAGGTATTCTGTGACCCTCTCATGGTCCCAGAACTAGCAGAATTTGAACCCAGCCCTTCCTAGCACCAAGTCCAAAACTGTGTCCACTATAGCCCAAGGCTTACTGGTCAGGAATGGTTGGATTTGATGGCCCCTGAGCTCCTGTCCAGCTCTGAGATTTTGTGATTTCCTGTTAGTTATCTAGGAACAGGACCTTGTTTCATCTTTTCTCTTGTACTTCTAAGGTGTGCATTTTGTTTCAAGAGCCAAGTATAAACTTGGGTCCTTGCTGTCTTGAACCAAGAAGTTTTAGGTTTTGTGGATACTTGGGTCTCTCCCAGAATGTTGACCTTGGCTGCTGCCTTTAGAAGAGGGTCAGTCTCAGCCTTAGCCCTGAGAGGTCAGCAGGAAGACCTGGAATTAGGGGAGGAAGAAAGGGGCAGCTCCCCAAGTTGTCCAGATCTGGGTTGGGATACGTTATACTATCATTCTTACACTCCTTGACTGCCATCCAGTGCTCATGGCATCTTGCTGGGTCTTCATAATGAGGGTATGAGATTGATAGTGCAGGCTTCATCATGCCCATTTTTACAGTTGAGAAAACTGAGACTCAGATGGAAAGTGATTTTCCTAAAGTCACACGGTTGGCATAGGCAGACTTGAAGTCAGGTCTTACACAGTTAGTGGAAGAGCCAAGAATTATGGGTGTGAGATTGGAATGTAGGTCTTTGTGCTATGTTCTTCTCAGGCAGTTAGTGGACTGTGGTTAGTGGACATTTGGAAGTTCAGGTCAGAATGGGAGGATGGAAGGGGATGGACAGCACTGAGGTGCCTCCTCCTCCCCCTTCCCCTGCTGGACCATGGGAAGTCTCTTCCTCTCTTCTCTCCTCAGGTATCTAAGGGCTCCCTGACAGACTGGTTGTTTGGTTGTCTGGAGTCAGCTTCAGGAAATCTCTAGCTCCCAAGGGCCGTCACTCGTGTAGGCTAGTGCTCCTGACAGTACTATCTGTCAAGAGACTCTCTGGGCTAATGTAGACCAGTGAGTATCCAGTCAGAAACACATGATCTCAAAGCCACTTGAGTTGGCATGACTACTTTTCTGCAGGTTTGTCTCCTTAGTACGGAGGGAAGAATTGATGGCCTGGGAATGAAGAGTAGGCCATAGATGACCCCCCTCATAGTCCACAGGTCATCAGAGTCTTGACCTGAGTCCAAGTGGGGCAGGGAGAGCAAGTGGGAGTTCAGGTCCATCAGGAGACAGAGTGGAAACCCAGAAGCTGAAAATCCTGGACCCCATCTTTGCCTTGCCTGTTTTGGTGCCCATTCCTCAGAAAAATCATTTCCTTTTCCATTTTCTGCTGTCATGTAAAGATTCAGCAAGCATTTTCCTTCCCTGTGTTCTGGTCCCCCAGGTGAGAGGGGAACAGAATTCTGCAGGATTTAAAGGATCTAGAATTCCCTAGTGTGGGTATCTCTTCCCTTACACAGATTGCAACCCCTATAGATAGAATTGTATTCAAGAACTGCAAAAAGCCAGGAGAACTCACCCTTCTGTGCCCAACCTGTGGATGAGTTTCCCTCGGCAGGGAGTGGTTGCCAAGGTCCATAGTTGAAGTCTTTCTAGCTTCCAGAGATACAAAGGGAAATGAAATAAGTTTCCTGCCAGGCCTTAGGGAGCTCATGGTCTAATTGGAAAGGCAAAACTAACCCATTTAAGTAACAAAAAAAAAGGCCGTAAATAAGTGCCCAATAAAGGGGTCTGGGAGGGTTCCATGGGAGAAGGGGAATGTGAGATAGTCTGGAAGGACAGACAGTGGTAGAGAACAGGAAACACCATGTTCTAGACCAGGGCTTGCCTTTCTCTGATGGACTTGGAGCCTTATCTCCATACCCTTGTGAGGTGAGCAGTTAGAATGTACCCATTTTACAGATGAGATAACTGAGGATGGGAGCGGTTAAGTGACTTGCCCATGGCTAGTCAAGGTTCAGCTCTTTCCACCACTTGCTTCCTGTAACTGTTTACTCCCATGCCTGTTTCTACTCTAAGTCCTTCTGGGATAGTCTTTTGGGATTCAGCTAGTTGGATTAGGAGCCCACAGGGTGCTGTAGAGGGATAAATGATCATTTACCAGGCTCCTTTGCTCCAGCCTCTTGACTCCTCATAGGAGGTGACTTGCCTATAGTTCAGAAGCATTTGGCAGCAGAGAACCACTATCTTTGAGATTGGGGCTGGGTGGCCCCGGCAGAATGGTCATTTTTCAGAACCAAAAGTGATCCTTTGGGGGTCCTCACTTCCTTCATCTTCCTTCCCCAGTGCTTCCATGGCAGGAACCTGGCTCAGATGAGGTTCTGTGGTAGAGTTTGGATCTCCAGCAGCCTCCCCAGCCCTGTTTCTATCTCCTAAGCCCCTTAATCCTTCTCTTCAGATTGAAGGACTACCCTGGTCCCCTCCCTCTTTCTCTAAGTCAGGCACATCCATGTGCCCTGGTCCTTGGGTCTGATGAGGCAACCTTGCTTCCCCTTCTGCTTCTCCTGTTCCCTCTGCCTGGAATTCCCTGGAAAGGGCAGTGTGTGAATGGAGTGAGAGGACCCACTATCCGTCACCCACTTCTGTGTTACCTCAAGGCTGAGGGTTGGAATGGACGGCCTCTGGGGTTCTAAATTAGAGAAACTGTGCTCCTCTTAGCTGTGGGGAATGAAGGATCCCAGGTGACTGATCCTTCTGGTCCTTGAAGACCTGTGGAAGTTCTTAGACGTGTCTCTCCTGTCACCTCTCCCTGGTCAGGCATTTGTGGTCCTACCTCCATTGCTTGGCTTGGCCCTCATTTTGGTCCAGACCTGTCACTGCACTTAGGTCTGGAACTCATGGCATTGAAGCTTGATCCACTGGTGCAGATAGGGCAGCTGATTTGAAACAGACAATCCAAGAGACCCTGGGACCCCGAGACTTGAAGGTAGTAGCCCAGGGAAGCCTCAAATCACCCAGACTTCAGGCTTGTTCCACCCTGTGCTGCCTTGATGAGGTGCTGGACCTCAATTGGATAATGAGCAACCTGGAGCTGAGTCTGTAAGGTTGGAATGGAGGAAAGGGCCTTAGTTCAGAACTGTTGTTTTTACAGATGAGGAAATTGGGTCCCAGAAAGGCTGTGTGATTTTCTTAAGCTCCCAAAACTACCTAGTAGTGAAGCCAGGTCTAAGAGACAAGCCTCAAAGTTCAGCTTTCCTCTCACTCCCTCAAGAGTGCACAAGTTTCATATCCTTCCATAGGTGGCACAGTAGATAAACCGCTGGGCCTAGAATCAGGAAAACCTGGGTTCAAATCTGGCCTCAGACATTTATTAGCAGTGTGACTGTAGGCAGGTCACTTCATCCTGTTTGGTTTGTCTCAGAGTTTTCTTCATCTATACAATGAGCTGGAAAAGGAAATGGCCAACCACTCCAGCCTCTTTGCCAGGAATATCCCAAATAGGGTCATGGAAAGTCGAACACGATGGAACCGCAACCTTGATGTCTTCATTTACACTGATCCTTCCCTCTGGTTTGGGCTGTTAAAATTTTAATCCATCTCCAAGACCAGTTCAGATGCCATCTACTTAACTATGACCCTAGACTGAAAAGGACTTGAAAGGTCAGCCAGATCTTTTTTTTTTTTTACATTTGAGAAAACTGAGACTTACCGAGTCTAAGTGACTTGCCTAAGGTCTCACAGCATCAAGAGTTGAACTCGGGCCTCTGGACTCCAAATCCAGGTCCTGGTTAATTACTCCCATCATCCCCTGTGCCTCTTTCTGACCCTTATCCCATTGGGTTGCCGCAGAGGCCTGAGCAGGAGCCTCCTCAGCAGGATAGGACTAGACCAGCTTCTGCTGCCTATCCTGCTGACAGCTTGGATGCCTAGAACAACCCTGCTTCTATCAGAGTCAGCTCTGTCCCTGTGCCATCCCTCTCACTCCTAGGTCTGCTCTTTGGGGCCCTCCACAGTGGACTCCTTCCCTTCCCCTTGCCCAAACTTTTTTCCATGCTCAAAAGCAACTGCAGTTCATTCAGTCATCCTGCATGTGGGATGACCTGCAGGCCATTCACCAATCTTGCTGCCCTCCCTCAACACTGTATACCTTATCAGTGTCTGTCCCAAAACCTGGATTTCAGACCCCCAAATGTGATCTGACCATGGCAGCTGGCGCGGCAGGAGATGGAACGCTGGGCCTGGAGTCAGGAAAACCTGAGTTCAAATCTGGCCTCACACTCTGTGACTTAATAGCTGTGTAATCTGACCCTGAGCAAGTCACTTAACCTAGGCTTGCCTCAGTTTCCTCAACTGTGAAATGGGGATCATAGTGGCACTGACCTCCCAGGGTTGCTGTGAGGATCAAATGAGATATTTGTAAAAAGCACTTAGCACACTGCAGGCACTTAATAAAGGCTAATTCTTTTCCCTACCCTTCCCCAAGCAGAGAAAGTGGGGCCATCAGTTCCTTCATTAGAAATGCTCTGTTTCCGTGTACGCAGCCCACTATTTCATCCGCTATTTTGTCTGCTGTGTCATCCTATTGGCCCGTATTAAATGTTCAGTCTGCTAAAATCCCCATTTATTCTTCACATATGGGGTTGTTTTTTATAAATAAGTTTTATTGTGGCCTTTTGTTTTTTTACATCACAGTAATTTCCAGATATGCCTCACTCCTTTGATGGAACCCTCTTGTCTAACAAAGAAAAACAATTCAGCAAAACCAGCTAATGTGTCATCCATGTCTGATGAGGTATGCGTCATTCTGCGCCCTGAGCCCCCCACTTCTCTACAGCAAGGATCTCATTACATTTCCTCATCTGTTCCTGGGGACCAGGATTGTTTTCTGCAGTTACTCAGAGTTCAGCTGCCTTTTAGTATTCTTTTAATTTACACGATTATAGTCATTTTGGATATTGTTCCGGTGTAATGTGCTTTTCTGTCTCACTTTGTCCAACCCTTTCCCATGTTGTTCAGGATTCCACATCCTTGTCTTTTTTTATGTTGCAATAATTTTCCATTATGGACCTCTATGAGAAGCCTGAACAGAGGACTACTCTTGGAATAAGGAATGACTGAGTTCAAATCATGCTGTTCACACATTACCATGAGCAGTTCTCCCAGTATTCTAGGGCTGCAAAAAACTTAAAACTTGAAGTTAGAGATTCTTTGCTGGTCAGGGATGACGATGCCACAGGTTCAGATTCTGTCTTCGCCAAATTCATAAACCCCAGCTCTTCTCCAAATGTTGGGTACCCAGATGATTATAGATTATGAACTGAAAGGAGTTTTAATGGTTACCTAGTCCAATCCCCTCTTTTTATAGATAAAGAATCTGAGGCCTAGATACATGAAATAACTTTCTTAAAGTCTCAAAACTGTTAAGTGGCAGAGATGGAATTCAAACCCAGACCCTCTGCCTCTATATCCAGGGCCCCGTTGATGACCACTGCTTTGTTTCCAGTATTTTTGTTTGTTTTGGTTTGGTTTTTGTGTTACACAGAGTTCACTCACAGCAATACTTTGAACTGCCCTATGGCACTGCTGGCATCCAAAGTAAAAGAATTGAGTTAGGTCGCTTCCCCCCAGGCCTGTGGTATCTTTTTTCTCCATCTTCCCCAAGCAGGGGCCCTCAGCCTTCCTTGTTTTTTCTTGCCTCTGCACATTTAAAAAAAAAAGATATCATTTTTACATCATTGTAATTTCTAAATATATCCCTTTCTTCCCTTCTCCCCGACCCAAGAGCTGAAAAATAAACAAAGAGGGGGAAAAGGGGGTGGGAGCAGTTCAGCCAAACTAACAGCTAAGGGGTTATCAGGGGAGTCTAGAGAAATGTGGTGTTCCACACCCATCCATCATGCCTCACCTTTTCAAAGAAGGGAGGGAGATACCTTCCATCCTCTCTCCTGGGCTAAGCTGGGTCACCACAGTTAGATAGCATTCGGTTTCCTTGTGAGTTTCTTTTTCTCCTTTTCATTTTACAATGCTACAATCATTGTGTGTACCATATTCTTGGTTCTGCTTTCTTCACCTGCATCAGTTTGTTTAACTTTTCCCAGGCTTCTCTGAATTCTTCATACTTCTTGTTTCTTGTAACACAATAACATTCTATTACCTTCATATCTTTTAGCTTGTCTATGGGCATCTACTTTCTTTCCAATGCTTCTCTACTTACAGAAAGTGGCCTTAAGAGTATTTTGATGTAGTGATGACCTTGCTTTTTCTCTTTGGCTTCCAGGCCTCCTCCACCCTTTCTGGTGTCTGTAATACTTCTCGCCTCAGCCCCTCAGGCCTGGAGCCTTCCTGATGCCATTCTTACAAGTCCATACCTCCTTGTACCTTGTTTCAATTTCCAGGACTCATCCTTTCGAAATCAGAGCTAGCCTACGTGTTCCCTGCAAGACCTACTATTTGGGCATCTTGAGACATTTCCTTCTGTTCTCTCTTATTGGTTCCCATTTGCTAGAACTTTGTTCTTAGAAGGCTTCTGCCCCTGGAGTTGATTTTGCTTTGAAAATCTCAGTCTATTTCTTTCCTCTGAACTCTTTCTTTTCTGTCCTCTTAAAATCTAGGGCAGGGGTGGGGAACCTGTGGCCTTCCTCAAGTTCAGCCCTTTGATGGCATCCAAACTTCACAGAACAAATACCCTTTATAAAAGACCACAGGTTCCCCACCCCTGGTCTAGGGCATCTATCAGCCTCCTTTATGGAGTCCTATACCTCTGAATACTGTTCCTCCTTCCCCCTCTCCCATAGTAGAATGGAAAATCCTTGAGAACAAGACCTGTTTCATTTTCCCTTGTATCTTCCATCCCTCATACAGTGCCCATCACATAGTGGATACCTCATAAATGCTTGCTGAACTGAATTTAGTTGAAATGAAAACGGTACGGTCATGCCCTCACCTGCCTCAGTTTCTTGCCTATTTGTGTTTGTCAATTGCTTACTGGACTGTAAGCTCTGGGAGAGCAGGCACTGCCATTTTGCACCCCTTAGTGCCCAGCACAGGTTAACAAGCCCATGGCAGGGGTGTGCCGATAGATGATTGAGGCCTTCCACCCGAGAAATTCAGAAAGGCGATGTGATGCTGGGCTCTGCTTGACACATCTTGAGATCCCAGGCAGTTTCTGCCCTTAGAGGGGGTGGAGAATGTGAATTGCAGCTTTATAGCCCCTAGCCCTGGACCCATCAAACACAGCAGGATGTTGTCATACAAGTAGCACCAGACTTGGGTTCGAGCCACCACAATAATCACCTGTGCAACAGTCTGCAGAACATTAAATATAAAAGACTAATAAAATAGCAGGATAGTAACTCACCCCCAGACTCCATGAAGAATGAGGTGAATAAGGAGTATAATTTCACTCAAATCAATCCCGTTATCCTCACCTAACATGAAATACAAAGTAACTCTAATGGGACAACAACTCATCCCAGGACCGAATTTCATAAGACATCAAAATACCAATGAATAGCATTTCTGTGGGTCCTCACAACAGCCCTGGGATGTAGGTGCTGTTACTATCTTCATTTTACAGAGGAGGAAACAGGTTAAGTTGACAAGCTGCCATGTGAGTAAATGTGTGAGGCAGGATTTGAAATCAGGACCTCCTGGTTCCAAATCCAGGGCCCTCTCCAACAGGCTTCCTAGGGGCCTTCTGAGATGACAGGAATGAATAATAGTATTTATGGGACACCTTGTGGCCTGTGCAATGCTGTCCATGTGTTATCTCCTCACCCGATCCTCACCTCAGCCCTGTGGGTTAAACACTAGGACGACTGCCCCTGTTTTATGGATGGAGAATGCGAGATTCACGGAGGTCAGAGGTTTGTACTCTGAGGGAACAGAGCCCGTGGTGCAGCTTCCAGGCTGCATGTGAACTCAGCTGTGTCCTGACACTGAGTCTCATGGACCTTCCACAATATCGGTCGGTCATTCTATCTGCTAGCATCGATAGGCCTCTGCTTATGTGCCAGGTGTTACGCTAAACCCTGAGCAGACAGCAAAACCCAGTCCCTCCCCTCAGGAAGCCACAAACAAGACATTGGGAGAAAATGGAGGGTAGTTTCTGGGGTCTCAGTTTCCTCATCTTTAAAATGGGATTTTTGCCCGAATACTGGCCCTTCCTGCCTCACAGCCCCAGGTCATGTTGGTAAAGCCCTTTGAGACTGGAAAAAACCATATACAGATGGGAGGTGGAATTATGTGGTCATAATAATATTGTTGACTTTGTGTAATAAAAATACCACCACCTCTCGGCTGTATGGTAGTGATCGAAGGTGTGGCTTTGTCTCCTCTCTCCCAGTGATGTTCTCCCTGCCACCCGTCCTCCCTCAGTCTACTTCTTGCAGGATTGTTTGTGTCCCTGTGACTCAGAGGGTCAGCGGGATGTGGCAGGACTGTCACTGGGTCTGGAGCAGGAAGGAGTGAGGGAGCCCAGCTTCTGCTGCTGAGATGTGCCCTTTTCTCCTGAGGAGCTTTGAAAGATGTTGGGATTGGCCTGGAGCAGGGGCAGGGAAGGGGACCATTCCCAACTACCTGGGTGGCCTTCAGTCCCCAGCCTGTGCCTGGATCCCAGACAGCATCTCAAGTGTGGCTGCTGCTGGCCCTGCTATCCTGCCATCTCTCAGGGAGGTCAGGGAACAGAACAGGCCCTTTGATGTAATTGTAGTAATTATTTTTAATTAATTCTAATTATTAATTATGACAGAAAATTAGTACTTTAAGGTGTGCAAAGAACATTATACGTACCACCTTGTGAGGTAGGTCCTATTATTATTTCTATTATATGGATGAGGAAACTGAGGCCAGGAGCCCCAGGTGCACAGTGCTAGTAAAAAGGTCAGAAGCAGAATTCCATTACTTCTCTTCTGGCTGCCAGGTCAGTGCCCTGTCTACACAGCCCACTCTGCCTTTGTAGGCCCTGAGTGTTCCCTTTCTAGGACAGGTATACAGCTCCTCTGGGAACCTTTTGGAGCACTGACCTACAGGCAGCCAGTCTGTAGGGCCCTCCCACTCCCGCCTCCGCCAGCTGCCACCTGAACAAGGTACAGAAGCGGACCTTGCCCCCAGAGAGCTTCTAGCCTGCTGGGGGAGATCAGGTCCTGACACAGGAAACCAGGGCCAGAAGATGTGTTCAGGCGGCTGATGCCCAAGGAGATCACTCACTGCGAGCCCACAGGGTACCTCCTCGAGTTCCTCATGGAAGCCAGACAGCCCTGTCTCTACCACTAGTCTCTTTCCCCACAGTGGCTGTTCTGGACCTCCTGTCAGGGATGACTTCTGAGAAGGTGGAGGCCCTCTCCCCTTCTCCATCTTCCCATTTCTCCTCCTCCACTCAGGTCACAGAAGGCTTAGCCAATCCTGACCCTTGGGCCCTGATACCCTCTCACTTTTTCAGGGACCTCTCTGTAATAAGTCTTCAACTTCTCCTTTCTGTCTGCCCACAGCCTTTGGGGATCTGGGTGCTGTGGATCCTCCATCAGATCTCTCTCCCTCACAAAAGCTTCCCCCTGACTCTTCCAGCCCTTGTAACTCCCCCCTTTCACAGACAAAACTCTTTAGAAGGCTGTCCCTCCTTCTTCACTACCTTCTCTCTCTTCAGCCCCTTTCAAAGGGAGCCATTGCTCTTCTTCAGGGCCCCCAGTGGTCCAGGCCCTTTCCTCCATAGCTTTCAGTCCTGGGGACTGCCTCATATTACTGCACTCCCCAGGCTTCAGAGACCCCACCCACTCCGGACGCTCCTACTTCCCTAAATACTTCTCCTCTCACTGGTTTCTCATCCCTCCCTGATCCACAGGGCAGCTGTTCTCCATGGGGTCATCCTTGGCTGTCACCTTCCTCTGTATTTTTTCCTCTGGATAATTTCATTCACTACCACAGTTTTCATTATCACATCTACATGCAGGAATGCCAAACTTTGTGTCCAGTCTTGACCTGAGATCCACAGCCCCACCCCCCACTTCCTACTAGCCATCCCCTCCTGGATGCCTCACCAGAACCCTGAACTCAGGATCCCCAAACCAAGCTGATTACCTCTTCCCAAATCTGACCACTTACTTCTATCTGTGGCATCACTCAGTCTCCCATATTCACAATGGGGGAAAAGTCATCTCTAGCTTGAGGGTGGTGGAGTGGGTGGATATTAAGGAGCCTTCTCCGAGGAGGTCAGATCCCTTGAAAAATGGGAAGGAACTCAGCAGACAGAAGGGAGGACCAAGGCGGGAGGGTCCTCCTGGCATAGGGAGCAGCTTGAGCAAAGACATGGAGGTCGAGGCAGTACAGGACATGTCCATGGGATGGTGAGTCATTCAGTCTAGCTGGGGAAAGAGGAAATGGAGGGGAACTGATTGAAACAAGACTGGAAAGGTAGGATTTTACCAGACCTCAGAGGGCCTTGAATGCCGAGCTAAGGGGTTTGTACTTTATTCTGTAGGTCATAGGGAACCAGTTTGAACAGAGGAGTGACATGGTCAGATCTGTGCAAAAGGGTCTGTCACACACACGGTATGTCTGTGTTTGTATGCATGCATCTTAGTGTGTGTCTCTGTATGTTTGTGTATCTTTGTGTCTTTTTTGCATGTGTGCCTGCTCATATGTGTGCATGTTTGTGTCTGTGTGCACCCCTGTGTATACTTGCCTGGTGTTTGTGTGTATGCTTTTGGAATATCCATGTGCCCATTTCACAGGAAGTCAGCGGGTACCTTGCTAGTTGGTGCTGGGCATTTGGCTGGAGCCCATTAAACTGGCCCTGGGTGGTCTCAGCCCAGTGACTCTAGTCTTCCTTCTATCATCTAAGGGATTCTGAAAATGTTTCCCCTCCCCCTAAGGAGCCCTTGGCCTGGGGGCCGCTGGCATTGAGCCAAGCGGAGCTCACCCACACCCCCTTGCAGAGAAGGGCAGGGATGAGGTCTCTAGAGACTTGAACCTGGGGCCTGCATCGAGGACCTTCCTCTGCTGCTCAGTCCCCCCAGGCTTCCCCAGGCCCCTCTTGTTGGCCTTGGATTGGACTTGGGGTTTGAAGCAGCCTAGCCCTGGCTGCAGGGATTCTCTCTGGGCAGGTAGATGGGGCAGGCCTCATTTGGCTCCATTTGGAGGCCTTCTTCCTGCCAAGCCTGGAAGGAGCTCAGTGTTGAAGGCAGAAATGCGCACGCACACGCACACACACACTCCCTAAAAGCTCGTTCCCTCTGCTGCAGTAATTAGCCATGTGCAGTCTGCATGAACGGCTTTCCCAAGCCTTCCATGGTCTGCTTGGGTCTGCCCCCCCTCCTTTGCTGCGCCCCCCAGCTCTCTTCTGCCTTCCCCTCCTTCCCTCCTCCGAGGCCCTCTGGGAAGCCTCCTCCAATCTTCCCGGTCAATGTAGACTTTAGAATTGAAGGCCGATGGGGATGCTGGAGCCCAGCCTGCTCCTAGCACACTGAAGGAGGCGGAGCTCGGTGGTCTGGACTCCTATCTCAGAATCAGGGCATCGGCAGCCCCCAGACCTTGACTGCTCCACCTTCTCAGCATTCTTCCTTATTTTCCTTTTGCATGGAGGGTTTCCAGGGGTGGTTCCTGGTCCCCTCCTCTTCCACCACACACCTAAGGGTACCCCTCTCTCTTCTTCTTCCCCCTGGTGCCCTCTTCTGCTGCATCTCTGCAGGTGACACCTGAGTTTACATAACCAGCTGACCTCCATGAGCCTCAGTTTTCCCATCTGTAGAATGGGGAGTAAGAATACTTGTCCTACAAGTCTCATCAGGCTTATCGTGAAATGATGCACATCCCCAAATCTCTGGCTCCAGCCTCATCTCTCCCCCGAGCTCTGGCTCCCCATCCCCAGCTGCTTGCTGACTCGACTCATTCTCAAACATAATTCATCCCCTCCTTCCTTAAGCCTGTCTTTCTCTCAGCTCCCTGTTTCCATTGATGATAACCCTACCCACAGACATTCAGGTTAGGAGGCAGCTTTGTCATAATGGGTCTGGAGTCAGAAGATCTGAATTCAGATCCTGCCTCAGATACCAAGCTGCCATGTGAGCTTGGACAAGTCACAGCCTTTCTCTGCCTCTGTGAGGTGGGCAGATGCCACTTCCCAGCTGTTCTCAGCCTTCACCTCAGCTTTTCCAGGCTGCTCCCTCATCAGGGGCTCTTAACTCTCACATGTAGGGACATGGCTTTTAGCGTATTTAGAAGAATTGGTTTCCTTTGCCATCTGTGTTTCTTCTTACATGCCTTTGTGCTTCTGAGAAGGGGTCCCTGGGCTTCACCAGGTTGCACAGAGGCAGTGAGGTGTCTGTGGCCTCCCTTCCACACATGAGAGTGGCCTCTCCTGTAGGACCCCTCACCACTTCTCATCGGGACCCTTTCAGCAGCCTCCCCCGTCAGTCCAGCCTCTGCATGGCTGCCAGAGCCCTCTTTCTGATGCACAGGTCTGAGCATATCACCCCCTGCTCAAACACCCTTCCTGGGTCCCAGCTGTCCTATCATCAGAGGCCTCAGCCTAACCTGACTCAGTTCTTAGAGACACAGCAGGTAGAGTGCTAGGCTGTAACCTTGGTTCTTATCCTGCCTCTGACACTGTGGCAGACACTTGACCCTCCCAGGCTCAATTTTTTTTTATCTGTAAAATGGGGATAATAATGCCTTTAGTTGTCAACCTTACAGTTTTGTTGTGAAGCTCAAAGGAGATGGTATCTGTGGGAAGCTTGACCTTACTTTACCTTAAAACCCAAAAGGAAGCTCACTTATTTTTGTGCGTGTCCTTTGAATCTGATGTGCTGGCGCTGTCTCCCATCTCCTCTGGAATGCACTCTGTCCTCATCTCTACCTTTCAGAGGCCTCTCCCTTCAAGGCCTGGCTCAGGCATCCCCTCCTCCATGATGCTTTTCCTGAGCCCTGCAGCAGAGGAGCACACCTTATCCAGCAACACACATTTATGAAGCACTTGCTGTGTGCCCCACATTCTGCTAAGCTCTATCCAGCCCTTTTTCTGCTCCCACTATTCCTGACTTTGTATCCTATTTCTCTGTGTTTGCATCATCTTCCACTCCCAGCCCCAGTAGAATGGAAAGACCTTGAAGACCCAGAAAGAGTGAAGTACGTTGTGGGAATCGAAGTGGGTGTGAGAGGCAGATGGATGTGGCATGCGTGATTTCTTTGGTAGAAGGAACTCCCAGGTAGCGGGGCTTCCTCTACCAGGGCAGGCCATCATCTTCTTTGCAATTTATAGTCACAAAGGAAGTAGCCTGGAGCCCCAAGAGTTTACAGGGCCCCCAGAATGTGTGAGACCTGAACACAGAGCTCCCCAGCCCCAGGGCTGGATCTCCATGGGCCACATCATGCTGCCTCTCTGTGTCGCAGAGCCAGGATTCCAATCTAGATCTTCTAGATTAGCAGAACCTGGGACTCCTGGCCCATGACGGCACAGTTCCGATGCCTACTGCGCTCCTGCCCAAGACCTTCCCATCCATAAACAAGTTTACAATGCTGAGCACTGTGGGCTAGATGCAGGAGAAACAATGAGAAAGCAAAACAGGTCCTGCATCAAGGAGCATGTCTTCTGCAGGCTCTGGGCTGTAGCGCAGGCTGGTGGGCTCCCAGGCACTTGTTAAAAGGAGAGGAGAATCATAGCCGCTGCAGGTGCAGAGCTCACTCTTGTTCTCTGGTCCACTTTGGCTCTGGCCTGTGCTCGGGTCTTGGCCCCCACCTAATGCTGGTCACCAGGTGTCAGCCACTGGTCTGTCCTGGACTGCCGTGCGCTATGGGATAGACGCAAGCCCTGCCCTCTGTGAACTTACACTGCTCAGGGAGATGACAGCACAAGACATAGTGAGAGGCCTCTGAAGCAGGTACAACCACCTGTGAAACCCTGTGGTCCTCGAGGACGGAGAGGACAAGGTGGCCCCAGGTGGTTGGCCTTGAGCCACACCTCGAAGGGTTCTGTAATGATGGGATCTGGGCTTTCATTGGTATAGGGACCCCTGAACCCCTTCTCTGCACTGATTCTAGTGTTGTCTGTGGTACCAAAAAGTTATAGGATGGACCAGAAGCAGGGCCAACCTGGCTGTTCCTGGCTGTGACCAGCTTGTTATCTACCACACCGCACTGCCATTTCAAGTGAGGAATGTGTGAGGTGAGGAGGAGTCCTTTGGAAATGGGAAGCACATTTCAGCTCTTCTGTGCCCAAGGTTCCTCTATTTGCTTTTGGGAAATTAGAGGCTCAGATAAGATTAAGATGGCTTACCCCATGATACGTAGGTAGGATTGGGCTGAGGTCTTGTCTAGTCAAGCACCCTCCCCTCCAGAAAGGGGCTTAGGATTGTAGATCTGAAGCTGGGAAGGACCTCTGGGTCATCTGGACCATACCCCTCACTTTACAGAGGAAACTGAGGACCAGAGAAGGGAGGGGACTTACCCAAGCTCACGTAGGTAGTAAGTGACAGTTGCAGTATTTGAACTGAGGTCCCCTGATTGCAGAGCCAGGATTCTTTCCAAGCTGCTACCCACCTCTGTCAGCTCTTGGCTGGGAACTTGAGAAAGGTGTAGGGGGGTGATCAAGCAGAGATCCTGATGCCTGGGGTCTTCAGGGGAGAGTCAAGGAGAGAGGAGGAATGTCAGAGATGGCCTAGGGGCTTTGACCCTTTCTGCCCAGAGTTTGAGAAATGAGGAAGTTGGACTAGACTATTTCTTAGGTCTCTTCCAATTTTGATGTCCCTCCCTGCTCCAAATCCTGTGTTCTAAAGGTCCTCCCAGCTCTGACATTCTCTGTTCTAAGGACCCTCCCAGCTCTGGCATCCTGTGTCCTAAGACCCCTCTTAGCTCTGACATCCTGTGTTCTAATGATTCTGCAAGTTCTGACATCCTGAGTTCAAGATCCCTCCCAGGTCTGACATCCTGTGTTCTAAGGGTTCTCCCAGCTCTGACATCCTGTGTCCTAAGACCCCTCTTAGCGCTGACATTCTGTGTTCTAAGGATTCTCTCAGCTCTGATATCCTGTGTTCTAAGACCCCTCCCAGCTCTGATATCCTGTGTTCTAAGGGTTTTCTCAGCTCTGACATCCTGTGTTCTAAGGGTTCTCTCACCTCTGACATCCTGTGTTCTAAGGGTTCTCTCAGCTCTGACATCCTGTGTTCTAAGGGTTCTCTCAGCTCTGACATCCTGTATCCTAAGACCCCTCTTAGGTCTGACATCCTGTGTCCCAAGGGTCCTCCCAGCTCTGACATCCTGTGTTCTAAGGGTTCTCTCAGCTCTGACATCCTGTGTTCTAAGACCCCTCCCAGCTCTGACATCCTGTGTTCTAAGGGTTCTCTCAGCTCTGACATCCTGTGTTCTAAGACCCCTCCCAGCTCTGATATCCTGTGTTCTAAGGGTTCTCTCAGCTCTGACATCCTGTGTTCTAAGGGTTCTCTCAGCTCTGACATCCTGTGTTCTAAGACCCCTCCCAGCTCTGACATCCTGTGTTCTAAGGGTTCTCTCAGCTCTGACATCCTGTGTTCTAAGACCCCTCCCAGCTCTGACATCCTGTGTTCTAAGGGTTCTCTCAGCTCTGACATCCTGTGTTCTAAGACCCCTCCCAGCTCTGATATCCTGTGTTCTAAGGGTTCTCTCAGCTCTGACATCCTGTGTTCTAAGGGTTCTCTCAGCTCTGACATCCTGTGTTCTAAGACCCCTCCCAGCTCTGACATCCTGTGTTCTAAGGGTTCTCTCAGCTCTGACATCCTGTGTTCTAAGACCCCTCCCAGCTCTGATATCCTGTGTTCTAAGGGTTCTCTCAGCTCTGACATCCTGTGTCCCAAGGGTCCTCCCAGCTCTGACATCCTGTGTTCTAAGGGTTCTCTCAGCTCTGACATCCTGTGTTCTAAGGGTTCTCTCAGCTCTGACATCCTGTGTCCTAAGACCCCTCTTAGGTCTGACATCCTGTGTCCCAAGGGTCCTCCCAGCTCTGACATCCTGTGTTCTAAGGGTTCTCTCAGCTCTGACATCCTGTGTTCTAAGGGTTCTCTCATCTCTGACATCCTGGGTTCTAAGGGTTCTCCCAGCTCTGACATCCTGTGTTCTAAGACCCCTCCCAGCTCTGACATCCTGTGCTGTAAGGGCTCTCCCAGGTTGGACATTCTGGGTTCTAAGGTCCCTTCTCTAGTTGTTCTGATGGGCTATGGTTCTATGATTCTAGCCTTCACTATCTAGAATATCTAGGCTTCTAGAAGCACAATCTTTTTCTGTTTTGGATGGAAGTCACTGTCATTGTCAGGTGCCTCAGTCACGACCATGGACTCTGCAGCTGTCTTGACCCTGCATTAATTGCCACACACTGCTGTACTCATGCCTGATTTTAATACTTTTTCTCTCTCCTCCCTCACTGTCAGAGGGTCTGATCGCAGCAGCAGCTTTTCCTCCTCATTTGACTGAGAAACCAGCTAGTCAGTATTGCTGGAACTATGTGAAACTAAAGTGAAAGTGCTTAGGCTCAGCGTGTTGGGGCCTGAGGGGCCCTCTGAGAAAAGGGAAAGTGGGGGCTTGAAGGCATGAATTTTGTAGCATCTTTTTGGGCTGCTCAGGGGCCTTGTTAGCTTCCTGCTGGGTTCTGAAAGGAAAGCCGGGGCCTGGAAAGTTGGATTTCTTTTTCATTTGGTCCTTAAACATCTCTGGCACCACATTGGGGGCCAGGAACTTCTCCCTCACCTGCTGTTCCTGGTGCAATTTGAGCTGCTTGTAGCTAGAGTAGGAAGGGGAGAAGGATCTAGGAGCCTGACCCGCTGTCAGCCATGCTCTCGATAACCCAGCCCAGCCTAACCAACGCCGAAAGGACCCACAGGATTTTAAACTGGGAAGGAGCCGACACAGGCTTGAATGTTCTATCGCTGCCCTGGTGACCTTGGGCACATCAGTTAAGGTCCTCACTTTACTCATCTGTAAAACAACTTCCACCTCTATAATCTGATCTTGTGGAACAGTGCCCACTACTCCAAACCCATTAAGTAACCATTTCATTTCTGTTTGAAGTCCTCTGGAGAGGGGGCGTTCACCGGCTCCAGAGGCAGCCTGTCTCACATTGGGATCACACTCACCATTAGGGAGTCAGAAGGAGGATGTACGGGCAGCCAAAAAAAGCTAAACCGTGGAGGTATGGAGGCGGGAATCAGCATGGCGCGCATCCCAGGGCAGTGAAGATGCCAAACTGGCTCCCCTGGGGAGGAGGAATAGACAGATACCTCCCAGCCCAAATCTCACCTAGCCTTCAAGGTGCAGCTTAGACATCACTTCCGAAAACAAGCCCTCACTGACCCCCGCACTGGCCGGAAGACATGACTTTCTGGGATGTGCCAGCCTATCTGGTGGCCCTTCCCCTGGTCTGCCTTGTGCTGTGGTTTGATGTGTTCTGTCCTCCGTTCCCCTCACTCCTCACTGGCCTTTGAGTTCCTTTGTGGGCAAAGCCTGCGTCTAATTTGAGTGTCTTAGCATGGACTCCAAACGTTCACTGACCTCACTGACCATCCAGTTTGACCCCCTTCATTTTATAAATGAAGAGGTGGAGCCCTAGATTCACACAGGCCATGACTAGTGAGGGCAAATCCCACACTGCTGGGATAAAACAAGAAGCAGGAGCTATGAAAGAGTGGTCCAAGGGAAGAATGAGGAACTCGGCTCCTCCTGGATGGCCAGGGGCCCACTGCACTATTGGAAGATGAAGCAGAATTGTGTAGTCAGAAACACGGGCCTCTGACCACTTGGGTTCAGCTCTTACTGCCTACTGCCCACAGATGAGGCCTTTTACTTTTCTGGGCCTCTGGCTTTTTCTGTTTTGTTACTTTGTTTTTAGGAGGGAGAGTGGCCAGATTAGATCATAGGTCTAGGTTTGAAAGAGCCCCTGGAGACCATGGAGCCAACCCTCTCATTTTATAGATGAGGACCTCAAGTCTTAGCCAAGGTTCTCTGCGTCCTAAATGTTAGCTCTACAAACAGACACTCTTTCCGTTAAAGGTCCTACAGCCCTAGCATTCTGTGACTCAGGGTAAGGATTGACACCGACCTGCCCTGCCCCGTGCCCAGTCATCAGCTTCCTCCAGTCCTACTTCTCACCAAGATCAGGAGGTGAGGAGGGGGAACTGAACTTTGTTCTCTCCTTCCCATAGACAAGGAAGTCATTCAGTCAGTAAGCATTGATTAAGCATCTGCTGTATGCCAGGCACTGTGCTCTATGCCAGGGATACAAAGAAAGGCAACAGAATCTGCGACAACTATGTACCAACAAACTCCACACAGGATGAATTGGATATGATCAATGGATGGAGTTAATCGGGCTTCCTTAGGAAAGGCTCCCTCTAGAAGAAGGCTGGAGAATACCTTCCCTGACTTCCAGGGAGGTCAGACTGCATTGGGTACCCCAGGACTCCCAGTGGTCCTTCACATGGAGGTCTAAGTCCTCCCTTCTCCAGGAAGTCTGGTTCCCATTGTACATTCCTTGTGGGCAGACACTTTCTTTTGCCTGTTTGTTTCCTGTGCACGTAGCACAGTATCTGCCTACTGTGTTCCAGGAACGGTTTTAGGTGCTAGGGATATAGAGACAGACATGAAGCCCTCAGTACCCTCAAGGATTCAGTTCAGGGGTCATTTATTAATGTGGCTAGTGATGCAACTATGACCCAGCTAAGTGCACTGTGAGGTGGAGGGCGAGGGAGGCCGAGAAGGGGCCCTCCAGAATGAAGAGGGACTGAGCCTTTTCAGTGTGGGCATCGTGAGCTGGGCAGACATGGGGCTGGCTCTGGGGTCGAGAGGACCTTTGTTCTTTGCCAGTGATTTTCCTGTGTGACCCTGGCTGCTAAGGTCTCTTCCCATGCTTCATCTGAGCTGAGGTCCCCATCTAGCCCTTCATCCCTTCACTGCCCATGTCTGTTCTCTGTTTGTACAGCACGAACTGTCTGACACTTGGGCTTGGCGATGAGGGGTGGGGTGTCTTGTGGCCAGAGGGGCCCTCCCCCCTGCTGTTGTGAGAAGGAGCATGCTTTAGTGTAATGAGCCCCAGGTTTGGAGTCCTGATCTGAGGCAGGTCCCTCCTCAACTCAGGGCAGCTTCTCACTTGGAAAATGAAGGGAACTGTTCCAGATGATCTCCACCACTTCTCCAGTTCTAAATCCTACTTCTGGGTAAACAGCCTAGATACCCCATTCTTGTGATTCAGAAGGGGAGACTAGGGATGGCATCAGGGCATCCTCCCACTGTGAAGGGAGTGGCTGAAGGCCCCATGACTTTCCTCCCAACCCCTACCCCCTTCATCCTCTGGAGCCTCGACTGGTTCACTGAGAAGCAGCAGCAGCAGCATGTGGTGCCTTGGCTGCTCCTGGGGTCTTGGGAGCTGGCCTTCCTTGAACGCCCTACCTCCTTCCACCTTCAGATTGTGCAACAGTTCTTTCTCCCCTGTGACACTTAACACATCTCTGAGTCTTATACTACCCCCAACAGAGAAGGGAAACAGGTATTTTTCTTATCTCCACTTTACAGCTGGGGAAACTGAGATCCAGAGAAGAGAAGGAGCTTGTAGGAAACTGAAAGGCCTGCATTCCAATCCTGGCCGTGCTGTTCTAGGTAACCTTAGGCAGGTCAGGCCCTCTTCTGTGGGCCTCAGTTTCCTCATTTGCCAAATGAACTGTTAAGTTCATTTCACTTGAAAGTTTTATGTCACTTGACAGTCCAGCTCTAAATCCCGGGGTCTCAGGACTCCCAGCTCCTAGCCTGGGGCTCTTTCTGCTCACTCACAGTGCTATATATTGTCTTGTGTCATGTGTCTAAGTGTCATCTCTCCAGCCAGACTATCAGCTCAGGGAGGGCAGGAACGTTGTCTTGTAGCCATGCTTCTGTCTCTGTCAGTGTCTGTAAGTGTCATACTCCCCACGTGATCCAGGGTGGAGCAGAAGGGACTTTCACAAACTCTGCTCTTCCCCTTGTTGCCTTTCAGTTGGGTTTTTATTTTTAAAAAAAAACCTCCAAGAGAGCCATGCTTGCAAGCTTTGGGTGCCAGCCAGCTCCGGGCAGGGGATGTGGGTGGCTGCTGTGTGGCAGCAGGGGGTGGGCAGATGGGGGAAGGGCTTGGGCTGATGCAGAGCCCACAGCAGCAGCCTTGGGGATGCATCAGGAGAGCCCTGGGTTCCAGAGTCAGGCCTGGTCCAAGCCCAGGCTCAGTCACTGTTCACTGAGAAACTGGACAAGCCAGCTCTCCTCTCCGGGCTTCAGTTCCCTCCTCAGTCCAATGAGAGGATCAGACCAGCTGATCTCTAAGTAAGGCACTTTCTAGTTCTAACATTTGATTCTCCAAGATGCTTTTTGGCTCTGAATGTTCTGTGTTCCATGTTCTGACCCCTTTGCTCTAATGTACTCTGTTCCAATGTTCCGAGTTTCAAGGTCCCTTTGGATTCTGATGTGTTGCAGCCTTCTCTGTTAGAGCCCCTTCCTGTTCTGACATTGTAAATTCTAGCTATTCCAGATTCCCGTATCCTGTGTTCTAAGGTCCCTCCCGGGCCTGGCCGGTGGGGGCCAGTCTAGTGTTTAATCATATCCTGTCTTATTATTTTATGAGTCTCCTCTCCTCAGCATCCAAAGTTCCATGAGGACCGAGCAGATACTAATAACTCATTCCCACCTTCACTATTTCATGTGACCTTCACAGTGTCCTTGAGAGGGAGTTAGTTCAAGGGTTATTATGTCTGTTTTACAGAAGAGTAAACTGAGACCCAGAGAAGGACAGTGACTTGTCCAAGATCACACACCTAGTCACTGTCAGAGGTGGAACTTGAATTCAGGTCTTGTAGTTCTTGGTGCCATCGCACCCAGCTGCCTCCCCAGAAGCATATCTGAAGCCCTTTCTGCCTGCCCCTCAGTGCCAAGCACAGAGTAGATGTCATACAGAAAGAGAGTGAGGGGTAAGCCTCCCTTGATGCTCAGGTGGGGGTTGGAGTGCCAAGGTTGACTGAGGAAAGAATTTATACTTGAACTTGACCATCTTGTTGGTTGGGTTCCTGGGGTCAAAGGCCAAAGGACCTTATCCCTCAGAGGAGGTGACTGCTGACCATTAAGAGCTCAGGGAGTTCCTTGGCCTAAGGCCAAGCCCAGGTCTGGCTCCTGTGGTTATTTTTTGGGGTAGAGGGAAGGATAGTCAGATTTTCTAGGACCTAGATCTTCCCCTGGAGACAAATAAGGGAATGAGCACTTAGGGGTGACTTTGTAAATGGTCATGTTTAAACAACGTGTGTGGAATGGTCATTCATGGAGTCATTCCAGCACTTAACAGTTCATGTATGGTTTGGCTGTCTTGTGTTCTGAGGAGGGGTCTTCTGTCCATTTAAGTCCTAGGCAGCTCCTACTTGTCCTGCAGGGACAGTCCTGCTCCAAGGAATATCTCTGCTATCCAGGCAGGAGACGTCAGGGGTCTGGAGTTTCCTTGGGGACAAATGGCCAACAGTGACCTTGGCCCTCAAGGATTAGCTGGGGAGGGTGTGGGGCTGGATACCAAGAATACCAGGCCTATTTAGCATGGAGATGGCATGGGGGAGAGGGAGTTCTCACACAAGCCTCCCTTCTGCCTCATACCCTCCAGCAGCCCTTGGAGGGTAGGGACAAAGTCACTAGTACTGGGCATCTGCCCTATAATGTATACTCTTTCTGAACTTGAAAGATGTCCCTCAGGCTGTCCCACCATGGCCCCTTGGCTCTTGCATCCCCATTGTGAGGCTGAGGGTGGTTCCCTCCTGGTTGAGGCAGCAGGAGGCCTACTGTCCTATGAGCCAGTCTCCCCCCAGGGGCTGGGGTCAGTGATTAAGCGGGGCCCTGGACCGGTGGGGAGGGTCTCTTCCCCATGACAGTCACTCTCTCCCTGCAGGATGGCCGAACCTCGTTTTAACAACCCCTACTTCTGGCCCCCTCCTCCCACCATGCCCAGCCAGGTAAGAAAGAGCTTTTCTCCTCCTCCCGCCCCTGCTCGAGCCAGCTTTGCACTTAACTGGACAGTCTGGGGCATCGGCTATGGCCTGCCAGGGGGAGGGGCTCGTTTCGGGGCCAGGGCTGTGGGCCTAGGCCTCAAACCCAAACCCAGCCCTGGCCTTGGGGATGCTGTGGCTGCCTTGCTGCTGGACTGGAGGAGCTGGGGCTGGCAGGGCAGGGGAGGGTTCTGTCAGGGGCCCTTGAGAAGGTGGGGGACGAGAGAACAGCCCTTGGTAGTGATGCCAGGAAGGCTGGGTGAGGCCAGGCTGGGCTCCCAGGGGATCCCCTGCAGCCCTTTTGTCCTGTCTCCCCTTTCCAGCTGGACAACTTGGTACTGATCAACAAGATCAAAGAACAACTGATGGCCGAGAAGATCCGGCCCCCACACCTGCCGCCCACCTCGGTCTCCTCCCAGCAGCCCCTGCTGGTCCCCCCGTCCCCAGCTGAAAGCAGCCAATCCATCATGTCATTGCCGAAACTGCAGCAGGTGCCGGGGCTGCACCCGCAGGCTGTGCCCCAGCCTGATGTGGCCCTGCATGCCCGGCCTGCCACCAGCACCGTCACAGGTGAGGGGGATGTGGCTGCTAGGGGTGATGTTTCTGGAATTCTGGTAGTGATGTATGAGCCTTTCTCTTTCTCTCTCACCCCCTTGTCTCTCCCCTCACAGGTCTGGGGCTGTCCTCCCGGGCCCCTGCAGTCAGCACCTCTGAGTCCAGTGCTGGCACAGGGACCAGCACCCCTTCGACGCCCACATCCACCAGCCAGAGCCGCCTCATAGCCTCCTCCCCAACCCTCATCTCAGGGATTACCAGCCCCCCCATCCTGGACTCCATCAAGACAATTCAGGGCCACAGCCTGCTGGGAGCCCCCAAAACAGAACGGGGCCGCAAGAAGATCAAGGCAGAAAACCCCTCGGGACCCCCTGTCCTCGTGGTGCCATACCCTATCCTGGCCTCAGGAGAGACCGCCAAAGAGGGGAAGACATACAGGTGGGAACTGAACTGTAGACTCCCACCTTTCTAGGCACACTGTCTGCCCTGCCCTGGCCCTGAGTTGGGGGAACCATTTCTTGGTGCCAGGGATTGTGAAACCCCGGTACTTATCACTCTGGGCCACCTGGACCTTACCCCACCTCCCATTTCTGGCACCAGAGAATCCCCCGGGAGTAGATTGAGCGCACTGCTTGTCTCTTCCCCTGGTCCCTTGTCCAGCCAGGCCCCTCAGGCAGAAGGGAATACGGAGTCTAGGGAACTATGAGCTGGCAAGCTGCATCTTGCTTCTGGGCTTCTGCTTCAAGTCAGAAGTAAGTTTGGCTGAGTAGACGTGGATTGGGCTTTCAAAGAAGTCATCCCAAGAGAACTCGAAGGACAGGCAGGTCTTTTACCTAAACATCCAGGATGTTCCTAGGGTTAGGGCACCCCACTATGGAATCATCTTACAGCAATTTCTCCCCAAACCCTGCCCCAGCCCACTGTGTGAGGCTTTTGTCTCCCCCAGTGTAAGACCTGTGACCCCATCCATGATGTCTGAACCTGCTCCTACTCCCAAGTGAGTCCTGTATTCCCTCTTGGGAAATCTGTTTCTTCACGGGAATCAGATCTTTACTGCCGTGTGTGTGTGTGTGTGTGTGTGTGTGTATGTGTGTGTATGTGTGTGTGTATGTGTGTGACAGAGAGAGACCTCCATTGTGTCCTCCCTTCCATGTATGTGAGGTCCTAGGGATCTCTGTGTCCCTCCAAGTACAAGGCCCGTGAGCACAGGGGGAGAGGAAGAGATGAGGAAAGGCCGCCTGCAAGAGGAACCTTTGGGGTTGGACCCAATACAGGCAGAGGTGGGGGTGGGGTTGGGGATTTTGAGGCACAGGGAACAGCTGAAGTGAGGATATAGCGGGGAAAAGTACAAGGTGTGCCTTGAGGGGCAGAGGAGAGTCCCAGTGATCTCTGAGTACATGGAGAGGAGTGACAGGAGACCAACCTGAGAAAGGCAGGCAGTGGTTTCCAGGCTCCCAGGACTAGAGCCAAAAGGGACCCCAGGAGTCATCCAACACAACTCCCTCCTTTGGACATGTGAGGAAATGCAGAGATGGAGTGACTTGCCTGAGACCACAGAGGTTGTCAGGGACAGAGCTAGGATGTGGATTCAGGTCCTCCCATTCCAAGTTCAGCACTGTACCTCTCTGCCTAGACAATAAGGAGCCATTGAAGATTCTTGAGCAGATGAGTGATATAACCAGACTGATACATTAGAAAGGATTATTCTGGTAGCATATACTTTACAGATATCTCATTTGATCCTCACAGCAGTCCTAGGAGGTAGATGCTACTGTTATATCTATTTTATAGATGAGGAAACTGAGGCAGATAGAGGTTGAGGTAAAATGACACAGCTATCAAGTGTCTGAGGCAGGAGTTGAACTCAGGTCTTACTGACTCCAGAATTAGCACTTTATCTACTATACCCTCTAGCAGCCTATTCTAGCAGCAAATGAAGGCTTAGGGAATGGAGAAACGAGGGCGTGTTTGGGACCTCCTTCGGTAGTTGGCCTGCCCCAGGGTGGTGGTGACTGAGACTAGAGAAGAGAGGCCAGGGGATATTGAGGTGGTGTTGACTTGCAGGGATTGGTACCTGACTGGATATGAAGCCAGGGGAGAATGGAGATTCAAAGGTAACTGGCATTCCCTTCCCCCCAGGGATGAACATGGGAGTCTGAGTGAATGGTGGTATCCCAACAGAGCTTGCCAAGGCAGGAGGAAGAGCAGGCTTTGAAGGAGAAATAACCCTGGCTCAGCACCTCTTGTACGTGAGGTGCCATGGGGTCACTCAAGGGGAGATCAGAGGATTCTCCATCTAAACCCGGAGGAGACTCTCAGAGGCCAATCCCTTATGTCTCAGAAAGACAAGAAAAACGACATGTAGGGCAGCCAGTGACTCCCTCAAAGGTCCCGAAGTCGGGGATGGGGTGCCTTATGACTCAGACAGCTGCACATTAAGAGAGAAGTCAGATTGGGGAGTCATCTGCATAGAAGTGGGAGGGACTGAGTCTGCAAAGGGAGTGAATGTTAAGAAGGAAGAGGGCCCCTGAGAAATGCCCACATTGAGGAATGAAAGAGTGTCAGTCCTGGAGTCTGGGTTCACATCCTTTCTCAGGTACTAGCTGTATGGTCTCAGGTAAATGACCTAATCTTTCTGGGCATTATTTTCCTCATCTGTAAAATGAGAGGGTTGGCCTAGCTGACCTCCGATCTAGCTGGCTCTACATCCAAGCCATTCTGATAGCTAAGCATCGCTAGAGACTCCTCTGTAGTTATTGATCAGAAAGTGATAGTTGTTGCAGACATTGTAATGCCATGACCTTCTCTACCTGGGTATCTAGGAGCAAGCGGGTAGACAGTCAAGGGAGCAAGGGGGCCTTGGGTGGAAGCTAGTTTAAACATAAACATGGCAGATGATGGGGGTCAGGGCTGGATTTGAGGCAGGTGAAGCCACAATAGGATGGAAGACTCAGGCTGAAAACAGGCCCTGGACGATATGAACAGGTCAGAGAATACAAGAGCTCTGAATGGCAGGTCAATGACAGTGACTGGAGGCGGGTGGAGAGGAAGACTGGGCTGAATTTGAGCACCCTGTGTAAATCTGGGAACGTGACCTGGAAAGGCGTAATTGACAGCCCTGAGGAGGGAGAGAGAAGGGCTGGGAGCGTAGGGGAGAGTATGACCAGCTTGTCTGGATCTCTGAAGAGGAGGTCTCCTAAGGGGAGTGGTCTGGGAGCAACCTGCCCTCATGCCTTAGCCCAGTGGAAAGAGGGGCTTAGGAGGGATCTCCCCTTGGGAGAGGTCCAGGCTTCAGAGTAAAGGGGGAAGCATGGTGGGATATGGGGCCAGAAGAAAGGAAGCTGTGGTCTCCTGGGACTCTGCCCTGGTCAGACCCTTCAGGGACTTTGTTCAGTTCTGTGAAACCCACAAGCCAGAACTCATCCAGACAGTGACCGAGATAGCGAGGCCGTGGGACCCAGGAGGGTTACGTGGAGAGGGGCCCCTGAAGGAAATGGGAGGTTTTATTCTAGTCAAGAAAAGATTCAGCTGAATGAGATAGTGTCTTTGAGTCTCTGTGAGAGAGTATGCCAGGGTTCTGCCAGGGGCAGGATGAATGGCAGTGAATGGAAGTCCTGGAGAGGCCGTTTTCTGCTCAGGCTTAGGGAGTTGTAGCTACAGCCCCTCAAACTCTTTGAAGACGGACTGTTTCCGACATGTCTCCTGGAAGAGTTTAATGAATGCTGGTTGAGTTAAAGTGTTGAACAGCCAGGGCTGCCCTGAAGCGTTGGCTGGGCTGCCTCGGGGTGACTCCCTGTCACTGGGGGGGTCACCAAGCCTATTCTGGAGGATTCCTTGTCAGGGCTATAGAGGAGGGGAGGGGCAAGGGGACTGGGATGTCGTCATGCTTGATGGCACAGTCTAGGGAGGTTGGAGAGTTTGAAAAGGGACCCTCGAGGAGGGGTGACCTGCTTCCTTCCCACCCTCCCCCGTGGAGCCTGCTCACCTCAGCCCTGGAGACCCCACCTTATTTGCGTAAGTGCAACTCACCTTCCTCCAGGAAGAAAGCCAGTGGCCATCTCAGGTACGAGGGCAAAATCTTTTCATCAGCCACCTTTGTGCCCTCATGCCTACCATAAAATCATGGACTCTCAGAACTTCAGAGGGCCTCTCACCCACCTCAGCCTTAACTTGGAGACCTCTGGTGCCCCGGAACCCAACTTCTCCCTGAGTATTCTAAGTGTGAAGCTGCTGTATCCCTAGAGCTGGGAGGCCTTCCCCCCTCCCCACCTTTCCCCCAAATGTGGGCCCTGCCTTCACCCAGGCAGTCAGTAAGCTTTTATTAAGTACAAACTACATGCCAGGCATGGTTATTGTGGTTTGTCCTTGGTTCTCAAAGAGGACCTTGATATCGTGGAGGTGATGCCAAGTGAATTGGATTTAAGTGAGGCAGGGCTGTGCAAGTCACCAGCCTCATTTTCTCCTCCAGAACCATCTGGGTCCAGTGGCCAGATATAGGTCAGGATGACTAGAGATGGCCCTGTGCCAGGCACTTTGTTAAGCATTGGAGATAAAAAGGAAGGCAAAATCCAATCCCTCGTCTCAAGGAGGTCTCCCTCATTGTTTAAGCTACTGTGCAAGTGAGCTGTGTACAGGAGAGATTGGAGATAAAGCCTAGAACTAAGAGGGGTGAGGAGGGACTTCTCATAAAAGGTGGGATTCTAACTGGAGGAAGCCAGGATGCAGAGATGAGGAGAGGGAACCTTCCAGGCATGGGGGCAGCCAGGGGCATAGGGTCCCAGAGCACGTGGCGAGGTGAAACGTGTAAGCAACCTGGAGAGGGGAGAGCTGTGGGTGCCCCCACAGGCATAAGGTCTGCTTCTGTGCTCCTCAGGTGTAAGGTCTGCCCCTTGACCTTCTTCACCAAGTCTGAGATGCAGATCCACTCCAAGTCGCACACAGAGGCCAAGCCGCACAAGTGCCCGCACTGCTCCAAGTCCTTTGCCAACGCCTCCTACCTGGCCCAACACCTGCGCATCCACCTGGGTGTCAAGC
The DNA here is from genome assembly GCA_023548195.1 of Bettongia penicillata ogilbyi. Taxonomy (NCBI): domain Eukaryota; kingdom Metazoa; phylum Chordata; class Mammalia; order Diprotodontia; family Potoroidae; genus Bettongia; species Bettongia penicillata. The sequence goes on along the minus strand of JAJHZJ010000128.1, from coordinate 13,304,919 downwards.
CCTATCACTGCTCCTACTGTGAGAAATCCTTCCGCCAGCTCTCCCACCTCCAGCAGCACACCAGGTGAGAGGCTGAGGGCCAGAAGGAAGCCCCCTGAACAGATGCTGGCGGGGCTTCTGGGGGGGCAAATGAGGTGGGGAGAAAAGGGGATTGGCTTTGACGTCCAGTCCTGGGCTCTGTCCCATGAGTTATCTCATGGATACTATGTTCCTGGACCAGGCACTGGTGCCTCCGTAAAAATGAGGAGGGTTGGACTTGGGGATCCCTTCCACCTCTGAAGCCCCTGCTCCTCTGACCCCGTAAGTGCTCCGTGAAATTCAAGTCCATCCATCTCCATTGGGTGAGGAGTATGCCTGCCTCATCCCAAGTTCTCGGCCCTCCATCCCAGGAGCCGTTGGGCCAGACTGGTCCATTCCTTAGGGCTGTCAGAGACCCAGCAGAGGCCCACCAACCAGACCTGGTAGACAAGCTAAAAAGATGAAGACTGTCGCCCCCAGAGAGTCCATCGACCAGAGCACAGGATCACCCCTTGAATTGCAGGGCCTAGATCAAAGGAATTTGACAAGTGTGTCCTCTATGACCTGCTGGGGGGCTGTAGCTGTCAATTTTCTAGCATAGTGAGGGACAGACAAACAGAAAGAGATGGAGAGGGACCAAGAGACAGAAAGGTAGAGATCGAGGGAAACAAAAGGAATACAGAAACAGAGAGTGATAGAGGGAGGCCAGGCATGTAGTTAGAGGAGGAGGAACAGGTTCTTGGTGGCTTTCTGGCCCCTTGCTCCCCAGGTCTCTCCTGGCTTGTGAGGGAATGTTAAGGCTCTCTGGGACACCTCCTCATCTTTGGGCTGGGTAGCCAACATTTGGTCTCCTATTAGAGGGTTGGTGGGGTCCTGGAGGAGGCCCCAGAGCTTGTGAGGGTGAGAAGGGGTAACAGCTAACTGCAGAAGGAAGGATGGACTGACTGCTGTCTAGGGCTTCACCATCCATCCCAAGACTGGAGTGAGAGGGCAGGAGCTGCTGGTGGGGAAAGGGGAGTCCCCAGAGCTGGTTGTGTGACTCCTACCCAGCCCCAAGCCTGATAACAGCTGACATTTTTAGAGAATCCTTCACACATGCCTCACACCTGCCCTGTCTTTTAGCCCCATTCTTGAGGTGAGGAAATTGAGAGTTTGGGAGGTCTGATTTAACAGCTAGTGAGAGGCAGCGTGGTGTAGCTCCCTAGCCGAGGCAGCCCTCCAAGACTGCTAGTTGCAGAGGTGTTGACATACATTGGCAGAGGGAATTTGCTCAGTCGGGAGTGTTTTCTATCAATGAAAACGCAGACTTTTCCCTACTGAAATTCAGACTCCTCCTGTCTCCACACTCAGTGCTTTTTCTTCCACACTGTTGTGTTAGGATAGCCTCACACACTTGAGCTGGGATCCTGCCTTCTCTTCCTCTGCCCAGGACCCACAGTCCCTGGGGTGGGCCAGCCTGGGCAGCCAGGAGCCAAGCCTGGAGCCTCCAGGATGGCTCCAGCTGCCATCCCCACGGAGCCCACTGTTGTGGAAGTCAGACCAAGGCTCAGCGAGGCCTGCTGGTCAGGGAGTGCAACCCAGGAAGGGGAAGGAGGGAATTGAGGCTCTACCCATAGCCTCCCAGCACTATGCTGCTACTACTACTACTACTACTACTACTACTACTACTGCTACTACTACTACTACTACTACTACTACCACCACCACCACTAGTAGCTAGCATTTAAACTGTGCCTACCATATGCCTAACATTGAGCTAAGCACTTTGCTGGGTCATCTGCACCAGCCCCCTTACCTCACAGGAAGCAACCTCATTTGAACCCCTGGGAGATAGATGCTCTATATGTTATCCCTGTTTTACAGATAAGGAAACTGAGGCAGGCAGAGATTAAATGATTTGCCCAGGGTCATACTGCTAGTAAGTATCTGAGGCCAGATTTCAGCTAAAGTCTTCTGGACTTCAAACCTACCACTCAGTTGCCTTTCTTTTCCTCATGAGATACAGTATTCCAGTTGTATCTGGTACCCCAAACCAGGGCAAGGCAGTGAGACTTCCTTCACTTGTTTCACTTGCCTATGCTGTCCAAGGTCCTATTAGCCTTTCTAGGGGCCATTTTACACTACCCCTTAGGTCTCAGAGGCCTGGCCATGACCCCTTCATCTACTCCAGCTCTTTCAGTAAACCTACAGGGAAACTGAGACCTAAAGAGGGAAAGGGACTTATCTAAGGTCATCAGCAAGGTCTCCAGCCTCTCAGGCCAGTTTTCCCCATCCTTTGCAACACAGATGTCTTAATTAAGTCATTCTAACCAGAGGACTCCCTTATGACTGGGATACATACACTGCCAGGGTCTTTGCTCTCTCTCCAAAGGATTTGTAGTCTAGGAAAGAGATGACAGGCTTGTAGATTTAGAGCTTTAAGGGATCCTGGGTCATCTGCACCAGCCCCCTTACCTCACAGGAAGCAAACACACTCAGGTAGTCTCTGTTATCTGGCATTACACAGGGGGTGAATAGTAGATCCAGGATTTGAACCCAGGTTCTCAGGAGATGGATCTTTTTTTTTTTTTCCACAGTTCCTCCCTGGGGTATAGGCGTTACTTTTAAAAATTGAGAAAGAATAAATCCTCTGGAACATCGTTCTCCTTCTGGGAACTTTGACTTCCTTCCCAAGGGGCCCCAGCAGGGAGTCCTGGAATCCATGAGCTTACAAAAAGCCCACAAAATAGGCACCTTGAATACCACTGCTGTCAGGCAGGGGGTCCGAAAGGACTTTTGATGTTTGAAAAGGTAGGAACTGTTGCTCTGACTTATAGACCCTGAAACAGAACTCCTTTATCCAAGTAGACGGTGGAAAACACGTTCCCCAAAACATCTCTCTTTGTCTCCATGCTGTTCAGTAGTTTTATTTCAGTGCTTTAGAGAAAGGCAGAGGTGGTGGGCTCATCTCAGTGTCAGATGATGTAAAGCTGAGAGAAGCGACTCACACACTGGGTTCTGAACAGACTGGAATGTTGGGCCACATCCGAGAAGATACAATTTTATAGGAGTAAATGTAAAGTTGCATCCTTGGGCTCATAAAATCAATGGCACAGATGGAACAGTCATCATAGAAGCTGGGAAGGTCAGTGGTCAGTGCTCCAGGCATGGGGCAGCCAGAGAAAAGGTCCTGGAGCTGAGAGGCCAGGTTTGCGGGATGGTTCAGAAGAATGGAAGGGGTGAGAGGATGTAAGAGAAGGTCTAACTCAGGAAGCTGTGAGCGCCCCTTCACTGCAGGTTCTCAGGCAGAGGCCCGGGGTGTCGCAGGGACCATTACAGTCAGGAAGGAGCTGCATGAGGGGCCCTCAGAAGCCGGAGGTCTCTGTCTGGCTCTGAAGTTCTGGGATTCTGGATTAAAATACCCCCAGGGAGAAAGGAACCCCCCTCCCCAGCCCCGGGATGAGGTGAGAGCAGACATCAAGTCTTAGCAGATTGACCCACAAGAACCTAGCAGGGGCCCTGTGTGTGTTGAAAGGAGACAGAAGATAGGTGTCAGGCGCCCTCCTGCTTTGAGTTCTCTCCTTTGTAAAATATTCATCCTTGAACTGAATCAGGTTCAGATCATGCCTGGCAGGTGGGCCCTCTGCTGGTCAGAGGGGCACTTCAGGCATTTGTCACTGAGAATATGTACAGAGAAATAGAATCAGAGAAGCTGGATGGATGAAGGTTCCAGAGTCAGCCTGGGTATTGGGGACAGCGATCAGGTCACCTAGAGGCGCTGGCTGTGGGGTCAGTGGTGTCAGTGTGCTGTAGATGACCACATTGAAGGCATAGGAGTGTCCATGAAGTTATTGATGGTTCCAGGTAGGAAAGCCAAGTGGATCCAGCGGCTGGCCCCTGGCTCCATTGGTATCCACGTCAGCATCTGGCCATCATCTGTCCGTAGAAGCAGAGGGAGCCCTCCCTCTGAATGCTCAAGGTCACAACTGCAGGAGACCATAAATGAGAGTCATGCAGAATGAGTGGCATTCATGGGCTCACAGGTCCACTGGCCACCAGATGGCCAAGGAAAACAAAACAGCGGTAACAGCAGCCAGAGTAGGGGGAGACTCAAAAGACACCAGTCACCTCAACATCTGTCCATGGCCTTTTACTCTTCGGCTGATTTTCAGTGACTTGGATGAAGACATGGATGGCGTGCTCATCACATTTGCAGATGGCCCAAAGCCTGGAGGGACAGCTTACATACTATGTGATAAATGGAGCCGGAAACTTTGTCAGCTGGGGCCTGGGGCCAGTTAGTCAGCGGGGTGGCTTTTGCTGTAGCCTTCAGTCCAGTTCAAAGGGCCAGGGTCTGGGGGGATCCCAAGGGCTTTGAGTAGGCAAAGGAGGGGTGTGAGCAGAGAGGCTGAGTATGTGAAGAGTGTTTGGAAGAGAGAGCTGACCCACTGGGACTGAGAGCTCTGCAGTTACCTTGTGGATAGCATGGATGAAGGCTAAAAAGTTAGGCCTTTATCCCATAGGCCATGGGCAGTTTGGGGCAAGGGAGGGATGCTATGAGAGGTGGACTTTAGCAAACTCTGAAGGGGATATGGAAGGCAGGGAGGCTGGTCAGGAGGTTAGCTGGTGGGAGGTGGTGAGGGCCTAGGCAGGGCTGTATGTGTCTAAATCTGTGTGTATGTAAGTGTGTCTGGATGTGTGTAAATGTATCTGGATGTATGTGTCTTGTATGGCTGTATGTGTCTTGAGTCTCTGTGTGCATGTGAATGTGTTTGGATGCGAGTGTCCGAGTGTGGATATGAGTGTGTATGTGAGTGCATGTCGGAGTGTCTGGATGTGTGTGGATGTGGATGTGGATGTGTATGCCTGGATGTGGGTGTGTGTGTCTGAGTCTCTGTGTATGTAAATGTGTCTGCATATGTGTGTGTGTGTGTGTGTGTGTGTGGATATGTGTGACTATGTGGATGTGAGTGTCTGAGTGTATCTGAATTTGGGTGAATGTGTCTGGATGTGAGTTCATGTGGGTGTGTCTCAGTGTGTCTGCATGTGGGTGCTCCTTGGGGTGTTGGGGAGGGGAAGCTGAGAATGCCATGGTGGGGTGGTGGGGTTGCATGTGTGCTGAGCACGGATTTAACAACTCAAGCTCAGTGCTCTCCTGGCCCGCCCTGCCCTGGCTCTGGCCTCTGGTGGGCAGGTGTGCCCTTGACCTCAGGCAGAGAGGGATGGCTTGCCGGTTGGGGCCCAGCTCTTGGGCAGCCTGCCTCACTCCCTGCTCTGGGCACAATTGCAGAATTCACACTGGAGACCGACCGTACAAGTGCCCACATCCCGGCTGTGAAAAGGCTTTTACCCAGCTCTCCAACCTCCAGGTCAGTGGCCGGCCGGCCTGTGGGGGTGCGGGAGGTGGAGGTGGAAGGGCTGCAGAGGTCGTGGGAGGTCGGGGGGGGGCATCAGCACCAGCTCGGGGCCCAGGTGGCTCTCCGGTGACGCTCTGTCCCCTTCACCCCACCCCCCCAGTCTCACCAGCGACAGCACAATAAAGACAAGCCGTACAAGTGTCCGAACTGTTACCGTGCATACACAGACTCCGCCTCCCTGCAGATCCACCTCTCCGCCCATGCCATCAAGCACGCCAAGGCCTACTGCTGCAGCATGTGTGGGCGCGCCTACACCTCGGTGAGTGAGGGCACGGCCCTCATCCCGTGCCAAGCCTCGAGCCTGTGCCCTGGGGCTGGCACGTAGAGCCATAACTAGGGCAGGGCAGTAGGGGCTTTGTCTAGGGAAGCAAAACCTTGGCAGGTGCCTCGGTAGCATCGTGGCCGCAGCCCAAGAGAGAGCCCCTCCCCCGTTCCCCTGCTTCAGGGCCGGGGGTGGTCCCACGTCCAGGCGGGTGGAGGTTGGGGTGCCAAGGAAGGCGCAGCTCCCAGAGACTGCTGTGATTGTCCCCAGGGGGCCGCGATTGTTCCCCAGGGGACCGTGATTGCCCCCCAGGATGCCGCTTTGCCCCGGGGGCCCGGGAGGGAGGCTCTGGGGAAGGAAAGGACGCCCCGAACGTCTGGCCCCTCTCTCCCTGCAGGAGACCTACTTGATGAAGCACATGTCCAAACACACAGTGGTGGAACATCTGGTCACCCACCATTCACCCCAAAGGACGGAGTCCCCCGGCATCCCTGTGCGGATCTCGCTCATCTGAACCCAGGGCCCCTCCCCGCTCTGCACCCCCCCAGCCTCCCCAGGCAGGGGCACCGCCACAAAACCAATCAGACCCCCCTCCCCCGAGGCGCCGCTCTCCCGAACTACCCTGCGTCCAGGGGCCTCCGCCGGGCCCGGCCGTTCGGCCCGGCTAGCTGCCACGAGGCTCGGAAGCGTTCCCCAGCCTGGAGCCCGGCCGGCGGGAGCGGCCACCGGGGATTCCGGACAGTTTGGTGACATCCAAAGACGATTTCAGAGCACTTTGAACCTCTCTCTGTTGGGTTGTCTTTAGTTCGCCCCCCCCCCCACCTTCATTGGGTTGGTTTTTTTGTTTGTTTTCTTTTCTTTCTACTTCCTTTTTTAAAAAATAACGACAAAAAAATATTTATTGGCCAAGAAGTTGGTGCTGCTAAAATGGAGAATCAAAAGGAAAATTGGACAGACGGACACGGAGAGCCGCAGGGGGGGGGGCCGCGCCGGAGGGGAGAGGGAGGGAGAGCGATCCCAGAGACCTCGTGGACGTGACCCAGGGAGGGCGGTAGCCCCAGAATGGTTGGGACTCCGGAGCTGAGGGCCGGAGCTGGAGTGAGGAGGGTCAGCGTAGCTGGAGAAGCCTGGATCATGGCGCAGATCCCCAGGCTTCCCTCCGCCATGCCCAGAGGCAGGTGGGACAAGTGGGGCCAGGCCCTGGCAGCCATGGCACCCACCCAGGCGGACGGCCAGGTCTTACACAAGAAGCCGGAGGTGGAGAGAGGAGACTAAGAGAGGGGCTTTTGCCCCAGACCTCCAGGATCAGGCTTTCCCTACCCTGTCCTAAGAGTAACTTTCCTGAAGAGGAGGGGCAGAGAGAGGTCTTGAGCTCCCATTAGTGTGGGGCTTTGTGAGGGCCGTCAACCTGCCCACCAGCCCCTCCCCACCTCTCCTTAGTCTGACAATGGTGCTCCCTGGGTTCCTGTTCCCCCTGGGCCCTGTAACTACAGTAGAGAGTGTTCCGGTCTACCTCCAGTGCTGGCTAGGATGAGAATATTCCTCTACCTCTCCTGACATTCCTGTCTACTCTGGGCTAGGGCTGGGACCAGGACCTGGCTGGGGAGGGTGGATGGGGAGAGACAGGGAGAGTGGACTCTAGATGTCTGAGAACAAAGCTGGGCCAAAGCCAGGGAGCAGTGGGGATGGTCAGTCACTAACATGAGGGCATGGGACTCTCCCTGACCTCCTGCCCAGCCTTTTAGAAATGAGCCCAATCACATATCCTCTCCTACAGTGAGGACTCTCAGAGTCCACTTTCCCTGGAGCTGTACCCATCCCCCCACACCAGGAAAGAGCTGGGCCTCTCCAGGCTGGGGAACAGAACCCTAACCTTGGAGAGAATGTTTGTGTGTCTTCCATGCCAGGCTGAGGTCAGGATAGGCACAGGCAGCCAGGCCAGGTCAAGTTCCTGAAAGCTCACCAGTCAAGTGGCCTGTGGCCATATTGCAAAATGTGGAGTGGACTTTCCCTGTAGGTTTGGATCACCCACAGGCACTGGCGAAATTCAGGCCTGAGGACCCCTTGAGTCCCCAATCCCAAGGAGGCTTTGATAGGATAGCCGTGAGGGGCCTCAGATTGTTGGGGACCAACAGGGAAAAAGGGCTGGGCCTGCCTGGGGGTTTGGAGTGGGGTGGCTCTGAGGCCTCTGACACTCAGTACCTTCCTCGGTGTAAGGCAAATGAAAAATTCTAAGTCGCCTCCTCTTACCCAACCTGGTAACAATGGCACTTATCACCCTGTGCTATGGCCTAGGCCAGAGAACCCCTTCACCCCATCCCCAAACCTCCATCCCTGCAGGGTCCCTCAGGGGTGGAGGGGCACTGAGGAAAGCAGCCAGTCAGAGGACTGGCGGTCAGCCCCAGCACCCCCACCCTGATCTGAAAGCCATTCGTGTCTCCCCATGTATATAGGATCCATGTACAGAGCCCGGAGAAGCCCCAACAACCCCCTCACCAGAAAGGAAAAAAAAACCTAGACAAAAACTCATCTATATCTTCTGTATCTTTAAGTTCCGTTCTGAATATTAACTGTGTTATTTTTATACACTTTTTAAGCCTTAACAATGTCATTGTTTGACCAGCTGTTCGATGCCCTTTGGTTCCACGTATTTTTCACTGGGTTCTTTTCCCTTGTTTCTGACTCTTTGATGTTGTATGATACTCAGTATTGTAGCCTTTTTGTCAGCATGTTAATACCCTGTAAATACGCTCTGACACTCCTGTTAACACCCCCTTTTCTTTTGTCTATGGAACCTCCAGGCCACCGAATTTAGATCTAGTTCCCTTACTACGAAAGAAAAACGGTTCCAGATGTTTGATTCTTTTGTCCACTCTCAAGACCTGGCATTGCAGGGCCAAGGAGGTGGGACCTCAGAAGGGAAAGTTTGCATTATGTTAAAAAGAAAATTTTTTTAAAAAGCAAAATGTGGGGAAGAAAACTAATGAAAAAAATTAAAAGCCCTATGCTCTTTGTATTTCTCTGTTGTGAAAAAAATAAAACTGTACTACGACTGGGAGACATGGCTGTCCTGGTGTGGTCTGTGAGGAGGTGGTCCCAGGGGCTGTCCAGAGGAGGGAGGTTGGGGACCCTTTCCTGTCTCCTGCCTTCATCTTTCCCAATGACTTATCATTCTCTAGGCCCAGGGATATTATAGGCTTGAGGATGCAGGTGCAGAGCTCTTCCAAGACCATGGCCATATTATCATAGGCCTGAGGATACCGGGGCCTCAGAGACACTTCCTGGGTTTGGGGTCCCCATGAAGTAGCAGAATTGAGGGTTGAACCATCTACTGAGTATTCTCAGGAAGGTAGAGGGGAGAGGTTGCTGGTATCGGTTAAACAAGCTTTCATTCCCCCTGCCAAGCTGTGGGCAAGTCACTTCTGCCCTCAGTGCCAGTGTCCTGTAAAAGAGCACCCAATTCACTGTGAAACTCAATCTAGTAGGTATCAATAAAGCATTTTAAAGGCATTATCATAGGAACTGTCAGTCACAGAGCAGGGACCATGCTTGCCACATCCCTTGCTCTCTCCTAGCCCTTATCCAAATAAAAGGAGCTCATGTGCTGTCATTTCTGATTTCCCAGAATTGATGGTGCCCCCACCCTTGAGAAGGCAGTATCCCTTATAGGGAAGATCTCTCCAAGGAGATCCCACAATCAAGCTTGTAAGTTAGTGATCTGAGACCGGGGGAAGATGAGTCATTGCCAGGACAGGGGAATGGGCTGGACTCCTGGAATAGGGAGTGAGGGGCAGGCCTCTGGCAACGGAGAAGGCAAGACTTTGCCCAGTGCCCTAAGGGGATTGGGAAAAAACTTTGGTCAGAATGGCAGCTCAGACCCAGGAACCTGGAAACAGGGCGGGGGGAGGTGTGTCTCCCTCCTCTCCTTGTCCCCTCCCAGTGTCACTAGCCCAATCCAGACCCTTCAAGGACTCTGCTAGCCACCTCACTTCCTGGCTCTATCAAGCTGGGAAGACAGGGAGGAAGGAGCTTTTGGACAGACCAAGGGTCTCCTATTTGTTTTCACTTTTGTCTTTGTATTTTCAGCACCTAGTATAGAAACTGGCACGTTGTAGGTGCTTAATCAATACTTGCTGAATGACTGATTGCAATGTCCAGAGGAAGAGAAGGGCCAGAAATTAGACATTTTCTTTTTCCCAGAGAGCCCTGTTCTCTGTTCCCTAAATGAGTCTTCTGTTCAGACTGCCATGCAAGGAATAAAGGTGGAAGGAGGTGGTGCCCTGGGGAGGGGTCTGTATTCTGATGCCCACAGGTAGGAGACCTCCCTCAACCTCATTCTTGGGGTTCCACGCAAGTGTCACAGCTCCTGACATGTTCAAATCCCACCTCAGGTTCATCCACTAAACCTCTGGGCCTGTTTCCTTATCTGCAGTGAAACATTACAGCCCCTTCTAACTCCTATTTATGAACCTGTAAAACCAGGGTTCTTCCCTCCTCAAATGGTGTCACAGAATGGAGGTACCAAGGAGCTGACAGACACAGATGACCTCTGGGTCATCTAGTCCAACCCATTTCATCACCAGATGATACTGATAATCTTTCAACAGGGAGTCTACCAGTCACCCTAGCAATTGGCACAATTCCTCCTGGGATTGTAAATTCTGTCATGTTTTTTATGATTAGCAGACTCAGTGCTACCTCTCTTTTCAGGATGATCCTGATTCCAGGCACCGGGACTTGTGGATCTGACCAATTAATAGTAATTTGAATATTAGTTACCATTTAAATCGTACTTTAAGGTTTGCAAAGCACTTTATATGTATTACTTCATTATATAGCTCTGAGCCCCCATCCACTGGTGAAACTGCCTTCCTCCTGACTTGCTGTATTTCAGTGATTACTAGTTATGTGACCTTGGAATAATGGATTAGCTCTCCACACAAATGGATGTAAGTGCTTGAATGCTATCTACAATTGTTTTGTTTTTTTTTTACTCAGAATAAGAATGATAGGCAAAGTACATGATAAGAAAACAATACATAATAAAATAGTAGCTACCTATTGGCTACAAGCAAACTGTCCTCCTAAGACACAGAATGGACTTGGACTCAGGAGTCCCAGAAAATGTACAATTTAATATAAAGAATTCTCTATTGCCCTTTCCTTTCAGACAGGCAAAAGAGGGACCACCCAATGCTTAACCTGTTAAAGAAGGAGGCAACAATGAGGGAAGAACTGGTCCTAGCATGGAGGGCACAGGAATTGACAGGGGATTGGGTGGACTCGGGATCTTAACTCAAGTCAGGGGGTGGAACTTGGCCCTGGATGTCTTGTTGCTAGCAGGTACATCCAGCTTCTTGTTATTGGAACCGGTGCATTTCTGAGCAAAGTGAATGTATTCCTTGGCCAGTCCTGGGGGGAGAAGTCTGCTGCTCCAGCATCTCTGAGCTCTGGGCTGCAGCTGCTTCTATTCGGGTACTTCCTCCTTCACTCCCTCAACCCCAAAGCCCTCAACTATCCCACTTGAGTTAGGGTCCCTTCTCAAGCTTTTCTGGGTCTTTCACTCTCTGTGATTAGCTCCCCTCTCCCTCCAGGACAACAGGGTTCTAGCATATACCACAGTTCTCATATACTGTGAGTTCTCACCCTTACCACAAATACTACACAGTTTGTAGGACCTGCCCACAAACTCTAGCTTCTACATACTCTATGGTTTCCTTATACAATCCATGACTGCCCAAGCTCACGATGGCGCCATACATAAGCTCGTATGTCCAAAACACTGTAACCAGGGTGACGAAAAAGATTTGACAAGGGTCAAGCTCAGCAAGGGTCCTTTGAAGGATCTGGGCATGTGCCTTCAGAAGAGAAGATGTAGGGGAGGTATATGAGGGACTACCTATCCCATGGAAGAAAAATTAGATTTAAAACTACAGAATTAGAACCAGGATAGACCTTAAATAGTCATCTAGTCCAATCTTCTCATTTTGCATATGAAATAACTGAGGCATGGAGAAATTAAGTGTTTTGCCCAGGGTCATACATTAAATTAGTAAGTGTCTGAGGTTAGATTTGAACTCAGATCTTCTTGATTCTAGAGCTAGTGTCTTGTCCACTACACCATGCTGACCCTATTTGTTACACTTGACTCCAGAGGCAGAACTTGGAGGGATAAGTGGATATATATATAGGCTCAATGGAAAGAATAACTTCCTGATAATTAGAGCTATGGGAAGCGATTCTATGCTGCCTCACCGCTACCCCCACCTTCCCTTCATTATGTGTAGCACGACTCTCACATTCACCATTATATGCCACGGCTCACACATACCCCTCTACATGCATTTACTATGACATGCCATGGCTCACACATACCCCTCTATGACTCCGTCAAATATTCTACGAGTCTCCCTCAAATCACGGTGAGCTACCCAATTGTCTCCTCTCCTATCTCTTTACTGTCCCATGTACGATTGCTTCCACATACACCATGGCTACCCAAGCTACCAGAGGTCTCATCATCCCACAGACACACAGATGACATGGGGTGGTTCTGTCCCACACCACAGTTCTAACATCAACCACAGCACCCTCAAGCACAATTGCTCCCACATCCACCACAGGTCCCCCAGTAGAAGACAATGGTTCTCCCACAAACCATAACACCCCACCCCCACTTTTGCTGTAAGACCAGCTCCATACCACAGCTTCCACCAGCTGCCTCCTCCCCACACCACAAGCCTAATACACACCATTGCTCCCACATACTTACCACTCCTTTCTTACCTTCTGAGGCTTTCCCAAAAGCTCTTCCACATAAACCACGATCTTAGTTTAAACTTTTATCACCCCTTTATTAGACCAGTGCAAGATCCTTCTAACTGGACTCCCTGTCTCAAGCCTCTCCCCTCGCTAGCCCACCCAACCTCCCCTCAGCTGACAAAGTGATTTTCCTGTCTACTCAGTATGTATCTTGCTTAGATCTATTTAGGCAGCTGGGAAAAAAGAAGTGAATGGTTATTAAGTGTCTGTTGTGTGCCTTGCATGGTGCTAACATAATCTTTGTTCCTCTTAATAATTCTGTGAAGCAAGAAGAAACTTAGGCAGACAGAGGTTAAATGCGTTAGCTGAGGCTAGATTTTAACTCAGGTCTTCTTGACTCCAGTTTCAGCATCCTATCCACTTGACCACTTAGATGTATGTCTTCTACCTGCCCACTTAAAAGTAAGCTCCTTGAGGGCAAGCATTGGTGGCTGTTGGGTTTTTTTTTAATGTCTTCAGTACAGTGCCTGAAAAGTGCTCATTAAAGGCTGGTTGTTCATTTGTTCCCCCAGGGATGCCAAGAACAGGACAATTTCTAATCGGCTTCCTTACCATAACAACCAGAATTGGTATACTGCTGTCTGCTGATACATCTGGGGCCAACTCCAGGCATCTGGATGTGTATCTTGCCACTAGACCCAAATGACTTTGGTGGAGAAAGTGAGGCTGATGACTGCACAGCCCTCCCTCACTATAATCCAAATCACTTGCACATCATGACATCTCTTTCCTGATGTCATAGGCCTCTTTGAGAACAAACAACAGCCTGAATTGGTTGGCTTATGAATGTGACATGAGATGCAGATTCAGTGAGGAGTCTGCAAGGACAGGGACAGAGAAGAAGCAACCGGTTTCAATCGAAACACAGCCATGCATGCTTGTGCCCTGACAGACAGTCATGCCTATAAGCCCAAGACCAGGAGCCATTTGAGCCAGGCCCAGTTTTTGGTGCTGAACTTAACAGAGATAGGTGGGTCCACAAACCAGATCCTAGGTCAGTTTGGGAACCCTGGAGACATGTAACCCCATGTAGCTGTGCCAAGTGGACTCACTGAAAGGGAGGCCCAGCCTTGTTTGGGAGTCTCCATCCCCTGAGTCCTTGAGGGATCTGTAATAGCAGTTGGCCACAGAAACTGGCCAGGAAAGACCCAAGAATTACACTTCCTGCATATATGGAGATGGAGACTGACCTCATGCTATGGTGACCTTGACTGGCCTTTTCCCTCCTAGAGGACATGGCCTTGGAGTTGCAGGCATACATCTTCATTCACTAGGTTATCAGGAAGAAAATATTATTTCATGAAAGGGGAGAGATGGTTCAAAGGAAAAAGAATAATCTGAAGAAGCAGAGAGGAAACCTAACCCACAGGTGACAGTGGGAGGCATGAGAGTCTGTGTTATGGCTTTGGAGTCATTTCAGATCCTTCTTCCCATTACAAACAAGTCCCTGGGCCTCAGTTTCATCTTCTGTGAAATGGCTATAATGCTGGTACATCATAGGGTTATTGTGAACATCAAATGAATTAACATATGTAAAGTGCCGACAAACCTCAAAGTCCTGTAGAAATGCTATTTTTCTGAGGAGTAATTATGTGAATCCATCAGTCAGAAGAAGAATGAGAGAGAGAAACAGTGGCACTAACTCCTCAATACTGAGATAATTCTCTGCTGGTCTGATATGGACACCAGAGAGATCTGGGAACATGTATCCTAGTCAAGATGAAGATTTGATAAAACAGCGCCTACTACCCCTTCCAGGTTCCACACGGGGCTAATGACATGGCTCCAATATCTGCAAGCATGAAGCCTCACTAGTCATTGGGAAATCCCAGGCAAAGGGGTTATGTCAGGGGCTCTTAATCTCGTCTGTTTCCAGGCCCCCTTTGGTAGTTAAGGGAAGCCCATGGACTCTTTTTCAGAATGCTATCATGAAATGTATAAAATAAAATGCATAGAATTGCAAAAGAAAGCAATTACATTGAAATTAAAATGTAATTTTTTCCCTTTATCCAAATTCACAGACCCTCTGAAATCCATCGATGGAACTCTATTGGCTCTAGGTTAAAAAACCCTGCCCAGGTTAAAACATCCCCACAACTAGATGGCGCCAAAGTGCTTACAGTACCAGGCCTGGAGGGAGGAACACCTGAGTTCAAATCTGTCCTTAGACATGTTTACTTGCTGTGTGACCCTGAGCAAGTCACTTAACCCTGTTTGCCTCAGTTTCTTTATCTGTAAAATGAGCAGGATAAGGAAATAGCAAACTGCTCTAGTATTTTTGCCAAGAAACCCCAAATGGAGTCACGGAGAGTCAGACACAACTGAAAAATGATTTACCACCAAGAAAAACAAAAAAAGGGAAATGGGTAGTGTTGTCATTATTATGAAAAATTAGAAGTAGGGACCTCAGAAGAGAAAGACAGATCTGAGTTGAAAAAAGATGGTATCTGATAACTCCTTTCAAGACCCAGGGGTGGGAACTATCACTGGTTTGGAACATTGTACAAAATGTCAGAGTTTTAAAAAAAATTTATAGCTTTTGCTGATTCCCCCTTCCCTTCCTCTTTTCCTTAAAATAAATTCTTTGTTATATATAAGGGATGGCTCTCTAGGAAGGGGAACTCTAAGTGATGCAAACACAAAAGATTTCAGTAAAAACCTATTTGATTTTTTTTTTTAAAAGATAGTGTCATTGAAGCAGACCATTTTCTTTTGTATTATGTTTTGCTTTGTTTTATGGTTTCTCCCGTTCATTTTAATTCTTCTATGCAACATGACTAAGGTGGAAATATATTTAATAGGAATGTATGTGTAGAACGTATATAAGATTGTACCATCTCAGGGAGGGAGTGGGGAGGGAGGGGAAAATATCTAAGATATATGGAAGTGATTGCAGAACATTGAAAATAAATAAAATAATTTCATTAAAAAAACATAAAAAGATGGCATCTTAGAAGGGGAATCCAGACTGGAATCTAGATGCGCTGGGGATGGCGAAGGCTGGTAAAGACATCTTTGCTCAGGATCTTGTGATTCTGATCCATAGAGCTACAGCCTAACAAAAAGGGAGCAGGGAGCACAAGAAAACTGTCGAAATGTTTATCAAGAACTTGGATGAAGGTCTATATTCTGTGCTTATGAAATCTGCCAACGTCACCAGGCTGGAAGGTTGGCGGATGATGCAGTCAGCGATGTTGATGAGTCAGACCATGAGGCCATATCCAATATGGTCTTGAGAGAACACATTGCTTCATTACTCCTGCTGACCAAAGGCAGGGACCTTAAAGGAGATGGGAAAAGTTGGGAAGCAAACAGCCACTTTAGTTATTTATTTTTAAATAATTACACATTTGTTTTCCATTAACAAGCATTTATTTTCTCTTCCTTCCACTTCCTGATCCATCCTTCCTCCACTGAAAAAAGAAAAACAAAACTCTTGTGACAAATATGCACAGTCGAAAGCAAAACCAATTCCTACATTGACCATGTCCAGAAATATTTGAATCCTGGGTCCATCCATCACCGCTCTGCCAGGATGTGGGAGCTGTTTACTGAGAGACTGGAATCATGGTGGATTACTGGGCCAATCAGAGATATTAAGTCTTTCAAAGTTGTTTTTTCTTATAATATAAACATTTTACAAGGTAAAAACAAAGTCAGGCTTCTTTCTCCACCCTTCTCTAGCAGCCTTCTCATCTGGGAAGGTATTTCTGCCCATGAGGAGGCTTCCTCTGATTGGTGAATTCCTCCTAGAAACATCATTTTGAGGAGTGGCTTGGTCAGCCATGAAAACCACTCCTTCCCTTCTACCCCACCTCGGCCCTGACTCTCCAAGTTTCTTTCTCAATCATTCCCCATCTTGGTCCCCTCTTCTCCTCTCCCCTCCCTTTCCCTTTCCTCTCCTCTCAGTCCTTGCTCTACACAGTGGAAGGTACACACCCATGGCCAAAAGCTGCCTTTTTTTCCTTTGGGTTTCCTGACTAGATTTCTTGCACAAGGACCAAACCTTAAGCCCAATTCAGTCTGGAGCTCAGAGATTGGACAACAGGTCCTCGCCCACCTAGCACAGAGTGAATATAATTACTAAATAGTAATTGTTTCTCTTTTACCCAGGAACCCTGAGGGTCTTCCTCTCCCAGTTTGATTTTTTTTTTTTATTAAAGGTGCCATCCCTTGAGCAATTACCTAAAGAAGCCTATTCATTGAATGAATACATCTCACTCAAAGGGAAAGTCTGATAAGACCTTAGCCTAAAATGGCCAGGGTCTCCATTGCATCCTGGGCCATCTCCAGTCTTCCTGATGGATATCTGGCCCCTGGACCCAGATGGCTCAGGAGGAGAAAGTGAGGCTCATGACCTTGCACAGCCCTGCCTCACTCAGATCAAAGTTGACTGCAAGTCATATCATCTTGATGCCATACATCTTGTCTAAAGCATCATCTTCATCATTTCTTACAGCACAATAATATTCCTTCACATTCATGAACCATAATTCATCTGGCCATTCTCCAGTGGATGAATACCTCCTCCTGCCACCACGGAAAGAACTGCTATAAATATGTTTATACATTTTGGTCCTTTTCCTCTTTATTTGACCTCTTTGGATGTATAAGTCTGGCAGAGCTCAAAAGGTATGTATAGTTTGGTAACTTTGGGGGCTGAGTGAATTGCTTTAAAAAGATCATCTGAGGTGGTCACACAGTCAGTCAGTTTTGACTATTTTGTTTTACAGAGGAAAGTGATAGGGTCAAGGGACAGGGAGGCTTTGGGAAATGACTATGATGCTGATTTCAAACCAAAAGACATCCAAATGGAAACAACAATAACAAAGAAAAGAGAGTCTGAGAATCAGGTGTGCTTATCTGAATCATGGTTAAAATATAGGAAGGACATGTTTCAGGCCAGGGATGGAGTGTATCTAATCATAATCAGTAAAATTATTTTGAGTAGAGTCTCACAAATCTAAACAAAAATACTTTAAATTAAAAAAGGAGGGGGAGGGAGAATCCTGCCATACACACAAACTCACATTATATATTACAATGTGTCATATATATGTATATATACATACATATATACACATATATTGTAGCTACAGTCTATGGTGCATCTATCTCCATCCATCCATCCATCCATCCATCCGTCTATCTCTCTGTCTGCCTACCTGTCTGTCTGTCTATCTTATCTCTCTGTCTATCTATCGATATGGTGGCATGGATGGCATAGGTAGTATAGATATATGGTGGTTATCTATATCTCTGTCTCTGTTTCTATTTACCTCTTTGTATCTCCATCTCTCTCTATCTTTATCTCCATCTCTATCTTCACCTAGGAAACCCATGGCTTCCTACACTGTAGGAAGAGGATTAAGGCACAGATATTTAGAAGTTCATGGGGGAAAAAATTCAAGGGGGGACCCTGTATTGGGAACCAGGATATGATGGGACTAGGGAAAAGTGAGTTAACACTTCCACCCCACTCCAACAAAACAAAACAAAATAAAACAAACAACCAGCTGAGACCATTGCAAGGCAGGAAGTCCTAGTACAGTCTGAGGCAGTTTAGGTTGACTTTGTCCCAGGTATATTGATCTAGGTCCCAATGGTGAACTCTTTGGGCAAGAAGACTATAAAAGCTGTTTTAAGGACTTTACTCCCCAGATCTCTTTGCCAACTGATTTTTATCTCCTTGCTTGTAGCTTTTAACCACCATTCTCCCTGGTGTTACTGGAATCATTTTTTAGTGAGAAGGACTGTTTGTTTGAAGCAGTCAATTGCTCTGAATGTGGAGCTACAACCCGGGATGCCCAGCTATAAAACCCTTGACTTCAAATATCTGTACGTGAGTATATAAAATATGAGTGTAGTGCCTGTGGCACCACCCTCTTACAAATTGTATCCCTGCAGTAACTAACCCCAATTCAACATAGTGTGTGGGTCCATATTCTCTTAACTCAGTAGATCATGAACCCCCATTATCGTGTTTACTTTTTCTAGTGAGCCAGAGGACACAATCAGTTCAAAGCAAAGACATTTAAAGAAAACTCTGATAAGAAGCTTTGAAACAAACACCCTACCTACCAAATGTGGGATGCACACTCTCTCACAAATGTACACACCATCAGAGTGGAAGAGTGAAGATAATGTAGGAAATGTGTGTGAGTGAGGGCAATTCATGCCTCCAACACTGAAGGCCCCCTGACATCCTCTAGTGATGCCGTTGCACTGTTTTCCCTTATTCTTCTCCTAGTTTGATTCCATTGGACTCACTGGGACCATTCTTCAACGTATGTGGCATTTGTGCTGGCCTGCCCATTGCTAAGTACACTGTTTTGTTGAACACTGACATTTCTGTCTCCTCAAAGTCATCTCACCTTTGATTAGCTATGGTATAATGGCTAAAATTTCTCTCTTTTAAGGACAGAGACACAGCTCTTTATTAAAACCACCCTATCTACCTAACAAAAACTAGATGGGTGTCCCCACTCTTTCATTTTCAACTCTTTTGTCTAAATCAAAGATGAAAGACTTCTTAGAGTAGTGAGATGGCACAGTGGATAAAGTGCTGGGCCTAGAGTCAGGAAAACCTGAATTCAAATCTGACCTTAGACATTTTCTAAGTCACCTAACCTCTGTCTGCCTCAGTTTCCTCATCTGTAAAATGAACAATAATAGCAGTTACTTCCTAGGTTCTTGTGAAGAACAAATTAAATAATAATTACAGAGCAAAACATAGTGCCTCTCACATAGTAAGTGCTATATAAATATTAGCTATTGTTATTACAATAACCACTTTAGAGTTCAGACAATCCAGATATATTTCTTTGGATATAACGAAAGGTAGGCTAAGGAAGTAAGGTCGAAGTTCTCCAGCCATCTAAGTTCCTGTCATTATTACTTATCTGTCAATAGCAAAACCTAAGTACTTCTGTGTTATATTTTGGCCAGGAAAAACCTCAAGTCCCCTATATGGGGAACAAATGAGATGAACTAGACATTTTTTATTTTTAGTTCTTAAAAAATAGTTGCATTATTTTACTGCCAATAAGGGAAGAACTTAGAACAAAGCAAGAGATAGCATTACAGGATGTAAAATAGATAATTTTGACTATATTACATTAAAAACAGTTTACACAAACAAATCCAATTCAACCAAGACTAGAAGGAAAGCAGAAAACTGGGGGAAATTTTTACAGCAAATTTCTCTGATCAAGGCCTAATTTCTGAAATATAAAGGAAACTGAGTTAAATACATGAGAATACAAATCATTCTCTAACTGATAAAAGTGAAAAGATATGAACAGGGAGTTTTCAGAAAAAATCAAAGTTATCTATAGTCACGTAAAAATGTTCTAAATCACTATTGATTAGAGAAATGCAAATTAAAACAGCTCTGAGTTACCACTTCACACCTATCAGATTGGCTAATATGAAAGAAAAGGAAAACGACAAGTTTTGGAAGTGATGTGGGAAAATTGGGACATTAATGCATTGTTGATGGAGTTGTGAACTGATTTTGGAGAGCAATTTGGAATTATGTCCAAAAGGTTATACAACTGCATATTCTTTGACCCAACAATACCATTACTAGGTCTGTATCCCAAAAATACTTTTTTTAGAAAGGGAAAAGGACCTATATGTACAAAAATATTTATAGCAGCTCTTTTTGTTGTGGCAATTGAGAGGATGCTCATCAATTGGGGAATGGTTGAACAAGTTGTGGTATATGATTGCAATGGAATACTGTTGGGCTATAAGAGATGACGAGCAGGCTGACTTCAGAAAAACCTGGAAAGACTTACATATTTGATGCTGAAGGGAATGAGCAGAACCAGGAGAACACTGTACACAGTAACAGCAACAGTGTGTGATGGCTAACTTTGATAGAGTAGGCTCTTCTCAGCAAGGCAAGGATCTAAGACAACTCCAAAAGAGTTGTGACGGAAATGCTATTCACATCCAGAGAACTGTGGAATCTGAATGCAGATGAAAGCAGACTATTTGCTCTCTCTTTCTCTCTCTCTCTCTCTTTCTCTCTCTTTCCCGCTTTTGTTTCTTCTTTCTCACAGTTGCTCCCAGTGGTTCTGATTCTTCTTTGCAACATGACCAGTGTGAAAATATACTTAATATGAATGTATATATACAACCTACACACTGTCTTGGGGAGGGAGAAGGAAAGGGAAAGGAAGAAAATTTAAAACTCAAAGTTTTATGGAATTGAATTTTGAAAACTAAAAATAAACTTTTTAAAAAAAGAAAAAGAAAAAATGAAATGATGAGTAGAATCGTTTCATAAAGACTTACACAAACCAGTGCAAAATGAAATGAGCAGAACCAAGAGAATGTTGTACACTGTAACAGCAATATTTTAAAGATGATCAACTACAAATGACAGCTTTTCTCAGCAATATACTGATATAAGACAATTCTGAAGGACTTAGGATAAAAAATGCTAACTGCCTTCAGAGAAACAACTGAAGGAGTCTGAATAAAGATCAAAGCATTTTTTTTTCTTTCTTTTTCTTTGGGTATTCTTTTGCAACATGACTAAAATGGAAATATGCTTCACATGACCACACATGTATAATCTATATCAAATTGCTTGCCTTCTCAAGTGGCAGAAGGGAGGGTAAAGAGGAAGAGAATTTGTAATTCAAAATTAAAACAAATGTTAAAAATTGTTTTTACTTATAATTGCAAAAAATATATAAGAATTTTAAAATAAAATATACAAAAATTAAAATTATAATATATACTTTAATTCATTTCAGTATTTCCAAATAACATTAAAATACTATTAACATTGATTTTTTTAAAATATTGAGTTCCAAATTCTCCTTCCCCCTGCCCCTCCCCTACCCCTTGAAAGGGCAAGCAATGATATTGATTATACATGTGAAATCATGTAAAACATATTTTCAAATTAGCTATGTTTCAACAGAAAATACATGCAAAAAAAGAAAAATTAAATTTAAAAAGTATACATTGATCTACACTCAGATGAACTAGAAATTTTAATGAAAGGAAGTTTTGAGACTTGGGGAGATGAACTCCATGACTCTGGAAGAGTAATCCTGAATGAAAAGGAATACAATAAATAGAAGGTGGGAGGGAGTGTTGAATATGAAGAAGATGTATTCCTGGAACAAATCCGAGCCCAGAGCGGGAAAGCATGGCAGAGAGCATTTGGGTGAGTGTCACTAGAAATAGGAATGACATCGTCATCAGAATAGGGTATAGTCCAGCTGGATAAAAAGGAAAATAAGAGGTTTGGAGAATAGATAGTAAGACCCAAATGGAGGCATACTATGGAAGTGGTGGAAGGGATTTCAATTATCCAGGCATGTATTGGAGTTCTTTCTCTTCCTAGCAGAAAAATAATGATTTTTAGGACTTTGCTTATTGATTACTTCCCCTTACAAAGGATCCTGCCATTATCCCCATTTGACAGAGATGGGGAACTGAGGCAGTGAGATGGTATAGTGATTAAAGTGTTGAATTCGGAATCAGGAAGACCTGAATTAGAATCCAGTCTCAGACAATTAATAGCTGTGTGATGTTGGTCAAATCATGTAACTTTTCTTAATATGCCACAATTTCCTCAACTGTAAAATGGAGATCATGATAGCACCTACCACTCAAGGGTATTGCAAAGATCAAATGAGATAATATTTGTCGAGCACCTTAAATGTCTAAATAAATGCTAACCATTTGTAGCAGGGAATGATTTATTTTTCTATTTGTATCCCAAGTACTTAAAGCATAGAACAAGTGCTTTATTGATGATGATAATGATGGTAGTGGTGGTGGCAGTGGTGGTGGTGGTGGTGGTGGTGATGATGATGAACCAATTTTCACCAATAAGGATGAATTCATTGCTGAGGTAGAAGTGATAAGATCCCTAGAGAGGAAGGACCACTCCACTTCCAAAATTTGTGATAGAGGAAAGAGAAACCACAGACAGTCCCATCTAACTTCAAATTTCGGTGTACCACATTCAAATATATCCGGGTTAATGATCCCATGAATTGAAATTCTGCAAGGAAAGTCAACTCTTAAGAATGAAATTCTTAAGATAGAGGTGCTTTGAAGAGGGAAAAAGATACAGTTGAATTATATAAAACTCTCCCAACTATAACCCGATGAAGACCAATTGGCAGAAGATAAAGCAAGAAACCAAGGAAATAATTAAAAGTGAAAAAAAAGTGGAGCCAGAGGAATAAAGGATACACTCTGACCATGTAAGAGAAAAGTTCATGGGAATGAAAGGACCAAGCAAGGGATTCTGAGGGGGACTTGGCAGGGTGGGATGCAGAGGACTGAAGTTTTATTTTTTAATATTTTAGGCAGTGAAATTAACTAATTGAATTGCAAATAACTTCTAAGCCATTTTAGTTAGTTGTATTGTTCAATGTTAATCTTTTAATAAAACATTAAAAAAATGATGAGATAGAAGATGGAGATGGAAGCAAGGGCAAATAGCATGGCTCTGTAATCAGTCAGCTAGCATTTACTAAACACCTTTTATTAAACACCATTTATTAGCAACATTTATTAAGCACTGTGGTGTGTGTGTGTCTATGTGTGTGTATGTGTGCTCATCCTTCATTGCCGAAGAAGACCATGCAATCAGAGAAATAATGACATGACTTGCACTTGACTTTGTTTTGAGTGAGGGAGGGATACATACTGCGATACATACTGGGGAAACAAGAAAGGCAACCCTCCTCCCCATTCTATCACATACACCAGTCCCTGCTCTCAAGCTCATAATCTAATGAAGCAAACATGTAAATAACTATATACAAACAAGTTAAATTCAGGATAAATTGCAAGTCATCTCAGAGTGAAGGCACTGAGATTAACGAGGACTGGAAAAGTCTTCTTGCAGAAGGTAAGACTTTAGCTAAGACTTGAAAGAAGCCAGGAGGTGGAAGAAGGAGAGCATTAACAGGCATGGGGAACAGTCAGTGAAAACAACGGGAATCTAGAGATGGAATGTTGTTGGAAGCAAGGATCCAAGCAGTCAAGAACAAGTTATTGGATCAGGGGTGGGAAGAGTAAATGACAGTAGGGCTAAAGATCAGAATTAGCTAAGGCTGGTGAGAAAAGCTAAGGACAAAAGTAAGGTAGGAGAGAGATTCATTTTCCCCTTAGCTCCTTTGAGGGGTTCAAAGAAAGGTCAGGACAGTTTCTCAAGGTAGATGGAATGATGACAATGGACAATAGAGAGAAGACAGATCTTCAACTCATCTTTTGTTTTCTCTATCGAGGAGAATGATCTTTAGATTGGCAAGGACCAAACTAAACTGTATACTAAGGATGACAGGAGCAGTGTCCTTACCCCTGCCCCTATGCAAGTTGGGCTAGTTTTTCCATAAAAGGCATTGAACCCATCTGCAAGAATGGATTGGCTCAGAGGATTAAGGCTCTAGTTGTTGATATCACTTCCTGGTTGCTTGACCACAAAACGGCCACGATAAGTTCCAGGTGTGTTTGGATGGTGCGTGGACAGTAGTGGACAATTCAGTTGAATTATTCTCCCTCAGGGCACGTTGTCTAGCATGTTCTTTCCCTCCTCCCCTCTGACTACTCTGGGGCTTCCTGGCCTTAAAAATCTCAACTAAAATCTCATTTTTTGTCAAGAGACCTTTCTCAATCCCTTGAATTCTAGCACCTTTCCCCTCTGAATTATTTCCTATTTATCGTATGTACATACATGTACATATATAATTTATTTGGACACAGTTGTTTATTGCTTTTTCCTTTAGATTGTGATCTCCTTGAGGGTAGGGTTTTCTTTTTCTATCTTTTTCTATCCCTAGTGCTTAGTATGGCACATAGTAGGCCCTTCATTAAATGTTTAATGACTGTGTCCAGAATAAAGAAGTTTACTATCCTCACTTGACACTGCTCTACTCAGCCCATTTCTGGATAATTACGTTCATTTCTAGGCACCATGTTTTAGGAAGAACATTGAGAAGCTGGAGCATCCAGAAGGGGGTGAAGGGCCCTAAGGTCATGCCATATGAGGATAGGCTGAAGGAACTGGGGGTGTTTAACCTAGAGAAGACTAGGGGTGTCTATCCACTGTCTTGATGGATTTGAATGTATCTCATGGAAAAGGGACTTGTTCCACTCATATGTGGAAGCCGCAGAAAAGCAAATTTAGGTTTGATGCACAGAAAGCATCCTAACAATTGGGCTTGTCTAAAAGTGAAATAGAGAGCCTCCAAAGGTAGTCAGTTCCTCCTTGTCCCTGGTCCTTGAGATGGAGCCCCCATTCCTGTATCCATTGGGGCAGGACTCTCTCCTCTCTCCTACTCTTCACCAACTTTGCCTTGATCCTCACACAGGGCTGAGCATCCATCTCCACCAATAACAGGAGAGTCCCACACCAATGGGTTTTGGAACTGGGGTTATATAGTAAAAGCTGGATATCTAAAGAATATTCATATTAGGTATGGGTCAGAGCAGATGGCCTCTGTCTACATTTCAGCTCTGAGATTCAGTGATTTTACAAAGGTACAAATGGGTTCAAGGAGAGTTGTTGGCTGGGACAACTCCTTCCCCTGGTCACTCTGCTGGTTGCCTCTTCCTATCCCCTGTCCACAGGGCCATGGGTTGATTCTTTTCTAAGATGCTCTTACAGGTGTCACTCCAGCTAGTATATAAACAGGATGAGTTGTGTGTGGGATCAGTGGGGTGTGGGTGCTGTGATGGTTATGACAGCCACAATCTGTGTGGGGAGCTGTGGTTTGTGGGGAAGGCACAGTATGCTAGGGGAACCTGTGACTTTTATGGAAACTTTGGTGTGGGGGCAATGGAAGAAGGCACCCCCAAAAGACCCGAGATCACTCAGTCCAGTTCCTCCGTAACTATATAGGAATGTTCTGTACAACATTCTTGTCTCCACTCCAGTGACAGGAAACTCACTACCTCTCAGTGCAACTCATTGCATTTTCAGACCTCTGTAGATCTTAGGAAGTTTTCTGTTAAATCGAGATTAAATCTACTTCTCTATAACTTCCATTGTTCCCAGTTCTGCTCTTTGGGGCCAGGCAGAAAAAGTCCAATCCTTCTACAATACACCCCTTCAACTGGGCTTGAAAACAACTAAGTGTCTCCAAACTCTTCTTGTGATTAAACATTCCCGGATTCTTTTTTTTTTTTTTTGTATTTTGTATATTTTGTATTATTTATTTAAGTTTTCAACATTCATTTCCACAAAATTTTGGGTTCCAAATTTTCTTCCCATTTCTCCCCTCCCCCCACCCCAAAACGCCAAGCATTCTAATTGCCCTTATCACCAATCTGTCCTCCCTTCTAACGTCCCTCCCTTCCCTTTTCCCCATCTTCTCTTTTGTCCTGAAGGGCAAGATAAATTTCTATACCCCATTACCTGTATTTCTTATTTCCTAGTTGCAAAAACAATACTCAACAGTTGTTCCTAAAACTTTGAGTTCTAGCTTCTCTTTATCCCTCCCTCCCCACCCATTTCCTTTGGGAAGGCAAACAATTCAATATAGGCCATATCTGTGTAGTTTTGCAAATGACTTCCGTAATAGTTGTGTTGTTAAGACTAACTATATTTCCCTCCATCCTATCCTGTCCCCCGTTTCTTCTATTCTCTCTTTTGGTCCTATCCCTCCCCAAGAGTACTCCTTCCTCCCACTACTCTCCCTTCCATTATCCCTCCCACCCTGCTTATCTCCTTCTCCCCTACTATCCTGTATTGTAAGATAGGTTTTCATACCAAAATGAATGTGCATTTTATTCCTTCCTTTAGTAGAATGTGATGAGAGTAAGCTTCATGCTTTTCCTCTCACCTCCCCGCTTTTCTCCTCCACTGAAAAATCTTTTACTTGCCTCTTTTATGAGAGATAATTTGCCCCATTCCATTTCTCCCTTTCTCCTCCCAACATATTTCTCTCTCACTGCTTAATTTCATTATTTTAAGATATGATCCCATCCTACTCAATTCACCCTGTGCTCTCTGTCTCTGTGTGTGTATGTGTGTGTGTGTGTAATCCCACCAACTACCCAAATACTGAAAAAAGTTTCAAGGGTTACAAATATTCTCTTTCCCTGTAGGAATGTAAATAGTTCAACTTTAGTAAGTCCCTTATGACTTCTCTTTGCTGTTTACTTTTCATTCTTCTCTTCATTCTTGAGTTTGAAAATCAAATTTTCTTTTCAACTCTGGTCTTTTCATCAAGAATGCTTGAGTCCTCTATTTCATTGAAAGACCATTTTTTCTCCTGCAGTAGTATACTCAGTTTTGCTAGGTAGGTGATTCTTGGTTTTAGTCCTAGTTCCTTTGACTTCTGGAATATATTCCACACTCTTTTATCCCATAATGTAGAAATTGCTAGATTTTGTGTTATTCCTGATTGTATTTCCACAGTACTCAAACTGTTTTTTTCTAGCTGCTTGCAATATTTTCTCCTTGACCAGGGAACTCTGAAATTTGACCACAATGTTCTTAGGAGTTTCTCTTTTTGTATCTTTTTCAGGAGGTGATCAGTGGATTCTTTCAATATTTATTCTGCCCCTTGGTTCTAGAATATCAGGGCAGTTTTCCTTGATAATTTCATGAAAGATGATGTCTAGGTTCTTTTTTTTGATCGAAGCTGTCAGGTAGTCCCATAATTTTTAAATTGTCTCTCCTCGATTTATTTTCCAAGTCAGTTGTTTTTCCAATGAGATATTTCACATTATCTTCCATTTTTTCATTCTTTTGGTTTTGTTTTGTGATTTCTTGGTTTCTCAGAAAGTCATTAGCCCCCATCTGTTCCATTCTAATTTTGAAAGAACTGTTTTCTTCAGTGAGCTTTTGAACCTCCTTTTCCATTTGGCTAATTCTGCTTTTGAAAGCATTCTTCTCCTCATTGGCTTTTTGAACCTCTTTTGCCAATTGAGTTAGCCTATTTTTCAAGGTGTTATTTTCTTCAGCATTTTTTTAGGTCTCCTTTAGCAAGGTGTTGACCTGCTTTTCATGCTTTTCTTGCATCTCTCTCATTTCTTTTCCCAATTTTTCCTCCACCTCTTTTACTTGATTTTCAATATCCTTTTTGAACTCTTCCATGGCCTGAGCCCATTGAATATTTATTTTTGATGTTTGGGATATAGAAGCCTTGACTTTTATGTCTTTCCCTGATGTTAAGCATTGTTTTTCCTCATCTGAAAGGGTGGGAGGAGATATCTGTTCACCAAGAAAATAACTTTCTATAGTCTTATTTTTTTTCCCTTTTTTGGGCATTTTTCCCATCCAGTTACTTGACTTTTGGGTCCTTTGTCAAGAGTAGGGTATACTCTGGGAATCCATAAGATCTCAGTTCCTCCACACACACGATCAAGCATGTACTGGTCTGGCCACAGAGAAGGATTTTTGTGCCCAGAACCTTAGCAGTTACTTTTCCATAGCCACCTGACCTCCAGTTCTGCCAAGTCAGCACTGGGGATTGATTTTCAGTTAAGCTGGATGGGCAAGGCTGCCATTTAGTGTGAGACAAAGACCAACTCCCCCAGGGCCTCCACACAGGGTGGAGGCAAGAATCTGCTCCTCAGTGCCCCCAGCGGTTTTTGTACTCCAACAATGGAGACTGCTGTTGTGTGGCTGCCTGCTGCTATGGAAGGCTCTTCTCCCTTCCTGGCCAGCTGAAAAAACCTGGTCACTGACCTTTGGCATCTGTGGGTTGAGGGATCTGCTGCTGGGACCCATGACTGGAGATTCTGCCCCCAAGGGCTGTTCACAGGCTGTGGGCCTCTAGGCCAAGGCTGGGCTGGGCTCAGCACTCTGCTGCTCACCAGGTGTAACAGACGTTTCCATGGGCCTTTCAGGTTACCCTGGGCTGGAAATCTCCTCCACTCTGTTGTTCTCCACTTCTGCTGCTCCAAAATTTGTTGAGAGTCCCTCTCTACAGGTATTTTATGGGCTGTGTGGGGAGACCCTGCATATGTGTGTCTTTCTACTCCGTCATCCTGGCTCCGCCCCCCATTCCCAGATTCTTTCCACTAATTTTCATGTAGCCTGACGTTAAGTCACTCCCACATCCTAGACATCTTTTTCTGGACCATGTCCTTCTCAAGATGTGACCCTCCAGAACCGAATCTAGTAACCCTGGCAAGGTCAGAGGACAGAGAGACTAGCAACTCCCTCATTCTAGACACTAAGCTTTCATTCATTATTTATTATAAGGAGTAATATGCGAATATTTCAGAGAAACATTGAAATTTGATGCATGGAATATTAATAATCAGAGCTGTCTAAAAGTGAAATGGATAGTCTCAGGAGGCAGCTAGTTCCTCCTCATTCCTGATTCTCTAGCTGTAATGCTAGTCCCTAAGACCACTGTTATGGGGACTCTTCCCTCTCTGCCACTCAACCTAAAAGAGCATTGGGTTTTTGGGCTGCCATATCAGACTGTTCACTCTCATTGAACTAGCAGTGCATCCACCCCCTCCCACCCAGGCCTTTGTCACACAGACTGCAGTCTAGATCTACTCCGACATTTTATGCTTTATTCTGTACCTAAATGAAGGACTTTCCGCTCATAGCAATTACATTTCATCTCATGAGATTCAATTCTTCTTCTAGTTCAAGGGCTCTTAATCTTTTTTTGTGTCAGGGACCTCTGACAGCCTGGGAAGCCTACACACCCCTTCTCAGAATAATGTTTTTAAATGCATAAAATAAAATACATAGGATCAGAAAGAAAACCAACTATACTGAAATACAGTAACCAAAATATTTCTTTAAAAATTAAAAAAAATACATAAAATCAGAAAGAATATCAACTATGTTGAAATATAGTCACCAAAATTTTCTTTCAAAAATTAAAGAAAAATACATAAAATTGGAAAGAAAAACAACTACATTGAAATACAATCATCAAAATATTTCTTTAAAAAAGTTTTTTTTTAATGGTCCCCAGACTTAGAATTTCTGTTCCAGACTGCTAGGATCTTTATGGATCCAAGTGTGTGGCCAGAATGTTAATTTTTCTTCCTAGTTTTGAAGCATTTGCAAATTCTATAAACAGTCATCTATGGCCCTATCCAAGTCATCAGTAGAAATGCTGACAAGCTTAGAGATCCCCTCCCAGGTTGACATCAATCTATTAATCGCTGTGCTTTGGGACTAGTCATTCAACCAGATCCGAATCTATTTAACTGGCTAGTTCACAAATTTGTCTTTTCCAGGACTTTGCCAGTGCCTAGTTGAAATCCAGGTCTGTAATATTCTTCTGTTCTACCAGCAGTCCAATAACACTGCCACAAAAGGAAACGTGGTTAATCTGGCAGGATCTTATTCTTTCTTTAAAAAAAAAAAAGACAGCTATCAATAGCAAAAAAACCAAATAAACACACACATAACTATTTATATATCAAAATAGATTCCTATGTACAATGCATTTAGTACAGCATGTCAGTCCCTCCCTCGGTGTTTCCTTGTATTTTCTGTTCCTTCATCTCTGTATTAAAAAAGTGTTTTTCTTTGATATAGTGTAGTCATGGTCAGTATACAGCTAAGTCCCAATTAGTGCAAGAAATTTCCCCATGACTGGTCACATTATTCAAATCTGCACTATAGGTTTTCAGTGGGTTGGAACCAATTACTCTGTTTTACATAATTGTAACTTTCAATAGAGCAGATTTGAATATATGTGGCTACTTCAGGGGAATAATTATTCGCAATAATTGGGACCTCATTGTTCATCCCTGTCTTTCTTTTTTCTTTGTTTTACCTAACTAGCTCTAAATTCCTTCATATTCATCATATTGACCATTATACTGCCATTGTGTTGTTCTACTATATTAATATAGTATAGTGTATTCAGTCATTCACTTACAGATATTTAAGTTATTTCTAGCTTTTTGAAATCACAACTAAGTTTGCTATGTAAATAGAATAATAAACACAATGATAGCTAACATTTATATAATGCTTTAAGAGTTGCAACGATGCCATTTGATCCTCACCACAACCCTGGGAGATCGGTGCTATTATTAACCCCACTTTACAGATGAGGAAACTGAGACAGAGAGAATTTAAGTGACTTGACCAGGGTCACACAGTGAGAAAGTATCTGAGGCTGGATTTGAACTCAAGCCTTCTTGATTCTAAATTTATTCACTTTGCCACCTACATTTCTTTTCATTAAGATAATATTCTTAGGTTATATTTCCAGTAATGAGATTATTGAGTCAAAACTAGATGTTTGTTTTTGTGACTCTTGTTACATCCCTATAGATTGCCCTTCAAATAGATTTGGCTGATTTATAATCCCAGGAACAAAGCTGTGCAACTGTTTCTCCATAGACATTGGCATCAACTTTTGTCACTCAGTTCTTCCAATTTGATAGGTGTGGAAGTTGTACTTGAGAGTTAGTTTAATTAACATTTCTCTGCTTATTAATGAACTCAGAGAAAGGCAGTGTGGCTAAGTGGATAGACAGCTGCCTTGGATCCAGAAAGATCTAACTCTAAGTCAACTTCCATGTGACCTTGTGTGGAAAATGGGAAACAATTGGACAATGGGGTGATTGGAAAAGTCATTTAACCTCCCAAGGCATTTCTCTAAGACCATAAGATACAGAGAAGGTACCAATGTGTTTTGGTGAAGAAATTGTCCTCATCTGGCTTTTCCTTATATCAATGACAACATAGGTCCAGGACCCATTTCACATGCTTATTAGTAAAAATAAAATTTGTGCAAGTGATTATGTGTATTATATATGCTATGTATATCATATCACATTAGACTATATAATACATTATTTCACATTACCTACCCTATGTATTTTTTTTTTGTTTTGTTTTCAACATTCATTTCCACAAGGTTTGGAGTTCCAAATTTTCTCACCAGCTCTCCCCTCCTGTCACTCCAAGACACCATGCATTCTGATCACCCCTTCCCCCAATCTACCCTTCCTTCTATCACCCTCCCTTCCTTTATCCCCATCTTCTCTCTTTTCTTGTAGGGCAAGAAATTGCCTGTATTTCTTATTTCTCAACTGCATGCAAAAACAATTCTCAACATTCGTTCCTAAAACTTTGCATTCCAACCTCTCTCCCTTCTTCCCTCTCCACGCATCCCACTGGGAAGGCAAGCAATTCAATATAGGCTATACATGTGTAGTTATGCAAACAACTTCCATAATTGTCATGTTGTGAAAGACTAACCATATTTCCCTCTATCCTATCCTCCCATTTATTCTATTCTCTCTTTTGACCTTGTCCTCCCCAAAAGCATTTACTTCTAATTATGCCCTCCTCCCATTTGCCCTCCCTTCTATCATTTCCTCCACATCCCACTTATTCCCTTCTCCCTTACTTTCCTGTAGTGTAAGACAGATTTTTATATCAAATTGAGTGTGCATATTATTCCCTCCTTAAGCCAAATGTGATGAGAGTAAGCTTCACTTTTCCCCTCTCACCTTCCCCCTTTTCCCCTCCATTGAAAAAGCTTTTTCTTGTCTTTTTTTATGAGAGATTATTTGCCCCATTCCATTTCTTCCTTTCTCCTTCCAATATATCCCTTTCTCACTCTTTAATTTTATTTTTTTAGATATGATCCCTTCCTATTGTGTGTGTGTGCATAATCCCACCAACTACCCAGACACTGAAAAAAGTTTCAAGAGTTACAAATATTGCCTTTCCCTGTAGGAATGTAAATAGTTCAACTTTAGTAAGTCCCTTATGATTTCTCTTTCCTGTTTACCTTTCCATGCTTCTCTTTATTTTTGTGTTTGAAAGTCAAATTTTCTTTTTAGCTCTGGTCTTTTCATCAAGAATGCTTGAAAGTCCTCTATTTCATTGAAAGACCATTTTCCCCCAAAATATTATACTCAGTTTTTCTGGGTAGGTGATTCTTGGTTTTAGTCCTAGTTCCTTTGACTTCTGAAATATCATACTCCATGCCCTTTGATCCCTTAATGTAGAAACTGCTAGATTTTGTGTTATTCCTGATTGTATTTCCACAGTACTCAAATTGTTTCTTTCTAGCTGCTTGCAATACTTTTTCCTTGACTTGGGAACTCTGGAATTTGGCTACAATGTTCCTAGGAGTTTCTCTTTTTGGATCTCTTTCCAGTGGTGATCAGTGGATTCTTTCAATTTTTACTTTGCCCTCTGGTTCTAGAATATCAGGGCAGTTTTCCTTGATAATTTCATGAAAGATGATATTTAGGCTCTTTTTTGATCATGGCTTTCAGGTAGTCCCATAATTTTTAAATTGTCTCTCCTGGATCTGTTTTCCAGGTCAGCTGTTTTTCCAATGAGATATTTCATATTATCTTCCATTTTTTCATTCTTTTGGTTTTGGTTTGTGATTTCTTGGTTTCTCATAATGAGCCATTCTCATTAGCCCCCATCTGTTCCATTCTAATTTTGAAAGAACTGTTTTCTTCAGGGAGCTTTTGAACCTCCTTTTCCATTTGACCAATTCTGCTTTTTCAAGCATTCTTCCCCTCATTGGTTTTTTGAACCTCTTTTGCCAATTGAGTGAGCCTATTTTTCAAGGTGTTATTTTCTTCAGCATTTTTTGGGGGTCTCCTTTAGCTAGGTGTTTACCTGCTTTTCATATTTTTCTTGCATCTCTCTCATTTCTCTCCCCAGTTTTTCCTCCACCTCTCTTACTTGATTTTCAAAATCTTTTTTGAGCCCTTCCATAGCCTAAGACCACTGAATATTTATTTTGGATGTTTGGGATACAGAAGTCTTGATTTTTATGTCTTTCCCTGATGGTAAGCATTGTTCTTCTTCATCTGAAAGGATGGGAGAAGATATCTGTTCACCAAGAAAGTAACCTTCTATAGTCTTATTTTTTTCTCCCTTTTTTGGGCATTTTTCCAACCAGTTACTTGACTTTTGGGTCCTTTGTCAAGAGTAGGGTACACTCTGGGGATCTGTAAGATCTCAATTCCTCCAACATAGCACAATCAAGCCTATATACTGCTCTGGGAGCAACCAGAAACTTTTGTGGCCAGAATCTACAAGTAGTAGAGTTTCCTCTCCACAACCACCTTGCCTCCAGTTCTACCAAGCCAGTACTGGGGGCTGAGATTCAGATCAGTTGCTCAATTCCCCCAGGGACTTTAGGTGGGGGCAAGGCCCCCACACAAGGCTGAGATATGGGTCAGATGCTCAGTTCCCCCAGGGGTTTTATGATGAGGCCTTAAGCAATGGATGTGGGCTGCTGCCTGCCTTGGGAGCTCCTGCCTGCTGCTGCTGACTAAGGCCTGAGCTATGGGAATACCCTGTTCCCTTCGTGGCCAGCTGAAAAAACCCTCTCACTGACCTTTGGCGCCTGTGGGTTGAGGGATCTGAGCTTCCACTGGAGATTCTGTCCTTGAAGCCTGCTCGGTCTTTCTCCTGCAAGTGCCACATTGCCAAGGCTGAGCTGGGCTCCGCTCTGTGTCCAGTGTGACAAATCTTTCCCATTGGCCTTTCAGGTCATTCTGGACTAGAAAACTCCTCCATTCCATTGTTCGGTGGCTTCTGCTGCTCTAGAATTTGTTGATAGTCTTTCTGTACAGATATTTTATGGGCTATGGAGGAAGAGCTAGTGTATGTGCCTCTTTCTATTCCACCATTTTGGCTCCAGCCCTTCCATTCTAATTTTTAAAGAATTATTTTCTTCAGTGAGCTTTTGAACCTCCTTCTCCATTTGACTAATTCTGCTTTATAAAGTATGCTTCTCCTCATTGGCTTTTTGGACCTCTTTTGCCATTTGAGTTAGTCTATTTTTAAAGGTGTTATTTTCTTCAGAATTTTTTTAGGTCTCCTTTAGTAAGCTGTTGACTCAGTTTTCATTATTTTCTTGCATCACTCTCATTTCTCTTCCCAATTTTTCATCTCTTACTTGATTTTCAAAATCCTTTTTGAGCTCTTCCACAATCTGAGACCATTGAATATTTATTTTGGAGGTTTTGAATGCAGAAGTCTTGACTTTTAGGTCTTCCTCTGATGATGTGCATTGTTTTTCCTCATCTGAAAGGATGGAAGAAAATACCTGTTCACCAAGAAAGTAACCTTCTATATATAGTCTTATTTTCCCCCTCTTTTTGAGCATTTCCCCAGCCTGTTAGTTGACTTTTGAGTCCTTTGTCAAGTGGAGGGTATACTTTAGGGACCTGTAAGCTCTAATTTCCTCCAAGGTGGCATAATCAAGGAAGAGGAGTTTCCTTCTCAACTGGCCTGTGCTCTGGTCTGGAAGCAATCAAAAGCTTTTCTGCCCAGGATCTGTGAGTAGAATTCCCTCTCTAGAACCTTCACCAGCTCTACCACACCAGCATTCTTCCTCACCCCAGGGCCATCATTCAGGACTGAGACCTAGATCAGTTGTTCAATTTCCCCAGGGTCTTTAGGCTGAGGGATCCAAAAATGGAGCCCTGGGGCCAGGGCTAGGGCTCGACCTTGCTCCCTTCTCTCTCAGGTGAAAGAACTTTCTCACTCACCTTTGAAGCTGTCTTTGGCATTTGATGGTTGAGAACAGCTTCTGC
The DNA here is from genome assembly GCA_023548195.1 of Bettongia penicillata ogilbyi. NCBI lineage: Eukaryota > Metazoa > Chordata > Mammalia > Diprotodontia > Potoroidae > Bettongia > Bettongia penicillata. The sequence continues at coordinate 13,269,912 of JAJHZJ010000128.1, read as the reverse complement.
CTGTGATTCTGTGCCCTGGAGCCTGCTCCCATCCTGTCCCTGCTGTACCACTTGGCCAAGGCTGGGCTGCACTCTGCTTGGAGCCTGGTGTAATAGATCTTTCCTGTTGGCCTTCCAGGCTATCTTGGGCTGGAAATCTCCTCCACTTTGTCATTTTATGGCTCTGCTGCTCTAGAATTTGTTTATAGTCATTTTTTACAGGTATTTCATGGGCCATGGGGGTAGAACTAGAACAGGTCTGTTCTTCTACTCTGCCACCTTGACTCTGCCCTTACATTACCTATATAGCTTCTGTTGTAAATTACTTGTAACTCTTGACCACTTGTCCAGTATAGAGTGAGTATCTTTAGTTATATTTGCTGCAAAATTTTGCCCCAGTCTCTTAATTTAACTTTCACATCTATCATGTTGTTTTTGTTGTGTAGCAAATTTTCACTTTGTGCAATAAATTCTACTTACTTTATCCCCAGAAAGTTCTTTAATTTATTTTTAATCTCTCCCCAAATTCTCATCATAGTGTGGAGATCACTCTGGACTCTCAAAGTCTTCTTGTTATTTTAGTCATTATTCAATTGTGACCTGACTCTCCATGACCCCCTTTGGGTGTTTTCTTGGCAAAGATATTATTGAACTGTCTTTTATAGATGAGCAAACAAAGGCAAACAGGGTTAAACTTTCCCAGGATCACACAGCTAGGAAATGTTCGAGGCTACATTTGAACTCAGGTACTCCTGACTCCAGGTACAGCACTCCAATTGTCCTCAAAGGCTATGCCAGTGAAATACAAACTAGTGGGTGTTAGCAAGCTAGAAAGATGAGCTTAGACTCAAGAAGAAACCATGTGCCCCTTCTCTGAGGACCAGCCTAGTGCAGAGAAGCTCAACATTGGGTTAACTACAGGGCCATTCAGCCATCGGAGAATTTCCTAAAGCACAGGTCCCATGATGTCGCTCTCCTATTCAATAATCTCCAGTGGCTCAGTAACACTGGCCTTCTTTCTATCTGTCAGCTCCTGGCATTCTCTCTAGCTGTCCCCTGTGCCTGGAATGCTCTACCTCCTCAACTCTGTCTACTGACTTGCTTTAAGTCCCAACTCAAATCTCACCTTTTATAGGAAGACTTCCCCAACCCCTCTTAATTCTAGCACTTTCCCTCTTGCAATTATTTCCTATTTATCCTGGGTATAGCTTGTTTGTGAACATTTGTTTGCTGATAGTGTATAAGCTCCTTGAGGAAAGGGACTGTCTTTTGCTTCTTTTTGTAGCACTAGTACCTGGCACATAGTAGGTACTTAATACATGTTTATCATTTGATTGCTTGGGAGAGGTAGGCTTGGCTGCCATGACAACACTCCAAGACCATCTGCTAAGTTATGGAAAATGTTCCCATTTTGATACATTACAGATCTTTCCAGCATTGAATTATTGGTTTAATAGCTAAATGCCTACTCATCCTCTGCAATGGAGATAGATATAGTATTCCCTTTTTGTCTAACTTTTAAAAGTTATTCTTCTAATGTTCAACTCTGGGATTCAGCTGGAATTCATTTGCTATGGACACATACACACTGTCTTTTGGCTCTGGGTCTGCTTACATTACTTTAGATACTTTATTTCTCATGAATAAAACACCAGGGGCTCAGAACTGTGCCAATCCGATATTGCTATCATCAGAGCTTTGTCATCAATCATCATCCCCCCAAATGGTGAATCATTCTGCGAGGGCTGGACCCAGTGCACCCTGGTTTTCAGTGGTCAAATAAAGGTTAGGAGTATCTGCTTTACTTCTTGATTAGTCCCAAGAAGGTTCACCCAAGGGGACAATCTAAACCTCCTAAGGATCTGTACCCAAATCTGAGTCACCCCTCAGATTGCCCAAGAACCATAGTTGAAAGACATCCCAGCTCATTCACACAGTATCCATTCACTCACACCCTATGCCCATGTTTTCATGCTATTCGGTCCCTAATAGTCTGTCTTTTTTCCACACTATCCCCATTCTTCAAGCCTCCAAACATTGCTTTCTTCTTCCATTAGCTTCCATCACAGTGACTCCACCAATTTCCAGTATCAGTATGACATCTTGATGTTCTCTTATACCTGGATAATCAAGGAGGTCTTTGAGGCCTCTTTGCCTGAACAAACAACTGTTTGCTTTTCAAGTTGTGTGTACTCAGCATCTGACATTATTATGGCATATGGAGGATCTAATTTTTTTTTTTACCATAATGCTAGCTTGTTTTCCTGTTCATGGTTGTTGAGTCATTTTTCAGTCATATCTGACTCTTCATGACCATATTGGGAGTTTTCTTGAAAAAGATACTGGAGTGGTTTGTCATTTCCTTCTCCAGCTCATTTTACAGATGAGGAAACTGAGGCAAACAGGATTAAGTGACTTGCTCAGGATCACACAGTTAGTAAGTGTCTGAGGCTGGATTTGAACTCATGCAGATGAGTCTCCCCAATTCCAGGCCTTGTTCTCTATTCATATGAAAAAAATATTTTGCCCAGTTTTTATTGTTAATTAGGTCTATAAAACACTTAATCTTTCACATATTTTAAATTTTATTTTTGGGATCTTTATTCTGGTTCACTGACTTATTTTTTCTATTTTTTGTTCAGGGCTGGATCATTTTAATGAGGACTATTTTATAAAACATTTCGAATTCTTGGAGGAGAATTCCTCCTACTTTTGTCCACTTTCCCCCTTCTAACCCCCTCTGCTCCAACCAATCCTTGATATTTCCGTATTTTTTCATATAAGGTTTGTTATGATTTTATCAGTCTCTAAGAAGAAACCTATTGATATTTTCTAAAAAATTAGAATTGCATTAGATCTACAAATTTATTCAGGAGGAATCACTTATATGAATCTCAAACTGTCCAGGAACACTGAATTTCTCCCAAAATATTTCATTTTCTTGATTCCTGTCAATTTGGTTTTATAGTTTTCTTTCTCAGGGGAACCATGCATGTTGTTAAAATGTTCATACCCTTGTAGCTGCTGAACAATCTCTCCCTTCCTCTCTCCCCCCCAAGGCCAACTTTATAAACTGATCTGGGAAGTGAAGGGGGAAAGTGTAGACAGTAAACATATGCTAAAACAACTAAAAAAAGTGACCTCCAAGGTCATTCCAGCCCATTTATTCAGGAGAGAGGCTCTGAAACCAAGGCAGGAGATGTCCAAGACAGGTGTGCTATTTCCCACTATTCAGTTGCTCCTCCCAGAGGAGCAAGAGTATTCAAGTTCAGGGGTCAAAGCTGATTGATCGTTTTTGTGACTTTGAGCGATTCCCTTAACCTTCTCCCCCCTCAGTTTGTTGCTGTTTAGTCATTTTTCAGTCATTGTGTGACTCTTTGTGACCCCATATTGGCAAAGGTCCTAGAGTGGTTTGCCATTTCTTTTTTCAGCTCATTTTACAAATGAGCAAACTGAGGCAGAGTTAAGTGACTTGTCCAGGGTCACGTAGCTAGTAAGTATCAAGTCATATGTGAACTCGGTTCTACTTGACTCCAGGCCAGGCACTTCAAGCACTATGGTGTCACCTAGCCACCTGAATCTCAGTTTATTCAGCTAGAAATAGGGTATTGGGGTAGATGACCTTTGAGGTCCCTCTCAGCCTCTTAATAATAATAATAGCTAGCATTTAATTAGTGCTTTAATATTTATAACATGCTTTAACTCCTCTGATTCCCACAATCCCAAAAGGTAGGGGTTGTGATTCTCCCTGTTTGACAGATGAGGAAACTGAGGCTAAGAGCCTTCAAGTGAATTGCTTAGGGTCATGTGACTAATGAGGCTGGATTTGAACTCAGGTCTTCCTGACTCCACAGCCAGTGCCCTATTCATTGTATTGCCTAGGTTCCTACAGAACTGTGATCCTCATAGAGACTTGCAACAACAGAGCAGGGAGCACAACCCTCTCCCTAGTAGATGGTAAGACAAGCCTGTTGTCCAAAAGAGAGAGGATTGTACTCCCTGGTGACCTAGAAGGCAGAAGTGATCTAGAGTTGAAGAAGTGGGATCTGCCGCTTCTGTACTAATTGCAGATGAACAGTTATCCAGACACAATAACCTCTATGGGAAGGATTCGGATCACCATCCAGATGAAGATTATTATCAATATCCATCTCTTGAGGGTTGGGGAAATCTACCAACAGTGTCTCAACCAGAGAGAAACCTTTTGCCCAAATGAGGTTCAGGTCAGGATGGGTCTAAGGGAAGGAGACCCACCTGCGGAATCTGACTGATTAGGAGTTAGGGGCATTATGGCAGTGAAGTGCGTCCTTTGTGAAGGCTTGAGCAGATGACATGCAGCAGACCAGTTAGGACCACAGAACCATAGATCTGAACCTGGAGAGGATCTCAGAGTTCATCTGATCTAACTCCTTCATTTCCAGCTAAGGAAACTGAGACCTGGAGAGGCTTGACCCAGGTTACCCAGGTGGTAAGCAGCAGAGCTGAGATTTAAACCCCGGTCCCCTGACTCCATTTCCATCACTTTTCTCTGCTTCATCTCTACAATTAAGCCATTAACTGAAAGGCATCAGGAATACAGGGTCCCACTGTACTTACTGTTGGTTAATATAATAAAACACTGAAGTTGAGACAATAAAAGTGGACCTTAAAAACTCTTGTTCTACAGCAAGGGTATTGCCTTGGAATCCATGGGGTCCATGGATAGATTTCAGAGAGTCCATGAATTTGGACAGGAAAAATAAATACATCTTTATTTTTACTAACTTCTAATTGAAATATAGCATTTCCTTTCAGTATTTTTTTTAAAAAGATTGTTTTGAGAAGGGGCCCACGTTGCTGTTCATTTGTTTCAGTTGTGTCCAACTTTTTGTGACTCCATTTGGGGTTTTCTTGGCCAAGATACAGGAGTGGTTTACCATTTCCCTTTCTAGCTCATTTTACAGATGGAGAAACTGAGGCAAACAGGGGTAGGTGATATGCTGAGGCCAGATTTAAATTCACCAAGATGAGTCTTCCTGACTCCAGGGCCAGTATTCTATCTACTTCCCACTTAGCTGCCCTAAAGGGGCCCACAAGCTTTACCAAATTGCCAAAGAACTCCTTATTCCACATGGTGTCTTCCAAGAATATATACACATACTAAAATAATGAAAATAATAAATTAATTCATTCCTCAAATAATGTAAGAGACACAATTTCGCTTAATGATCCTCTGATCATTAATTTTGATAGGGATGTATGCTCACCAAAAATGTCTGTCACCATCATGAGAGCTGCCCAGCAGAGAGTCCAAAACAAAAAGAGATTTTTTTTTTTGTAGATGCTGAGCTCCTCTAGATAGTTCTTATAGTGGGAGACTTTGCATTGATTACAATATGCCTCAGAACACTGCAGAATCTTCTAAGAGAAAGTCATAATTACTGAAAAGAGTTCAGCCTAACAATCTACACAAGAAAAACCAAGTGGATGAAGTGCGTATTGTTCAGACTTTGATATGTAGTAGTATGGACAATCCACAGAGCTGTTCCATTAGTTGATATCTCTTACAAATTCATTGTGGATGTACCATAAATTTTAAACAGGAAAAGGGAGAGTAGGTTGGATTTCCTTTGAGAAATTGTGCAGTGTTTACAATCATTTAGAGCTTCATTCTCAAATCAAATCTCCCCCTGCCCTTTTTGATGGCAAAGTGCTGTATAACTGAAAGTCATGTTATATCACAGTCTCAGAAGAATTAAAATTGTGGTCAACTTAAAAGAAACCATTAGAGAAGAACTTCAGAGTCTTAACTGAGCTCTCACTGCTGAACAGCATTGTGTTTATTATTTCTCAATTGAACTTCAATTCCATTCCCTATAACATCAGTTCCACATTCTTTTCTTTCCTTGTCAAGCTTTCTATACCACTTCTCCCTCTCAGAAGAATACTTTGCCTTCTACTTTACAGAGAAAAGAGGCCATCTATTGTTAGCTTCTCTTTCTCTCCTAATTCTACTGATCTTCAATCTTCTCTCCTTTATCTCTCATTTTCTCTTCCTTACGTCTCATATCTGATAAAGTAGTGCCTCTCCTCTCCACGGTCACCTGTGTCCTGATCCCATCCCTCTCTGTCTTCTCTGAGAATTTCCCATGTCTTCATCATTTTCCCCTCATATCCTTCTTTGAATCTATTTCTTTTGTGCTCTCTAAATACCCTACCTATGTGTATATTATACCAAAAATTACATTTCCTGAAATTTTGAACATTTTGCTTGAGAAAAATCATTTAAAAACCAGAAAGAGATCAAAGAATGTAAAAATTCACAATTTAAAAGACCAAGACAAACTTCAGATCAGGAAAACAACATACTACTTTTTTATTTAGAAAACTGTCACTAGATTAGTTAAAAATATTAAATAAAAGCTATTAGTTTTTGGTAGAGAAATAGAAAGAATTTAGGATTTGAGATTTTAAAATACAATTATTGAAAAAATAAAAGAGCTCAATACATATTTAGGGTTAAAAATGGGAAGGTCTCTAAAATTGACAGTAGCTGAGACCCTGCAATTGGAAAGGTTGAGGTGGATTGCTTGAGTTGGGGAGTTCTGAGTTGAAAGTGGGCTAAAATCGAGCAGATACCTGCACCAAGCTTGGTATCCTCAGGATGGGTGAGACTACTACTCATTAAGGAAGGTGAACCATCCCAGACTGGAAACAAAATGGGTCAAAGCTTCCAAGCAGATCAGCACTAGAGTTGAATCCATGAGTGGCCACTTCATGGGCAAGATAAGGAGACCCACTCTCAAAACAACGACAAAAGCAAAAAAAACCCAGATCTTTCAGTGGTTTTCCCTAAGGTTCTGTGGTAGCAGATTTTGAAAACCAAAGAATATGAGAAAAGGTAACAACTCCTCCCAATTGAGGCCAGGTTCCCCCAAGGATGAACCCAGTCATGCCATAGGCAAAGGTCCAGAGTAAGAAGGTCCACTAAGCACCATAGGGTATTCTGAGAAGTCTCCCGAATTCTCTAATCCATTCACAGATTGAGAGCCACTGGCTGCCATTGATCACTTTGTGGGTGGTGTTGATATCCTCGTGTGAGTCTGGAGTTCAAATCTCATGATTCAAGGGCCCCATCCTCTTCCCTTTGTCACTTTACCTGAAGTTTTTCTTATGTCATACCTTATAACAATTGCAATTGGAATGGTAGAGATCATCATAGTAGTTGACTATCAATGCACCCAGTACATCCATTCCTTGACTGTAACCCTGCAACTCTCTCAAGTAGCAGGCAGGGTAAAGGAAAGGATGCTCAATGCCTCATAACTCCTAGCTAGGAGTAGGTAGGGCTTTCACTTACGGCTTTTTTACACTCACAGATCTGCCATGGCAGACCAACTTTCCCAATCAGTTGCAAGTTTCAAGGCAAGCACTAGGAGTGATTGCCTGGTTTTTCAAAAGACTGAGTGGGGCAAGCAAGCAAGATAGCATTGTTCTGCTCCCAAGACTATCTGTCCATTTTCTCTCTCTGTCTCTCCCTCCTTTCTCTGTCTTTCCTCTTTTTCTCTTCTCTCTTTCCTCCCCCTCCTTTCTCTTTTTGTCTTTTTTCCTTCTTCCCTCTTTTCTTCTCTCTTCTTTCTTTCTTTTTTTCTTCTTCTCTTCCTTGTCCTCCTCTTCTCTCTTTCTGTCTCCTCTTTTCTTTCCCCCCTCTCTCCCTCCCTCCTTCCTGTCTTTCTCTCTCCTTCCCTCCCTTCCTTCCTCTCCTACCCTCTCTCCCTCCTCCTCCTTCTCCTCTTCCTTCTCCCTCTCTCCTCTCTCTCTCCCCTCTCCTATCTCTCTCTCTCTCTCCCTCTCTCTCTCTCTCTCTCTCTCTCTCTCTCTCTCTCTCTCTCTCTCTCTCTCTCTCTCTCTCTCTCTCTCTCTCTCTCTCTTTCTCTTCCTCTCCCTCTCATGCTCCCCACCCCCCATTGTATCATTGTTCCACTATCCCTTTAATGTCATGTTAGATCTGAAGGCAATTTTCTCACACAGGATGTTAGCCAGAGGAGCCCATGGCAGAGCACTAGCTTCCTAACTTCTCTCTTCATATTCAAGCTTTGTCCTTTTAAAAATCTCTCCCTGCAGCTTACTCTGTCCCTCGCACAGACTCAGGATTATGGCTGCTCTCTTTTCTTTTGGAGGAATATGAGCACTGAGACTTGTTCTTCGATTTCCTCCTCACTGCCTATTGAGCTTTGCTTGATTCCATTTATTCTGCTTTTGCTTCCTCTGCCAATGTTTGCAAGTCTCCTGTGATGCTTTGCATTTTTGTCAGTGCTTCCTTTGTTTCTTCCCTTGCCTTCCCCCACACCCCTCCATTAGGATCTGCTTCCAATTTCTCTAATATGTTTATTATTTAATTTATTTTATCTTTTGGCATTTCTCCTCTCTCCTTTGTTGCGGAATCAGCTAGCAATTCTGCATTGCTTTTTCCCTTGGGTTTTTAATATTGCAGAATTTCTTTACTGAGGCGGATTATTTCTTTGACTTGAATGTTATCCATCAATTTCGCTCCACACCACAGTCCATCCCCCCCTGCCCACACCTTGTTGCTTCTATGGGAAAAAAATTCTTCCTGCTTTAATACTTGAACAAGGCAAATAGTAAGATCATAGACTGAGAACTGGAAGAGACCATCTAGTCTAATTACTTTGACAGACGAAGAAACTGAGTGCCAGAGAAGTTAAGTGACTTGTGCACAGTCATGCAGCTAGGAAGATGATTGGGCTTTCTGATGATTTCCCTTTCCCCCATGCACAGTGCACACAGGTGTAGCCAGGGGGTATTGGAAAAGACCCTGTCTCTGATACTGCTCATGTGACTTAATGGACATCACAACCTCCCTGGGCCTCAGTCTTCTAATGGAGGTGACACTTGAACACTGACTCCAAAATCTGGCACTCTTCCCACTGAGTTTGGAGTCAGGAAGACCTAAGTTCAAATCCCACCTGGACACACACAGCTTGTGTGACCTTGGGCAAGTCCCTTTACCTCTTAATTTCAGTTTCTTTCCTCATCTTGAAAAATGAGGATAATAAGGAAAGCTCCCTCCCAGAATTGTAGTGAGGATCAAATGCCATGTAGAAAGGGCTTTGCAAACCTCCAAGCACTGCTGTTATTACAAACAAGATAGAGTGTTTCAAGCTGTAATCACAAGAAGGGTGAAGGTCTGGCTGGTCCTAGCTGGGGGACAGAGGCAGGGGTGAGCTTCCAGTGCCTGCTGGATGCTTTAATCTCCCCATTATAGATGCTGTTGCCTCTGGGTCCCTCTGCAGATGCTCACCTGCTTACTTTCCATCCCAGCTCTGGGACAGCATACAGAAGCATCAAGGGCCCATCTGCTCTACCCTTAATTCTTTCCACCCTGATGGGGGTGAAAGGAGAGTCCCAGGGGATGTTGGTGCCCAGAGGAGAGGCTATAAGGGGTCAAGTCCTCTTCCTGAGATCTCTCCTCTAGGCTTTCTGTCCCCTTCCCACTCTAGCCCATGGAAGGTATGTCGGTTGAAGCTCAAACGTCTCTTTCTGGTCCACTACCATGACCATGGCTGTAATGGCTGTGGTGTGACAGCTCAAAGCTTTTTTTCCTTCCTTTCCTTCCCTCAGACCTGAGATATGGGTGAGGGAAGGGGGAGCTCATCCAGGAAGTAGCCACAGCCTGCCTCCTTAGCTGTCTAGTTCTGGGGGTGGCCCAGTTTCCTCCCCACTCCTCATCTCTCATCCCTGGAAGCATGGAGGCAAGAGTGGTCACTTCTGGGTCATCTCCTCACCAGCATTTCTACTTTCTCCTCACAGAAAAACTGGGCTTTGTCCCTATAGCCATTATGGGCCCCAAAAGGTCAATTTGGACCTGCCTCCACAGGCTCCCAGGTCATCCCTATGTGGTGCTAAGGAGCCTTTGCCCCTCGATTCCTTCCCAGATCCTCTTTAGAGGTCCCCATTAGAATACAAACAAGCTCCTTGAAGGCAGGGATTGTCAGGCTCAGTTATATTTGTATCTTCACTCATAACCTGGGAAAGATCATGGGTCAGCCGTGTTAAAGATGGCCCCACGCTTCCGCCTCATTTCCTTTTTGAGGTAGCATGGGGTAATGGTAACTGCTTAGTTTCTCTGTCCTGAGGAACCCATGTAAGTGTCTGAGACAGTGGTCCTAGCAGTGACAGAAAAGGGAAAGCTAAGGTGCCTATTGTACTTGTAGCACCAGCTACGTTTCTCTTTTAATTAAAAAAATATTTTTTTAAAAAAGAATTTGCATGCTTTCTGATGGTATATCTGTAGTCTGTGCTGCTAGGGGAGGCTGAGGTTTGTGGATTGTTGGGATTCAGCGGGTCTGAGCTGCAGCAGGGCTAAAGTCAATTAGGTGTCTACATTAAGTCTGGAACCAGTATGTTGAGCCCCTGGGTGCTAGGGCCATCAGATTGCTTAAGGAGGAGTGAGCCTGTCCTGGTTGAACACAGAGTTATTCAAAGCTTTGATGCTGATCAGCAGTGGGATCAGACCAGTGTTTAGCTGCTGCACATCCAGTCTGACGAGAAAAAGACAATTAAAAAACAAGGAATTTTCTTCTCTCTCACATTTTCTTTTTCTTAGCAATACTTCTATGGCCTTTGTTGGAGGATAGAGAGGAGCAGGATACCGCTTCCATCTTGTCAGGAATGTTATGAGTTATTCTTGCTGAATTCCAACACTGATCACTGCTCCCCTTCCTTGTTCACAAACTTTACCTTTAACAATAAGTTCTAGAGTTTTGCACGGAAAAAATTAAGTTCATTAGCCTATAGTCTGAACACGTAGCACCTTTCTGGAAACTAGAGCCATCTTCCAGCCCCTCTCTTGGGCTCTAGGATTTTTTCAAAGATTACTCATCACAGTTTAATGTAGCTCATTTGGGTCCTGATGACTTGAACTCATCAAACTTGGTGCTTCTTCAATAACTCTTTATTCATCTTGGACTTTATTTCCATTAGGCACTTTAGTTCTATACTTCCCAGTGTAAGGCCAATTCTCCTTGGCAGAGAAAACAGAAATAAAAAAAGAATTTTGCTTTCTCTCAATCATCTCTTACTATTCCATTCACTCCAAGAAAGAGTCCTTTCTTGAGCCTTGATCTTATATTTAGCATCTTTCACCAGTCTCAGTTTTTTCTGAGCTTTTGCATTGCTCTCTAATTTTTCAGGGTTCTGACTCTCCTTTGTATTAATTTTCTGTTGCCTGTCTTTGTATCTTTTTTTGCTATCTTTTTTCTAGTTTTCTAATTTTTTTTTGAAGTTTTGAGTTCCAAATTTTATCCCTCTCTCTCCCTCCTTTTCTTCTCCCTGAGATAGTAAGTAATTGGACATAGGTTCCATATTAATCATTTTGTACAAGAAGACTCGAATCAAAGAAAAAAAAGAAAGTGAAAATCACATGCTTCAATTGTATTCAATCAATACCGGTTCTTTCTCAGGAGGTGGACAGTATGCTTCATCATGAGCCCTTTGGGATTGTCTTGGATCATTGTATTGCTAAGAACAGCTAAGTCGTTCACAGTTCTTCATTGAACAATATTGCTGTTACCATGTACGATGTTCTCCTGGCTCTCTTCACTTCACTATGCATTAGTTCATGTAAGTCTTTCTAGGTTTTTTGGAAATCATCCTGCTCGTCATTTCTTATAGCACAATAATATACCATCATAATCATATACCACAGCTTGTTCACCTATTCCCCAATGGATGGGCATCCCTTCAAGTTCCAATTCTCAGCCACCACAAAAAGAACTGCTATAAGTATTTTTGTACAGATGGGTCCTCTTCCCTTTTTTGGAAGTCTTTGGGATATGCACATCTTTTTAAAGACTTACAGTGTCATCATGCACCCATCCTTGGGCATCTCTACAGGTCTCTTTAGATGATGCTCCTTTTTCTTCCTTATCAGAATCATCTGTATTTGTGTAATCAGAATGTTGTTCATGAGTCTCACGGGTCCCTCTCAAGCTAATTTCTTCTGCAGAATAATAATATTAGCTAGCATTTACATGGCACTTTAAGGTTTGAAAGTGCTTTGTATATATTATCTCATTTTGTCCTTACAACAACTCTGGAAGTCAAGCACAATTTTTATCCCTATTTTACAAATGAGAAATCTGAGGCTGACAGAGGTGAAGTGACTTGCTCACGGTCACAGAGATGGGATTTAAATTTAGGTATTCCTGATTATAGGTCTAGCACTCTATCCATCATACCACCTGCTCATGAATTTTCACAGGATCATAGCTTGTAGGTTTAGATCTGGAACATACCTTAGAGGACACTGAGTTCAACCTCTTTATTTTAGAGCTGAGGAAATGGAGGCCCAGACAGGTAAAAGGAGTTGACCAGGATCATTATATAAATAGTAAGTGGCAGACTTGGAATTTGAACTTGAGTTCTCTCAACTCCAAATCCAGTACTCTTTCAACTACACCATGATGATGTCTCCATCAATTGTTCCTCCTGATTAGTCACAGCCATTCAAAATGGTAGTTCTCCCATTCTCTGGAGGATGAAATTATAAGCAAGGCAAGTGAAAACTCAACTTCTCTGTTTCTGGCAAAGAGAACTCTAACAGATCTCTGGAGAGCTGAAGACTCTCCTAGAACCTGCTCCATGCCAGATTTGTAATCTGTCTCTGCAACTCATCATCCAATTTTGCCTTCTGGCCAGGTGGCCTACAATATAATTCCATCACAATCTCTCTTTTGTTTCTCCTTCCATTGCTCTTCACTGAAGTGGTCTACACAATGCGTCATTCTAGTTCATGGACTTCCACACAGAAGTATCTCTCTCTCTCTCTCTCATTATTATATTTTCTAATTCATATCTTTGATTGTTACATTGCCTAAATTTTTGCCAGTTTTCCTTTTCCTTCTCTTTCCCCAAGGATCATCCCCTATAACAAAAATATTATTTAAAGAAAAAAAGAAGGGAAAAAATCAGCAAAACTGATTAAAGCATCAAAAGAGTCTGGAAATACATGCAATGTTCTTTTATATCTGTGGACCTTTAATCTCTGTAAAAGAGATGAGCAAGATATCTTCTCATATCTCTTCTCTGAGTCCATGCCCGCTCTTTGTAATTTTTCAACATTCCTTTTCAATTGTTTTATGGTTTTTCTTTCTATTGACATTATTGTAGCTATGGTGTGTGTTATTTTCTTGGATCTACTACTTCGCTTTGTACTCAGTTCATATCAATTATCTTTCCATGTTTCTCTATATTCATCATATTTGTTATTTCTAATAGTACTAGAATATGCCACAACATTCATGCACCACAATTTGTTTAACCCAATTGATGTGCATCTTCTTTTTCTGTCTTTATTACCACAAAAAGTGCTACTTTAAATATTTTAGCATATATAGGAGATAACTAGGTGGCAAAGTGGGCAAGAGTACTTGACTTGGAGTCAAGATGACTTGAGTTTAAATTCCACCTCAGACACTTATCAGTTGTGAGAACCAAGGTAATTCACTTAACCTTTCTCTGCCTCAATTTTTTCATCTGTAAAATAAAATAATACCAAAGACCTCACAAGGTCATTGTGGGGGTCAAATGTAATAATATATGTACAGTGTTTTATAAACCCTAAATCACTTAAATCATGTAAACCTTAAATGCTAGCTATTATTGTTTTTTTGCTGTAGTTTTTATTTTTACATGGGAACTTTCTTCTTATCAATTTTCCCCTTGGAGTATATGCCTAATAATGGGATCCACGGATCAAAAGGAATGGACATAGTTATTCTGTTTGCACAATTCCAAAATGCTTTCCAAAATGGTTGTAGTGACTCACAGGAGTATACCTTCTTGATAAACCAGTTACAACCAACTTCTGCTGGGAGACTATTGTTAAAGACACTCATTACCCATAAAGGCAGCTTATTCCATTTTTTAGGCAGTACAAATTTTAGGGAGTCTCCCCTGGATCAAGCCGAGATTTATGACTTTCTGCTTGTCTATCTCCAGAGTAACACTGACGCATGAAAACACATAAAATGAGGATGGGCTCTGCTAGGGTAAAAGGGGCAAGAGATTATGTCAGAGCAGAATGGGAACAATTAGTACTTACTTCTGCGATAAGACGGTAGTGTTTTATATGCTGAGTGGGTCCTTAGAATCTGGTATTCTACCTTATGATGAGAAAACTGTAGGCTTGGAGAGTGTAACTAATTTACCCTAGGTCAAAAGGGTAGTAACAAAGACAGGTTTCACTCTTAGGCTTCTTGACCCCCAAATTAGAGCTTTCACTGTATTCCTCTGTATCTCACCTCTTATTCAGAACTCTACTTCAGCTGAAGAATAAAGATTCTGCTCTAGCTCTTTATTTTAACTCTGTGTGTATCTGTCTGTTTCAAGTGTGCCTCTTGTAAACAACATATTATCGGATTCCGATTTCTAATATAGTCTGCTCTTCTATTTTATGGGTAAGTTCATTCCATTCATATTCACAGTGATAATTCCTACTGTATATTTCTCTCCATTCTGTTCTGTTTATTTTTCTCTTTCTTATCCTGCCTCCTCCTCAAGGGTTCATTTTGCTTCTGATCATTGTGTCCCTTAATCTATGATTCTTCTTACTCCTCCCCCTACTTTTTCTTATTCCCTGTTCCCCTCATTTCCCTAAGTGTAAGATGAATTTTTATACCTGTGCATATATATTGTATATGTGTGTGAATGTTTGTGTGTGCACTTATTTATTCTTTCCTCCTTGAATTAGTTCAGATGAGAATGATGTTCAAGTATTGTCTGCTACCCCCATAATTATTCCCTCCATTGTATGAACTTTTCTTTGTATGACGTTTTTTTAATGAGACAGTTTCCCCCATTTGCCCTCTACCTTCCCTTTCTCCCAGTGCATCCCTCTTGTTCACCCTTTCATTCTTCTTTTGAGATAATCACAATGTAACAGGCAGTCATACCCATGCCCTTTGTCTAACTTAACTTCCCTGGTGGTGACACAATTCTTAGATGTTTTGTGTCATATATGTTATGTTTTGTGTATTTTGTCTTCCCACACAGGAATGTAAACACTTTAACCTTGTTTAGTTCCTTCTATTTCTCTCTCGTTTATCTTTTTTTATGCTTTTCTTGATTCTTATGTCAATTTTGAATGTCAAAATTTCTATTTAGGTCGCGTCTTTTCATCAAGAGTGCTTGAAAGTTCTCTGGTTCAGTACATTCATTTTCCCTTGAACCATTATATTTGATTTTGCAGTGTTGCAATTCTAGCTCCTTTGCCCTCTGAACTATTAGTTTCCAAGCCTTCTGCTTCTTTATAGTGGTATCTGCTAAATCTAGTGTTATTATGAATGACCATGGCTCCATGATATCTGAATTATTTCTTTCTGTTTTCTTGCAGTATTTTCTCCTTGATCTGGGAGCTTTGGATTTTGACTATAACCTTCCTGGGATTTTTTTATTTGGGGATTTCTTTCAGGAGATGATCACTACATTCCTTCAATTTCTATTTTGTGCTGTTTCTAAGATATCTGGGCAGTTTTCCTTTATAAAATTTATTGAAATATGATCTCTAGGCTCTAGAGGATCCAATAATGTGTTGTTTACAAGAGACACACTTGAAACAGACAGATACACACAGAGTTTAAAGTAAAGGGCTAGAGTAGAATCTTTATTCTTTAGCTGAAGTAGAGTTCTGAATAAGAGGTGAGATACAGAGGATACAGTGAAAGCTCTAGTTTGGGGGTCAAGAAGCCTAAGCCTGTCTTTGTTACTACCCTTTGTTACTACCCAAAAATTCTTAAACTATCTCTCCTTAATCTATTTTCCAGGTCAGGTGTTTTCCCTATGAAATATTTCACATTTTCTTCTATTTTTTTCTTTAGTCCTTTGAATTTGTTTAACTTCCATTTGTTCAATTCTAATTTTTAAGAATTTGTTTTCTCTATGAGGTTTTGTACCTCCTTTTACCATTTGGCCAATTCTTATTTTAAGGAGTTATTTTCTTTAATATTTTTGGTGCCTCTTTTAGTAAGTTAATTCCTTTTTCATAATTTTCTTGTACAATTTATTTTCTCATTTTCCACTACCCCTCATATTTGATTAAAAATATTTTTGCTCTTTTTTAAATCTTTCTTTAACTCTTTTAGGAATTCTTGTTAGGCTTGTGTCCAATCTGCATTTTCTTGGAGACTTTTTTAAGTCAATATCTTCTCAGTTTTTGTGTCTTGAACTTCCCTGTCACTATAATAGCCTTTTATGGTCAGATTTTTTGGTGTTGTTTTCTTATTTTTCTAGTCTATTTCTTGACATTGTACTTTATATTGGAGCTGAGCTCTGCTCACCTCTGGGGGGGGCACATCTGGTTTGATCTTCCACCTTTGTGTCCTGTTGCTGTTTTTATAGCTCAGTGAGTGCTTCTAAGTTTTCGATATTTCCAACATAGTGTGATCCAGGGAGAAAGCTGGTTATTGCCCTCCTGACCTGTGCACTTTTCTTTATACAGATAGCATCCCTGGTTCCTTGTGACTGATTGCTCCTCTGCCCTGGAGCTGTAACCCTGAACTTGGTAATGGGTGACAGCTGCCAAATAGCCCTTGATCCTACTCCCAGTGCTAGCATAGGGGTCTCCTAGGTTCTAGTTCTGTCCAAGTCTTCAAGGCCCTACTGTTCCTAAGCCCTGGGCTACACCTCATTGTTCTGGTCACTACTACAGCCTGATACTGCTGCCACCACTAGTGCCACATCTGTTGTACTGTGCTCTTGGCCAGCTCCCTCTCCAGTGTCCATAGACTTTATTTCCTGTTTTCTTGCCCTGGGCTGGAAAAATAACTCACTGATTTTTTCTCAAGTTTCCCACTGAGAATTTGGCCTGGTGTGTTTTCTATAGTTGTTGAAGAGGTTTTGGGGGGTGGTTTAGGAGTTGTGACCTTTCATTTTAATATCTTGACACCATTTCCTCCACTCCTTAGTGAGTCTAACAATTCCCATTTATAGGGTCCTCTAAAGTTTGCCAAACGCTTTTTTCAAAATGACCTTGTGAAGTGGATGATATAAATACTATTACCACTGTTTTATATAAGGGAAATTGAAGCTCTGGATCTTTAAGAAACTTGGCCATGAGCACATAGCTATTATGTGTCTGAGATGAGATTCAAATTCATGTCTCTGGCTTCTAAGTCCTGTGCTCTATTCACTAATTTACTCTATCTATTCTTTCAAAATCCAAGGGTCTAATGCAGAAGGAAAAAGCTGTTTTGGTAGAGATTCAAGGTAGGGAGAACTGGATAAAGAGGTGAGATAGGAGGCAGAGGATGCATTTTAATGACTCCCCCAGTGTCCATTCCAATAAATTTGAAACTGGGGAAACAGTCCATTGTGGAGAGCAACATAGCCATCTTTAAGCTGATGGTGATCCTCTCATAGGCCAACCCATTCTCTTCTCCCTGGCCCTGGGAGCCCTTGGTTGAGACCAAAAGAAGCATGCTTTATAGGTGATAGCTGCTCAGTGTCAGAGCCACAGGTGCATCACAGAGAAGCGGCATCCTAAGTGAATGCAGAGAAGATCTTCATAAACTACACAACCTAGGATACCTCCAGACAAGCCAGAAGCTCACTTAATGATAGATCCCCTTGGGCAGGTTTCCTTAGTAGGATAATGGGATGAGATTTGGACCTGGAAGGGACATTGGAAGTCATCTAGCCTGGCCCTTTCACTTTGTAGATAAGGACATTACAGGATCATAGCTACAGACCTGGAAGGTGCCTTAGCGGCCATCTAGGCCCACATCCCCAGAGAAGTTAACTTGTTCAAGATCAGTTACTAACCAGTAGTGCTGGTGTGAGAAGATGAACCGTGGGGAAATCTCAAATGAGTTCCCTTGGCAATGCCTCAGATGGCATTTCTCCATGTGGAAGAGTAAGGGAGCTTGCTTCCATGAGAGTCATGACGAGTTTACTGCCACAGAGAGGCTGTGGACAGTCTGTAACTGGTCCCTGTTGGCTCACCATGTGCCAACAAGGAAGTCCTTTGACTGGCTGGGGAATCATTCCAAAAGGCCTGCCAGTTTCATCTCATCTCCCACTCAGGGATGCCCTTGTTAGTACTGTTAAGTACTATAAGGGGGAAAGACGTGGGCAGCTTCTTGGTCCTGTGAAAGAACCTTAATCTTTGGTCTCATTTGTCATTTTAAGTTTTAGGTGAAGGAATTTGGAGCCTCTGACTCCAGGTCAGGAAAGTACTTTGGCTTCTCAGCATTGAAGGGTCTGGGTCCCACAGCCAGTAAGTAACATCATTGCCCTGAGGAGCAAGAAGTGGTCTTCAGGACCATAGTTCAGAAACAGCTGAGATAAGGACTCATTCAGCTGTGAAGCTCTTTGGATGGGAAATTGGTGGGGCCAACTATGTAGGAGATGGGCTAAGTTCAGCCTATTCCTCCATCAAAAGACCAAGGTAGAGAGTGGGAGAGTATGCTCTCCAGGCATTGGAGGGAAATATGGCTTATTCTTGCTTTCTCTTTTACGTAAAAGATGTTCTATTGACTATTTACCAACAATTAGCTTTTACTAAGGGTAGGAACCAGGTTTTTCCCTTTCTTTATATCTCCAGCACCTAGCCACATAAGTGGTTCTTCAGTCATTTTGGTTGTGTCTGACTCTTCCCAATCTCATTTGAGGTTTTCATGGCAAAGATCCTGGAGTAGTTTGCCATTTCCTTCCCCAGTTCATTTTACAGAGGAGGAAACTGAGGCAAACAGGGTGAGGTGACCTGCCCAGGGTCACATGGCTAGTAAATGTCTGAGGCCAGATTTGGACTCTGGAAGATGAGTTTTCCTGGCTCCAGGCCTGGCACTATCTATTGCACCACCTGGCTGCACACAGTAGTGCCATAATACATTCTTGTTGGCTTGATGACCTGTGGTGCTGTTGATCATCTTTTCCTCTTGGATTTTCTCTTCTCTGGGTGTTTGTCACATTGATGTTCTCTTTTGATTTTCCCCTTACCAGTCTATCTCCTTTGCTAGATCACTGTCCTTATCCTGTCCCTTGGCAGAGTCTTCTCCAAGGCTCTGTCCTGGGCCCTCTTCTTCTCTCCCCCAGCCTCTCCCTTGATCTCATCAGCTCTGGTCAGCTTAATAATCAACTCTATGCAGATGACTCCTAGATCTATATGTTGAGATCTCTTTCCTGAGTGCTAGTCTTACAAAACCAACTTCCTACTGGATGTTTCAAACTGAATGACATTGCAAACTTGTAATGCCCCAAACAGAACTCTATCATAATCTTTTCCATGAACTCTTCTCTCTTCTGAGGTATCCTATTCCTCTGGAAGGTACCACAGTCTTTCCAGGCACTCACGCTTGTAACCTTGGTGCTATCCTTGATGCCTCATTCTCAGGCACCCCACACATCTGATCACTGGCTAAATCTTAGCATGGCTCACATTGATCCCCTTCTCTCTACTTCCATAGCTACCATCCTAGCTCAGGTTCTTATGACCTCTGACCTGGACTACTGCAAAAGCCTTCTCATTGGTCTCCCTGGTTTCCTTCTTTCTCTGCTCCAATTCACCCTCCACACAACTGCCATGTCTCCCTATTGCCTCTACACAGGTAGGTGGCATACTGGATAGAGCCTGGCTGTGGTATTAGGAAGACTTGAGTTCAAATGCTACCTCATACAGATGTGCACTAGCTGGATGACTGTAGATAAGTCACTTAATTTCTCCGGCTGTTTTCTTATTGGTAAAATGGGCGCAATAATAGCATCTACCTCTCATGAATGTTGTGATAAAATGTATTTATAAAGCCTTTGGCATAGTGTCTGACACATAGTAGGTGCTTGTTGACTACTTTTAAGGTTTGTACAGTGCTTTATTTATAGATAAAAGTTTCACCAGATCTTCGCAGCTCCACATGGTGTGTGTGTGTGTGTGTGTGTGTGTATCCTCACAACTCCATGTGTATATGTATATATATTTGACCTAGAAATGTAATTTTTGTAAAGACATTCCCTCCACCACTGCAGATAGGCACCTGCTCTGCAATGGAAGTCCTAGGATCCTGGTGCACTGAAAGGTTATGACTTGCCCAAGGTCACACAGCCAAATTGGAGGCAAGACTTGAATCCTGGCTTTGAGTTTAAACCTATCCCTCATGAAGCAAATACAAATCATTATCTCCATTCTACAAATGGTGAAATGACATTAGTGAATCACCCATGGACACAAAGCCAGTTACCTGTTAGAGGTTGGATTTGAACCCACACCTCTCCTGACTCCAAATGTGGCACTTCATACTCCACTTACATACATTTCAAAAATAAAGATTAGTATGTGATAGTTTCCCTGGTGCTTATTTTGGGGTGAGTAGAATTATTCTGAAAAGTAGTAGGATTCCCATGAGAGGATTGTTGCACTAGGAAGTGAAGGGGTTAAAGTGTGGTGAAGGAGAGGGTGGAGACTGGCGGGACAGACCAGTGGGAAGGGGAAGAAGACAGCAGAGGCTGAAGCAGAGGAATCTAGACTGTCTAGCCTGGTCAGCCCTGCAGCTATGGCTCCCAGTTAAGTGCTTTCCTAAGTCTGGATCTGTTCCCTTCAGGCTCAGACCAATAACAGCTGATAAGTATCTACTAGGCCTTGGGTTGCCAAACAAGCAGCCAGGTAGTGAGCACACTGGGGGAGTGGGGAAGGTGAACTTAAACTTCCTAAGCATAAGGAGCCTTACAACTGATAGAGACCTTACAGATGAGCTAGTCCAACTTTCTCATTCTACACTTCTAAAAAGGAAATGACTTACTCAGTCACACACCTAACAAGAGGGGAGGCAGGTCTAGAACGTGGGCCTCCTAACTCCCAACCACTCCACTTGCACTCCACCGTTGTCCTGACCAAAGTAGTCCCTTTTGTTTTTGCTCTGCAGCTCACCTTTTGTCTTTTTTTAAATTGAATTTTCCTTTTACTGGCCACGTGAGTAACTGGGGGTGTGGGGCAGGGGGTCTCCACAACGCTCCATTTATACCAAAACTGAACCATCAAGTACAAAGCCACTGCCGTGGTTAGAATTTGGCAGCACCAGGAGTGAGGAGAATTGGGGGTGTCAGTTAAAAAATACTGGCCTCCCCCGATTTGGGGATCCAGGGGGGTCTTGGTCTGCTACAACTCAAGAGGAGCCTATCAAAGGCAGTTTGGGAATGCCAGAGCCATCGCGGTGACGTGGGGGAGGGGGGGTGGTTTGGTCCTGCCTCTGTGAGGATCCTCGCTAGTCCCTTGGGTCTGGCAGGAAGGAGAAGCAGCCTGCTCTCCGACTGGGCCTGGGCAGCCCCAGCAGAGGACCGGAGGTCGGTGACTCACAGGAAAATCACGGCATTGTCACCCAGTTTCTTGGCTGGGATACAGCAGTCCTTTACTGCCTTGTAACAACTGGCTCGTAATTTGCGTTCAATTCCTGTCACTTTCTTCTTGATGGCATCCTTGGAGCTTGCATAGATCATTTTGCTCTGGAGGGGACACAGAAAATGAACACCCAGTCCTCCCTCTTTGCTCTCCTTGGTCTCAAAGAGGGCATAGTGGTAGTCCTTGTCTGGCAGCATCCTGACAAAGGTGACGTGGGGTCATTCACTGTCTGCCCCATGACACCCACGAGGATCTCCTTGCCCTCCTCCAGCAAGTTCTCATCCTCACTCAGGCAGAATGACATGACCTCCGACTTCACCTCTTTGGATGTTGAGTACTTGCGAATCTGGACTGCCCCATCAAGACAGTCATCCCAGAGGCCATGGTTCTGGAAAGGAACGAGTGATGGAGGAAACGAGGGTCACAGGAGAGGAGGGAGTCATCCCTTCTCCACTGCTGCCTGGAGCCTACTGAACCCAAAGTAGTGCCTTTTGGAGGCAACTGTTCAGTGCAGTAGATAGAGCACCAGGCCCAGGGTCAGGAGAAGAGTTCAAACACAGCATCACAAGTCCTGCCTCTAACCCTGGGTGAGTCACCTTACCTGTACCTGTTTCCTCAACTGTGAAATGGGGATCATAATAGCCCCTACCTCCCCACACTGCTGTGACAATTAAATGAAATGTGAAGTGCTTAGCAGAGTCTGGCATACAGATATGCCTGATAAAATGCTGACTGACTATAACCGGATCAGCTTTGAAGTCTGTTTCTTGGATCCTGGACAAGTGAGAACAGTGGTAGACACTCAGAAAGTCCATTTGAAAGTTTTTTTGGGAGAGGCGGGGAGAAAGGGGAACACTTTTCTTCATCAGATGGCTAGTGCTTCCATTTCCTGGACAAGATTTAAGTGACTGGAAAGGAAAAGGAAGGTTTTGCCCCCCATAAGGGAAATCTAGGGCTTTGGAAGATGAAGGTTGAAGACTTTTTTCTTGACCTTCAGAATGATTTCCCTGACAATCACACAATCCTTCAACATGGTGTCATAGACACATGAAACTGAACTCCAAACTCACCTTTCACAGATTCTGGTCTCACTCAAGCAGATGGGGAGAAACATGGGGTGAGCCAAGCCCTTCTTCCCTTCTTCTGCAAACTGAGACCTTAAATCAAGCTAGGGGAATGCTAATATCATTCACTAGCTTCCTATTACTACAGGAGATTAGTCCTATCTTCTCCATGGAACTATGGGCTTGTCCTGGCCACAACATCCTTCCCTGGAAAAGATATTGAGAGGTACCTATCCCTTGGGAACCCATTCCAACATCCACATCTGTCCATCACCCCTTGTTTGCCCTGAGACAACTTTTCACACCAGCATCAGAACAGGGTGCCCCTTCTCTCGTTATGGGCAGGCTCTCATAGGTGCTTTCGGTAAGGAGGAATTTGGGCTCTTTTCTCTCAGCAGGCATCCCCCTGGCTATGGTGAAGTCCCAAGAGCACTCTGTATCTGTGATATTTTTTCCCTTCTGATTATTCCCTACATTAATCTATAGAGACAAAAACCATTACAAATAAAAGTGGATCTAGACCTAAATTATCTGGATAATTTTCTTTTGTACTGCTATATATTTTTCTAAAGTCTTATGGTAATATGGAAGTGGTCCTGGCTGTCAAAGGCTATGCTGTCAGAGTATGAACAGGAAAGGTTCTGCCTGCAGGTCTGGTCATGGTCTTCATTCCAACAGACTCAGCACCAGAGGACTGACCACGATATGAGGGCAGAACTTTTTAGCTCCTATGGAGCAACTTTT
Organism: Bettongia penicillata ogilbyi; assembly: GCA_023548195.1. Classification (NCBI taxonomy): domain Eukaryota; kingdom Metazoa; phylum Chordata; class Mammalia; order Diprotodontia; family Potoroidae; genus Bettongia; species Bettongia penicillata. The sequence goes on along the minus strand of JAJHZJ010000128.1, from coordinate 13,246,740 downwards.
TAAAGTCACAGCAAATCACAAAGACTGACATTATCACAGGTTCCCAAAGTATTCAAGAAGGCCCAAAACACTCCTTGGGCTCATTTCCTTATTTTTAAAACCTTGCTTGTTTGCCAAAACCCAGGCAGGGGCTTGAAGCCAGTGACTTGACCCCCCCTGGCCTTTCCTCATTCACATTGCTGGAGCCCTGAGGGCTCCTGTGGTCAGAGCAGGCCTGAGCTCCAACTGCAAAGGACACCATTTATTTTCAGCATCCCCATCCTCTTAGGGTCATCTTCTTTCCACTTTGGTAACCTCCCTCCAGACTCTATCACACTCCTGTTCTCAAACTCCTTCCGTCAGAATTGGCCAGCCTTGTGTCCATATCTGCCCTTTGCTAGGGCTCACGTAGGCAACTAAATGGTGCCATATATATACATTTTAGCAGGGAGGCAATGCCTTAACCTAAAAGTATATGGTGAGAATGTCACACAAGAAGAGGGGAAGGGGGTTCCCTGCCTCAAGTAATTACAATAACCACTCTTATTTCTCAAGCGTTTTACTCACACTGTGCCTATGAGAATGGGCACAGGTAGCAGTGTGCCTAAGGGGTTTCTTCTAGCTAGTACTTCTGAGTTCAAGTCCAACACATCATTCCCTCCCCATTCCCCCATAACTGAAAGCTGCAAGAGGGAGAGAAGTGGTAGTTTACTAGCTTGCCCTAAGAGCTCAGGCTCATACATATGCAAACACTCAGTAAATTCCATCTTCCCCTTTTACCCACTGTTTGCTCTTCTGATGTTCCAGTCCTTCCACGTTATTTGCTGTGGAGGCACAGGGGCAACCACCTCTACTGCCAAGAGCTCTGGGCCTGAGCTCACTCGTCCTCAGGTAGCCATACCACTGCCATTTCAAACTGAAGGCAGGAGCCCATGGGGGAGTAAGAGGACAGCCAAGGCAGGTTTTAGAGATTTATTTAATTAAAAAAAAAAGGTCTCTAAAAAGTCCTTCATTTCCCATTTCTACCCTGCCTAGAGGGTGAGGAATAGCTCACGTGAAGGAGGTACCCACTTTGTTCAGGGAGAAGCTCCATTCTCCCCTGACCCCTTCCCAGTCTACATGAGGCTGGGTGGTCAGAGGTGGGGAGAACTCTTTTCCCTTCCCACCCTACCTTCTTGAGAGGCCCAAACGGATGCTGGGAAGTTTTAGAGGCAAAGGGGTGTAGGCAGAGGAGGTGAGGAAATGGCCTTTTCAGGCCAACCGTGACACTAGAGCTGTGCAATCCCTTTCAATAGTCGCTGGGTCCCCAGGCCTTGGCTGGTGGGCGGTGCGGATGGAAGAGGCCTCGCCCTTCACGATGGCCTTTTGACAGGGGGCCTTTCCTTAATGCTGCCCATGGGAGAACAGGGCATTTGGGAGCAGTTTGTAGCATGTCACGATGGCCTCGCGAGTCCAGAAAGAAGAGTCCCCAGTCCTCCCCCTTACTGACCCTCCTGCCTCTGTGCTGAGACTGCAGCTCCCTCATTCTCCACCTGAGGGTGAGTGAAGTCCAGGACAAAGCACTAAGAGGACACCTAGACATAGCCAGAAGGAAGGAACTCAGCCCATGTACCAGTCCGGGCTCTCACACACAGTCACACACACAGCATTAAGGCGTACAGGCCAGCAGATGTGGCCAAATCAGGCCCAGCTTCTCTCTCTCCACCTGGACATAGCAGTGCCTTTATCTGGGGGAATTCTTGGCTATTTCAGAATCAGGCTGAAGGGGGAGAAGCTGGTGAAGAAAGAGTTAACCAGCTTAGGGAAGGAGAGGGCATTAGGCAGGTAAGGGCTGCCTTGGCTTCTGTCCAGGCCTGGTGGTCATCCTTGACAGCTATCCCACTTGGGGAGCTCTGAGGGGTGAGGATGCGGGCTAGGGTGGGCAAGGAAGAGAGCAGGGCTAGAGCCATGGGACTTCAGAAGAAGCTGATGCTACCAATATTTACAAGCACAATGCCCCAACTTCTGCAGCCACCTGCCTACCTCCGTCCTCTCCTGCAGAAATGCAAGGGCCCTGAGGGGAGTGAAGAGGCTGGCAGAGCCCCTCCTCCTCAGCCATGCCCAGGAGGAGCTCATGGCCCCTTCTCTAGGCCCCGTGGGAACGTTTCTTGTGCTCTGCTCAGTTAGGGTGCAAGGAGCTCCCAGGGAGGAGAGAAGGGGTCTTTTCCATGGCCAGGTCCTAGGAGTCCTTGAGCATGCTGATGCGTGCATAGATCTTCAGGGCGGGCCCAAGCTTGATGTTCATGGCACTCATCAAATGATCTTCCTTGAGCAGTAACAGGGCTTGCCCATCGATCTCCTGGGCACGAAATTCTTCTGCGATCTCCTGGCAGCCTAGGAAGGTAAGACAAATCTATTAGGAGATGAATAGTTGGGGTACGAGTAGTAAGAAATCTGTGGGAAGGTAGCATCACTTCCTTCCCTGCTCAGAGACCAAAAGAAGGTATGCTCACAAGTAGGGCAGCTTTCTGAGGAAACAGCTCTCAAGTGCTATTGCTGGGAGATCAGTTATTCTCCCGAGGCAGCAATCTGCCTCAGAATGCCCCTTCCTTCTTCCCTCCTACAGAAAAAAAAAAACACCCCAGAGCCAGCAAAAGTAGGGAAGTCCCTTCCCAGCATCCAACTGTGAGACACTGAGTTCTAGGGAGAAGGATCTTCTGGGGCTCCTACCTGGCAGAGAACGGATGAACTCGTAGACATCTTCCACATTCCATTTGGTGGGTTCACTGGGCAGGAAGTGGTGCCCAACGCCCACCAGGTCCCTCATGTGCATGTCTGGGAGCTCTAGGTCCCGCTGGCCTTGGCGCCGTCGTGAAGTAGAGGAGCTGGCTGAGATGGGTGACAGGGGCTCCTCGTAACTTGAGTTATCTGAGCAGCGGCTGGAGTCTTCTTGGCTGTGGGTCAGCTGTAGTGCCGCTGTGACTGAGAGAGGCACAGCCCCTGCAGGCTAGGGAAACACACAGAGAGCTCGAGCTTTAGGGCAGGGAAAAATCCCTCCTGGGCAGCAACACCAGGGGCTGCGGGGGGGCGGAGTAAGGGAGGGAAGAGCAGGACTTGGTACCCAACCACTCTGGGAAGGAAGATGAGGGCAGGAAAAAAGGGAAAAGTCAAGATCACAGAGCTTTTTTCAGAGTCTTTCAGGAATTCTAAGTTTTCTACTACCAAGCATAGTGTTCCTTGTACAACCTGGCTCTGCACTGGGAAAAGGGGAGAAATCTAAGTGGCAAAGGGATCTCTCTCCCTGAAGTAGGCATATCAAGATTCATAGGAGAGAGGGAGAACTGGTCAGCCTTGATCAAAGCAAGAGACAAGGAAAGCCATCTTGTGAAAGGCTGGGAGTCCCTGGAAATCCATGGGATGCTAGGAGCACAGCTTCAGAGGTCAGCCAGTCCACTTCTCTCATCATCCACATGAGAGAGAACACAACCTGCCCACAACCACCCAGACAGTAAGCACAGGAGCAGGCATATTCAGGGAATTCCCACTGTGCCACACTGCCTCCATTACGTACTCATCGTGTGCAGCCTTGCCTATATTACCTTAACTCCTTCAAGGAGTGAATCTAAGGTTCTGGGTTGCCAGGAAGCCTCAAGCTTGGCACCCAGCACAAAGGGAATTTGGCTAAGCCACACCCAGAGCGGCTTCTGCACCAGACAACGTCTACAGGAAGCGGAGAGGCTACTCAGAGGTGTGGTTTCTCCTGGAATAACACATGGGAAGGGGGCTGGGTCAAAGCACCCTCTCACCTGCTTCTTGGCATCCTTGGGCAGTGCTGGCAGGCTTGCCTTGCTGGCCCGTCGGCGGTTATGGGGGGCAGCCCCTGGTTTCTGCAGCTTACTGCGGTCAGAGTGGAAGAGTCCCACACGCTTGGTACAGCCCACATTGTACCTGCCCAAGCCCAGGGAGAAAGGGGTTAGGATTCTGGGTGAGTTGAGTAGCGGACACCAACTGCCCATCAGCTCCCAAATGGAGAACACTGTGAAGGGAAGTGACAGTAAGGCTACCACCAACTCCAGTTGGGTCTTCCCTTGGCAGAGAGGGCACCTGGACACAGCTTGAGATGGCACAATTCTACCCAAGGAGTTGGATGATGGTAGTGATGTCATTCAGAGATCCCTACCAGTCACTGGTCATGTTGACCCTCAGCAGCTCTACCCTCAAAATCCAGAAAGTGAGGGCTTTGTATTTAGCTGTCACTATGCCTCCGAGGCCACATGGGGCAAGGGAAACATTAGGCAGTTACCTGCAACCATCACTTGACATGTAGTCAAGAAAAACTTCAACCACAAGGCTTTTGACAGGGATTTAGTACAGGCCTCAGGAACGGAGGGTATACAAAGACTGAAGTACACTCATGGGCTATTTCCTGTCCTCTGTGTCTGGGATGTTCTTTAATCTGGTCCAGCTCTGGGCCTGGGCCCCAAGATTCTAGTTTTCATGCAGCTAAGTCCTATCCAGCTGGCACTTAATGCAGGGAGGTCACAGCCACCTAAGACAGAAAATGTTTCTGGTAGATGGGGATGGCAGAATAGCCTTCTGGGGCATTTAGGACCTGATAAGATTAAGAGTAGAAACCAAGGATGCCTCTGGCCAGGGACAGGAGAAAACTGGGGAGGGCAGGGCAACAGATCTGAGGCCACTCACCTCTTGGCACATGCCATAGAGCAGAAGCGTTTGGAACGTTTGAACTTGTAGGCAAAGTCCACTCGGCCACAAAGCTCACACTTGAGTTTGAGGGGAGTCCCCTCCTCTTTGGATTCTGAAAGATACACATCAAATTCTTAGTTTGAGAGGATGCCAGTCACCACCCTGGTCCAGCAGGTTCCTTATACCATGCTGTTCATTGTGTTCCTATAGCTGCCAGACCCAGCAGCAGCTCCACATCACTATAGGCAATTCCAAGGACTTATGCTAGCCCACTTTTTGGTTCTGGGGGGGTTCTTTGGCTGTAACTACCCAAAGGGATCTGGTGACTCCCCTCCAAGAATTCACTCTCTAGATTTCTCTTTTTCAAGGTCTGTGGGTCCAAGTGTCAAAAGTAGCTGAGAAAGACAGCTCCTTTACCGTCCTTCCAATCACCTAGGTTCACAGTATAGGTGTTATCCTTTACTCCTTATGCTATCCCCATCCAAGCTGTTGCAAAGTCCACTTAATTCTACCTTTGCAATATCTCCTGAATATTCCCCCTTCTGTCCTCTGACTGTATCAAACCTCTGATGCAGGACCCCATCACCTCAAGTCTGGACTACTACAACAGCTGTTGGGGGGGGGCGGTCTGCCTGCCTCAGATCTCTCCCCACTTCCAGTTCATCCACCATCCAACCACCAAGTGATTTTCCTAAAGAGCAGATCTTGCCTCTCCCATCCCTGACCCTTTCTCTAGCTAACTTCTCCTGCCCTAGAAAGCCCTGGGAGTTATCCAAGACAGGATTGCTGTCCCTTACAGCATTTTCATATAGGCTCCCGGAGCAGATTCAACAATTTATAAGGGAAAAGTAGGCAGCTTGAGGGGACAAACAGCCAGGGAAGAAAATGGAAGGACCCTGTGGCTGAAAGCTCATGAGGGTGATACACACAGGCTTCCTGATCCCCAAGTTCACCTGTTTGGCATCATGGACAAACTTGTCAAGGCCTTCTTGTGCCCTGCTGACCCTGAGGTGCCAGGATAGAACAAAAAACACAAGGCCAGGATCCCAGGCCTGGGACGCTCACCCTGCATATAGGGCTCCTCCATGTCTGAATCAGTGGTGGTGGTGTTCTCTTGCTGCGGGAGTTTCTCAGGCAAAAGCCCTTGTGCATACTTCTTCTTAAGGTTCCCCACCAGCAGGGACGAACGTCCCACCTAAAGGATGAGAGACGGGACTTGGCAGATTAGGAGAGCCATTCTCATCAAGGTAAAGTGTGCCAAACACTAGCCACTCCCTGTAGCACTCCCAGTAGCAGGTCTCAGTTGGTGCCAGTGTTCTTAGCTGGAGGCATCCCCCTGGTTCTTGAACCCACAAAGCAGAATACCAAACAGGGGAGGATGACTCGTAACAGGAACCAATAACTGGCTCGAGATGCTAAGAATGCGCCCACCCTTAGAGATGCCCAAGGAGCACAAGCTCCTTCTTTTTTCCTTTGCATGAAGAGCATACAAGTAGGACTGAGAGGTGGCAAGAGAAACAAACCATGGCAGTCAGCTGAGGCTCAAAGGGGCTGTCTTGATGATTACTCTTTTCCCAGCCCTGTTCCCAAAGGCCAGGGAGGAAAAAGGGAGAAGAAAATGGAAAGACAGTCACAGAGGCAAATGGCCACCCCAAGGGCTGCGAGGACGCTAGCCCAGTCTTCATTTCAGCTATTCTTCCTCTGACATGTAGAACGTGGTTTGAAAATGCAACCATACAAATGGTCAAATCACACAGTGCTTAGATCCAGGGGAATGAATGGTGGGCTAAACAACGCTCTCAGATGCTACTCTTCGAAGCTTAGTTGGTTTCCCCTGAATCAGGTGTTGCCTAGTAAGACCAGGTTATGGAAGGACATTCTGGTCCAACCAGACAGGGTAGGGCAGTCCAGGGCTGGGCCATGTATACCCACTCCATTCCTGGTCTACAATACCCTGCAGCTGAGTGCAAAATGCATTATCTTTTATCATCCTTCCGAGTCGTCAGCTCCTCTATCTCTAGATTATATGCAAGATGTCTACTGTTAATGTTAATCAATGTTGCCAGATCTACAGTAGAAAAGCAGATTGATATCTCTAGGGGCTGGTGGAAATGTCTCTGGTGACCAGAGTTCCTACAACTGAAAGGGGTGCTAAAACACTCAGGGCTTTGAGTCCCTTCAGCCTGTAAAGCAAACATGAAGTAGAAGAACTATCTCTTGTGAAGTCCCTCAAACCAGTTCCTCCAGTTTCCCTGTGATTTTTTTGTTGTTCAAAGAAGCTACTTTTTTAGTCTTCTATATTTTGGAGTCTATAGTTGGGACAAAGATATAGATACAAAAAGAACCGTAGAGGTCATCTAATCTAGCCCTCTAATTTTACAGATGAGAAAATTGGGGTCAAGGGAGGGTAGGTGACTGACTGACCCAAGGACAAACAGGTAGTCAATGAAGGAGACAGGATCTGAATCAATGCCCTGACTTCCAATTCAACCCAGCTTCCACTGGACCAACAAGTTCTGCCCTTCACAGGGCTTCTCGTTGCTACAGAGCACTTCTACTGGTCCTCTCAATTCCACTGTCTCCATAAGTCTTCTGAAAGCCCCTGCTTTGGAAGAGGGCCTTTCAGGGACCCTGGAGTCCTTCCATACCAGTGCTGACATTAGCTACTGCCTGATCACATTACATGGCTCTTCTTTCAAACTCTAACTTATGCAGACAATGAGAAAGAATTTGCTTCTACCAAGGTTCCTCTTGCTCTTCAGTTAGTGTGCTTTCTCATCTGAATTCACATTCTTAGGTGAACAAATTTAAGCATCATGGGAATAACAGTCATACTACTGACTCTCATGTTGGTACTGGACAGGAGGTGTTTGAATCCAAAGAATAATATTGTGCCTCAACTTCTAGAAAGCTCCTTTTCACAGGTTTGATCATGTTGCAATAGTCAAGAGATGCCTCTCTGACCAGAAACTGTGGCTTTCCTAGGGAACTTGCTAATTCATTTAGGTCCACTGAGCCATTTTGGATCTGGGTGAATACTTACTTGGTCCTGGAAAGAAATGGGCTTTTAAGACATGGTACAAAGTGAGGAGGAATGGTTAGTATATTCAAGATTTTGCATGGAATTGTTAAAAAAATTAATACACATCCAAAATAAACTTTTTTTGAAAAAGGGGAAAAGAAGTAGTCCGTACCGGGAAAGGCTCCGCCCCCTCCTGGATCACAAACCCTTCGATAACATGCGTCAGGATTTGGGGTTTCACAATGGCCTGTGGTGGTTTATTCTCACCATTCTGGGGGGCAGTGCCAGTGATGCTGGAGGCAGAATTTCCGTTCCCTGAGGTCATGCCGGGGCTGCTGAGGTCGTTCAGTGCATAAACAATGCCCTTACCTGTCTCTGTAGCAGGGGAAATATGAAGACACAAGAAGGATGGATCAGAACCAGAGACCCAGACAGAGATGCACATGGGGCAGTTGGATCAAAGGGAAACAATCTGACAAAAATGTGCCTGGACAAGAGGACTAGACTATCTCCTAAGCAGTAACAGGCACCCTCATTCATACATACCTAAAAAGGGAGGTTGTCAACTATGAAGTTCTCCAACACCACTTGAAAATTAGCCCTATTAGAAGCCCTGTGCTCACAATGCTTTAAATGGGTTACACAAACATGGTAACAGTCTTGTGGGAGACTGTAATCTGGGACGGTCAACATCAACTTATAGAAATAAGTACGTAAACCATTCTGATCAACAGGGAACATGTAACCAACCTAGACACAGTGACAACCCAAACCGTGATCTGGCCAAAGTTCCTACCAAATCCACTGCTTTCCACAGACTCTTCCCATTATTAATCTCAAAGGACTTTCATCTTTCTGCAAAATGCTACTTTCATGACCATTAGTTTTCTATGGATTCTCATCCATTGCTCAAGTGAACCAGAGAAGAACAAAATCCTAGAGAGTTGGAAAGAAACTTAAGAATTTATGCTAGGGGTCCATAACCTGGTGGTCCTGAGGGGGTATCTGGATGGATTCAGAAGGTCCATGAACTTAGTTGGTGAAAAAATCTTACATTTTTATTTCTTCTAACCTTTTGTTTGCTTCGTAATTCTATGCTTTTAAAAACATGACAAATAGTCATCAGGCTTTTCCAGACTGCCCAAGGGGTCTGGGACACAATAAGGTTCAGGAACTCTCATCTAGTCTAAAAATTCTGGTGAGATGAATCTCATAAGCCCAACAAGTGACATCGTGCCTCCACTCTCCCTCAAATCTTACCTCAACTATTTCCTGCGAATTTTTTATTTTAAAGACAACCAACTCCACCTCCAAACCCACCCTATTTCTAATCAACACATATTTGGGAACCATCTACTACGTACAAGAAAGAATAGATTAAAAAACAAAACAGGACAGTTCTTCCCTTAGGGAGCATACCAAAATTCTAGATTAGCACTGATGCAGGCTCATCTAAATACTCCTACTATTCCTATGTTGGAAAGTAGCTTAGTAAATGTCAAATAACTATAATGGAGGGAAGGGGGGGCCACTGAAATCAAATGAAATGAAATCAAGTTTTAAAGGTATTGTACAACTTTTTACAAAAGCAAAAAAAAAACCTACTTAAGACAGAATAAAGACCTAAGTTATCATCACAGAGCAGAAATTATTAATTTCAAATTATGTAGCCCTAATACTTACTATGATGTAGAAAAGTCGAAGGCCTACTTTGACTGAATGCCAGTATTCTCAATCCTTTACTACAAGCATTTGGCTGTAACATAAGCAGCCAGCAACCATCTCTTTCTAAAATATGATCAAATTCAGGGTTAAAGGGGAATTAGCCAAGAAGAAGTTTTTGCTGATGAGATTTCTAAAGGTCACATCAATGAATTTACAAAAGTTAGTCTGGATTCCTTTAAGAATATAGAAATGGTAACAATCTAGCTTTTAGGAATAGTAATTCCCACTGCAGCATATTTTTCTTCTGGTACTATTTTACATCAGAGAATTATTTAGAAATCCAAAAAAATACCTCTCTTCATAGTATTTTAAGTTTCTCATGCTGATACAGAATTCAAAGCCCTATACTTTGCAAAAGCTGCCATGTCATTTAATTATAATAGGCCAAGGAAAAATACTGAGAATACAAAATCTGGTAGCAGTTTTTGTAACGGCTGTATTTTGGACTGCTGTCCAAATACATCCTGGCAAAATTATCTTCTTAAACTAATTGATGAGTGACTTGAACTGGAAATGGGTCATCTCACAATGACTTCAGAAATTTCTGCTTCAATGAACGTGACAAACAGAAATAAATCTGAAAGAACATCAGTGGCAAAAGCATTGTTTTTGAGCTGTAAGGGCGCAATTTTGAATATAAGCTCCACAACATACTCTATGTGTGATCTTTGGCAAGTTACAGAACAGCCCTCCCTCTCTCTCTACCTTAATTTTCCTATCAGCAAAATGGGGGCTAACTAACCTTTAAGGTCCATCTCAAAAGCCTCTAAACTTGCAAAAACAAGCAACAACTTTAAAATAAAAAATGAGTCCTGCTACATCTATTTCCAAATTGAGTCTTCCTGTCTAATGGTTTAAATCATCTCTCCCTATTACAAACACTGACTGACACACTCCCAACACTCACTACTTTGGGCAGAACCTACCTGCCTCCCTTAACAGTTTCCTTTAACCTTGTTAAAACTCCTATATTCCTGTCATCTTTCAGCTCATATGTAAGTCATTAAGTTGTTCATTAGGGATATGAAAAATTTTAAATCTCAGTCATAAGAATAGCTAACATTGTATATAGCACTCACTGTGTGCTTGACACTGTGCTGAACATTTTACAATTTATCTCATTTGGTCCTCACAATAACCCTGCAAGGTAGATGGTATTATCCGCATTTTACATTGAGGAAACTGAGGCAAACCAAGGTTAAGTAACTTGCCTAGGGCCACACCATTAATGTCTGAGTCCTGCTTTGAACTCAGGAGTGCCTGAGTCCAGGTCTGTTGCTCTGTCCTTGGTGCCACCTGGTTATCTTAGTAGAGGGTAAGTAGGTGGGAGAATAATTTCCAATGCCACATTCTCTACTCGACCCAACACTGGCACAAAGTTGAGGGTTGTGTGATCTAATCCTGGCTACTCCACTTACTAGATTTGTGGCAGTAAGGCAAATCCTTCCTATCTGGGCCTAAATCTCTATTTCTGTACAAGGATGGGAATGTCTCTAAGGTCCCTCCCAGCTTTCATATTTGAGGATGCTAGGATTCCATGGCTAACGGTAGTTTTTCCTTTACCCTTGGCAAAGGTAGAATTTTAGCTCTGGAGAGTAGAAAAGCCAAGGACTCTTGGGCTGGCCCTGTCTGGAGAGAAAAAAGCCACTCCACTCTGACTTTTCAGACCTTAAACAACACAAACCTCAAGGGACTATGAAAAAGTGCCTTTCATGCATTCTCTTGACCCTTACAATCTCAGGAAGAACACTAATATTACTACCTCCATTTTACAGATAAGAAACCCTCAGGCTGAGAGTTAAGTGGCTAGACATGGTCACGCAGCTAGCAAGGGCTGAAGGACAGATTTGAACCTAGGTTCTAAAATACTACTACTGAGCAATATACCACGACAGTGTCATGATACGGCCAGGGAATATTTCATGGTCTATCAAAGTCTGGAGCTGCTTTTCTGTGTGGTCACCCTGGAGGTCAATTCCTTACCTGTTCTAATAAAGGTAGCTGGGCTATTTCTGGGATAACCAAATACAACTCTGCCCTGTGACAAGCTCAGCATAATGAGATTACATCAAGATCTTTCCCAGGCCTCCCAATCTGTTCCAAGGACAAAGTCCTGCTGTCATATATTAGTAGAAAAGAAACACACTGAAGTCAGACCTGCTCTACCGGTCCTCAGTAGTCTAAAATCAGGAGCAAGGAGAGTACCAGATGTGGATCCAGAGGGCCTGGAAATCCCTGCTCTAACATATAATACTACGCAACCACTTGCAAATCACTTAATCACTCTAAGTAGTGTCCTCAACTACAAAACAAAGAGGCCGGAGTAGATGACCCCGGAGGTCCCTAGGTGCCTCTAATCTGTCTGATCAGGTCAGTGCCTTGAGGAATTTTCTTAGTAAGCAGTGGAGTTGTACAGGCACTGCCTAAGTAATGCCCTGAATATGGCATGGGAAATAGGATAGGAAAGAAGTAAGCCAAGCTTCAGGCTTAGGTACACGGTATCTTCTTGGGGGTGGGGAATGGTCAGGGATCTATCTTACAGCAGGAGAGAGCCAGTATCCTAATACCAAATCAGGATGTCTCTAGGGAGATTATATAATACATGCCCTGCTCCAAATTCCATCCTCATTCTGCCAATATAAGACTGACTTTTCTTGACAACTCTTTCTCCAAGTTTTTATTTCTCCAAATGAAAAAGAGGAAAGACAGCTCTTGCTAGAGCATAACAAAACAGGTACTTGAAGCCCATCGTTACCAATTGTACCATGCTTGGCTTTCCCCAGGGCCTGTTAATGTCTGAACATGGCACTTGGCACTGGCTGATGTTTGCAAAGCACTTTCCAAAGCCAGAATGATTTAGAGGCTGTTAGAACTGGTGCCGGCCTCCACCAGCAGGGCATCTTTAGGCATCTGTCTACTGCAGACATCCTGTGAATCAGAGATGCCTGCTGCTGCTCTGCTTCTCTCCCTGCAGTGTGGAGTTGGAAGTCAGAAGTGAGCCCCCTAAAGCTCCATACCTCCTCACTGCACGTTTACAGTCATTCCATTCGTCAGAAGCCAGTAGGTGTCACTGCCTCCAAGCTCCAAAGCTATGCAGCACACAGGGCTAAGACTAAGTCCCACCAAAAAACATGCCACCTCAGAACCCGGGCTGAAGGAGACTTCAGTGGAGTTTAGGAGGCAGTGTTTATATGGTGGAGAGTGCTAAACTTAAGGGGCAAGAAACCCCTGTAATAATTTCATGGCAAGGTGTTTAACCTCTCCAAGTTCTGGGGATAGTAATACTGGCACTACCTACCTAATGGGGTTACAGTAAGAAAAGAGCTTTGCAAACTCTAAACCGTGGGTTATTACCATAGAATTAGAAGTGATTAAGTGTGCTGAGAGGTGATAACTGACAGTTGAGACAGTGATAATGTCTCCTCCTAAGTCACCTTGCAATGGGTTTCAGTACCGACGTTAGCTTGGGGGGGGTGGCGCTTCTGATTGTACCAAAGCATACTACCAATGAAATAAGCTACTGGGCAATGTCTCATTCCAGAGAAGCTGGGAAAGGATCCAGATTTCCCATTCTACTCCTCCCTCAGAGAATAGAAAGCACCACTCAGACAGATGCAAAATACCAGTTGAAGGAGAACATCCTCCCCTGACTTGCTCTAGTTCTGGCTCTCACTTTTGTAGGTCACAAGACTAGCTCCATCTTCTGACTTAAAAGGCTTCTTGAAGCCCTTGTTAGGCTAGAGGTAGGGGCAAGACAGATAATGCGATCAACAAGAGACACTATAAGGAGGCATAATAGGGATCGTTTGCCTGGAGCTGACTGTTCAAGTGATAAAACAAGGCCCCTGTGTAGGGCACAGAGCTCACTCACCGTTCTTGGCCCTCAAGACATGTCCCTGCATCTCAGCTGAGCTAGCTTATTCACACATGGACAAGAAAAGTGACAGTGAAAATTCCCAAGTAACTGTCATATAGCCTAATCTTAAGTAGGGCCCCTGCAAAGTGATTCATGTACTGAAACCACACAGGGAGGAATGGCTGGTGTGCTCTGTGGCCAACAGGGAGGTGCTGTGTGCTCCTCCACAGGAGTAGAGGGTGGCCTTTCTACCTCCATGAGTTGAAATGGTAAAAGATATGGGCTAGTAATGCCCAGGCATCAGAAAAAGGGACTGAGATTATAGTTCACTAAACACTGAATACTTCTCTTTTCTCTGAGTCAGACCTTCCTCAACTATAAAATGAAGAATCTCTAAAAAGATAATCTCCTAAAGTCTCTTCCAAGACCCACCATTCTAAGAGGATTCTCTGCGTCTGTTCAGAAGGGCCCCCAGGCACGGGTACACCCCCAGGATCTGTCTTGGGCCATATTTTAGTCTTTCTACACCAAAGGTTCTTAACTGGGGGCCCACAGATATATTTCACGAATCTGTGAACTTAGATGGGAAAAAAAAAGGACACCAATGGTGTTATCAATTCTCAGGAAGGCTTTATAATCATCTCTGTATGTTCTCCAATCCTGTGTCTTCCGAGCTCCTCCAACACCAAATGCCTTTTGGACACCTCCCCCTGGATATCCTACAGACATCTCAAATTCCCAAGAGCCCCACTGGAACTCATTCACTTTCTAAACTTGTCTCTCTTTCAAATGTTCCTATTCTTACCAAGGACAAACCATTCTTCTAGTCACCCAGGGTCATAACTTTGGAATCGCCCTCTCCACTTATCTCCCTCACTTAACTCCGGCAATTGCAAATTGTTGTGCACAGGCCTGAACACCTTGCCCTCTCTTTACTGACCCCGTCACCACCACTTCAAGCCTTTAGAACTTCTCCTCTGGCCTACTGACAAGTAATTGGGGAAGGAGAGATTAGGAACTCCCCCTTACTCTGGTCCACACAACTGTCAAATGCATCTGGATGCTTCCTAAAGGAAAGGTGAGGCAATCTCACTCCCTTGCTTGAGATGCTTCTATGGTTCCCTATTATGTGTAAGATAAAACACAAACAGCAGTTTTATATTGAAAGCTCTTCTCAGTCTGGCACCAGCCTCTATTTTCCCTCATGTACTTTCAGCCAAACTAACCTACTGCAGTTCCCCACACATGGCATTCTATCCCTTCCTCCTCACCTTTGAAAGCACTGTTCCCCAGGCCTTGAGATGCTTTCACCTCTTCCTACTGCAATCCTTCTCCTTCAAAGTCAAACTCCAGGGCCACCTCCCCTAAGAAAGCTTTCCTCATCCGCCCCAGGTGTCAGCGTGTCCTATGTTACTATGTATTTTGTATTTCAACGTCCTAATGATCCTCTAGGCAGGGGTACTTGCTTGCTGAATGGAGCTCAGTTGCTCCTATTTCTGGCCTGGCAAAGCAGAGTGAGTCTACTCTTTCTTCCATGTAAGAGCCCTTCAAATGAATCACTTTGACCCTAAGACTTTTCCTCTTCAAAGAGGTTCTAGTTCCAGCAATGACACTACCTACCACAGCTCAGAAAGGCTTGATAATATTAGTATCCACAGGAAATTGTATTAGTTTGAGGTTCTGTCCAATTATCAGGGAAGATGGAGTCTGAGTGAGATACCTGTAGGGGTAAGGCTAAGGTCTGCTACAGATGTGGGGAACAGGGTCTTCCATCTATAGCCACAGTGATTGGGGAAGGGCTCAGGAAAAAAACAGTCTGGACAAGGACCTTTACGTCTCAATTTTAGGTTTTAGGCAAAGCGATTAAATCTTCTAAGATAAAAAACCCAAGGTTACCATCTAGAGGCAGACTGGGTGCCTCTAGAGGGTGGTGTGAGGCTTCACTTAAGAGAACTGGGTCCAGTGATTCGAAAGAGAGGCTTTGTATGGTGAGTGCTGCAGTGCCATATCAGCCTACTCCCCCCCCCGCCCCCCAACCAGTCCTGATTTAAGGAAACTCAGCTGAGTGTTATTTGCCTCAGGATTTGAATATGAAGGAACAACATCTTCAGAAGTACAGTCCCCAAGGTGCTGATCTCAGTTCTTCTGATAGGACGGAGGGACTGAAGTCCCTGTACTTTATCCTCCACTATTCAAAGATACTTTTAAAACATTCTACTAAGACAGTTATTAGTGTGATGAAAGGGAGAGGGGCAACCCACACAAGAGTTTAAGTCATATATATATATATATGTGAGCTATCATTTACCATTTTGCCTGTGACCAAGTGGATAGCCACTCTGAGGCATCCTGTCTGCAGGGAGTACCTAAGAGATGCTGCCATTACCAAATCACTCCTAGAACTCACAGATAGCTGTCCACTGAAACAAAGCTGGCTTGCACAGCCTTCATCATGAAAGGGAAGAAATGTTTAACATCTTTAAAGCCCTAAATAACTTACTCCAATGCTACTTGGTTATTACGAAAAAAATTCTTTGATCAGAATTAAGGGCTGAAGCTTTGTATCCAGTAATCTTAAAAGCTCTGGAGGTGCTTCCAAGATAAGGGGAGCTGGTTCACCAAGCCAGCCAACGTGGAGAGAATCAGAGGCCCCAATGCCAGCAGTCAGAGCTCTGCCTTTCCAGGCAAGAAAGCTGCCCCCCTTCCCCCAATTACCATACAGCTGCCTTTCCTGCTGCCCCTCAGGGCACAGGGAAAGGGAATGAAGAGCTGCCCATGGGACTCTCCTGATGAAGGGTGGACCAGCCAAACTGTAAGCAGTGAAGGTTTTCAGGCTTCTGTATGTACCAAAGATAGAAGAAATCAGTGGGGTGAACAAACCCCCTCCATGTGCTGGTCAGAACAAGGAGAGCAAAGGAGGGCTTCCAAACAGCTGCAGACTGCTTCCTGCCACAGCTTCAGCACTAAAATTGGGGCTTTCGCCCCTAACTGCAGTGTCCCCTCTTCCCCCACTCCCCTGGTCAAACTTGGTAACAACAATAGCAGAGGGTATTATTGGAGTGATGGGCAAAAGCAAAGCAAAGCACCATCCTAGCTGCAGGAAGACTGGGGAAGTAATTCACAAAAATACACTGACTTTCCAACTGAGACTGACGGCATGAAACTCACTGATGTTCACAAGGGAGGCTTTTAGCTCTTTTCCTAAGATGTGGCCAGCAGTGCTTTGGGGAACCAAGGTCCTCATTTTTATAACACTTTTCATAACACTTCACAAAACACTATCCTCACAATGGTCCAAACTTATTCTGATCTTCAGCTGAGGAAACTGAGGTTCCAAGATTAGGTGGCTTGCCATCTGGCTTCAGATCTGCCTTTAGATCTGATGATCTTTCTACTACAGCGCTTGGCATAGAAGCAAGCCTTTAATAAACGCTCTTTATTGAACATGCTGGGCTGAGGCCCCGGACAAAGACAGATTAGTCTTCCAGAGGCTGCCCAATGGAGAGAACTGGGCTGCGTACCAGGGAGCCAGCATCACTGTGATCCAAGTAAACAGGCCTCTGTCTGGGATCACAGAGCGGCAAGGGGTCACTCACTTTACAGATGGGAGCAATGAGACCTGAAATGTTAAGGGATTTGAACCCAAACCCTCTGCTTTCAAATCTGCCAGTTCTTTTCATTGAACTATGCACCATCTACCATCCAAACCTTCCTATTCTGATTTTATTGCTAGTCTTTTCCTTTCTTTTGGGACTCATATTGCAGAGAGCTTTCCATTCTGATTGGTAGATTATAATGCAATCACTCCTGCCATGAGAATAAACCCAAGAAAGGTTCAACTCAAATCATTCACTCATTGAACATTTACTGGCTACCTAACAGACACAGACAGACAGATAGACACACACACACACAGACCTACACACCCTTTCCCTCTCCCTGAATAGGTGGAAGGGGACTTTCATTCTGAGAAAACAAAGGCTGAGAACAAATAACACTTTTATAAATGGGACAGAAGGTGGGCATGGCACTGTGGATCTTGAAATTCCAAACTGGCAAGCCTTTTGCTTTTTCAACTAGTTTGAAACAGCGTAGTTTGTTTCAAATGGGCTACTTTACACAACCAACAAACTCTGACAACTCACTGCCTTTTCAAGGTGGTACAACCTGAAAAAAGAGCTTCAAAGGGTTTCCATAAATTCACTGCTGATAGTATCGTCCCAAGAATGCTAGGGATGTTCAGGATATACATATAATATTCGAAGTTGATGTCATGATGTCATCCTCACCTATAACACATTTCGTGAAGCAAGAACATTAGCCAAGATGAATCTGACTTAACCCAGGATAGAGTAGATGCTATTAGCTTAGGATTCAGTGAGTGGTCTCTAGAGTCACGTCTCTGGAAAATACTGGCCTTGCAAATAGACTTAAAGATAACCTCTGTTCCCTAGAAACACTTTCCTCCCTCCCCCTTCTTTCCCATAATTGTTTTCTCACTAAGCTCTAAGCCTACACTGCCTCCCCTCTAGGCTATTGGTGGAAGACTAATAACGATGATAGAAAAGAGGTTTCTCGGTGGATGTGCCCCCAAAGTGGACCAGAAAATGTTTTCCCCAAAATTAATCTTTAGAAATTTAAATTCCCTTAAGTAGCTTGTAAGAAATACATGTTAATATTGCTAAACTTAAGGTATGCCAAAATTTAAGACAGGGTGATTGAAACTTCGAATTATACAGTAAGACTACGAAATCTATTAAATTTTTTTTTTAGAAAAATGGTCTGAAAAATAACTCTCAAGAGGTCATGAAATCTACAACTTACTTTTGCCAACATATGTTCAACATACCAGAGTCCTTAACTGCTGGACAAGAGCTGACTATGGCCCCAACATTCAACAATCACCTCTTCTTAAGGAGCAGCACAACCAGTAAAGCTGTCCAAATTTCTTATCTACCTGGATTCATCTGAGAAAATGAAAGTGCTAATTTAGCTTCTATGTTTTCTTATTTCCGAGTGATTCAGTCTAAATTTACAAATCATTTAAAGTGAACCTAAAAAGAATGCTCTTCTTCCTTTACTAATCTATGAATAAATTGAAAGAATATGGTTTGCTGCATAACCCAGTATTATATTTTTCATGTTGATCTAGCTAAAAGAATTATCTAAGTTTAAAACTGAACAAATATGCCTGATCATACAGTGAATGTTTTACTGTATCATAAATATGTGGTGATCTGTGTATAAGTCTTTATTAACTGGAATAATTTACAATCACATTAAACAATGAAATTTACCACACAGAGTAGCTGTTGAAGAAAATCCTAAATACCTAAATTTCTTATTACAGCTAAGTAAAGAAAAATGTTTTCTAATGTTTTTCTAATTTTGTTTTTCTAACATTTTGTCTAAAATGTTTTCTAATTTGAGGGTTCACTGATTGATAGTTATTTCTAATGAATTAGGGTGAAAAAATTCCCTGAAGAGCCACGATTAATCTGCTGAATTGGTAAATCCACTTCCCCAATGACTCCACAAATACCTGCCTCAATTACTACTAGCAAAGTATCCAAAAGCAGTAGTTTTCTGATGTAACTGTGAATTCAACTTGAAGACAGACCAAAATAGAACACTACTTCAAAACATGTGATGTGAATTGCCTTAAAAGGTACCTGTCTGAACTGTGATGCACATGTAATAAAGCTTTATCAAACAAGAATACAATTTTTATAGAAATAAAAATGCTTAAATCTTCCCAACTGGTTCCCTAAGTTTAAACTTCAATTAGAAGTCAGGAAAGAAATTTAATTAAAACCAAATCTCCGTAGGACCCCTTTCACTAAAGTGCTTAATCCTGAACTTCTGTAAATAAAGTGCTAAAGGGGATTACTACCCGACTAGCAAAGAGAGAGTACCTGCACATCCCAAAATTGAGGGGACAAGAAGATGGCAGTTAGTATTTCCATAATCTTTCTGCCACTCGAGTACTAGGTCCTTGGAGAAGTGAATAGGCAGGCCCTAGAGTGAAGACTGCTGCAAGACAGTCACATGGCACTTCCTGACCACCACTGGGAAGCCTGTAGTGTCCCGTTAGTCAAAGTTCTCCTACTGGCAGGGAACTCTCCTCTCTGTTTTCCAGTTGAGAACATAGGCACAAAACCGATGGAATGTAGGTACACAGCACCATTTTGAAAGGTTCCCTATTCCTGTGTCCCTATTGCCAATGCCAGCACAGGTATTTGTGTGTTAAGTCTACAAGAGAGGCCTTTTGAGGGGGAAGGCCCAGTCAGCATAGGCCTTCTGCAGTGGTTTGAACACTGAACATTTTACAAAATATTAACCTGCCTACATTCAGACTCACCCAAGGAAGGGATGAAAACTCCATGATCATGATCACTGAGCCATGTAGCAGTACAGCCAGAATGGTAACTATCTACCCTCTAGATACCCAGATTTTGGGGGCCTGGTGATTGGGAATGCCTACTACTAGGAGGATGGGTAGGTGTGGCCAGTCTGGGTTGTGATCCAGTGATTGTGGCTTTAGAAGAAAGGTCTGATGTATACTCCTAACGAAGAAAGGCACATTTCAGACAAAAGAGAACCAATGTGCCATTCTCTGAAACACACAGGATAAATAAAAGACAGTCACATATGTTTATCCAATGGCAGGGAGAACTACAATTCTTCATAGGATCTAGCCTCTTAATTAGCCCACTCTCCTTTTGAAAATATCAGAATCATGGGATTCAAAGTAGCTGAGACATGAAATGATTAAAGCAGGAAAAAGGATGTGGCTTGAGAAAGAGTAGATTCTGGGGCTGAGCCAGAGTCAGAAACAGACAGTCATGGGGGAGGGGGTGGGAAAAGGGAGAGGGTTGGAAGAGCTGAATAATTAGAAAGGGAAAATGTGAGTAAACTCAACTTCACTTGAAAAGTTAATGTATTAATAAGAAGCCATGAAAAAAATCAAGGGCTTGAATTTAGGAAACAAAGTATGCCTTTAAGGAGTAGCTCGTTTCCAATCAATTATGGTAATGAGGTTTTGTGTTAAATTCAATAAATTATATCTACAATTTTTCTAAAAAAAACAAAACAAAAACCAAACCCCTGATGTAGGAAGTGATAGCTTAGAAGAGTCAGCTGTGAGGTGAAGAACTCCTCACTGAAATATAAAGGAACAAATGTCTGAGGTAACCTGAAGCGAAGGGAATCTGTGGGGACAGATGGAAGAGAGGGATGGAGCTTCTTTGCTAGTTAACAGCAAGTACAAGTGGGAGGAGTAAATAGCATGTCCTGAACAAAAGTATGAAGGGAAACCAGGACCGGAAAGGGAAAGAAAGGTCAGTGAGTCAAGAGTCCAGGAGAAGGAGGAGAGGACTGGGGATTCTATTCTGAAGCATCTCACCTAAAGAAGCAGTGATAAGAGGTAGATGAGCATCCCAAGAGAAAAAGGAAAGTGACTGCAGAACGGCATCTACTTACCCGGAAGGCCACCTACCTTCTCAAGAGCAAGGACAGAGAATAAAGTAGTGGGCTGTATCCAAGGAATAACTGGAAACAGTTCTTTGGCAGGTACTGCCCACCAGAGTTTACATGACAAGAAGGTGCCTGGGATAGGTGGATGCCCAAAGGGGCAACAATAAGGTGCAAATTCCTAGAGGTTGGGGGCCTGTAATTTACTCCCTTTCGCAGTTAGTGGGTCCTCCACAAATATCTTCATCACTAAGTGAAGCTTACTTAAAAGTTCTTGCCCCATGTCTTTTGGGACTGGAATTTAAGAATGAGTTGGCAGTGGAAAATACAAATATTTATCAGCTCATTCCCAGAGGCTAACATTTCTGGATAACATAACTAAGTAGGTATGTTAGTGGGAGAGGAGGCAGGTCTTTTTACTTCTTAACTAAGAAAAGAAATTCCTTCTCCAGAGCCTGGAGTGAAATCAGTGCTGTGGTGAACCTCACCTGTGACTTAAATACAGTCAAATATTTGTCTGTACTGGAGTACTCGAAGAGATGGTTAAGGGCAGAAGACATGGGTCCTGGAAAAGAGGATTTTCCTGACTCATTAGTCTGCCATTTTTATTTTTAACCAGAAAGCCTGGCAGTCCCTGTATTTTAGCTGACCCAGGAAGAGAAGAAAATCCCACAGTAATTCTAATTAGATTTCAGATTACCCAGTGGTGCTCTAGCACCAAACGGCTGGACAAGGCAAAGGCAGCGTAGCCTGGTCCAGGAGACACCCCGCCCCCACCCCCGCAAAAAACAAGTCCAGATGAAGGCAGGGTGGACAGGGAAAAGAACCTGGAGGTGCAGAGAGGAAAGGGACGGAGAAGGCAAAAAATGCAGGCAGTCCCTCAGATCGTGGGTGAAGTGAATGCTAGCAGTCATACGGGCTGCGGGAGGAGAGCTGGGCTACGAAAACTGAAAGTGAACGTCAGACACCTCGGCAGGGACCGTGGGGGTCCCCGAAACGAAAGGCTCTAGGCGGAAGAAAGCAGGACCACCAGGGTTCAGTCCCAGGCACAGCTCCCTCTCCTCACGGGCTTCCGAGGAGGTCTCGGGCCAGTTATTTCCCTTCTCCGGATTTCGGTTCACTGGCCGGGAGGGGCCGAGCACCCTCCTTAAAAATTAAAAACAGACAAAAGATGCGGGAGCGCGGCCGCAGCAGGGACGCAGCGTCCAGCCGCCAGCAGCCTCCCAGCCCCCAGAGTTCGCTCCGGTTCCTAAAAGTGTCCAGCCTTCTGCTGGCCGGGGGCAGGGGGCAGGACGCCCGAGAAACGGAGCCCGCACAGGGAAAGCCCCCCAAGCTCACGGCCATCCCCGCCCGGCGGCCCCATTCCGGGGAGGCTCAGAGACACCTCGACCCAGGCAAGCGGAGCTGGCCCGCAGCGGGGCCGGCCCGAGACCCTCGGCTCCCACCCCCGTGGACCAGAGGAGGAAACTGAGGTCGAAGGGCTTGGGCAGGCCACAGTCGCTCCCGGAGCCGGGCGGGGCTCCGGGCCCGGGGGAGGCGGCGGAGGCCGGACCCGGCCGGCGGGGAGTAGGCCGGGGCCGGGGCGGTGCCCGCGTGAGCCCGGGTCGCTGGGCGGGGGGGGGGGGGGGGAGCGCGGAGCCGGCCCCGCCGAACCTCCCCAGGGGCCGCCCCGCCCGCCCGGCCCGCGCTCCCGCCCCGGGCACTGACCTGTCCGGGGGCCCGGCCGCGCGGGGCCGGGCCGGGCGGGGCCTACGCAGCCCCGGGGCCGGGCGCCGCCTCACGCGGCCGCCGGGAGCCTCCGAGCCGGGGCCCGGGGCCGCCGCGGCGCATCCGACCCTGCGGGCCCAGCGGCGGGGGCGGGGGCAGGTCCGGGCCAGAGGACGCCGGGGATGCGGGTCCGGGCTGAGCGCCGCGCGGGGAGAGGCGGCCAGCGGCGGGCGCACCAGGGCTGCAGCCGCCGCGGAGACAATGCGGTGCGTCCGGGCCCGGCTCCCGCGGCCGCCTCCGCCAGGGGGAGGAGCCGGGGGGGAGGAGCGGGGGCGGGGCTGCGGGGGAAGTGGGGAGGGAGGGGCTGCAGGGCGAGGCTGCGGGGGAGGTGGGGAGGAGGGACTGCGGAAAAGAGGGCTGCAGGGGCAGGGGGAGGAGCTACGGGGCGAGGGGAGGAAAAGGAGGCGGAGCGGAAGGTTAGAGAGGAGAGACGGAGGAGAGGAGGGGCTAAGTAAGTGGGTGGCAAGAATGCGGAGGAGGGGCAGGAGCTCGGGAAAGAACCGAGGGGGAGGGGAGGACAAGCAGGGAGGGGCGGGCTGCTGGGCAGGGCAGAGGCTGGGAGAGGCGAAGCCTGCACTCCCGAGGTGCCAGCCTGGGTTGCCCCTCATTTCAAGGGCAGAGCCCGAGGCTCGTCCTGAAGACTAGGGCATGGGAGGAAAGGAGAAAGGCACGTAATAGCCAGGAGGAGAGCGAAGACGCCGGCGCCCAAACCTAAGGGCCTGCACAGGAGGCATCTCTGGCCGGGGCGGCGACACGGATTGCGAGTCACCTGGGGCAAGTGTCCCCCTCCTTTGTAAAATAGGAATCCTTATCCTTGTAATTACCGACTTTCTGGGGTGTCATACAAACACGTGAACTAGCATGATGAGGAGCAAACTCCCGAGGCCTGAACGAGAAGAGACCCCGCAGTAAGGAGGGGGCCGAAAGATCTCCTAAGGGCCCCCCCCCACGAGTGCCCCCTCCTCCCTCCCAGACAGCCCTCACGTCCACGGGACTGCACCCAGACTCCTGGGGGCCAGGAGGGGCCCTCCTCGGAGTTGCCCCTCACCAGTTTCCCCAGTCTCTGGCTCAGGTTTCTCCGCTAGCGTAACCGGAGGTTAGAGCACTAGTTTTCTGTGAAGCTCTTAGAGAACCGAAAGGAGAAAGGGTTGGGGAAGGGGCTTTGAGCCCTCTTCTCCCCCTTCAGTTTCCCCAAGTTCCGCTCCAACCACGCGTAGCCTGGCGCTGGCTCCGAAGGCCACCACCTGAATGCCATGTTCACAACACAAGTTCACTCCAGTCCGTCACACTCAAAGTCTGTGCTAAGGGGTCCGAAGAACATCAAAATGGATAAGGCACCAACAGGGCTTTCCAGGAGCTCTGGGTCCCAGGCTTGCAGGACCAGCTGCTTATCGCGCTCACTAGGTGACCGAATTGAAGCAAAGATCAAAGCAGTCCTGTTGTGCAGAGAAAACTGAGGCTCAGAAAAGGGAATGATTTCCCCAAGGCCGCTCATAAGAAGCAGAAGGGCCAAAATGTGAACCTGGACCCTTGCCTTTCAGGGCCCGGCTCTTGCCACTTCCGGGCAGGTGCCATGTTAATGATTTTTCTTTCTAATGCCAATCTTTCCCCGACGTTTTTGTTTCTGTTTGCTTGCTTTTGATCCTGTGTCTTCTAGACTTTCCCTCTCACCTCTTCTCCCTCTCCGGCCCTGCCCCCCAGGAATACCTACAACTTCTTTTCCTCATTTCTTCACTCTCTCTCTTCTCAATTGCTTCCTTTTCTTTGGCCACCATTAGGTTAGATAGAAGTCCTAGAGAACAGGGCCTGTTTTTACTTTCTTTATCCCCACCACAATGCTGGGCACATAGTAACCAAACACTTAGAAGAAGCTTACTAAGCCTGATTCCTCCTCTTCCTCTGTAACATCACCACCTTCTCTTAGTGCTGCTAGACCTGAGCTCCTGACTTAGCACTATCATCTTTTTCTCAGGATTTAGAGACTGCAGACCTGGGTTCAAAACCCGACCTGTGCTGCTTCCTCACTTGCTGACATAGGTCAGCCACTGCTTTCTCTGGGCCCTTTATTCCTTATTTTTTAAAGAAAATGGGCTGGACCAGATGACCTCTGGGCCCCTCCCCAGCCCTCAAGCTCTAGGATTACTGCTCTTGGTGTCTAATGTTTGTCTCTCCTCTACAAGTATACGCTTCCTGAAAAAAAAAGAAAGTGGATTGTACCCTCAGCTTCTAGTGCCTGCCACATGTTTGCAGAGCATCAGACACATGAAATGCTCAGCATTTCTTTCTTTTGTATTGATTTGACTTGATTCCAGCAATTCAATTCAAGAAACGGCTATTATGAGTCTGCTATGAACCAGGCCCTGTGCAACGAGTTAGGGAAAGCATTTTAAGAAAGGATAGCCCTTGTCTTGAAGAAGCTTACATTCACTCATCTGGCAAACTCTCCCAGGAGACAGAGAGTGAGTGAGTGAGTGTGAGTGTGAGTGTGTGTGTGGATGGGTGTGGGTGGGTGTGTGTTTGTGTGTGCGTGTTTATTTTAATTGACACGTTCTGTTTTTACATCGCCTGAATTTCCTCTCATATCCTTCTCCATGTCCCTCCTTGGAAAGCCACATCCCGTATAACAAAGAATTCTCAGGTTATATGTAATGACAAGATGGATGTGAATTACATGATAATAGCTGGATTCATAGATGATTGAACGATCATAACTGGAGAGCACTGATCAATCCACTGATTGGTGGCAATAAGATGCCTCTGTAAAGGCATGCCACAGGGACCTATCCTTTGCTTTTCTCTATAACTGCATTCAAATTGTCGATTGAAAAAAGTTAGGAGACATGCTTGGATTTTCAGATGACAAAGCTGGAAAGAATAGCTAGTACCTTAAAGGACAGAATCAGGGTTTTAAAATATGAAAAGCTGGAAAGAACCTCCCTCAGCTGGAAAATAGGGATGATAATAGCATCTACCAGGCATGGTTTTGTGAGGATCAAATGAGTTAATATGTAAAGCACTTTGCAAATCTTAAAACATTATTTTAAGTAATAGCTATTATTATTAACAAGAAAAAATATGAATTTTTTATAGGAATATGTTTAGAGTCCTGCTCTACATAAGTCCTGCTGTAGTACCTCATTGTGGAAGGGACCTCAGAGACCATCTCATCTAACTCCCTCATTTTACCAATGAGGATCTGAACTTAGATCCTCGAGCTCCAGAGTCAGCGCTCTGGAAGGCTCATCCAGCAGAATTCAGGCTCTGGCAGGTTCTACCAAGCTGGAAAGGCTTCAAAAGTATAGTCTTGGTGACAGACTGTTGGCTGTCTGAGGACCAGCCTAACTAAGTGGGGAGAGGCTTATTGTTGGCTGCTAAGTGATGAATTTGGGGGCCATGGCAACCAATGGAACAGCTAAAAATGCTAAACAGCTCTTGATCCCATGTAGCCCCCCTCTGCTTCTACAATCATGACGGCAGAGTGCTGGAAAAAGCAGCAGAGGATGCTAAGAACACTCAGACTGTCTACAGGATTGATTGAGCTGTTGGCGCTCAACGGGGCAGCTTTGTCCAATGACCAAGCAGTTGACACGCTGCTTTGGGAACCGAACCACAGCCATCTTGACATTTTCGTTGTGAGTGAAACCAGAAAACATAAAGAAAGTGCAGCCAGCTGAAGGGCAGCTCATACAGTCTTTCTGGAGAGATGAATAAAAGAGTTTGCAGAGAGGCTTCCATTCTGCACCCACAGCTGAAGAAGAAATACTATTTCAGGGGAATCCTTGGCCACTCCATCTTGCAATGCTTACAATGACTGAGTTTAAAATTACCTTGAAAAAATTTGGCTGTGCCTGTTGCAAGGAATGAAGAAGTAGAGAAATTCTCTGAAGAACCTCATAAGATGTTCCACACTAAACCAAATTACACTTTAATAACTCAGCAATTCTGAGCCAAAGGATAGCAAGATTTTTGTTAGAAAAATATGTTTGGGGATCAAGAAATGAAAAGTTTGCAAGTCACTCAGAAACCTCACATCTATATCAGAATATTGTCTTTCAAGAAGAGTATTAGAAGGTGCTGCCTATAGTAAGCACAGAACTTTGGAAATAACCACATCAACAACAGATGGTTGCGAAATAACTGACTACTAAAATGGGAGTCATTTCGGAATCCTCCATCAATAGTCAGGTCATTGACTGCTCGGAATAAAGGTCCAAGAAAAACAAAATTAAAAATAAGGACAAAGATAAGAAGACACTGGGTGTGACTACAGCATTTCAAATTTGACTTTGTAAAACAAGCTCTGAAAAAATGGGAAATGGGTCAAGGAAAAAACACTTGAATCTGAATATCATCATTTGTTAATCGATGCTTGGTTGTTGCTCTTTCATCATGTTTCAGTCATGTCTAACTGTTAGTGACCCCATTTGGGATTTTCTTGGCAGAAATACTGGAGTGGTTTGCCATTTCCTTTTCCAGCTCTTTTTACAGATGAGGAAACTGAGGCAAACAGGATTAAGTGACTTGCTGAGAGTTACATAGCTAGTAAGTGTCTGAGGTCAGCTTTGAACTCAGAAGATGAGTCTTCCTAACTCCAGGCCCAGGGAATCTATCTCCTTTGCCACCCAGCTGCCCTAGATGATGTTTTAACTAGTGCAAAATAGTTGTCACAATGAGGAGACAGACAGCATCCAGAATTCAGTTTAGTCAGACAAGATTTAATTGAGAGGTAGCAGAGTATAGTCCAAAAAAATGCTGGACTTTGTAGTCAGAAGACCTGGGGTCAGCTCCATTAATATGCTGTTTGTCTGAAGTCATTGTAATTGAACAAACATTTATTAATTGCCCTCTACGTGTAAGACAAATTTGCTACTAAAGTTACACTGAAGTTACAAAGATGCCCTCGAGGAGCTTGGGAGTGAAGAAACACATGTTCACTAATAAGCGATATACAAAGTAGTGTAAGGCAGGGATAAAGGAGAGATCCAGCAAAAGATGTCTAAGAAAATTTGAAATGAAAGGAACACTTTCATCTGGGGAGTGGAGTGGGGAAGACTTCATGGAGGAACTGAGATCTTAGCTGGGCTGTGAAGAAAGAAGGTATAGTGCCCTGATTATAACATGCTTTTGGATGAGCAACTCACTGAGTCTGAGTATGTATAACTTGAACAAGAGCTAAAAGTGGTTAATGAATTGAACTTGGAATTTTGAATTAAAGAAAATAGGAAAAGACTGCATTTGGGAAATGGTGCTAGGCTTTCAATAATTCCAAATTGCTCCCCGTCACAAAGTCCAGCTTTTTAACAACAATATCTTCCTGGCGATACTATATGATTATAAATAATAGAACACTACAATCCCAGAAAAATGAAAATTACAGGAGCCTCAGAGGGCAATAGAAAAACACATGGTGGGTGAAAACAGTCTGAAGCATATTACCAATGATGTTTTGGACCTGAGAAGTGGTGTAAAAATCACAAAAAAAAAGTACTGAGGATGGAAGGAAGGCAACAAGCAATTATTAAGCATCTACTATATGCCAGGCACTGCACTAAACTCTTAAAAATTATTATCTCATTTGATTTGCCCAGATTCACCCAGTTAATAAGTGTTTGGAGCCACATTTGAACTCAGGTCTTTACTGCCTCTACAGCAAGGATAGGTAATAGAAGATGAATATAAAAGTATGGGACAGTCCTGTAAAACTGCATGAGTACAGAGAAGTAAATCAAAATTTTAAGAATAAACCATTCTGCAGTTGATAAATAGTCAAAGGATATGAACATATAATTTTCAGAAGAAGAAATCTAAGCAATCAATAGCCACATGAAAAAATGTTCTAAATCACTGCTAATCAGAGAAATACAAATTAAAACTACTCTGAAGTTCCACCTCACACCCACCATATTGGCTAAGTTAACAAAAAAGGAAAATGACAAATGCTGGAGGAAATGTAAGAAACAGGCACATTAATAATACACTGCTGGTAGAGATGTGAACTTTTCCAGTCATTCTGGAAAGCAATTTGAATTGTGCCCCCAAAGTCATTAAACTGTGTATATATAACCTTTCAACCAGTGATACCACTACTAGATCTCTATACCCCAAAGAGATCAAAGACAGAGGAAAAGGATCTATATCAACAAAAATATTTATAGCAGCTCTTCTTGTGATAGCAAAGAATTAGAAATTGAGGGACTCCCTATCAATTGGGGAATGGCTGAATGAGTTATGGCATATGAATATGATGTAATGCTATGTGCTGTAAGAAATGATGAAAGAGATAGTTTCAGAAAAACTTGGGAAGGTTTGTATGAATTGAAAGAAATTAAAATGATCAGAAACAGGAGAACAATTTATACATGAACAACAATATTGTAAAGATAATCAACTTGGAAAGATTCAGTGACTTTGATTAGCATAATTCCAAAGAACTCATGATGAAATTGCTATCCACCTCCAAACAGAAAGCTGATGGACACGTGCAGATTGAAGCATATGTCCTTCTTTCCTTCCTCCCTCTGTGCCTCCCTCTTTCTTTCTAGAATGGATTATTAAAAAGATGGTTGGGGAACATCTAGAAAGGGGAACAGTGATACAAAGAGCCAGGATAACTTTTATCAAAAACAGGCATGCCTTACTAACCTCATTTCCTTTTTTGATGGGATTACTAGTAGAAGAAGAGACTGCTGAAGACATAGTTGGCCTACATTTTAGTAAAACTTTTGATAAAGTATCTCATATTATTCTTGTGGGGAAGACAGATACTGATTATGGTCAATAAGATAATCAGATGGATGAAGAACTTGTTGGATGGCTAGATTCAAAAAGTAGCTATTAATGGTTCAATATTAATGGGACAGGAAGCCTCCAGTGAAAAGCCTGAGAGAATCTGTCCTTGGTCCTGGGTTGTTTTTAACATATTCTACCAATGACTTGGGTAAAAATATGGATGGTATGCATATTAAATTTGTAAATGAAAAAAGCTGGAATGGATAACTAACACACTGGATGACTGAGTCTGGATTCAAAAAGATCTTGCCAAGCCACTAACCCCAGTGGGCTGAATCTAATGAGATGAAAGTCAATAGAGATAAATGAAGAGTCTTACACCTTAATCCAAAAAAAGCTTCCCAAGTATAAGATGAGGGAGGCATAGTTAGAGAGCAGTTGTTCTGAAAAAGGCCTTGGAGTTTGAGTGGATGACAAACCTGATAATAAGTCAGCATTGTATTATGGGAATAATAATTTAAAAAAAGCTAATGCAATCTTGGGCTATATTAAGAGAGGCACATTTTCCAGGAACTGGGAAGTCACAGTCCCATTGCACTTTGCCCTCAATTGACCTCATATGTAACACTGTGTCTAGTTCTGGGCACTACATTTTAGGAAGGGCATTCTTTGATAAGCTGGAGAATGTCCAGGGAGGTCCACCAGGATGGTGGAGGATTTGAGTCCATGAAATATTAGGATAAGTTGAAGGAACTAGATATGTTTAGCCTGTAAAAGAGAACACTTGAGGGAAACATAACTGCTGTCTTCAAATATGTGAAGGGGTTGTCATGTTGGAGAGGTACCAGACTTACACCATTTGGCTCCAGAGAGCAGAATCAACAATGGGGAGAAGCTGCAGAATTAAGCTTGATGTCAGGAAAAACTTCTAAACAATGAGAGTCATCCCAAAGTAGCATGTACTGCCTTGGGAGGTGGTGATTTCTCCCTTCTTAGAAATCTTCAAGCAGAACTGGTTAACCATTTGTTGGGCATGTTATATTAGGGATGTTTTTAGTGTATTGTATAAGTTGGACTACATGGCTGCTGTGGTCTCTCTATTCTTTAAGACAACATCAAGGATATCTGGTAACAAAAAGGCAGGTAGACCAGTCAGATCGTACAAATAAAAGGATAACAGATTATCAGCTTAAGTGCTGTTCTGTACCCAGAGTCCTATAGTATGCTGACCAGGAGAGAATGAAGAGATGTGGGCAGACTACAACTGGCACAAAGTGGGGGAGGCCTACACAGATGAAGTCATGGAGCTATAGAAATGATGAAATGTATTTAGGCTAAAAAGAAAATAAACTGTGCAAGTACAGAGTTACATAATTATAGAATAGGGACGACAGAAGACATCTAGGACAAGACATACTTGAAAAGGAATTCCCCCTACATACTGGACAAATGATAGTCCAGCCTTTGTGTGAAGTAATCTCACAAAAGTCAATCCACCACTAAAGTGGCAGTCCAATCCACTTTTAGATAGTTCTATTTTATTAGGAAACTTATCTTTATGTTATATTTAAATTTACAGAGACCAGTCAAGATGATAGATCAGGAGAACCAGTATATTCTAGCTCCATTTGACACCTCTGTCCCTCCAACTACTCAGACAAGACATAGGGTATCAGACTGATAACTCTTGATTGGAAAATCATAGTGAATCATTTTTCCAGACAATACTGGTATAAGGACACTAGGGGAGAGTGGAGATGTCTAGCCAAGAAGGCTAGCATGATGCCTGAACTAGGCCTGTCAGTGTTTAATAGGCCAAGAAGAGGTCTCAGATCCAGTATAGAGTGACCTAGCATGGTGGAGGGAGCAGAAACAGGAACCAACAGGCAGTTCTGTCATTTGTACCTAGAGCAGGGAGGCAGATCCAGTGACAACTGAGGAGGTGATTGTGCATAAGGGTGACATTCCAGTGCATGGTGTGGTCAAAGCCTGAAGCTGTGGTCTGGGCAAGGAATCTGACAGCTGCTGTGCGGCTCCTATCCCAGAGCAGTGTCTCCAATCCAGCACCTATCCCACTCTGGAGCCTACAAACAGAGCAAGGGGCTCAAAACAAGGGGGAAATTGTAGTTCTGTCATTCTAAATCTGCAGAGCCTTCTAATTAGTTAACAATGGCTGGGGCCAGTAGCAGTCTACTAGAGATCCAACCTGGGACAAGCCCATAGTGGTGTTGCACAGACCCAAACCTGAGTTAGGAGCTTGCAAAACTCAGATTAAGAGAGCAGTGATCAGATTTTGTTTTGGATCATAAAGCATTTATAAGTCAATAAGAATTTATTGAGCACTTGCTGTACACTAGATACTGTACACAGCACTGGATCAAATAGTTTCAGGTACTCTGAAAGCTTGCAGGTTCCCAGCCTTCAATATGAATGAGAGCCTTGAGTACCCAAGGGATGAAGTATCAGAACCAAACAAGGTCCAGGCATTCCTTCCAAAAATGCACAAAGCCTGGTCCTAACACAAATTCCCAATTCAAGAAGTAAAACTGGAAGAATTTTAGAAAAAAAAATCCCACCCTAAAAAGCTATTATGCTAACAGAGATACGCAAAACACAAACCCAGAAGAAGGGAATGATTCAAAAACATTTCTGGGTAAAGCCTCAAAGAAAAACTAACATAAATTCAACGAGAATTCCTGGAAGAAATGAAGAGTTTTTATAAGTTAAAAATGATTTAAAATGTAAATGAGGGTGAGAAAAGAAATATGAGAAAGACAGAGGAAGGATTTATAAAGAGAATTAACAGTTTAGTACAAGAGGTATAAAACATGACCCAAGCAACAGACTCCTTGAAAATCAGAATAGAGGGGGCGGAGCCAAGATGGCGGAGTAGAAGGACGCACGTTTACGAGCTCCAAACCACAGCCCATAGAATTAATGTAAAAAGAGACCTCCATAACTTCTGGACAACTGAAAGGGGTACAGAAACGGAGTGGAAGAGATTTCCGTGCCAGAGAGCCCTGGAGACCCATCCCCAGGGTCCATCGCGCCCCGGAAAGCGGACCCCATCCCAGCGCTGCCCTGGCCGTGGTCCCAGAGAAGCTGACCCGAGCAGGCTTCAGGGACGGAAGCTCTGGCTGCCGGGAGGGTCCCTCCGCCCACAGAGGCTGCAGGTCAGGGGGAGAGACGCCTAGGCTGGAAGAGGGGAGCAGCGGGGTGTCTCTGCGACTTGGGCCCCCTCGGGAGGAAGCGGCGGCGGCAGAGACGGGGGAAGGAAGCGGCGGAGGCAGAGGCGTGGGCGGCTGCTGCCGCCCCTCACTCCCCCCAGCAGCAGGCAGGATCCTCATTAAGAAAGATCTCTGCATAAACAACCTGAGGGAGCTGAGCCTGGGAGACGGCCCTGCCCCACCCCGCTCTTTTACTGAAGGCCTCTGCATAAAGCCCCTGAGGGAGCTGAGCCTGGGAGACGGCCCTGCCCCACCCCGCTCTTTTACTGAAGGCCTCTGCATAAAACCCCTGAGGAGGCCGAGCCTGGGAGGCGGCCCTGCCCCCACCCCAGCACCAGAACTAAAGCTTGCTGCGGAAAGCCCATTTGAACCTCAGACCCCAAGCACTAGCTGGGCGGATCTAGGCGGGGGTGGACAGGAATCTCAGAAGTCAAGTAACCAGCTGGGAAAATGCCTAGAAAAGGGAAGAAAAATAAGACTATAGAGAGTTTTTCCCAACAAATGCAAATGATCCCAACATTCAGATCTGATGACGAGGACGTATTCTTGCCGTCAGGGAAAGACGTGGAGGGTGGGGCCTCGGTACCCCAGACACCCCAGAGGGATGTCAGGTGGGCTCAGGCCTTGGAAGAGCTCAAAAAGGATTTTGAAAAGCAAGTTAGACAGGTGGAGGAAAAACTGGGAAGAGAAATGAGAGAGATGCAAGAAAAGTATGAAAAACGGGTCAATACCTTGGTAAAAGAGACCCAAAAAAATGACGAGGAAATTAACACCTTGAAAAATAGGCTCACTCAATTGGCAAAAGAGGTTCAAAAAGCCAATGAGGAGAAGAATGCTTTCAAAAGCAGAATTAGCCAAATGGAAAAAGAGGTTCAAAAGCTCACTGAAGATAATAGTTCTCTCAAAATTAGAATGGAACAGATGGAGTCTAATGACTTTACGAGAAACCAAGAAATCAACAAACAAAACCAAAAGAATGAAAAAATGGAAGAGAATGTGAAATATCTCATGGGAAAAACAACTGACCTGGAAAATAGATCCAGGAGAGACAATTTAAAAATTATGGGACTACCTGAACGCCATGATCAAAAAAAGAGCCTAGATATCATCTTCCATGAAATTATCAAGGAAAACTGCCCTGACATTCTAGAACCAGAGGGCAAAATAAGTATTGAAAGAATCCATCGATCACCACCTGAAAGAGATCCAAAAAGAGAAACTCCTAGGAACATTGTGGCCAAATTCCAGAACTCCCAGGTCAAGGAGAAAATCTTGCAAGCAGCTAGAAAGAAACAATTCCAGTACTGTGGAAATACAATCAGGATAACTCAAGATCTAGCAGCTTCTACATTAAGGGATCGAAGGACGTGGAATAGGATATTCCAGAAGTCAAAGGAACTAGGACTCAAACCAAGAATCACCTACCCAGCTAAACTGAGTATAATATTTCAGGGGAAAATATGGTCTTTCAATGAAACAGAGGACTTTCAATCATTCTTCATAAAAAGACCAGAGCTGAAAAGAAAATTTGACTTCCAAACACAAGAATGAGAAGAAGCATGAAAAAGTAAACAGCAAAGAGAAGTCTTAAGGGACTTACCAGAAGTGAACTGTTTACATTCCTACATGGAAAGACAATATTTGTAACTCTTAAAACTTTTCAGTATCTGGGTAGTTGGTGGGACCACACACACACGTACATGCATGCACGCACACACACATACACACATGCACACACACACACAGAGACAGAGAGCACAGAGTGAATTGAATAGGATGGGACCATATCTTAAAAGAAATTAAGGTAAATGGTGAGAGAGAAATGTAGTGGGAGGAAAGAGGGTGAAATGGAATGGGGTAATTATATGTCATT
Source organism: Bettongia penicillata ogilbyi (assembly GCA_023548195.1). Taxonomy (NCBI): domain Eukaryota; kingdom Metazoa; phylum Chordata; class Mammalia; order Diprotodontia; family Potoroidae; genus Bettongia; species Bettongia penicillata. The sequence goes on along the minus strand of JAJHZJ010000128.1, from coordinate 13,212,403 downwards.
TAAGAGGCAAGTAGGAGACTTTTTAGTGGAGGGAAAAAGAGGAGAGCTGAGAAAAAAAAACAATTAGTTTACCCTCATCACACTTGAGTAAAGGAAGGAATAAAATTCACACTCATTTTGGTATGAAAACCTATCTTACAGTATAGGAAAGTGGGGGAGAAGGAGATAAGCAAGGGGGGGATGATGGAAGAGAGGGCAAAGGGAGGAGGGAGCAATTTGAAGTCAACACTTGGGGAGGGACAGGATCAAAAGACAGAAGAGAAACAAGGAGGGGCCGGGTAGGATGGAGGGTAATTCAGTTAGTCTTACACAACACGACTATCAGGGAAGTCATTTGCAAAATTACACAGGTATGACCTATATTGAATTGCCTGCCTTCCCAAAGGGAATGGGTGGGGAGGGAGGGATGGGGAGAATTTGGAACTCAAAGTTTTAGGAACAACTGTTTAGTATTGCTGTTGCTACTAGGAAAGAAGACATACAGTTAATGAGGAATAGAAAGTCATCTGGCCCTACAGGAAAAAAAGAGAAGATGGAGACAAGAGAAGGGAGGGATGACAGAAGAGAGGGCAGATTGGAGATAGGGAAAATTAGATGCTTGGGGTATTGGGGTGGGGGGAGGGGATAAAAGGGGAGAAAATTTGGAACCCAAAATTTTGTGAAAATGAATGTAAAAATTAAATAAATAAATAAATTGAAAAAAAAAAGACATTGAAACAGAAAAAAAAAAAGAAAAAAAAAGAAAATCAGAATAGAGCTAAAAGAAGTTAATCATTAGACCACCTAAAGGCCATGAACACTCTCCACTTGCCCCCTACCCCAATCTCACACACACACACACACACACACACACACACACACACGCCTAGACATATTTTTAGAAATCATGAAATAAAACTGTCCACAGCTTCTAGGCAAAACAAAACAAACAAAAACTGCAAGCAGCTGAAAAGAAAGAATTCATGTACTAATGAGCCACAATCAGAAAGGAGCTGAAAGCTTGATAATCATTATTCTACAAGGCAAAGGATGTAGATTTACAATCAAAAAGAACTTGCCCAGCAAAACTGAGTATAATCCTACAGGGGGAAAAGGACCTTTAATGAAAAAGTGGAATCCAAGTATTCCTGATCAAAAGATCATAGCTTAGCAGAAACTTTGAAATATGCTATGCTTCAGGAGACCACAGACAATGAATGAGCACTTCACATATATGCAGTGAATATATGCAGTGACATAGCATCTAAGTTTAAATGAAAACTTAAACTTAAAACTTAAATAAATTACAAGGAAAATAGCAAAATAAAATAGTAGGGGACCTCAGTGTAGCTATTCCAACCTAGGCAGATCTAACGAAAACAAAAATAATAATGAAGCTAAAGTCCAGACTACAATTTTAGAAAAGGTAGATATGATAGCCCTCCAGGGAGAGGAAAATAGAAAAGAGTGTGCATATTTCTCAGCAATGTCTGGTGTCTTTACAAAAACTGGCTATGAAATAGCGTGTAAAAACCTCACAGACAAACGGTAAGAGGCAGAAATATTAAACCTTTACTGGTCACAACAATATGAGATTCAATAAAGGTTTATTGAAGCAATGATTCAAACTAACTGTAGATGAAATTACTTAACCCTAAATCAAAAAGCACCTCAAAGAAACAATAGATAATTTCACTGATAATAATGACACTAATGAGAATAATAACAGAATGTTGGGGATGCAGGCAGAGCAGTGCTTAAGGAAAATGTTTTAACTCACTAGATACTTTCATCAACAAAAGAAAGAACAAATCAACAAACTGGACATGCAATTAAAAAAAGACTAAAAAGGCAACAAATTTTAGAATCTAATTAAATACCAAAATAGAAATCCTAAAAATCAAAGATTTTTAAAAGTTGAAAGCACACTCCCCCATCCATAAAGAAAAGCCACTGGTATTAACAAATAAAATTAAGAGCTGGTTTTTCAAGAAAAATCAATAAATAGAAAACATAAAATAAAAAAAATAGCTGAGCCACTAGCTAATTTGATTTTTTTAAAGAGGAAAATCAAATCACCTGTATTGAAAATAAAAAAGTGAATTCATAGCAAAGAAAAAGAAATAAAGAAAATTATTAGAAACTCTCTATCCAGCTATATGGCCATAAAAAGGACAACTTAAATGAAATAGATGAACATTTACATAAATGAAAAGGCCCAGATTAACAGAACAAGAATAGAGGTTTTAAGAAACTTTGTCTCAGAAAAAGAAACTGAATAAGTTATAAATGAACTCCCAAAGAGGGAAAAAGACCTGGGACAAGATGGATTTATAAGTAAATTCTATCAAGCAATGAATTCTAATATTACATAAACTATGTGAAATAAATTGAGGTACCACTAAATTCCTTCTATGATACAAATATTGTCTTGATACCTAAACCTGGTAAAGTCAACAAGAGAAAGTATAGACCAATTTCCTTAATGAATATTGATGCAAAAATTTTAAATAAAATAAAAGCAAGGAGCTACAGTAATATGTCACAAAGATTATACACTATGACCTGGTAGGGTTTTTAAATTAGAAATACAAGGTTGGTTCAGTAAACTATAAACATAACTGACTATGTTAACAACAAGAACAACAAAAATTATATGATTCTATCAATAGATGTAGAAAAGGCTTTTGACAAGACAACACCCATTTGTGTTTAAAATATTAGAAAACAGAGGAATAAATTGACCTTTTCTTAATATGATGAGTAGTATCTATCTAAAAGCAAGTGATAGTATATATACAATGGGGATAAACTAGAGGACTTTTCAACAAGCTCAGGGCTGATCCAAGGATGTCCATTATCATTAATGAGATCTGATAGAGTGCTCAAAATATTAGTAGCAGCAATAAAAAGAGAAAAAGAATTTGAGGAAATGGAATAAGCACAGGCAAAAAGGAAAGTAATTATCACTACTAAGCAAGTAACATGGTTGGTTTACTTAGAGAACCCTAAAATGAAAACAATTGGAGACTTCAGCAAAGTTGCAGCATGTAAAATAAATACATACAAAAACATCAGCATTTCTGTATATTACCAACAAAGTCTAGTAGGAAAAAATGGAAAGCAAAATTCCATTTTAAATAGCTATACATATTTTTGCACAATCAAATCTAGTACAGTTAAAATTATAACAAATAGATAAATGGGAAAAAACTTGGCAGTAAATTTCTCTGATAAAAGTCTCATTTCTAAGATATATAAGGTACCAGTTCAAATTTATAAGGATAAGAGCCATTCAATGAATAAATGGCCAAAGGATATAAACAAGTAGTTTACTAAGAAAGATATCCAAGCTATCAATACCTATATTAAAAAAAAATGCTCCAAATCACTAATGAGAGAAATACAAACTAAAAGAACTCTGGGCTTCCAACTCATACCCATCAGACTGGCAAAAAAAATGACAAATGTTGGAGGGGTGGAGCTACAGGAAAACAGGTGCATTAACGTACTGTTGGTGGAGTGTGAATTGATCTAGCCATTCTAGAGAGCAATTTGGAACTATCCCCGCAAAGTTACTAAACTGTATTTGCTCTCTGCTCCAGCAACACCATTACCAGGTCTTTAATCCCCAAAAGATCAAAGAAGGAGCATCCATATTTAACTTAAGGAACATGGTATGAACTGGAAACGAAGGGAGTGTCCATTAATCGGGGAATGCCGGAACAATGTGTTAGATGAATGTAGTGGACTATTATTCTATCAAAAATGAGAAAGAGACAGATTCGGAGAAACATCGGAAAACCTCTATGAACTGACCAGAGTGAAATGAGCAGAACCAGAACAGTTTATAACAGCAACGCTGTAAAGACAACTCTGAAAGACTTAAGAACTCTGACTGACAGAATGACCGACTGCGGTTCCAGAGGCCCCACTCTGAATGTGCTGTTTACCTCCTGACAGAGACAGAGGCGACGGGCGGCTGGAGACATATGTATTTTGGACATGTCCAATCCAGGAATCTGTTTTGCTTGACTATACATATTTATTATAATAATTTTATTTTGTTTTATTTTTCTCAACGGAGGAGGGGAAGTGTGAAGTATGGGAAACAGATTTTTGTTAACTGAAAAAAATTTTTTGAAGGATATTAGAAAAAAACCCTTAAATTTACCTCTTTATAACTTCTACCCCCTAATTCTTCCCTCTGGGGTCAAATAAAGCAAGTCTACTCCTTCTTTCACAGGAAAGTCCTTCAAATACAAGAGGACAGCTATAATGTCTCCAAGTGTTCTTTCCTCCAGGCTAAACATGGCTCCAAGACTCTTCATCAACCTGGCTGCAGAGGTAAACAAGAGAGCTGGCTTCAAGCAGGAGGTGAGTTCACCACACGGTTATCCTGAAGAAGGAAGGTAATGGTGCCTTTATAATCTACCCTAGCTGGACCATGCCTGGAGTAAATGTCCTTGTCTGAGAGGCTCAAAGAGGACCTGACCAGAAATATTTTTGCCATTTATTCACTCAGAAGAGTCTACTCTTCTGTAGAATGAGGATGCTGGATTAAATGATCTTTAAAGTCTCACCCAGTTTTGATAATTTATGAACTTCTAGGCATCACATTTTAATCAGGACACTGACAAACTAGAGCATGTTCAGAGGAGAGGAACAAAGACTGCAGATGGGGGCTGAGAGTGACATGTTGGATACACATGAGACCATACAGAGCTAAGGAACAGCTCAGGAAACCAGTAGTTTTAGTCTGAAAAGAGAAGGCTTAGGAGGGGCATTTAGCGGTCTTGAAATATGTGGAGGACTGTAATGTGGAAGATTAGAGAACTAGCACTAACGAGTCCAAGTTTTGTGGCAGCAGATGCTGGAAAGAAGGAAGAATTTCCTGAACAAGGAGAGCCGTCCTCCAGGGGGAACAGGCTGGGCTGTCTTACAAGCAGTGTGCTCCTAGTCTCACTCTAGGGGTTGAGGCAGAAGCTGCAGCACTATCTGTACGGACATTTTGGCTGGAGAGGAGGCTAAACTAGATTAGGGGTTCTTAACCTTGTGTCATGGAACTCTATGACAATCTAGTGAAGCCTCTGGACACCTTCTGAGAATAAAGATTACAAAGGAAATCAATTACATTGAAATACAATTATAGTTGTTTTTTTTTAAGTTTATAGACCTTGGATTAAAATTTCTGGGATGAACTTTCAGGTCCCTTCCTGAGCCTTTTTGGTGGTGATTTCTCATGTGCTCTTCTTTCCCTGACTCACAAATTCTTCCTTTTGCTTTTTTCTTTTATCTTCTTTTCTTTCCTTCTTACCTGAATCTCATTTTCCCTTTTTTTCCCATCCCCAAGAGAATCCCCTTTCTTTCTCCCTGTGCTCTCTCTCTCTCTCTCTCTCTCTCTCTCTCTCTCTCTCTCTCTCTCTCTGTCTCTCTCTCTCTCTCTGTCTCTCTCTCTCTCTGTCTCTCTCTCTCTCTGTTTCTCTTTACTCTGGTCTGAAAAACACAGAACACTGACAGGAACTGTCTTCCTCAATTATAGGTGGCTCATGATGCCCCTGAACTCTGGGCCAAGACCACTCTGCAGGCAGTCTGAGAAAGGCAAGAAATGAAAGGGTGGAAGTCCAACAGGAGGCTGAGGCAGTACGATGTCTTCCACCAAGGCGCAGGGTCCTGGCAGAGCTGCCCAATATGGAGAACATGGAAAAATCCATGTATGCCCATTCCTGAGCAGATGGCAAGCCTAGCAGTGGGCACTAGATGCTATGTAGATAGTCTAACTAGGTTGGATTCAAGTGCTCTCTCTGGCCCTCTCCTGAATCCCCACCTCCCACCCTTTATGGCTCTTAGCCATTGTCCTCATCCATGAGCTTCAGCATTAAGGTGGTCTTGCCAGGTTTCCCATTTCAAATTCTTGGACCAAATTCTCAGTTTTTATGCCTATGTGGGCAAAATTATTACTGTTCCAAATATTTGACACAAAACATTCCTAAGTGAGTATATAATAATTACTGAATAGTACAAAGTCCTGGAGTTTCTTAAAAAGATTTAGTTCATAGATTTAGAGCTAAAAAGCCTTGGAAGCCACCAAGTCCCACTTCATGCTCCATTTTACAGATGAAGAAATGAAGCCCAGGGAGGTGAACAAGGTCACATAGGTAGTAAGTGATCAGACTGGGATTCAAATCCACTCCACCACAATGTCTCTCAAATGAATATTTTTAAATTGCAATTTACACTCACATTAATAATTCAGACCCCAAATACTCGCTCAATTATCTATGCATTTCAGGCATAAAGGATGTGAGGCCTTGCTTTTCAGGAGAATTATCCTCTTTCCACCTCAAAATTTCCTCACATACTCTGGCCACCACTGAGATACAGAGCTTAGTGTTCAAGTTTTAGCACTTTGGCACTCATCTCTTCTTCTCCTGCTTCTATAGCCTCGTTTCCTTGGAATTAACTAGACACTCCCCTTTCCCTCACCCCAGTTACCCCTTTCTGTTTTTCCCTGTCTCCAGATTCTATTCACCTCATCTCCTTGCTTCTTCTAGGTGTTTTCAGTGACTATCAATTTCCCACTCACTTTGGTGCCCATGTCAGATGTCCAGGAAGCAGCTGAGGAAAACTGTCTCATTTCCCCAAGGAGTCCTGCCCTCCCACTCCCCCTACCATGTGCTGGAGGCTGCTGAACATCAGAACTTGTGGGCTGGAGTGCACCAGCAGGTGGGGGAGTGAGGGTGGCTGGTTGCTGGGCTGCTGGGCTAGGCAGGGTCTCAGGCAGACTCTTCTCCCTGGGCATTGCCTCCTTCCAGGCTTCTGGACCACATTGTTGGGTCTGTCAAGGAATAGGGGAGAGGGATGGTCTCTTTAGAAGTTCCCCCTGTCCCTCCCACCATATACTTGAATACTTCTGCTGAAGATGAAACCACAAGAACTGGGACACAGCTTCCGGGATGGGAAATTGACAAGGACTTTGAAATCTAGACTCTGTCGGTCCAGAGGAGCTGCATATACATAGATCTTTCCTTGCCCTGCCCCTCTTTGGATAAATGGTACCTAAGAGGCTTTTGGAATACCCAGGCAGATTCAAAACATTCAGCCAGCATCACATCCCACATTGGGAGGAAGGTTGCCAAGTTGGGTGTGGCCTGCCTAAGCTGTGGCTATCCAAAAAAAGGGGACTGGCTAACTCACCGCTGGTGAAGCAGGCTGTAGTTGGAGGATGACAGCTGATGTGTGCTGGAACCTGCGTTGGGGAGTGTGGAGCAGACCCTCAGAATGTCCATTCTGGGGCCCATACTCTGGGCTGGAGGACTGGCCTTGCTGGCTGTTGCCAGGTTTGTGCTGATTAGTAGCAGGACATTGCAGTGGGAGGGTAGGGATTGTTGGGCCTAGGGACATGGCATGAACTTCAGGGCTAGACTGTATGGATACTCCTGGCAGAGCTGAGGCAAGTTGAGATTGGGACTGAGATTGGGGCCGGGACTGTTGGGACTGCTGCTGCTGCTGTTGCTGCTGCTGTAGAGGTGGCTGCTGTTGCTGCTGCTGCTGGATGACAAACTGGGGTTGCAGGTGCTTTGATGGGGATTGTGGAAGGAGTTGGTGTGGCTGCAACTGGGTGTAGGCTGGTGGGGAGAAAGATTCAAGTTAGGTAGCATGACTCAACTCAGCCTTGGCTTCCATTGTGTCCTCCTCCCTGGTCCCCAACACTTTCATCCACATTTCATATCCCCTTGTTTTCCCACATGGAACCAAAGAGCCTAATCAGGCCCCTGACATTGCTGCATTTCCATTCTTGTAAATAGTTCCCTGAGATTTATGTACTGAGTTCCTCAGGTTGTCTGCTGATCAGCTATCATGCCCATTTTTAAGGCTCATCTCTTCTCACCTCATCCTAGTGACAGCCCTGGAGTCTAGAGGCAGCAGCAAGTGCTGTCTCCCTCTTCTGAACCCCCACAGAACTCATTATATGTACCACTCATTTGGGACTTACCATTTACTGCTTTGTGTGGTTAGTTGCCTTTTCACATGTATTATGTATCTTATCTCCTCAATGAGAGGAGTCCTTGTGGATCATCACCTTCTCAAACTTCTTTGTATCCCCCTCAATTTCTAGCACAGTACACTGGTACACAGCATGGTCTCAAGAAATATACTTGTGATGGACTGCCTCTACTCCACACCCTTGTCCCTGGAGCTGTTGAAGACATCTAGTTTGCTCGAATGGATGACCACTGGGCCTTGCCCTCTTCATGTCTGCCCTTCTGCAGAAAGAGACTCCTAGCTAGAGATCTACAGACAGCCATGGTCATGTCTGGGTACCACAAGTTATTCACAACTGGCCAATTATAATCACATGCACACAGCGAACAAGAGTGAATTTAAATTCTAGGGCCCTGAGCCAAAATTTCAGAAAAGATTCTGAATGCAAAATAAATAGGTTTCCAGCGCTCTCAGGAAAGGCAGGAACTGCCTGGAAAGTGCCTATGTTCATGACTTTGCAACCTGGGATTAAAGTTCCAAAGAAAAAGAAATAACTGGATCAAAGAATCAAACATAAACAAAAAGATCATAAAAAGTAAAAAAAAAAATAAAAGGAATAATATCTCAGTAGTAGAAGGAAGTAAATTTCTTATTCATTTAACAAATGGAAGAAAAAGTTAAAAGTCATGGGAAATGTATTTGATTATATAAAAATAAAGTAAAATATGCAATTAAAAAACTCAACCTGGAGAATCTCTATAATAATATAAATTTTAAGAGTAAAGCCACTTGGCTCAGGCCCATCAGAAGATGACATCTTTCTTGTCCCACCCCCAATCACATAATCATAAGATTTGAAAATGGAAAGGGACCTCAGTGGTAACTAGTCTACCTAATCCATGCGGGAAAAGAAGCCTCCCTAAACTGTAGCTGATGAGTGGTTATCCAGCCTTTGAATAAGCACCTCCAAGGAAGGGGAACCCATCCCCTGTGGAAGTAGTCCCTTACACTTTGGACAACTCAAACTGTTAGAAAGTTTCTCCTGACCTCTAGTCTAGATTGGCCTCTCTGCAGCTTCCTTCACTCATTCATCATTCTATCCTCTGGGGCTAAATGAAGCAAGGCGAGTCCCTCCTCCATATGACACCATTTCCAATACTTGAAAACATTGGTTTTTTTTCCTCTAAGATTTCCTTCAGGTTAAATATGCCCAGTTCCTTTCACTAACAGTCATAGAGCAAGGACCGGAGGCCCTTGGCTATCCTGTCTGCCCTCCTCTGGATACCCTCTAGCTTATCCACGTTCTTAAATCATGGAGCCCAGAGCTACATACAATACTCTGGATGGAGTGTTATGAGAGCAGAGTAGGGTAGGCCTCTCACCTACCCATCATGGAAATTATGCCCTGCACAATGGAGCCCAACTCCATGAGCATCTTTGGCTGCCACATCACACAGTCATGTGGAGCTTGTGATCTAAGAGAGCTACCAGATGTTTTTCAGAACTGCTGTCTAACCAAACCTCCTCCATCTTGTAGTTAGGAGATTTTTATATCAATATGCAAGACTTTACATTTATTCCTAATGAATTTCATCTTACAAGATTCAGCCAACTGGGGTCAACAGTCTGTCAAGATTCTTTTGAATCCTGATTCTTCCATCTACTGTCATGTGATCATTAGGGCTCTATTGCTTCTCTGGGGCTATTTATTTATTTGTGCACATATTATGTGTTCTTTCCCCTTCACTCCCTATGTCCCCAGGAAAATGTAAACACCTTGAAGACGGGGATATTTCATATTCATTTTTGCATCATCTTGTGCTTTGTGTGGAGTAGGCACTCAGAAAATATTTGTTGAATTGGATTAAATTTATATCAGCAATTTACAAAAAAAGGAAATGTTAAACTATTACTTGAAAATGTTCAACTTCACTGATTAGCAAAGACATGAAAATAGCTCAGATATTAGCTTATATCCATCAAAAACAAGGAAAAGTAATAAAAACAGTATGGGAAAAGTTGTAGGAAAAAGCATAGAAGAGATGAATCCTGGCTTTGAAATGTTTTAGCTGTGGGCCCCAAGGTAAGTCTCTCTTAGCCTCAGTCTTCTCATCTGCCAAGTGGGGATAATAATACTTCGATTAACTACCTTGCAGTATTGTCTTGAGTAAATTGTTTTGTAAACCTTAAAGCACCACCTTCAAACTATTACTGTCATGTATACCTATAGTATGTATTGTATTTATCTCTGTGTCTTTAAGAAGCTCACATGCTTTTGTCTTTGCAGCAGGGTTTCTAGTAGAAGCCAACAGCTCTGTCCCTCCCTCTCTAGTGTCTCAATGGTTTTCTGGAGGTTTTTCCATGCCTTGGGGAAATTTGGATTGCCTAGTCCTAATCAGCAGGAGGGATGAAGAAAATGACAAATTAGAAAAGTGAATGGAAAATGTTTTTCCTCCATATCCCCAAAGAGTCATCAGGTAGGGATGACTGTTGGAGGGTACACTGACTGCACCTAGAGTTAGATAAGAAAAGGATAATGGAATTCCGTCACCTTAGCCTGGCTGGAAGAGAGGACTGGTTGAGCCCAGCAATTCAGAAATCTTCACAACTACCTGAAGAGCTCTTTCATGAACCAGATGGGTCCTGACTAAAACAAAAAGAACTGGGAATGTGGCAATGTGCCCAGCTTCATTGTAAGAGCTGTAACATTTTCCTGAGGTAGAGGAGTACATAGCAGTAGCAGCAATATGCTAGTGTAGTGCAACCACAAGCAGAGCTTCCAAGTCTCAAAGGGAGCTAAGAGACCAGGATAAAGATGAACTTCACATTCACTGGCACTGAAAGGAGACATGGGGAAATCAGTGCTGTGCAGAACTGTAAACACAAGGACCAACTGAATGGTCAAAACCTTGGAGCAACAAGGCAAAGAGACATATTGAGGATGTATGAACAAATCTGGACCATACCTTTCATCGGTCCCATGAATCATGTGTACTGTGCAGGTCTTGAGGACGCTGACTCTAGCAACTCTGATCTCAATTGGGAACCCAATCTCCTTAAGAAGACCTTAGCTTTAGTTGGAGGCTTCGACTAAACATTACTGAAATCAAGAACAACTAAACCCTTGAGGAAAAGTGGAGCTCAGCAGAGGGTCAGGCTGCCTGATTCCCTAGCAATAGTTGGCCCTTTCTTCCCCTAGTGGAGAGGGAAGGAAGCAGCTCAAATCTAGCTTAGGAAAGTCAAGGGATGTATTGTAGAGGGAATTTTGTTCAGATATAGATTGGACTAGATGGCCCCTGAACACCCTCCTGAGATTCTGGGAGTAAATCCTGATTACCTTTCAAGGTAACTCCTCTACTGACAGAATAGGCAGGCGCCTTCTGGGAACTGGGCCTATCAGCAGGGAAGACTTTCTGGACTACATATGGGTTTAGGTACGAATACTTCTAGCACTTGGATATGATTAACCTTTTTTTATGTTCTGTGCCTTAGAAACTGGATGTATATATGCATGGGAGCCAAAGGTCTCTTGAGAAAAGTTAGAAACAAGCCAAAGCGACCTCAGTCAAAGGAGCAATTACTGAACTGCTTCCAAGAATGAACCTAGTTTGTTTCAGGAATGGGCCAGAGGTTACATGACCTATTTCCTTCCTAGACTGTAAACCCCAGGACAGCCCTAACAATGACTCATCCAAACTCTGCATCTAGGAATATTCTATACACAATAGGTGTTACTGAAAAATTGATTAACCAAATTTAAATTTAATGGAAGGAAAATGAGAAAGGGATAGTCCCAATGATTATTATGCATGGGAAGGGGATCATGGATAACCGAGAGAAATGTGGAATTACTGAGTTCCTACTTTCCTTCTGTTTTCAACATTAAAGGCAATGATCTCCAAATCAGGGAATCAAAGAAAATAAAACAAAAATGGTTAACAAGAAATCAAAATATAGGATAAATGACATTATAAGAGAGCATTTAGCTTAATTTAAAACTATTGGGTTGGAAAGAACTGTATTCTATGGTACTGAAAAAACTTGTGAATGGGACAGCTCAACCAATAATCAGCAATCTTTGCAGAGAATAGAAGACAGAGATGTCTCAATTCCCAAAAAGAGGAAGAAGTAGGTTCCACAAAATAGAGGATGGTGAGCTTGGTGTCAATTTCTAGCATAACTTTTTATTATTAAATAGTTAAGCTGGGAGTTCCTTAGAAGGGTGATGGTCACTAAATATCATCACGAATATATTAAAAACAAGTCATAGCAGATAAAAATTATGACCAGTACTCTTTTCTCATAAAACAGTAAAAGGCAGTTAATGAGAAAAATAAGCCTGAAAAGAGTCAGATTTTCCTGAGAGCATTTGTAGATGAACTTGGGACAACAAACATAAAATTGAACAGATCTTCTAACATTTTTATAAATGGCCTATTTTCATCAGTGGATGATAATGGAACCATTGTAACTGAAGGCAAAGAAGTAACTGTTGAAAAACTTACAAGTGCTCAATATAACTTAATTTAATACACATATATTGCGCCTTCTATATGCAAAGCACTGTAGTAGGGACTGGGGGATACAAAGACAAATCACAAATAGTCCCTACCCTCAACTGGTGGGTGGAGTGGAGATATTACATGTAGACAGAAAAATAAATACAGGATAATTTGAGAAGGAAGAGAGTTGCTAACAGCCAAGGGAAATATGGAAAGGTTTCAAGTGAGAGGCAGCATGTCAGCTGAGTCTTAAGGGAAGCAAGAAATTCTAACAGGTAAAGTTAAAGAGGGAGCAAGGAGAAAAGCCTGTACAAAGGCATAAAGATGCAAGATAGACCAGTTTTATTGGAACAGAGGGGAATAATATGAAGTAAAAAGTTAACCAGGCTGAAGAATCTTCTTGAGCAAGGTAGACCTAGAATAAAGTTTTACTCTGTAAAATTTGGGTTCAGTCAAAAGACCACACTTAAGGACCTAGAAGGTCACATGTGGCCTTAAGGCCACAGGCTCCCTATCCCTGGACTAAAGTTTAAGAGAAAGTTGGCATGAAGATGATAATTAACCCCATAGCAGCTAAGGAGGTCACATGCACAGAAACCTGAGAGAGAGAAGGTGACCAGAATGGTGATGAGACCAAAGGCTATGCTATACAAACACTGGTTGAAATAACTAGAGATATTTAACCTGCAAAGGGAAATCTGTCTATAAGTAACTGAAGGACTGTCATATGGTAAAAAGATTAGATTTGTTCTGTTTGGTCTTCAGCAGGGAGAACAGGAAACAACAGATCAAAGTCACAGAGAGGCAGGCTTTGGTTTGATGCAAGGAAAAACTTTTTAACAATTAGAGCTGTCCTAAAGTGGAGTTGGCTGCGTTAGGAGGTAAGATTCTCTCAAACAAAGTCTCCAATCTGAGGTCAGCTGACCACTGTTCAGAGCGTCAAGGATGCTATAGAAGGGGAGTCCTACTTGGGATACCTGATGGTCTCTGACACCCCTTCCCACTCTGATTTTCTGTGAACAAGATGGTTTTTTAAGTACTTTTATACAATGGGCTTTAAATATAGCCCTGAAGATTCATATTTAAAAAGGTAAAAAACATTCTTAACTTTTTAGTCCTACAAAAACAGGCAGTTTGCTGAATCAAGATTTTTTGAGATCCTGACTCAGTCATCAGTGTGTTAGTTACACCTCCTAGCTTTGATTCATTTGCAAATTTGATAAGCATGCCATCAATGCCTTTATCTAAGTCACTGATAAGAATGCCAAACATCACAGGTCCATGCATCCTTGGGGAACTCCAATGGAGATAGCCTGCAAAGTTGCTATGGAATCATTGATGACAAGCCTCGGAGTCTAGGCATTCAACCAATTTCAAATTCATCTAAACATATTACCATCTAGTACACATCTTTCTTTTCCAGAAGAATAGTATGAGATATTTCATTAAACACTTTGAAAAATCTAAATAAATGACATCTACTATATTCCTCTTAAAAATTCTATCAAAAAATGTTAGTCTAGCATGATGTTTTTAAGTCATCCTGGGTTTTTGTAATCATCACCTGCTTTTCTTGATATATACCAACTATCTCTCCAATGACTGAACCTAGAACTATGCAATTAATAAATTATCCAATTAAAAAAAATCAAGTTCACTGGCCTATAATTTATAGGCTCCAGTAGATATTATGACATGTCTGTGGCCATTGAAAGTCCAAGGTCTACCTTTGTGCCCATTCACTTCTCTGGGAGGTGCAAAGAAACCAATTCAGAAGTCTTCCTTTGGATTCATGACAGTTTAGAGGGGAGGTGGCTAGATGTGGGGAAAAGGCATTCTGTATCTGCTGCTGGCAAACCTCTTATCAATCTACTCAGTGTTGAGTAGCTACAAATCTTATTGTTTGTAAGAGGGCCTAATGAAGTTGCTGAACTGCTAGGCATCCAAATTCTGGTTTTCCAAACAATATCCCTGTCCACAACTTGTGATGCCCTGGAATGTGAAGGTGAACCTACTACTAAATTGTGCCTGATAAATTCGATATTAGCTCTGTTGTGAGAAAGCTGGTCTGGAAGTACTCTGGGCACTTGTGGTCAAGACAATAAGGAAATGTCACATTCCTTCCAGACAGGGCCTCCAGGGCTACCTGTACTGTAAGAAGCTCTTTTTTCTCTATTATTTAGCTCCTTTCAGGAGCAGTCAGCCTGAAGGAGAAAGAGATGCAGGACTGGTATATGGAAAAGATACAGTTTGATCTCAAGGAGAGCCTCTGTGAAGATCCCCTTGTCCCTGTAATGTGTCCCTATGATGAATCTTGGTTGTTTAGGTCCATCAAAGTGAGCTGAGCTAAACTGTTATGATAATGGTATGCACTTTATTTTTTCAGTGTCTACTGGTAAACCTTGCAGTGCTTCAGTAGCTCAGTGACAGCAGCTGTCCAAGTGAGAAGTCAGGATAAAATAGCTGGAGATTTCTGGGAAATGAAGCAACCAACCATTGCAGTTCTTTTGGCAGTGCCAGGGTCCTTCACAGGGATATGGTTTTAGGTGTCATTTAGGGATTCCCTTATTGGCTTTCCATGGGTTTCCAATTTCCCCTCTTCTTCCAGATTCACAAATAGTCAGTGTTGAATGAAGGATGGCATGGATGTCCTTGCCTGGAGGGGCACATCTTTATCACTGAGTTAGGCCACCAACCAGTCGAAAAGATCTTGAAATACTGAGTTCCTGAGAAGCCCCCAAGGAAATCAGAGACAGAAAGAGTTCATATACACCAAAGTATTCAATAGCTGTACTGTTTTTTGGTAGCACAGAACTGGAAACAAAGCAGATGTTCATTATTCAGGGAATGGCCAAACAAATCATGATACTCAAATGTATTATTACTGTACCATAAGAAGCAATAAAAATGAAGAATTCAGAGAAATCTGGGAAGATTTATATGAATTGATGCAGAATAAAGTAAGAAAAATCAGGAACATAAACACAATGATAATGCTCATATCAATGGAAAAGACAATCAAAATAAACACTGATTATTATGATGACCAAGCTTATCCCCAAAATAGAGATGGAATAAATGCACTATGAGTATGGAACATAGTATAATTTGTGTATTTGTATAATTTGTTATAAATTGTATAATTCAATTGATGTATTGATTAGTTCTGCTGAATTGCATTCTCTTTTTTCTTCTTGTTTGTATTATTTTTTGTTATATGGAATGGTTTCCTTCCATTCTAAGGAAACCAAGAGAGCAGAGAGGGAAATATTTGGAAATAAAAGTGATATGAAAACAAAACACACCAATAACTATTAAGAAATTTTAAAGTACTGAATCATGAATCTGAAAAAATTCCAAGGAAATGCAAACTAACTCAGATGACCTGGTACTCATACAGGTTATGACAGTAGACCAGGAAGGTCATCTTCCATTTATAGGCATCACATGTATTATTCAGATTACATCTCCCCTGTAGGTTCATTTCATTGATTTATCACTACCCCTGCCAGTTGGTCCAGCAGGTTAGGTATCAATTGGAGGCAGTCCCTGATGGCTATATAGATATGGCAAACCTATGATTCCCTTCTCTTCTTCCTGAAAAATAGTAACAGGGGCTCTGATGAGAAGGCTGAAGGACCAGATATACACAGCTTGACTTATCTTCAACCTCTTTCTGATGTGGTGGTTTTCTGAAATCCCTTGCAGACCAGTAAGTAGTCTCATGCCTGATGAGAGCTGATGTTAGAATTGATGGTCTCAGGAACCAGATCAATTAAAGTTGATTGGCCTATGTGGGGTCACCTCTTTGCCTCAAAAAGCACTATAAATATCCTAAAAGATTTTCTGGCTCAGGGACTGGCAAAAGGCCCTAGTCTGATACAGCATATGTCTGCTCCAGGCAATGCTTTTGGCAGTGTTAGGAGTGCAACAATAGCTATATTATGTAATACCAGGCAAGAGACCCTCAGCACCACTAGGAAGAAGCAGCAGCAGCTTCTATTTAGGCGGAATAGTTTATAATATCTCCCTGTTTGCTGGACTTGGTCTCCTGGATCATTCTTCAGGACTGTTTCAATGAGCACTACCGACAGGAACACTTGCTCTTTAGGAAACAAGTCCCTAAATTTTCAGAAACTCCTGAATCTGCTCTAGCTGGGATCCGAACATTTGGTGATTTGCAAGTTCAATTTTGAGAATCAAAATGTTAGTGGCTGTGGAGTAGGGGTCTTAAGGACTGGTTGATGACGTGGCTGGTTAGTAGTGGTGGCCTTAGATGGCCAAGGGTCTGGGTGACCTCTGAGACTGGAAAACAGGTGTAGGGCAGGACTTTTACTCCCCTGAGCTATACAGATTCCCCTCAGCCCCCATTATGTGTGAATAATCACTAGACAGGCTAAATCTTCCCTAAACTGATCAACTGGGGTATAGATACAGTCCTGAATTAGGGCCTAGAAGGGGCTACCACAATCCCTTGTTCTGCCTGATCTGGTGAATTTAGTAATTGACAAATGTGAATCAAAGCAGGCTTCTCTAAAAGGCTCTTTTGCTGTATCTCACCTGGAAGACCTGGTTATCATTTGGTAACCCCCAACCTCACTGGAAATTATATCCTATTGGACAATGTGGAGGCCTCTCAAAGCCAGTATTTCTGGGCCAGAGCCATGTCAGTTGCAAGGAGAAAATCAGAGAAAACACAGAAAGAAGGAAAACAATGGGTGTCAGCAAGCTGATGGCTTGTCTCGTGAAAAGCCTCTGCTTGAGACAATATTCTTTTCTTGGGAGTGTTATGGCCCTTCCTTACTCTACTAAGTGTTAGTGCAGCCAACTCCTCATTAAGTCCAGCTGTTCCCCACAGCCCCAGCAGGACAGGAGTAGCCCCAGGGCATCTCTTACAGGGACACTCCTGAAATGCCACTTTTGCTCTTTTCCATACCCCACAACATCCTCTTCTCTTAGTCCTGACAGTACCACACCCTCTAAAATCCAAGCAATTTTGTCTTTCTATAAATTGAGTGGGGGCAGAATTGACAAGCACTTGCAACCTCTCCTTCCTTGGTATGCTAGGTTGCTGTGCTATAACCAGACATTAAGTGCTAGGGTGGCACGATTTTTATGTTCCAGTGCCTGCTGTTGGGCAGCCCTTCTCTGGGGATGTAGGCTTAAGAGAAAGTTCAGCTGATATGATCAGAAAAGCAGCTAGTTCTAGGTTAGATCTTAAGAACAGCTTCATCATGGCACAGCTCCCTGATTCTGACATATACTGCATTCTGAGAGACTCTGGAACAGCAGAAACCATGATCTCAGGACAACAGATGACCTTGTGAAGGATCTCACACTCCCCACACTAAAGACAAAAGAAGTGAAAGAACCTGGAGTCTCATCACTACTAACAACTTCACCTCGCTGACCTGGTCTCTCTCTCTCATTCTATCTCTCCCTCCCTCCTTTCTGTCTCTGTCTTTGTCAGTTTTGATCTGTCTTTTTCTAAAAGACTGGGTGCCTCTTTATCTTGCCCAGCCTAGAAATACAGGGGCTACTCATGGGCCTTACCTCACTACTAACTGGCACAAGAGCTTTGACCTATCTGGATTGCCCCTCCTTATGCAACCTGCTGCCCTTTCCCAGGGACTTAACATGCTGTTGACAAATGGCGTAGACACTAGATTGGCATAGCCCTCTGTAGGTCAGAACTCTAGAGCTCAAGACATCAGCCTCAGTTTCCTTGGTATTTGGAATTCACTATCACACCCTGCTTCTGTCTACATTCAAGACACTCTAAGTCTGATCAATGATACACCAGCTGTATTCCTGATATCTGAGTATTCTGATGAGCTGTACCTCCTGATGGAGGTGACAGTTGACACAGCCTCAGCCTCTCATTTGATTCATTTGTCTTCCATAGGGCAATCCCTCTACCCTCAAGGCAGAAGCATCACCTCCATGATACATCTGATGTTGTGGTCTCTTCAACTTCCAGAGCCCCATTCTCTATACTGTCACAAAAAAGAATGATTCTTTACTGATGCTAAGGTTCTTTAAATGCTCCTGTTTACAGATGACAATGTACTCATTCTATCAAGATCTAGAACCCTACAAAGCCTTCTTAGATAAATCCACTGTAATGCAAAAGAAAGCCATCCATCCAAATTGGAAAAACAAAGTAGGCAAAAAATGCATTATTGCCTAGATTATGACACAAAGATAGATGGGCAACCTATCAAATGAGTCCAACCATATGTGTGTATCAGTCAGCCAACACAGATGGACAATGAGCTGGACTCAGAATTGAGCTGATGCTGGATCACATTTGAGATTTCAAATTGTTTGCTGTTACAAAAGCCCATCTCTCTAACATCAGTTTTTTCCTTGTCGTGGCTACATGATCCCTCTAAAGAATTAAAGTGACTCGAGAGGTCAGGAAAAGATGGTAAATCACCTTCATAAGGATGGTTTGTGCCCAAGAAGCAGGATGAGACACCTTGGGGAGGGTGCGTACACTGAGAAAAGGAGGTGGACCAGTCACTGAACAAGAACAGGAGAGCAGATGAATAGGCTGGATATCACATCAGTATCCCCAGGAAACAAGTAAAACAACAGAAAGAACTCCAGGACACTGGGTAGATTTTCTACATATGAAAAAACACAGATAGGAACTACAGAGCAGAGGAGATGTAAAGGGCTGTGATGGGCATTAGTGGGAAGAACATCACACTGATGAGAGGAAGCAAAGAATGCCACACTAACTTTGCTTCCTTTTACTATACCAGGAGATTATGGGAATAAATAACCCAAGTTTCAACAAAGCATTTAATAAAATTTCTACTGCTATTGCTGTGAACAGACTGAAGAGATGGGGGCTAGATGATGGCACAATTAATTAGGTCAATTCAGAACTGAATTCCTGGACCCAAAGAGTTTGCTGAAGCATCTGATATCATCCTGGAGGGAGTTGTCTAGCTTACTGCTCTTAGTGATCTGTCCTTGGCTCTTAGCTGTGCAGCATTTTTAATCAGTGACTTGGATGAAGACAGGTATCAATAGTTATCAAACCTGCTGATCACATAAAGCTAAGGACAGTTGATTTGGCAGCCAAAAAAAAAAATCTAATGTGATTTAAAACTGCATTGGTAGAGAAACAGTATTAAGATCTATGGAGATAACGATCCCACTATATTCTACTTTGGTTAGACGGTATCTTGAGTACTATATTTAGCCTTGGGCAACAGATTTTTAAAGGATATTGATAAATTGGGACAAGGTCATAGGAGGGGTACCAGAATGGGTGAAAGGCCAGTCCAGACAAAGATCAACTGAAAGAACTAGGAAATGTTAAGCTTAGAGAAAGGAAGCCTAACATGAGGGAGGGGGAAGGGCCGTGATGACTGTCTTCAAGTATGTGGAATAGGCATGCTGAGCCTTTTCCTCTTGGCTGCAGAGGGCAAAACTTAGAGCTACTGATGGAAGTCAGGTTGGTGCAATTTGGATACCCATAAAGACAAACTCCCTAAGAATCAGAGCTGCCCAAAGTGGCATGGGCTGTCCCAGGATGTAGTGAGCTCCCTGTCCCTGGTGGTTTTGAAGACAAGACCAGAAAACTCTTTTTTGGGATATTGGAATGGGCATTCCTGCTCCAGGAGGGATGAGATAACATGGGAGAGCCCTTCCAAATGAGAGTCTGTGGTTCTATGAATGTGAAAGGAGCTAGTTCTTTTTCTTTTTCAGGATGGCAGAGGGAGAAGGGAGTTTAAAGCATGTGATGAAGGCAGTTGAGGGGGCTCCACACCATGACCACAGCTCTGACTGCTGCTAAATGTGGCATGTCCTGTCATGCAAAGTGAAAATGTCTAGATCTGTACCATTATTTCCATGTCCCTCAATGCTTGCTGAAAAGGAGTTTTCCTAAAGCATAGGTCTGACTGCTTCACCCCCTCTAACTCCAGTGGCTCCCTATTACCTCCCAGCACCAAACATATAATCCTCTGGCAATTCAAGTCCTTCATCCCCCAGCCCTTCCCCCCACTCGAGTCATCTCACACTTTGACCCCATGGAAAGAAATGTTACAGTCCAGCTACAGTGTCCTCCTGGTTGGTTCTTTGCACACAACATTTCTTCTTCAGCTTTGTAACTGTGTACCATCTGGTCCCCATGTCTGCAAACCTCTCCTCCCTCCCCTCTATCTCATAACTTCCTTGAAGACTCAGCTCAAATCCCACCTTCTTGGGATGACTTTTCTGTTCCTCCTCTCCACCCCTTATCACCCTGCAGCTGTTAGTGGCTTTCTCTCTGAGATGCCTTTGCATTTATTCTATACAAATCTTACACCTACCTAGTTATTTATGTACTGTCTCCCTCATTAGAATGTGAGCTCCTTCAGTGTGGGACTGTTTTTTTGTTTTTTGCCCCAGATCTTAACACAATGCCTGGCACATAGTAAGTGCTTACTAAGTGTTTGTTGAGTCACTTACTTTGTCCCTAAGATAATACTTCCACTCCTTTCTGTAGCATTCCTACATCTTACAGATTTAGGTCAGATTGCTACCTTGGCCTAGGGAGACTGACAATCATATTTCACCCCAATATGGCCCCAACTTTGTCCACACTTACCCTAATTATAAGGCCTGGTGCTGTCTGTCAAATAGACATAGGTAGCTAGAGTTCATTCTCCATCACCTAGGAAGCCTTGTCACACCACACCCAACTCGTGGTTATCCAGACTTTGTCTGAAGGCCTCCAGGGAAGGCCAATCTGCATCCTAAGCAATGCACTCCACTGTGGGACCAGCTCTTCGTGTTAAGAATTGCTCTTCCATCACGTCCAAAAGCTGTCTTTCTGCAGCTCTTGCTTCTACCCTCTGGGGCCAAGTGGAACAACCCAATTCCTCTTCCATGCAACAACTCTTTCAACAGTTAGCACTTCCTATTGAATGCCTCTCCACCCCTGGCTAAAATGTCCCAGTTCCTTCAGCCCATTCTTTTACGGCATGACCTCAAGGCCCTTTGTCATCCTGTTAGCTCTAGCTCTCCTCTGAAAACTCCAACTTATCGATGCTCTTTCTAAAATGTGGTACCCAGAGCCAAGTACAGTGCTCCCCATGTGATCTGGCCAAGATCAAACACACGCAAGTGGGCTCATCTCCTCCCTAGTCCTGGACATCCAATTAGCACAACCCAAGACTGTGTTAGCTTTTCTGGCTATCCTTATCAGAATGCTGACTCATTTTGAGTTTGCATTTAACTTATAAAATGCACAGATGAACTGCCTAATCCTTTTTACTTGTGAAGTTGCTTTTTCAAAAAACCCAAGTATAAGACATATTTATCCCTATTACATTTCATCAGTGGTCTAGTCTGTCAAGGTCTTTTGGATCCTGATTGTCACTCGGTGCATTAGCTCTCAGTCCCCATTTTGTATCATCTTCAAACTGAATCAGCATGCCATCACAGCCTTTATTCAAGTCACTGATTAAACAGTAGAGGGTAGAGCACATCTCCCTGGGGTGCACTTTGGGTCTGACCACTCAACTTATTTCAAATCTACCTGACTGAATTATTATCTCATCCAAATCTCTTCATCCACAAAAGGAGACTTTTTCAAATGCTTTGATAAAGTCTAGTTATACTATGTCTATGGCAACTCCTGACCTACCAATTTAGTAACCCTACCAAAAAAAGGTATGAGATTGGTGTGGTATGACCTGGAAAAGTCATGTTTTATTCCCTTAGTTCCCAACATACAATGGAATAGCGATTACTAAGCAATCAGTTGTGATCAACTGTTTGATCCTTAGATCTTTATATAGTTAATTACATACTTGAGAACCATCTCCCAGGAAATGCAGGAAATTATAGTTCTGTCCCCTTCTCATACTACCATAGATTGAAGAAATAAGATGTTTAGCTCAGATAAGAGATTACTTACATATCAGAGTAGATGACCATGGAGGTTCCTTTAAACTGTGAGATTCTGTAGTTCTCTGAGCCTCCCCTTTGTTATGGTATGTAACTTCAGCTGGGCCCTGACTACATCCTGGCAATCCTTCTACTTTGTTCTTCTTGATTCCTTATCTTATTCCCCAAATCCAAT
The DNA here is from genome assembly GCA_023548195.1 of Bettongia penicillata ogilbyi. NCBI lineage: Eukaryota > Metazoa > Chordata > Mammalia > Diprotodontia > Potoroidae > Bettongia > Bettongia penicillata. The sequence continues at coordinate 13,189,849 of JAJHZJ010000128.1, read as the reverse complement.
ATTCCAAATCATGCACCCAACCACAGTGCTCCCTACTATATATAGTAGATTCCTCAGCCCCTTCTTTTTTCAGAGAGAATGTTGAGGCCACCCAAGAAAACTTCAGCATAATCTATTAATCTATTGTCCTTCCTTTTTATCTCAGTGGAAGTGGTACCCCTAGATATTGCTAAAGTTTCTCTCTCTCCCTTCACCCTGGATTCCATTTCCTCCTGCCTCTTTTAGGGTTATTACCTCTTTTATACATCCTCAATCTTTGCCTCCTCACCGAAAAAAAGGCTACACTTTTGATGCTTCTACTTGCTCACCACCATCTTCTCAGCCCCCATGGCTCAAATGAAACAGTTCCTTTCAAGGTCATCTTAATTACCAGTGACCATTTTTCAGTCCTCAACTTCTCAGATCTCTCTGTAACACTTAACACTGTTCACCCTCCCCATATTCTGAATGCTTTCTTCTCCCTTGTCTTATGAGGTACCACATGATTCTGGTTACCATCCTACCTGTGCAGGTTTTTTTCTCCTTTTGTCAGCTCCTCATCCTAAAGGTCTGTCCTTGACCCTCTTTTCTTCTTTCTGTATTCTCTCTCTGTTGGCAATCTTATTCACGGCTATGGCTTCAACTATTACCTCTACACACATGTCCCCCAAATCTATCTCTAGCCCTGATCTCTCTCTAAAACTCCAGACCTATACTTCCAGCTGCCTAAGCAGAGTTCCTAGCACATGGTAACTGCTTAATAAACACTTGTTAACTACCATACATTTCTACTTGTCATTGCCAGAGGCACTTTCAATGCACTATGTCCAAATTTGCCTTTGGTATCTACTTGCCCTCACCCTACTTCAAATCCTACTCCTCTGATTTCATCATTTCTATCACCAGCAACACCATTAATTAAGTCTCCTATGTTTGACACTTTAGGCTTATCTATGATTCTCTGTTCCCCATATCCTTCATATCCTGCTTATCCATTACCAGTGTCGATTTCTTCTCCCTCTACTGTAACTCTTACATTTGTCCCCTTCTCTCTCTTCCCAGTACCAGCACCTAGGATAGGTTTTTCCCATTATTTTCTATCTTCCTGGCCTTCAGCAATAGACTCCTTAGTCTTCCATGCTTTCCTCCATGCAAAACCATAGTACCACTGCCAGATTAATTTTCTTTACGCATAAATCTGACAATGTCAACCTTCCATGGTTCCATATTCTCAAGTAAAGTTCAAATTCCTTCCTTTCCCTGTCATTTAGTATACCTATATCCAGTCTGGGTTCATTGTCCCCTTCCATTCTTATCTTGTATCATCCTTTATCTCTCTCTAAGACACACTGTATTTTGGCCAAATCACTCCAGGTTCCTAAGTGTGCCTTGCAGTTTCTGGCCTCCATGTCTTTGTTACCACTGCTTCCTATGCTTGGAGGGTCTGCCCTCTTACCTCCCTTCATCCTCTTTCCTCCTTCTACCTGTTAATTGCTATCATCCTGTGAGATTCAATTCAGATATTACCTCCTACAAAAGGCATTCTTTTATTCTGCTTGGTCAGAATTGACTTCACATTGTACTTTGCTGTGACTTTCTCTAATGGAGTCATTATGTGGATTAGTGGGTGAGATTCTGGACAAAGTCCGGAAAACATGGGTTTGAATCCTATCTTAGATTTTTATTATTGGTAATTATAATAACAACAACAATAGTGGTGCTTTAAGCTTTGCCAAGTACAGTACCAATATTATCTAAATTAATCCTCACAACTATTCTGGAAAGTAGGTGTCATTATCACCCCATTTTACAGATGAGGAAACTGAGTGACTTGCTCGGCATCACATGGCTAGTAAGTGTCTGAGGCAGGACTTGAAGCCAGGTATTCCTGAAACCAGGTCCAGTGCTCTCTCTGCTATCTATTAATGGAGTGAGCTTCAATTTTCTCATCTGTAAAATGAGCATACTACAAGCTCTGGCCACAAGATCATGTGTAAAGTGCTTTGCAAACTTTAAAACATTATATAAAAACTGCTATCATTATTCATAGAGTATAGTGATTGAGTATGTGTAATAGCTCCAACTAGACTGTAAGATTCATGAGGGCAGGGACTGTATCTTCTCTAAACTTGCTGGACTGTACTGCATTGTCTAGGCAGTCTGGAACAGGAAGTAGGTTTGTCTGAGGGCTTGGTTTTTGGAAGAAAGCTAGCTATGAAACTAGAGTCGCCTAGTACTAGTCATTCTGCAGTTGAAAATGTTTTAGGAACAGCTATATTTCTATTAATTCACTGTCTCCAGCTACAGATGGTGAGTTACTGAGGGACAAGCACATCCACTAGGTCATATTTTTGTACTACATGAATCAGGTACTCAAATGGCAATGTAGTACAGAACATCTACTTTGGGTACAGCCCTTTGTCAGGAAAGAAATTTAAGATACTACTTATCTGCACTACTGTGAAATAACCATCAAAGCAATTCCATAGAAACCTTTCAGTATTACTAGATATGAACTATTATCTTCCCCATTTTTCAGAAGAGAAAACTAAGTCACAATGAGACTGATTGCTTAGTGACCAAGCTATAATCATTCAGAAGGAGTTTATTGTAATCATCCAGGCACATAATTAAGGGAGCCAAGACTATGGTGATGGCTGTGGAAAGACAAAGAATGGGCTAGATATGAGCACTTATACAGAGTATTATTTAGACTTGATGATGAATTGAAAGTAGGATAAAGAAGCAAAGCACAATAAACCACTGGAGCAACACAAAATAGAATGCGCTGCCCTGCAGGCACTCACCCTCACTAGAGGTCTTCAAGTAAAGGTTGGATATCTCCTATCCCATATATTATAGAAGAGATTCTTATTCAGGTATATGCTCTACTAGGTGGCCTCTGAGGTTCGTTCTAACTGTGAGATTTTAAGGTTGAGAGCAAATGGGAAATCTGGAACGGAGAGGGGTGTCGGCAGCAATGAAGAAATTAGGGGATAAGTCCTTTGGGGAAGAAAACTGTAAACTGACATAAAAACATTTCAAAATTCAGATATAGGTATGACGGATTTCCTGGTGCTGTTATCCTAGAGATAGCTAGAGATTTGGGAGAGCAAAAGAAGCAGGGAAGAGATCAAGCAGGCTGATATGGCAGATCAGAACCATCTGGATACAGGGGATAGGTGGCTAAAACCATGTGAGCAGTTAATGTTACAGGGAGAAAAGAAGAGAGCCTAGAGCTGGATTTTGTGGAGAACTCACAGAAAGGAGAAGAAAAAGAAAAGAAAAAAGGAGAAAAAAAAAGTTAAGGAAACAGAATGAATATAGTATTAAGGAAGCCAGGAGTAGAACGAATTTCCAAAGGAAATTGGATGATCATCAATGTCAAGTAAAATGTGTGTCAGTGTGGGGATATATGTGTGTGCATCGTGGCAGAGAGGGGTGTTAAACAGTATACACACTCTTCTTAGCAATGCTGCTCCATCTTTGAAGGTTTTTTTTAAAATTAAATTTTAAATTAAAGGAAAAACTCTTAGATGTGTGGTCTTGTGGGGAGGGGTAGTTCAAATGACCACCCACAAACATTTTTAAGTGAAACTGTTCAGTGACTCCATCCATTCAATAGTATGAGAGGACTATATTCAGTATAATGGGTAATGGACCAAAGAGCCAATCCTCTCACATAACCCAAAAAGATCCATTCCTATATTCTTTTTCTACCTGGGCTTTCTAGAGGCAATGATATCCATTTCTCTATTCAATTTCATGTAATGGCATCTTTACTCCAATCAATCAATCAATCAATCAATCAATCAGTCAACCAGTCAATCAAGAATGGCTATTTGTGGAGAAGAATGTGGCGCCTCCCAATCCCAAATCGTTCAGCCAATCACCAGCAGATATTTTTTCCCACTGATATGCAACTACCTCTGAACTACTCTGAAACAAAGCAACTCTACAGTAATTGTTATGAACAGACAGTGCCTTCTGCTCCACTGAGGATGGACTAGGCATGAAGAACAGGAGCAAAAAGGGGAGGGGGAGGGGAGGAGTGGTGGCAGAAGGCAGAACAAAGAGTTTGCTAGGGATCTTGGGAAACAGTGGGTGAAAACAGCCTTTGATTCTCAATGACCCTGCGGGGCTGATATCACCAACCCAACCCCCTCCTCTCTCCTATCATTGCCTCTCACACTCTAAGTAAGGCCTGGTCTCTAGGTGGAAGTAGGAGATGAGGCATCAGTAGAGAGGTTACTCTTAAAGTATCGCTGCACCTGAGGTTTCAAGTCTGTCCTTGTTTGGACCCCTCTCCTTTGGGGCTCGGTACCAGGTGTCAAGCTTGGCTTAGTTTCTGGGAGGCCAAGGCCAGGAGTATCCTGCTGGCTCAGGGCTCACAGATTTAAGCCAGCTCTCTCCACCTTCCCTCCCTCCCTTGCTCCCTCCCTAAAGCCAAGCCCCCAGGCTCTGCTCCCTCCTCAAAGCTTTTCAAGGCAGAGGGGGCCTTTTCTGTTTGTAAGGTCTAAAGAAGCCTGGTTGCCAAGGTGACAGGATGAGAGCAGCAGGGAACTTGCCACAGAGGAGGGGCTTTGCCCCCAAACAGCTGTCAATGGGAACAGCCCCAGCTGGGACTAGAAGCCTGCTCTAGGAGGAAATAGCCCCTAGGAGACCGCATTCCTCCCTGCTACCCCATAGCCCCCCACTGGTGATTTTCCTTAGGGGCAGCAGCCAGCTCAAGGCCAACTCTGACTGGCCAAGCCACCCCCACCTCCAATTCATCTCCCCCTTTCAGCTTCCTAATCCCTCAATTCTGTCCCAATGCATAGGTTGGATGGGATGCTCAAGGGCTGAGGAGCTGAGGACAAGCATGACCCCAGGCTGCCTCCCAGGAGGTTATAAGGCCCATCTTTCCTCCCTGATAAAGTCCACTCTTTGTTCCAAAAGTCTGAGACCTTCCCCCTGAGTTAGGGGAAGATCCAAATCTTCCCCTAGCTATCTCTCAAGATGGAAGGGGCTATGGATGAGGAGAGGTGGGGGTGGGGGTCCTGACCATAGAGCTCTGAGGGAGGAACGAGAGAAAAAAGGAGGGGGAGGTTGGGAGGGGATTGTGGTTGTTAGAACAATGAGAAACCCACTGGTCTGAATTCATGAGGAAAGGGGCTTTGTGCCTCTGTACCTCACAGATGCTGACAGAAAGCTCTGTGGGGACTGATGTGCTCTGTGCTAGGACGAAGCTAAGTGAGGACAGTTGAAATAGTATTCCCCAGTCAGCCTTCTGACCTTTGACCTCACAGACCTTAGTCTTTATGGCCACATAGACCCTTTCTGCTTAAATAAGGTCTATGGACCCCTCCCCCAACTGTCTCTATAAACTCTAGAACAATTCTGGAGGTTCTGGGGCCCCCGGATCTATGGGTTAGCATAAAGGAGAGCCTGGGAAGTCCATAGCCAGAGCTATATTGGCTAGGGTGTCTGGGCTAAGTGGGATATATAGAGGACAATTTGCTGGCTAGTGTGGAACCAACCTGAACCAATGTGAAGGAGTCCCAAGAAGGTGGGCCATTCTGCATTTGTCTCTGGGTTCCTTATGGCACAAATAGCTCAGCAGCCTCAGGACAGAACACATTCTTTGAAGGACTAGTTTCTAGTACAGTGCCTGGCACATTGTGAATGTTTAATGAATTTTTTCTCTTCCTCTTTCTCCTTTTCTCCCCTGTCTCTCTCTCCCCATCCCCACTTAGATCTGGGAGATGGGATCAGATATAGAGAGAACACCTAGATCAGTCATGGGGGTGAATGGCAGTCCTGAGGACCGTTTGGATGATGGGCTGGATTTCCTTCTCAATAGTTGCCAGCCTAACTTCCTGCCCAAGGCATCTGCTTGACCCCTTCTGGCACAAATGTTCCCCTTCATTCCCAATTTGCACAGTTCTAATTTTTAGAAAGCTCTTCCCTGTATTGAGCCACAGTGGATTTTCCTCTCCCCTCAGCCCAAGTCCTAGTTCTGCACTCTGGAGCTACATAGCCTGAGCCTGAGCCTGCTTCCACAGGACAAACCTCCAAATGTCTGAACACGACTGCCATGTCACTGCCCTGACTTAAAACACATGATGCAGTGTTGAATCCCTTCACTATCTAGTGCTTAGCACAATATCTTGTACATAATAGGAGCTTAATAAATGTTTATCAACTGACTGATCCTCTTTGCCTTCCTGCAAACTAGCTCTGGGGGTGTCACTGGTCCTTCTACATAAGGTGGGGCCTGGGATTGAAGACAGCATTATAAATGTGTCTGATCAAATCACTGCAGAATGTACTGGGATTACCACTCCCTTGTTCTAGACCAGGGAGAGGGAACACAAGACCACATGTGGTGCTCTAGGTCCTCAAGTGCAGCCCTTTGACTGAATCCAAACTTCACAGAACAAATCCCCTTAATAAATGGATTTGTTCTGTAAAGCTTGGACTCAGTCAAAAGTTCTGGATACTCTTTTTGTTAATGTGCCTTAAGACCACATCGGCTTTTTGGGCCACCAAAGACAGCTTGTAGTCCCTGTGACTTACGGTCTCCCTCACCCATCCTCTATGGGTACAGCAGATTTTTTGCACCTAAATACTACACTTTTCTTTAATGCCTAGAGAATTAGGTTTTATCTTATTCCTTCTGACTCATTATTCTCTCCTGCTGAGATGATCTGGCATCCCAACTCTGTCATTCAACATATCAAAACCTTGTGTCACCTACAGGAAGGATGGCATCTATATCTTTATCTAGACCACTGCTAAAAATATTTTGGATGAAGCCATATTTACGTGAATGCCTGCATTTAGCTCAATGGCACAATGCCACAAGATGGCCAGATCTCATTCTCTCTCAAAGGCCACCCTTCCTTCATGAGGCCCTTCCTGATTCTCCAACGGTCAGTAATCCCTCCCTGAAATTACTTTACGTTTTTGTATTTACTTATTTATGTACATGTTGTTTCTGCCCATTAAATGTCAGCTCCTCAAGGGTAATGACTATGCTCATTCTTCTCCTCATGCCCAGCACTAGGCACAGGGCCTGGCACAGAGCTGCTCCTTTATGAATACTTGTTGAATTGGACTGAAGAGATTGAAGAGATCAGGTGGTACAATCTCTTCATTTTGCAGATGAGAAAATTGAGGCCCAGAGAGGTAAAGTGATTGCCCAAGATTATTTAAGCATTTATTAAATAGCAGGGTCAGAATTCAGTGATTTTTCCTACTGTGCCACATCTGCTAACTCTATAGTTTTTATCTCTTATTCAAGTTTGAAAAGTATGGTCCCCAACAATCCCATGAGATCAGCTATGCAAATACTATTCTTCCCATTTTACAAAGGAGAAACTGAGACTTAGAAGACTAAGTATCTTGCCCTCATTCATCTGGCTCTTAAGTATTTGAGCTGGGATGACAAAGGCTGCTCCCATGCTCCACTCCTCCTCTCTTTACATGGGGTCTACAAGCCAAGAACAGAAAAGGTTCTTCCTCTGGCTCCTCTAACTATCCTTTTGCCTTTTGAAAACAGGGAGTTGGCATCCCCCTCCCCTGGCCAGAGAGGGCCTAGCCAGGGACAGAGCTATAACTAAGCTATCCTAAGACAAGAGGCTTCTCTCTACTGTGTGCACTGTATAGAAGGAATAGCAAACTTTCTTCCCCTTCCAGCTTACAACATCTCCTTTGCCAAGCCAAAAGCACTGAACAAAACCAGAGGCCAATGAACATGGGGCAGGGAAACAGAGGGAAAACTAAGTGAGACTGGCTAGCCTCCTCCCATAGATGGTTTGGGTTCAGGACCTCCTTGAAGAAAGGAAGTATAAAAATGTTCTGCCAAACCTGTAGTGCTTTGGGATCTTCTGGAGCAAGATACTGTCTTGGGCCTTACCTGGTGCAATGAGGGGGTGTGTGGCCACAGGGGACACCATCCGGCTTAGTGCCCCCCGGCCCTCAGAGCTCCCTGGCACACTGCCACTGCTGCTGTCTCCCTTCTTGAGTTGCTCAGCCACACTGTCATTTATGCCAGGTTTGGCACCTGCTGGGGAACCCTGAGCGGTGCTTCTGCCCTGTGAGGGGGTGGACAGAGGCTGGCTGCTGCCTGGGGTGTGTTTCAGGGCCAGGCTGGGCAGTGCAGGCTGGGTGGGGATGGGGCCCGAGGCTGTTGTGGTTGCTGTCTGCTGCGTTCGGAGGGTCAAGTTCTGTACCTGGAAAAGAGGGGTCTGTGGGAGTCTGGGGGTAGAGCCAACCAAGTAGGGATGGGGATAGGGAAGGGGATAGGAGGCAGAGGCAATGCCAATACACTTGAAGTAGTGCCAAGAAGCTATGGAAGCAATGGGGCCAGGAATTGATCCCGGGATAGCTAAATAGGGTGGAAGACCATAATGCCAGATAGACAGTGTTCAGGGTTGGAGAGAACAGGAGCTAGGATAGACTTGAAAAGGGGCACAGAAGGATAAAAGCTGAAACTGAATTCTAGGAAAGGGACTATTAACCCAGGACAGGGTAGATATGCCAAACCTTGTCCCCAACTGCATAGCCCCAAGCCCCCTCCATGACCCGTCCTCTGACAGTCAGAAAAGTATCACTGCTACCAAGTACTGGAGTCATTTCCCATGATGCCAGATCACTAGGGCAGAATGTCTAAGGGAAGTAGACAACTTCTGAGGGTCTCCCTCTGTTCTGATTAAGGCACAAAAGGGCAAGTCACTGTCCTCCTGGGGCAACCAAACATGTAGCTCTTTTGCCCCCTAGAGTAGTTCAGTCCTTCCTTCCTTGGCCTTTCTTTCCTGAGGCATCAAACATCCTTCCCCAACCTGGTTCTTGGTGCCCTCTGCTGGACACTAGATGTTGGCCAGGTTCAGAACAGACGTCATACTGTCCATGTTCTCTTCTACGTCGGCCACCAACTGGCAGAGTATCCTTTTTTCTTGCTGCCCAAAGAATCTTCTCTTCCATCAAAAGGCCAACAGACCCCAGCAAGGCCAAGAGTCCAATGGTTCATCCTCATTCCAGGCTATCTTTCTTGCTAGGGTAGATTAATGTCCTCGAGAGTTGGCTTTTCCCCTGACTAAGACTTCCTGTGAAGACTCATTTCAGGGATGGTGGAAGGAGAAATGGGGAGGTGGGACAGTTAGCTTCAGAGCTCTAGGGTATTGAAGGGACTATCAGGGAAGGTTTAGGGTACTGAGGACCCCAAGGGAAGTTACTCTCTTGCCTCAGCATGCTATTTCCAAGTTCCTCACCTACATAGATGTTTTAGGCAGTTAAGTCTAACTGGGAAGGGACCCAGGGCTAGAAACTTCTGGATGCTCTTTCTCTTGCTTTCCTAGGGAACTCTGTTCTACCAGAAATTTTGGAGATCTACCAGGCCAACCCAAATAGCAGTACCCCTTCTCCGGGGGAGCCCACCTCCCTAGGAACCATTTATCCCTCCCTTTCCCTCCCCCAGGCCCGGTCCATGGAGTCCTCACCTGATTGGGGGTGGGGGGCTGGGCAGGGGAGCCGGTGCTGAGCTCAGGCTGCACGGTAGTGACGGTGGCCGTGGGCGTGAAGATGAGCTGAGGGGACAAAGGAACAGTGCCGCCTAGGCTCCTAGTTACCTGCACCAGGTTACCTGGCTGGGTCTGGAATCACAGGAAAGGAGGTGCCGTTTACCTGCCCAGTGTGGGCTCAGCCACAAGGCAGGAGGGTAATCTGATCCAGGAGGCAGATATGGGAAAGGCCAAGAAAGCAGAAGTAGAAGGCTTCCAACAAAGCAGGGACTCTAGGGATAAAGGTCCAGGGTGGCAGCCCTGTGGGCAATTTTAGTTCAGCTCTGAAAGAGCTACTCTGGGGTAGATCCAAATGTTAGGTTTGGCCCACGATCTCTGGGGCCATCCAAGGCTCAACACTGGAGCAACTCTCCCCAGGGAAGCCTTGGCTTCCATCAGTTTCCTCAGGTCCTAAGAATCAAGAATAATCCTAGGTTGGGTCAGACCCTCCCACCCTGCCCCATGCCCAGGGACATTCCCCAGACTTGTCTCACTCCTGAGCTGTACTAGAAGCCTGGCCTTGAGCTGTCCTGGACTACAGAAGTGATCAAATCAATTACACACACTTGACCTGATAAGGCCACATTTAGTTTGATGCCAGACATCCATTATTTTCCTGCTCTGTCTCATTCCTGGACCTATGTATGAGCAGCTTTGCTCTACTGGGTCATCCCTATGTATGTTCATGTCTATGTCTATCCTTGGAGAAGGCCTGGGGGATACATGATGACATTTCTCCAGGTATATGATGAGCTGTCACACGGAAGGGGAATTATGATTCCTCTTAGTTCCAGAATGAAGAACTGGGAGCAAAGGGTAGAAATTTCAAAAAGGCAGATTTTGGCTTGATACATTAAGAAAAACTTCCCCATAATCAATGTCCCACAAAATGGAATGGGCTGCCTTTTGTTATAAAGAGCTGCCAAAAACTGGAGGTGTTCTGGCAGAGGCAAGATAGGTCAGTGATTCCTACTCAGGTCTAGGTGGAGTCAGATACTTGTTAAGGGTCTCTTCCAGCTCTCAAATTCTGTAGGATTATAAGCATGAGTTCCTTGCATATATGTATGTGTGTGTATCCTCTTGCAAGCACACTTGTAAAGTAAACACACTGTATAGTAAATATTCAGCCACCTCCAAAGGTCCTGGGTCCTGCTCTGGGAGTTGTCTAAGGATGAGTAAAGTGAAGGAAGACCCAGTGATACTCTCAAGTAAAGTCATCAATTAGAGGACACAGGGAGAAAAAGAGCCTGTAAACTCTACTCCTATCCTCTGGGCACAGAAAAATGCCATCCTTTGTATGGTGCAAATATTTTGTTCACAACCATTATGGCATGCATGAGAAAGGAACAGAAAAGAACAAAGTGATGAGGTTCCAGTCAGCTCAAAGGACTAGAAGGAGGAAAGGAGGTGCTACCCTGTCAGTGTGAAGGATCTGAGTTTTAGGGACTGTGAAAGGTTCTAATTCAATGACTCGAGCTTTTCCATGGAAATAAGGCTTTCTATGAAGTCTCACCACTTGAAGCATGAAGACGAGTTGAGGGGATAAAGGAATAGTATCCCATTAAGGCCCCTAGTCTCACCAGCTTAGCCAGAAGGACCACAAACATGGGAAGAGATGCTATTTGCTTTCCCATACAGAGCCATAGACCCAAAGGGTCTAGTTCAGGGGTGGGGCACCTGTGGCTTCAAGGCTGTATGTGGTTCTCTAGATCCTCAAGTGTGGCCCTTTGACTGAATCCAAACTTCACAGAACAAATGCCATTAATAAGAGGTTTTGTTCTGTAAAACTTGGACTCAGTCCAAAGGCTACATCCAAGGACCCAGAAGGCCACATGTGGCCTCAAGGCTGGGAGAGTACAGGGAAGGCCTGCCCAGTGACCAGGAGGGCTTTTATCACTACTGCCTGACCAAATGAGATAACATGTATAAAGCACGTGGCAAATGTTTACATACTAGTAGTATGTTTTTTACATTTTTTTTTGTATGGGATTCAGATAGAAATGGTCTAAAGATAAGGGGTTATTCTGTTGTTATTCCTTAGTATTCAGTGGCCTCCAGACCACTGTGCAGGTGGATTATAGGATTTTTTTTTGTGACTGAGTAAGAGTATTGGGATGTTAAGCTCATCTTCTATAAAATCTATGAAAGCATCATAGAGAGAATGCTAATAGCATACAGGAGGAGGTCTCTAGAAGGAGGGATCAGAAGAGCATCAAGTTAGAGCTTGAAGAGTCCTTAGAGAGTCCAAACATCGCCCCCCGCCCACTCCCATTTTGCAGATGAGGAAATTGAGGCACTGAGAGGTTGACATGTCACCTCATCCTGTTTTCACATTTCTTCCTCTAGGTCTCTATATTTTTAAAGCTGTTCATTACATATAGTTTGAAGATTGTGAATATTCCATGTAGTGATATTTATAGCTAAATTTTTGGGGGGTCAATATTACATCCAGGCAGTTGTGGTATTACTACATTGCCTTTATTGTGGGGGTGGGTTTTATATAAATATCTCTAGAAGGGACAATTATAATTGTATGAACAACTCTCCTCCTTTTTTATTGTGTAACATATGCCTGTCAAGTAGGATCAAAGGATTGAGAGCTGGAAGGGGGCCTTGGAGATCATCTAGTTCAACTCTGTCAAGTTATAGAGGAGAAACCTCAGGCCCTAGAAGAGACTTGTCCAAGATAACTCAGGTAGTTAGGGGTACAGGCAAGATTTGAGCCCAGGCTTATCCAAGTATGCTATGCTACAGGTGAACTGTGTGTCTCCTGTGTATCCTCTTCCCTGTCCAGAGTTCTGGAAGGTGTAGAGTTGCAGAGGAGGTCTGATCAAGGTGATGAGTGGCCTTATTTCCTTCTCGGAAAGCAAGGAAAGGGACAGGGATAATACAGTGTGTTTATCTCTCTTTGTTCAGGTCTAAAATGATCCATAGCCCTGTCTGTCTTTATTCCACTCCCTAACCTGCCTGTTCCCTTCTTCCTGTATGTCTCCTGATCCCTCAGTTTCTTTTTTCCCATACTCTTGACCTTTCTTCTTCCAGTATCTGTACCTTCACTTCCTTTTGGACCTCTTGCAATTCTCCTGGTTCCCTACTCTAAACCATAGGAAGAGTCCAGCCATATGCCCAAGTCAAGAGTGCTCACCATCTGTGCCCTCAGATACATCTGCGCCTGGCTGGCTGTCAATGCCGGAGACGAGGTATTACCCAACAGCACAGCCTGCTGGGCGATGCCTGAGGCTGCGGCTGTGTTGACACTCTGGGCACGGTTGATGAGCTGAGCTGTTGCTGGGGAGGCTGCCAGGTTTATCTGGGGAGACATGAGCAGTAGAAAATGGCAAGTTCAATGGGCTAGCCCACATCTCCATCCCCTTGTAAAGCACTGATGTCCACTTCTGGCTTCCTTCGTGGGCCCTGACTCTTTTGGGTCTGACTCTGAGGATAAGCATTGAATGTGATCCTCTATGGTCTCAGATGGCCACCATTCCTCCCCCATCCATTATTTGGATTATCAGCTACAAAAAGGATTCAGTAGATTTAGGACTATTCTAGGAGAAGATAATCTTGTCATGTGTGAATGCATGGACACAAGCTCTTGGATAGAGGGAGAAGAAAATAGGGAGGACAGAGAGAAGCATGCAAACCTTCTCAACCAGTCAGGGTAGCAAAGACTCTTAGAGAAAAGTCAAGGAGACCCCACAAGGCAGGGGGTCTGAGTTCCTCGAAAATCTAGTCAGTTACGGAAAGTGTATGAGAGAGGGGCAGGGACAGGTTTTGTCCCTGCATCTCACCTCGGTAAAGATTCCCCACAGTATGGGACCTAGGAACATACTAGTGTTCAAAGCAGGATGGAAGAAATAAGCCCCAGAATTGTGACCATCCACCTCCAGTTGTTCACCATCCTACTTACCGACGGTGACTGAGCTGGGGACTGTGCAGAGCCATTGTTGCTTGAAGGGGCCCCTTGTCTGTTGGCCACCAGACTTGCCTATAAAAAGTAACTGTCACTGGGGTTCCAGACCTCCCCAAAATACTCTTCAGGCTCAGAAACTCCTCCTGGTTCCCCTACCTTCCCATCCAAAGCCCCTTTCCTTCCTCCACCACCATACTAGCAATCTCCAGCCTCTAAGTAGTATGATCCTGCTTAATTACTCTAGTTACTTCAGCCCCCAAGCTGAGAAGCTACTCTGCGTCACCAGAGGAATGGCCAGGAACCTTTATATTTCCATAGCCTCTGAGGGGGTCTCCCAACTCTGTCATGCTCAGCCCTCATATCCCACCTGCTGCACGGCTGCCAGGCTTTGGAGCTGGGCGCTGCTGAGGTGCTGCTGCTGGAGTGCTGCTGTCTGCAGCATGAGGTGCTGCTGTTGGGCTGCATACATCTGCTGCAGGTACTGAGCTGCGGTGCTAGGCTGCCGGTGCAGGGCTTGCTGTATCACCTGAGGACAAAGCACAAAAATGGTTCCGTGGAGGGCAACAAACCTTGTTCACTCCAAACAGCAGAAGGATGGCTACAGCCATCAGGTCAGCCTGGCCAACAGGCCCAACACTCATGTCTTAACCTTTTTGGGTTTTCCAATTCATCCCTCTCAAATGATAGGATACTACACAGGTGAGGGTGGCAGAACGCTGTGCCCTAAACTGCACAAGCATCTCCTACCTCCTCTGGCATCTCTCCTGGCCTGTTGCAACACACTCTCAGCCTTCTGGAGCTGAAAGAGTCTTGAGTGGCCAATTAGTCCAACCTAAACCCGAAAAACAATTCTGTTTGCAACATGCCTCGTAAGTGGTCACACTACCTTTTCTTGAAGACTTCTAACGAAAAGAAACCTATTACCTCCCAGGGCAGGCCAGGTGACTCTTAGATAAGGCTAATTGTAAGAAAATGCTCTCTACCCCCCCCTCCCCCCAAAAATAACAAGAATTTTTTTTTTTTTTTTTTTGCAATTTCTTTTCTTCACGATTTCTTCCACTGTTCTTAATTCTGCCCTCTGGGGACAGCCAGAACTAATGGACAATAAAACCAAAGCTTTAAGACAGCTATCATACCCCTACTGAATCTTCCCTTCTCCTGGCCAAGCATTCCTAATTCCTTTAACTGAGCCTCATACAGTTTGAACTCAGGGCATTTCACCAGCCTGCTTGACTTGCATTAGACGCCTGCCAATATTCTTCCTAACGTGTGGTGCCCAGAACTGAACACACCATTCCAGATGACATATCATTAAAGCAGAGTATACCGTCATCTCTTTATTCCTGGTCCCTCTGTATTACTTTTCCAGGTTGCAGTATCACACCATAGACTGATACAGAGCTTACAGCACCTAGACAACCCTAACCTCCTCCTCCTCTCCCCAGGATCTTTTTCAGATGAACTGCTGTCTGCCCATGACTCTTTCATCTTGTGATGTGTGAATCTGAGGTTTGGAATACAATTCATTTTACATCTATCTCTATTATATTTCATCTTATTCTGTCTGACAGCCTACCCTCTCAAGACTCTTTTTCCAACTTGCCTGTCTTCAGCTCATATGACAATGACAGTTGACATTTATATAGGACTTAAAGGTTTAGAAAGTGCTTTATATCCATTTTATCACAGTGACCTACAGAAGTAGATTCCATAGGCATTGTTATTCCTATTTGGTAGATCAGGAAACTGTAGCTCAGAGAGGTTAAGTAGTTTGGCACACAGGTGTGTCCAAAGTGAGAATCAAAATTAGAGAGCATCTGACTTCAAGTCCATGGAACTTTCTATTTTCCCACGATGCCTTTTGCTTATCTTTTCCTTTTTCCACCTGGCCAAACTCAAAGGCTGTCACCCTGGGGGCAAACTAGCTGAGGTATCCCCAGGAACCTTTCAACGTAGTACTTGCTCTCCATCCTGGCTAGAAATAAAGCCCAACACAGGCAGACACCCAGGGGACCTGAAAGTATTGCTCTCTCAGTACCAGAAAGGCAACTGGCAAGGAGAGTAGTATAATGGCTCAATAATGTATTTGGAGCCAGGAGTATTTGGCTCCAAATTCTATTTTCTACCAGAAGTTTTTCCCAACTCCTCTTAAGGCTAGTACTTTCCCTCTCTTAATTATTTCCTATTTATCCTGCATATAGTTTGTACACATTTATTTGCTTGTCTCCCCCATTAGATTGTGAGCTCTTTGAGGGCAGGGACTGGTTTGTTTGTTTGTTTTGCCTTTTTGTATCCCTACTGCTTAGCACAATGTCTGGCACATAGTAGGTGTCAAATAAATGTTCACTGACTGACATGCACTTAAATCCCATCTCCTTTTATTACTGGTTGTTTGACCTTGGGTAAGATATTTAATCTCTCTGGGCCTCGGTTCCATCAACTATAAAATGAGGTGGTCGGGCTTGATGATGTCTAAGGTCCCTTTAAACTCTAAAACTATGATCCTCTACTTGTCTAATCCTAGGAGCTGGGTCAGCTCAAATAGGGACATTAGGCTGGATGTCAAGACTCCTCAGTTATGATCTTGATCCAGTCTGTGACCCTTTGTCCTTTCTGTCTTCTATTTCCTTTGGGTATTCAGGCTATGGGACTCTCTATCTCCTCCACCTGCAGTCTGGAAAAAAAAAAAAAAAAAAGCAGTAGCTTAAGTGAGCCAAGTGGGTACTAAACAAGAAGGGAAAAACTGGCTTTACTTTTAGGGAACTGTGGTAGAAACTGAGGATTTCCATAAAGAAAACCTCTTGGCTTTGAGATGCCGCCTCCTGGTGATAAAGTGAGAAGGCAGGACTATATTGGACTGTTGGCCACATCAAGCATCCTTGCAGTATGTGGTCACACTCACAGTTTTAGGATAGATCACTGAAAAGTGCCTCAGAAACTGTCTTGGTCCAACCCTTTCATTTTGAAGCTGAGGAAAGTTAAGCAAATTGTCAGAGGTTACATAGATAGGAAGTAGCAGACTCAGGATTTGAACTCAGGTGTTCCAACTCTAAACTAGAGTTTTCCAGAGGTAGAATTGGCTGGCTCAGAAGTAACTGGATACTCCCTCACCAGACACCTTCAAGTAAAGGCCAGATGAAAATTGGCCCAGTATGTACTGTGGGAGTTCTTCTCTGTCATGAAACCTACACAGGTGATGCCTAGGTCCACATATGGGAAAAAAAAAAGAACATGCATTTATCAAGTACCTACTATGTGCCTGCACAGTGCTAAGCTTTTTACAAACAATATCTCATATATTCAATCTGAGCTTCTTTGCTGGTCTCCAATTACACACCACACCAACTGCCTATGAGACACTTCCAAATGGACATCCCATATTTCTACTCAAATTCACATTATTCGCAACAGAACTCATTACCTTCCCCCCAAACTTCACCTCCCTCTTCTGAACATCTCTGTCTCTATTGAAGGAACCATTATTCTTCTAGTCACTCAGGCTAGGAACCCTGGTGTCATTCTCAACTCCTCAATCTTTCATACCTCATATAGCTAATCAAACTGCCAGATATTATTGCCTATACCTCCACAACACCTCCTGAACCCACCTCCTTCTCTTCAGTCATACAGTCCTTCGTCCCCTCCCACCTGGACTATACTGCACTGGCCTTCAAACTGGGCTCCCTGCCTCAAAGCTCTCCTTTCTCCCATCCCTCTCTATACAGCTGCCTAAGGTTTTCCTAAGGCACAAGTCTGGCCCTGTAAGACCTCTGTTTGATAAATTCCAGTGACTCTGTCTTAATCCTACAATCAAATATGAACTCTTCTGCTTGGCATTTAAAACCTTTTCCCCCTCTTTTGCCTCTGAGAATCTTCAATTTCCTTCAAAAATCATTTCAATCACCAACTACATGAAACCTTTCTTGATCCACTCCTGACCTCCAGCTGCTAGCACCCCCTTACTAAATTATCTTCTACTGATTCTGTATACACTTATATAGGAACATAATGTCTCACCTGAGAAAAAGTTAAGCTCCTTGTACCTGGCATATAGTATATACTTAGGCAATGCTTGTTAATCAATTATTTTCTGGGATGAATTGGATTAAATGGCCACTGAAATTCCTTTCAACTTTCCATGTCCATGTGTCATTCTATCCCCCAGGCACAAAGCATACAATCAATGCAAAGGCACCTAGGAGGGAGGTGGACAGAGAATGACAAGGCCAGCTTGGCTGGAATGTAGAGAGCAAAGAGAGAATAAGAGGACAGGAAACAAATAAAGAGAAGCTCAGACAGGGGAGGGAACTAAGAGCAAGAATGAGGCAATGGTGGAGAGTAAAAGTCAGCAGGGTATTTATCCTGTTTTTGGAAGTTGGCAGCAGGCCTAGGACTCACCTGAAGACAGTGTAGGGGACACAGACCCTCCTTCTAGGCACCACAATTTCAGAAAGGTCCCCGTCCTGATTCTTGATGATGCTCTCCAGAGGACAGCTGTCTGTTGCTTCCCAAAAAGCAAGGCCTCCTGGGCATAGAGCAGTGTTGGGCCTCTATGGACTGTAGCTTTGCTTCCTAAAGTTCAAGCTTCTCACAGCCCCAGCTCCACAGGGATGCTGGGGCTGGCTTCCTGCCTGCCTGTCTCCTTTCCTTTTCTCTTTCCTTCTTTCTGTCCTTCCTTCCCTTTCTCTCTTTAGCTTAAGCTCTCTTTTCCACTTTCCCCCAAACCCCCCTCTCCTTTCCTTTTCTCAACATAGTCCTACCTTCCCAGTGTGATTGGCTGAGAAAAGGCCTCTAGACAGTGACAAAGAGCTGCCCTCTGACCTCACTCCACACAGCCTTTTCTCTGAGAAAAAAAGCAAAGCCTTGTGTTCTCTCCCTCTGCCCCTAACGCCTCCGAACCCTTGCCCCCCCCTCCTTGCTCTCTTGTCACTCATCTGCAGCTCTCCTCTGGCAAGTACTGCCCCAAGCTGGGCCTAGGCCTGAGTGGGGCTCCGGACCTTAGCTAAGCCAAATCCTCAGGCTGAACTGCAACCTTAGGCACCGGCCCCTCCCCTCTCTAGAGGCCAGCTAGGTCCTTTTCTAGCCTCTTCGTGTGGTTTCTGTGACTGAGAACTTTTGAACTGATGATATTCTAGCCTCAGAACCTGGACTCTGATGAGATAGCACTGGACAGAGACTCAGGTTGGGCCCAGTTTCTTATGGGGCTCTGCTCTTCCATCTCCTTTGCCCTCTTCCTCTTTCTTCCTCTCTTCTCAGGACCCTGTTTTCCACTGGGGCTGCTTTCTTGACCTTAGCTTTCCTCCCTTCCTATCATGTGCTCTCCCCCTAGAACACCACTCGCTTAAACCCTTCTCCATCTAGGTGCTCTCGTTTCCAGGGTTTTTGTCTTTCTGGTCTTCTCACTCCAAACATGGTTTGTCCTTAGTTCGGGAAGAGGGCCATGACATCAGGAAGACAATGCCATGACTTGCAGGTCAACTGGATTTAAGTGAGGGAGGACTGTGCAAAGTCACCAGCCTCACTTTCTTCTCTTGGGCCATCTGGGTCCAATGACTAGATATAGATCAGGAGGATTGTAGATGGCCCCAGATGCAGTGGGAGACCTTGGCCTTTTTAAGCTAAGGTCTTTCTGAGTTCTCACTGACTGAGGCAATGCGCATTCAGTGATTAGGGCTGTTTAAGCTATAGCTAAAAGACTCTTTTTCAATAGGAAATGCTGCAGAGTAGAAATACAAGGAATCAGATATGACCCAGACATGGTCACTCAATTTGGCAGATATGTAGTCCCCAAAGCAACAAACAAGAGACTGTGGTATGGCTACACAGACTACAATGTGTGGGAGTAGTGGGGTATCCAGATACTGTAAGAGATAATGGGAAGAATAAAGAGAAACATAAGAAGACTCATACAAACTAAAGTGAAGAAAGCAGAACCCAGAGAATAATGTGCACAATGATTACAATAATGAAAAGGATAACACTGAAAGGCAACTGGATGATGAGTTCATGTAAGGCTCTGCTCAAGGGCCATTTTCAATAGAAAGCCTTTCCCAATTCCCTTGGATGCTAATTCCTTCCTTCTGCTGATCATCCCCAGTCTATCCTATATCTCATTTGTACATGGCTGTTTGCATGTTTTCTCCTCCATTAGACTGTGAGTTCCTTGAGAGCAAGAGTGGTTTCTGTCTTTCTGTGTATCCCCGGCATTCAGCACAGGGCCTGGTACAATCAATGCTTATTGACTTGATTTGACTTGATTAGCACTGTCAAATGCTGCAGAGAAGTTAGCAAGTTTGAAAAGTGGAAGAAAGTCAGTAGATTAAGAGATATATACAAACCAATGTGTATTTAATGACCTTAAGGAGATTAGTTGCGATTGAATGCTGGGGATGGACACTATATTTCAAGGTTTTCAAAATGAATGTGATTGTGTAAATTGAGTCAATAAATATAACCGACTTTTTCTAGGAGTCTGGCTCTTAAAGGGAAGAGATATTGGACATAAAATGATAGCTTACAGGGATGACAGCATCAAGTTCAAGGCTTTTTAAGAATGGGGGGGCATGAGAGTGTTTGTAAGCAGCAGAGAGAGAACCAATGAACCAGAAGAGGTTGAAAATAAGGAAGGCAGGGAGGACAATTTTGGGAGCAATCTGCCAGAAGAGATGAGAGAGGATGGCACAAAGGTCACAAGTAGAGGAGTTGGCCTTGGTCAATACATCCTTCAAGAGGAAACAAAAGAGAACAGAATGAGGGATGATGATAAAGTGATTTGAGTTGTGGAGGAGAGGGAGCTCCTAATGGGTAGCCTCAAATTTTTCAATAAAGGATGAAGAGAGGTCCTTTGTTGGAGAAGAATTTGGAAGACAGTGGCATAGATGTTTTAGGAAAGGAAGTTTTGGAAAAGCTACTTTTGAGATTTAGACTCTGACCATCCAAGGACTCCAAAAACTTTTGCAGTTACATGATGAGTTGTGGTGAAACCATCTGAAAGAATTCAGTCACACCACCTCTAATCCAAGTATAAACATTTATTGAGATTAATGCCTGTCATAAAGTGGGCTAAGTTCCAAGAGGAACCAGCAACTTCAAAAGCAAGATGGATTTTTATAGTGTAAAGATGCAATTACATAACAGAAAATTATGAATAGTAATAAGGCAGGAGGGGGTTGTCAAGGGATTAGGTAATAGGGGAGAGGTCCCTTCTATGGTTCAGTAATTAAACATTCCGGCCATGCTGCTCTCCAACTAGCTAGCTTTTGTGGTCCTGTTTGGTCAAGATAGATAGTTAGGTATTGTGGTCCTGTCTTGGGTTAAATGGATGTTGTGATTGTGGTTGAGTACAAGAACACACCTGTTCAAATATGTGAATTGGATCTGAGGGCAGAGGTTATCTAAGGGGCAATGGGCCTGCTGTTTAGTGAGGTCTATATGGAAGTTAGACTACTGGGGCTGAGGGCAGCTTTATTAGGATTCCATCACTACTGTGGAGAAAATGATGATTAACCAGATAATAGCAAAAAGTTTGATGTGTAATGGGGGAGGGCAGTTGAGAGTGGATAACATAAATTTCTAATGAATTCAGTACAGTTAGATGACTTTATTCAGCAATATTATACAGCATGTCAGTGAGAACAGAGCAAGTAGTTAGTGGGAGAAATACAGGGTTGAAGTCTGAAAAGAAATGAGCAGTGAAAGAAAAAGGGAAAAGGATTACAAGGACAGGGTGACGTTAAACTAATTCAGTAAAGGGCTAAGACTGTGAAGTCTATAAGCCTACAGTTATGGTAGCCTGATCACTACAAGACTCTTGAGCATCAAAATCCCATTGGGTGCCAATGAGTTAAGGCAGTATCTAGTCAGTATGAGGAGTTCCTAAGACATAGCACCAAATTCTCATTCTTTTAATTTTTCAGTCTATTCTCCTCTTGAATGTCATCAAAGGATCCCCATAGACTGATAATTTTGACTATAGCTTTTAAGAAAGGATTTCCCCAGGTTTTCTACCATGGGGCCTTTAGGCCCAGTGTTGGGGTCCAAACAATTTAAGGCTTACCTGTACAGTCTGCCGGTCGGGGATACCACCGTACACAGAGATCTGAGGTCCAGCTCCAGTAGAACGGCCACCACCATTGCTGCTGTTGCTGTTACTGTTGCTACTACTGACCCCACTGTTACTGCTGGCAATTGTGGCGCTGACAGATGTGGGTGGGGCTGGCAGCTCATTCTCCATGGCCTACGAGTTGACACAATCAGGGTGCTCAGAGACAGATGGGCAAGTAAGAGCTGCAAAGAAAGAGAAGTGAACCTATACGCATGAACTCAATTAGTTTCCATTAAAAAACCATTTGTCAAGGCCTATTTATGGAGATCATTATGGTGTGTGCTGGAGACACAAAGATAAAAATAAAACAGTCCAAACCCTCAAAGGGCTTTCATTCTATTTGGGAGGCAATGGGGTAAGTGGGTAATAGAACTCCCTTGGGAGCTCAAGATTGGCAAGTATTCAAACAATTTGCAGTAGAAGGATTTCAGGAAAATAGGTTTCTAATTAGAAATTAGTCTCTGTAGGGTTGTCCTGGGCCTACAAATGTTGGACAAGACTGCTCAGGCCTAAGATAATTTTACACTGGGAAAAGGGTAAGACATGGTAAAATGGAGAGGGTAGAGATCATAGAGCACTCTCTGACAAGCAGCGCACTATGGAATAACAAATAATGGGGCACAAAATGCTACTTTTATCCTGCAGGGTTATTATGAGGATTAAATAAGATAATATCTGTAAAAGTGCTCAGCACAGTGCCTAGCATATAGTGATTATATAAATGTTATATAAATGCTCATTCCCACTCCCATCAGCACTGGACAGGAGGCAGAATAGACTGGAGAGCTCTCACACAAGGATGGTTCTGAGATCTCCCTCACTGCCCCAATTTCCTTACTACCTCTCCTCCTCAGTCCAGGTTCCCAGTCTGTACTTTGAGGGTGCAAGACAGATTAAGAGAGAGACTGGAACCTGGGAGAACATTTAGCAGGCTGGTTTCGTTCTAAGCAGAGAGGCATGAGAACATGGACAATAGTGGTGACAGTAGGAAAAGAAAGAAAAGTGACAACTGTTTATATTGGCATAGTACTATATTGTACAAATGTGAACTATGACCCAAACAACATCTCTGTGAGGGAAGAACTACAGTTATCAGACATGGAAACTAAGGCTCCAAAATACGTCCACAGGAATAGGAGCTAATGTTAGAGGCAGGGTCTTCTATAGTTTGCACTGGGATTCTCAGTTAGGGAGAATTCCAGAGTACATGAAGTACCCCTGTAAAGAGAAAAAGGACAGTATGGTAGAATGGGAAAAAGCTCTGAATCTTGAGTCACAGATCCTGGGCTTGAGCCCTCCTTCTGCCACTTACTATTATATGACCTTGGATAAGTTAGGTTCCTTCTCTAGGCCTTCCTGATCTATAAAATGCACAGGTTGGATTAATGATCTCTAAGATCCTTTTCAGCTCTAATTCCTTCGTGAAGACTTTGTTCTGAATGAGAAGACAGAACACAAGAGCATTCACTGGTTGGCCTATAAAATGTCTCTTTCTCCTTATCCACACATGGGTATAATGTTTTGTCCACAGGGCCTATACTTGATAAAAGTGAGGAGTGAATCATTTTTTAGTTCCTCCAGACCTCCCACTTCCTAGACATCTCCCTCTTTCCGAATTTGTGGCATCTCATAGACTTATGAGGAAGCTATCCCCAAACCCTAAGACTCTTCCTAGACTCTTCTAGCCTCTATTAATTTTCTTAAAATGAATACCCATAATTTTGAGTATAGTTGAACAAATGGTGGTATTTTATTATAGTAGGATAATGTTGTACTGTAAGGAATGAGAAATGTAAGAAGTCAGAGAAACCTTGAAAGAAGTATATGAAGTAATGCAGAGCAAAAGAAAGCAGAACCAAGAAAACAATATACACATGACTCAAAAAGTGTAAATAATAACAGCATAAAAGATAGGGGAATTCTGAACTGAACAATCTCAGTTCTAGAGAACAGGTAGTGAAACAAATCTTTCTCTCAGTAGAGCAGCCAGGGTGGGGAAGAGGAGAAAGGATTTCATATATGCTGTCAGATGTGGGTGCTGTGTCCTTTGGTTTGTATAAATGATTTTTGTTGTTGCTGTTATTTCTAGGAAGGGTCTGGATGGAGACAGCTGAAATGGATCACATCGTACCTACGAAAATCATTTACCCCTCAAATCAGTCTCTATTTCTTGGCTAAGTTTCAGTTAGGAGAATGGAATGCTAGAAGTCTCACCATGTGCCTTTGGAATCACATGGCATCTATGGCAATTATATTCCTGTTGTCTGTTCCTTCCTGCTCTTAGGTAAAGGCATATTGGAGACAGAATGACCATGTGAGATTCAAAAGATTGGAGGACCCGAGGTGCACTGGCAATTGAACCCAGTGCACCCACAAGTATAGTTCTGAGAAGCAATCACCAGGATCCGGCCTAGAAGTGGATGAAGATAGTAGCAAGACATCATGTCCTTTAAGCAGGGGACTGATTCAGCCATCAATTCTGCTGCATTCATGATCTTAATGAGGCAAATACTTTGTAGCAACTGAGCCCACTCTCCAAAGGGACTGAGGTGGTATTGGGATGTCCGCCCCCATTTCAGGGTGATATGGGTCTACTTCTGTTCTTGCTATGTGAGTTGAGGACCTCAGCTGAGAGGTAAGAATTTCTGGTGAGGGAGGCTTGAGAAGAGAAGAAAAGATCTGCAACAGGTGTTATGGACAATAGGATAGAGAATTAATTTGGGATGAGTAAAAGAATTGTCTTGATACATGAGGGCATAGTTGATATTATAAATTGGTAGCACATGTGAGTGATTTCCTGCAGCACTCTTCAGTAACACAAGTAGGAGCAGAGAAAGTGGGTTGTGGGGGTGATCCAAGTTTGGGGTTCAGTAAAGTATGATCAGTGACAGGAAAAGGAAGCAAAGGATTCAAGAACAAAGGACAGTGTAAAGCTGAACTGGTTCACTAAGGAAGAAAGACTTGGAAGGGAAGAAAGTTAACCAGATAGGGGGTGATGGCCTGGCAAAGTACCAAGAGATATAGGGATTGAGAACTGCATTGAGGATAAAGAATAAGTGGAGGAGGAATATTAAATGGAAAGGGATGAAATGACAGATTATTCCTGGATAATGGAATTTCAGAAATCTCAATTATAGAAGAAGAATATATGTGGGTGATGACAAGGGTAAAAGTGTGACTATCCTTATGCATGGCTGAGGTGGAATGGAAGGAGTCACATAGAAACTGAGGAGCTAGAGGAAATACATGTATATATACTTATATGCACACACATACATATATGTATATATGTGTGTATGTATGTATGTATATAGGTCCCTTTTGTATTGGTGTAGGAATTAAGATAGAGAGGGAAATCTATGAGCCAGGCACTAAGCTCTGAGAAAGGAGGGAGAATGATCTAAATAATCGTCACTCAGATCTGGATTAGGCAATATTATTTGGACAAAATGAATCTCAAAGAAGGAAAGGTTGCTGAGTGAAGGCAGTAAAAGGCAAATCTGACAGTAGTGATGGAAAGAAAGGAGAATTAACTCCATCCCTAGGACCAGTGAGCGGGGGCCTAGGGGAGGGTGGTATGAAAGAAGGTACAATCAGCACTGCAAAGGAGCACCAAGGATGCAGTGTCGTTATGGGGTGGCTGGGTCTCCCGGAGAGCCAGAAGATGGGAGCATGAGAGAAATGGGTCCAAAATAAAGAGAAGATTGTTAATTACAGAGCAGGAATCCCAGAGGACACAGCAGAAAATGTGGGCCTATATGGTACAAGGATAGGGAGGGCGGAAGTGGAAGATGCAGGGGCAGGCAGTAGGGCACACAGAGCAGAATCTGCTCTCTAGGAGCCTGAGACTGGTGTCACTGAATTAATTCTTGGTTCCCAAAGCACAAGGTTGATTCACACTGAGCTGTAGAGTCCACTAAAACCTTCAATCTTTTTCAGATGAACTATTTTTTAAAAAAAATAGCCAGTAGTTATGGAACACTTTAAAGCTGGCAAAGCGTTTTACAGCAATTATCTCATTCGAACCTCACAAAAGCCTTGTGAGGTGATGCTATTGTTATCCCCCCTATTACAGACAAAGAAACTGAGACTTAGAAAGGTTAAGTAGGTCACATAGACAGAAAGTATCTGGGGCAGGATTTGAGCGCAGGTTTTCCCAGTTCCTAGTCTAGTACTCTTTTGTACTATAAGATACTACCACTGCCTTTTGGGCCCCCAGATGGGACTCCATTGTTCCCTATTTGACATCACCATTTGAGATTCAGCCCAATGCTTTGGTGTCAGAAGTGTTTTGGTCTGGTCACCTACTGCATCACTCCCCTACCCCATCTACACATCTACTAAGTATTCCATCTATGTCTTTGTCGGAATTGTTAATTAAAATGTCCAGTGGCCTCAGGCTGAACACATACCTGTGCTTCCTGGTTATTCCTCCAAGACTGACCCACCTTCTTTGTTGTTCATGTATTTCCTGGGTAACAAGAATCAAAGAATCCTAGGATTTGGCAGTTGGAATAAACCTCAGCAACCACCTAGCCTAACTCATGCACAAAGGAATGCCTGCTACGTAACCCATCCAACAAGCCTTCATCTAGCCTCTGTCTGAAGACCACCATGACAAGTGAACTCTTCTCTTCTCAGGGAAGACTACTCCACATTTGGTCAGCTCTCAAGGTTGTCAAGCTTTTCCAACATCAAACTTACACTGGCCTCTGAAATTTCTACTCAGTGTTCCTGGTTCTGATCCTTAGGGCCAAAGAGAGTAAATGTAATTCCTTTTCCACAAGAAAGTCCCTTCAAATATACAAACACAGCTATCATTCATGTCCTCCCTGAGACTTCTTTTCCCTAGGCTAAGCAAGACCATTTCCTTCAACTGATTCTCATATGCCATGAACTCAAGACCCTTCATCTCATTTGCCTTCCCCTGGACACTCTTCAGTTTATCAATGTCTTCTTAAACTGTGGTGCCTACAGCTGAACATAATACTAGAGATGAGATCTGACAAGGGCAAAGTACAGTGGGATTATCACTTCCCTACTCCTGGAAGCTATGCCCTGATTAATGTGGCTCAAGACAAAATTAATATTTTTATCTTTTATATCCCACTGCTGATGCCTACTGAGTTAGTGATCCACTAAAAACTCCAAGACTCTTTTCAGAACAACTGCCATCCATCCGTGCCTCTCCCATCTTGAATATGTGAAGTTAGATGATTTCAGAATTTGTCCCTTTTGAATTTCATCTTATCAAATTCAGCCCAATACTCATTCAATTAATTTGGAATCCATCTGATTGTATTATCATCAAATTGATATTTCTCCATTTTGTCCACAAGAAAAGCAGGGTATACTTTATCAAAAATTTTGCTAAAATCTAGGTGAACTATTTCTACAACATTGGCCTTAACAACTAGTTCATTAATCCTATGCAAAAAGGAAATAGGCTTAACTTGTTCATGAAGCCACGGCTTCCCTTTCTAGATATTCTCCAACTGTTGCTTTAATGATTTTTTCTACAATTTCCTCAGGAATTGAAGTCACAGTCACTGGTTTATGGTTGGTGGTTTTTGACTCCTCTCTTTTTTGAAAATTGGGGCATTTGCCTTTCTCCAATTTTGTGGCACTCCTCTCATTTTCCATGATCTTTCAAATATCACTGAAAGTAACTCAGCAATCACATGTACCGGTTCATTCAGGATCCAAGAAGGGGTTCATCTGGGCCAGGTGACTTGAACGCAAGAGTAGGCTCAGTGCCCTCCTATCATCTCCTTCTTTATACTGGCTGTGAATTCTCTGTTAACCATTTTTATCTGTCATCTCCACTGTAAAATTCATTTTCCTTTGTGGAGAAAATAGAAACAAAATATGAACTGAGAAGCTTTACCTTCTGTCTGTTGTCAATTATTGTTTTCACATTCACCTTAAGCAAAGGTCCCATCCCTTCTCTGATTCTCCTTCTTATCTTAATACAGCTGAAAAGCCTTTTTTGTAATCTTTAGCTTCCCCCCCAACAGCTTCAGCTGATTATAATTTTTATAATTATAATAATAAATATAATAACAAAAAATTTAAAAATGAGCAGGCAAAGGAGAAAGTTACTATGGAAATATAGAAGACCAGGGTTTGTCTTCAGAGGAGGATACTGAAGCAAAAAAAGCCTTCCTACCCTAAAGAGTAACGTCAAATGGTCACCTGCTGAAAAAGAATTCATAGAACTTTAAAAGAGACTTTAAAAATCAAATGAGAGAGATTGAGGAAAAATTTTAAAAAAAGATAAGAACAATCTAAGAAAACAGATCCAGAATCTTAAGGAAGAAAATGACTCCTTCAAAATTAGAACTGGGCAACAGGAAGCCACTGAAGTTATAAGACCAAGAAATAATAAAATGAAATATAAAGAATAAAAAAATAGAAGAAAATGTAAAACATCTCATAAGAAAAATAATTAATCTGGAGAACAGATCAAGAAGAGAAAACATAAGAATAATTGGACTACCTGAAAACTATGATCAGAAGAAGAATCTTGATACAATAATACAAGAAATAATTCAAGAAAATTGTCCTGAAGTGTTAGAACAAGAAAGGAAAATAGAAATAGAAAAAAAAAACAATGACCATCTGAAAGAGATCCTACAAGGCCAACTTACAGGAATATCATTGCTAAATTCTGAAATTTAGCACCCACCCCCAGCTCAAGGAGAAAATATTATGAGAAAAAAAACAATTCAAATATGGCACAGTCATAATTAGAATCACACGAGACCTATAGCAACAGCTACACGAAAAGGACCACAGGTCTTTTCTATACTTCAAAGAGCAAAAGACCTGGGGTTGTGGGTGAAAATATCACACCCAGCAAACTTAAAACATAGTCCTGACGGGAAAAAAATGGACAATCAATGAATTGCCAAACTTCGAGGATTTTATTGCAAAAAGACCTAAACTTAATAGAAAATTTGACATACAAGACCCAAGAGAAATACAAGGTAAACAGCGAAGGATAATGACAAGGGATTCAGTAAGGATAGATTATTTACTTTTTATACAAGAAAATGTAAACTGTGTGTCTGAGATTGCAATTAGTAATTTGGCAGTATGAAAGAAAGATAAGGGTAGAGCTGAGTATGATGTGATTCTAAAAAGTAATACCATCTAGGAAAAGGTAAAAGGAGTAAGTATCCTATACAAATGAGCTGTGAGAGGAAGAATTGATACAGAGTAAAGAATCAGATGGGGGAGGAGGGGTGGTAGATCTGGAACCCTGCTCTGTTTCTGAATGGGTTAAAGTATAATACATATAAAATTTAAAAAGAAAGAAGGCAAAGAGAATACGGAGGGGAGAAGAGGATGAGGGAGAGACTTTTAGAGGGAACCCCACTCACATCAGATCTGGTTTAAAGGGGCAACAATATACATCCTTAGAAGGGAATAAAAGTCTTCTAAACTTATAAAGAAATAAGAGGGTGAGGGAATAGGATAGGGGAGGGTACAGAAGGGCATCTCCTAGATGAATGGGAATGAGATAAAGAGGGAATAATATATATTTGGAAGGCTATAAGAGTTTTCTAAATTCAGATAGAAATAAGAAGATAAGGGAAAGGGTTGAGGGGAGAGGATAAGGGAGGGATCTTTGTGGGGGGGGTAGGTTAAGTAATGGGAGGACAAGATAGTGAGTGGTAGAAGTATGGTAGAGAGAAGTTAGGAGGAACAAGAAATAAAGAGATAACACAAACATAAAATAAAGATCCAGAGAAGAATTTATTAGAAAAAAAAGCAGGGGTAGTAATCACGACCTTAGATAAAGTTAAAGCTAAAATAGATTTAGTCAAAAGAGGAAAATAGGAATACTATATTATATATCAGACATATTAATATTGTTTTAGACTATTTAAAATAACTAGACAGTAGAAGGTTGGAATATTGCTGTGGTATAGGAAATGAGGAGTTGGTAGACTTAAAAAATATGGAAAGACTTGGACTTATCAAAGAAGATGTTATCCACCCTCAGAGAAATAGAGAATAACAAGTATAATACAGTCTTACACAGATGCACACGAATGTCTATATCTATATATGAGTATGATTACAGATATCTAAGTATATTTATATGTATATAATTGTATGTATATGTATAGGTATCTATACATGTATATATGTGTATGCATGTGTGTATATATATATGTGTGTATATAGAAGTATAAAAAAATATAAAATATAAAAATGTATTCATGCTTAGTTGTAGCCTTCTGTGGGGGGGGGAAGAAAAAGGGGGAAAAAGACCAAGTAAAAAGTGCACAGCAGAGAACAAAAGAAAATTTACAAGGAAGCAAAGAAAAGATGGACAGCTCTGAACACAACGTGTAGTATTTGTTAAATAAGTTTTCTTGAAATAGAAATTTATTGCTGTATATTTTGAGTCATCTCATGTTCTACTGTACACATGGAAATGCTTTTTTCTTTTCTTATGTTATATTTAAATTTTAGTATTTAAGTTTATAATACATTTCTTTTCTTATTGTGTATTTAAGTTTTAGTATTTAAAAGTATAAAAAAATTTACTGTATGGGATTTCTCTCAGCGAGGGGACAGGGAGAGGGATACTGTAAAAAAACAAAAATTAGTAAAAATGTATTTTAAAAGAAAATACAGCATAATTCTCATGATGTGATGCATCTTTTCTTCCTTTTTCATTTTGAGACTGGCTCATTTGTCTCTCTGTAGTGTCTATCTACAAAACATGTACTGACAGACAAATTCAAAGGTCTATTCCTCCAACTGCAAGGCACCATTGCCTGTGCAATAGGAATTCTTCATCCACTTGGTTTATCTTGTGTGAACTGATCTCTTCTGCATGTATGCGGATATTATTGAGGTAGTCTATTCTTATTATCCAACAAATATGGACTCTAACACTTCAGAAGTGTAAATGAATTCCAGAAGTTAATTTTGGGAAGAATTGCAAGACCATACCCAGTACACATAGACAGTCACAATGGAGGTGATGCAATGCTGAAAGTATTAAGGAACTGAATTTTAAGACCTCTCTAATATGGGTGGCAAGACTTTATGATTTTGAAAAACTATTATATACTATATATTATTCGAAAAATATAAACAAGAGGACATAAGAATCTCCTGTCACATATCACTTTCTCATTTCTACAAAACATTTAAGAGAATGACCTAAGTATATACTGATGTTATCTTTGAGGAAAATAAGAGAACATGAAATCTAATACTGATAAATATGGAATTCTACACCTGCATTTAAAAACTATACTGCATAAGATGGGGAGGTGTTGTTGGCTAATAGCAACTGGCATATAGCACTCTAACCTTTATGTAGTACTTTAATGCATTATCTTAATTTGAACCTCATACTAACCTTAGAATGGTAGTTACCATGGGTGTTATTATCCCCATTTTGTAGATAAAGAAACTTAGACCTAGAGGCTTACTCACTGCTTTTGTCAGAGGAAGGTTTTAAACTCACGTCTTCCTAATTCCAAGTCAAGCACTCTGTCCACCATGACATATTACTTGCAGTTCATGTGAAAAAATATATGGGGGAGTTTTAGCAGAAAGAAAACTCAATCTGAGTTTATAGTATTATTACATAGTATCAGTATATATAGTATCAGGCTATATTCATATAAAAGTTTAGTGCTGAAAACAATGAAAGAGATAATATCGTTGTATTCTTCCTTGGTCGGACTACATCTAGATTTTTTAGGGTTCTATGAAAGTCCCTGCTTATACAAAGAAATATAAGAAATAGTCTTTACTTTCAATCAGCTTATAGTCCGGTCAGGTAGACAGGACATGAAAAATCCCCCTTGTCCTTCCTGCAGCTTTTATATACTGTTGACCACCACCTCCTATTGGGTACTTTAATTTCCCTTGGATTCTAAAATAATATACTCTCTTAATTCTTCCCTACCTTCATCTTCTCCCCAATTAATAACTTTTATTCATAACTTTTGTTCATAGGCTACAAAAAGGCATAAATAAAAGTTATTAATTGGGAAAAAAGAAAGGGGACAAAAAGTGAACAACCAAAATACTGTCTCTGATTTACCTTCAGAAAGGCAAGAGAAAGTAAGGAAGGCCTCTAGCAACTTTCTGGTGTACCTCCCATGAAGAAACTTTGGAAGAGAATATGGACAACAGTTTCAAGGGATGGACATGCATGAATGGGGTGCAATCTGCATTATTGTAGGGTACTCTACAAAGTGAGGACAAATCTACTGGAGCATGTGAATATTGTGCATTTATGCCTTTTAAAAAATATCTGAATCATTTCCCAGCATCCTCTTTCTCTTACTTAGCCCACTCATAACAAAGAAAGATTCAAGCAAGACCTGAGTGACAAAACCACTGTGTTCAATAGGCTCTCACAGCCTGACATTATTGCACACCTACCATCTCCTAGGCCCTTTCTTCTCAATTCTTTAATTCCTCCCAATGGTAACCAAACAGCAACTTCTGATCCATGAAACCATGAACTAGTTAAAACATTTATCAAGTACCTAGTATGCATCATGAATTCATTAGACAAGATAAAAATATAAATCAGATATGGTTTCTACCCTCAAGGAATCAACATTCTAGCAAGTGATTAGACACTTTTACAGATAAAGATGCACATATGTAGAATAAATAAATGATAAAGTAGAAAGAAGAATGGACTTGTAATCTAAAAACCCAGGGTTAGATCCAGCCTCTCCTATTTACTGGCTGTATGACCTTAGGCAAGTCATTTCCTTTAAAATGCATGATTTAGTTTCTTCATCTACAAAATGAGGAGGCTAGACTAGATTACTTCTAGGGCTCTTTCCAGTTCTAACATTCTTTGATTCTGTGCCCCTAGTACCAAGTGCTCTCAAAAAATCAGAGATTTTGATTATGGAGGGCATTGAAAGCCAGGATAAAGAGCATGGATTTTTTCAGGCAGATAATGAGGAAACACTGAAGATGTCCAAACAGAGAAGTGATGTAATAGAAAACAATCTGTGCAGGGTGATTTAAGAACCCAAAGCCAGGCATGTTGGGCTCTATTCTGCTCAAGTTTCCAGAGCCACTATGTGTATAAGTCCTTATTCTTCTATATCCCTTCCAATACCCTCTTCCTCAGAGAGACACTTTAAATGACATGCTGACTGCAACAGGTTTATATGGCAATCTTATTACAGGTCTCTGCTGCCCAAAGGGCCTAGGGCCAGAGGCTGGAGAAATGCTGATAAAGCTCCTCCCTCTCTACTCTCCCCACCCTCCCAGGTGCCACCAAGTCTAGGAAATACTAGGCTTCTGTCTCTAGGGTCAGGGAAATCCATTTGCTGTAGATTGCAGCTGTGACTGGTATTCTGATGCAGCAGAGACAGCCTTGAGAACTCTGCCTGAAGCCTCTCGGGGGCATTTATAAGGGACTCTGGTAGGGGTCAGGAGGAAATGAGAGGTCTGGTTAGCTCCATAAAAGATGGTGTGACAATTGCTGCAACAGATGCTGGATAGAGTCTCTGGGGAATTGGGCAGGGCAAAGCAGGCCAGGGCAGGACAAGGTAAGAGGGCTCCTTTTCTGTTGCTCTGGGTGCCAGCCAGCACCTGGGCAAGGGAAACAGGAGCAGCAAAGGGGAAGAGGGGCCAGGGCTAAAGTACTGGTTTGCACCAGTCTAGTTATATAATCTTCCTGGAAAAACCCAGGACCCAGGTCAATAGAGCTAGTTCTGAAAAACAACTGTCTTAACTATGGCCTAGTGGGTGGGAGTGGGAGAAGGAAGATGGAAAATGGCTAGGCAGTAACTCCTGTGGAAAACACCTGGGGTTTTCACTGGACCATGAGTTCAACAGGACAAGGCAGCCCCCAAAAGCAAACACAATTGTACACTGTAGTAAAGCTGAAACATGGCAGGAGCTAGCCCAGGAGGGATGACGACAGTTTCACTGGAGGTACAGCCTTGGCCAGACAACATCTGGAGTCTCCTTTCACTTCTGAGTGCCCCATTGTAGGAATGGTATTTATCTGAAGCCTGGTGACCAGGATGGTGCTGGGCCTCCTCTGGAGAGGGCGGTGCAAAGGAGCAGGGATGATGAGGGGGCTCCGAGGGGGAAGCATAGTTAGCTTGAAGAGAAGTCTTAGCAGAATACAGAGCAACCTTCAAGTATTTGAAAGACTGTCAAATGAAAGAGGGATTAGTGTTGTTTTTCTTGGCCCTACCATGCATATCTTAATAATGTTTCTTGAATGTTGTTGGGGGAATGAGAAACAATGGGTGTAAGCCACAGAGAAACCGATTTCTGCTCCATATAAGGATAAACTTCCTAACAATCCAAGCTATCAAAAGTTATAATGAATTGCCTCAATTCAATTCAATCCAACAGTCATTAATTGTCTCTCAAGTGCCAGGTATAGTCCTTGGTCTGGGGTAGTCCCTGTCTGCCAGGAGCCTCCATTCTAGGAAAGAATTCAGAACACATCCAAAAGAAATACAGTGTAACGGGTGGGGGAGGGGAGGGAGAGACACTAACAACAGAAGGAGTCACAAAGGCCTCCCTCCTTTGGGGAGGAAGGTTCACAAGTGTAATGCTGGTGATAACCTGGGGATTATTCTAAAGGAGATACCCTTCTGGGGACAGGTTGGACTAGACAATTTTCAAGATCCTTTCCAATGCAGGAGATTTTATGAAGAATGCCACAGAGTCTTTCTAGAGGGCAACAAATTCCATTTCTTAGAACGGAATTGGGTTTGAATTTTGCTGAGAATGAGATCCCAGGTTGATGTCTCTGCCACTGTTCATTGCCAAATGCCGCAGCTGAATCACATTAGTGGTGATAAAGCACAGCTGGTCCCCCACCCCGCTGACTTCCCTTCCTTTTCTCTCTCTTTTTTCCGTTCTCCTCTGCCTGTGACTTATGCCAATGGTCCCCATGAGCAGTCTTTAATAATAGCCCATATTTCCATAGCAGCTTCAAGCTTACCAAATGGGGTGAAATAGGTAGTGTAGGTCTACCAGGAAAAGAACTGAGGCTTAGAGGGAAAGTGACTTGTGCTCAGGGCCACCCAATAACATACATAGCCAAGTCTTTACTTCCTCTAGGTTCCCAGATTCTCAGCTCAGCAGGCTCTGCACTCAGCTCTTCTTTACCCTTAGCTCCTCAGGCGGCATTAAGGTCTAAGAAGGTTGCTGGCCACTCTGCTAAGCGATCCTTTACAAGTCAAGCATTTCAGAAATGGAAGAACCACAGATGTTGTCAAACCCTGTACCTGAACAGGAATTCTCTTTACTTCTTTATTAAAATGCACCTTTCTAAAATACTTTAGGCTTTACAAAGCACTTTCCTCATAAACAAGCCTGAAAGGCAGGTAGTATAAAATAATATAGAAGAAAGGGAACTGACTTGAGAGTTTAGCAGACTTGGGTTCAAATCCCATTTCTGCTCCTAACTAGCTTTGTGACTGGGAAGCTCTTTTATGGGCTTCTACATTATATCAGCTGAAAAGGCTGGAGAAGTTTCTAAGTTTCCAACTAAACCTTATGATCTCAATTATTGTTTGCTCAGTTTTTTACAGATGAGGCAATTAGGACTCTGAGTCTCATGACTTATGCAAGGTCACAGGGTTGGTGCTTGTCCAAATCAGGGTCTGACTCCAGGCTTCCATTTGCCTCTTTTTTTTTTTTATTACTACCCCATGGCAAGTCACTTGACACAGTCTCCCCTTTCCTTTTCCTCCCCCTCAGTGACCCAACCACTTTGTAATTTACAGGTGACTACTTCAAGGACTACAGCAACCACCAGGGGACAGAAGTAGGAAAAAGCCTACTTCTATGAGAAAGCACCAAATGGATGAAATCAGATTTCAAGCAAAAAAAAGTACAATTCAAGCAATGGTATCCCCATATCTTTTCCTCTTTAGGCTAAACACCTTCAGCATTTTCCTCAGATTGTTATGTCTTGGGGAGGAGCTCAGTCAAGGGCTCCTGGTTGCCTGTTCCCATCTCAGTTTGCTCCCCTAAGTCTTTCCTCTTTTTGTGTTTCTTCTTAGGTTCCTCTCCGATAAACTCCACTGACTCCCTACTGCCCATAGGAAAAAAAGTAAAATCCTTTGATTAGCTTTGAAAAGCCTCTACAATCTGGTTCCAACCTATCCCTTTAAATGTATTTATATTAGTCCCTTTACCATACCCCACGGTTCAGTCAAACTAGTTTTCTTGTTTCTCATGTGACAGTCCATTTGCATTTCCATCTCCATGTCTTTGAACTGGCTATCTATGGTGCCTAGGTTGGGTAGCTAAGTGGCTCAACTGATAAAGCACTGGGCTTCATGACTTCAAATCTGGCCTCAGATATCTACTAGCTATGTGATCCTGGGCAAGTCACTTAATCCTATTTGCCTCAGTTTCCTCATCTATAAAATGGGCTGGAGGAGGAAATGACAAATCACTTCAGTGCATTTGCCAGGAAAACCCCAAAAATGGGGTCAAGAAGAGTTGGATACAACAGAACAACAGATAACTAGCTATTTTCCCTCACCTCTTGACTCTTACAATCCCTTGTTTCCTTCAACTCTGCTTAAGCAACCTCTACATAAAGTCTTTCCTCAACCTCCTAGCTGTCAGTTCCCATTCTCACAAAAAATATGCAATTTCCACACAGAACCTTGTATTTATTTTGTAGGCGGAGACCTAAAAACCACTTGTCAGGGTTGTCTTAGAAAATATTTGTGTTTTAGGTAGGGGTTGGAATAGATGATCTTTGAGGCTCCAATCACCTGTGAGGTTTTGGGAGCCTATGAAATTTCAATCCATGATTTCTCTTTTCCTTATGTCTACCACTAGATTTCAGAGATCCGGTGAGAGTCCCAAATTAGCCTCTCCAATTCTTTCCTAGCTATTTTTCTTAGTCACATTTACTGAAACTGTTTTGACAGGTAAGTTCCTTCAGACAGTAACTCTTCAGTGTTTGTTTTTGTGTCCCAGCATCTAGCTTGACACACAGTAGACACTTCTAATAAATACTTGTAAGTTGACTGGCATGGACTTCCATGTTCTCTGTGTGTGTTTTGCACCTTCTATTCCCAAAGAAATTCTCTTGAAATGACCTTTCTGAGTCTTAATGCCCAGTGGAGAAGGGCAAAAGAGAAAGCTGCCATGATTCTCAATTAAGATCCAGAGCAGCTGTCCCCCTTGGGTCACACAATAAGACAAACTGAAGAAACCTTAAAATTCAGGCACTAGACACTTCTGTATGAACAGATGGGACAATGAAGGGTGAAGAGGAAGCTTTCCAAGGTCCTGTGGAAAGTCAGCACTAGAGTCTGAGGTGACAAAGAATTTCCAATTGAAGTGAGGTGGCAGGGATGCCTATGGGAGGAGTCCAGGAGTCAGAAAGTGTGGAGCCAAGGGACAGAGGGGTCAAATATCAGAGGTTCAGAGCTACATGCAACCTTGGAGATCATCTAGTCTAATTCCCACATGTTACAGATGAAGGAGGTTGTGACTTGGCCAAAATTAGACAATATATGTCAGATCCAGGATTCAAGCCCAGGATCTCTGACTCCAAATATACTCTTTCTATCATACCATCTTGCCTATGAGGATAGGCAGAGTAGGGAGCTGGGGGAGAGCCTGCCATGGCCAGTATGTCAGTTGCTCACTTAGTACCTTGGTCTGCCTGTACTGGAAATGTCCCAAAGCTGGAGCAGCAGTTGGACCTGTATATATGTGGGGTGAGGGGTGGGAGAATGGAGAGGTTTTTCCTCTGCAGTTCCTGGCTCCATTAACATAGCTTCTCTTTTTCTCTTGCCATGATGAATGTTTCCTAATCTGCACAAGGCCTGGGTTCAACACCAACTCCATCTGAGTTAGGTTAAATAGACTTAGAAGCCTGGATATAGGGATTTCAAGTAGGGATCTTTAGTGGGGGCTGGGGGTGGAGGGAAACTGAGCAGAAAGAATAGTCACAGTGCAGAGAGAGACCCCAGAGGGACGTCAGGCAGTTAGATTCGGGAGGAGTCATCAATCTGGTAGACAGAGAATGGCAAAAGGCAATTAGGCTGCCCAGGGTTGCAGTGGCCTAGTGAGGTATGTGGTATGGCAAAGGAAGACCTGGCGTGAAGGACAGCTGGAAGACTGCAAAGGCAGGAAGCATGAGGGAAAGGGTAGGTCAACAGAGAAAACAATTTATAGAACAAACATTCAGTTATGGAATGGCTGTCTGTATGTGGTGAGTACAAATGATTTAAGGCAGGGAAATAAGGATGAAAAGAGAAATGTTACATACATATGTGTGTGCACACCCATATACACATGCAGAGGCCAACGCAGTCCTGGTACTCTTGCCTCTCCAACCATCTGTCAAGTCTAACAGGACAGAAGGCCAGCCTGTTCTGGCATGACTAAATGATACTAGAACCAAATGCCTCAAGATGGGGCAAGTTTCTACAGAAAGGTAACTTGAAAAATGACATGGCCTCAAACTTCAGCAGTATTCTTTTCTTTCTTCTCAATGCAAATGCCTGCCTGTACATGCCATCCCCTCTCTCTTTCTCCTTCACACATCCCACCCCCCATCCACTCATGGACACATTCTCCCATTTTCTCAGACAGATTTATACACTGTCTCTCCTGTGTGCACACGCCTGTGCGTGCGCATGTGCACACAGTCACATTCTGCCAGACACAGACACTTTTCCACATTGCCTGTCTTTAGAGAGGTTCCTGTACATTAAACACCGCTTCCTACAGCACCCCCCATCCCCAATCAACCTTGCCCCTAAGATCACTCCAAAGGTCAAAGTTGCCCAGCTTTAGTCCCTGCTGCTTCTTCCTGTGACTGGGTGCCCCCTGCTAGGACTGGCTTCTTAAAAGGAAAACGGCACCAAGGTTGGCCCAACAGAGGAAAGATCCCGGCCCCAACCAGATTGTCCTACCGTGGGATGCAGGTTTGTGGCTGCAGCCTCCTGGCCTGTGAGACCATCCCATTTATCTCTCTTTGTTCCACTCCTCACTCGCCTCCTGCACAAGGCTGCAATCACACACATACTCTGGGTCGGGGAAAAAAAAAGGACAGCCTAATTTCTTGATGATTATGTTGTTACCTAGCAACGGCCTATCAGGGGCTAGGCTTTTTGCCTGCAGTATTTCATGCAAATAGTTTGGAGAAATTGCAGGGTAACCCAGGCTGCCTAGGCTGCTCTTCTCAAGGGACACATTACTGAATAAAGCAAACCCAAAAGGAGACTACCCAAACCATGCACATGCTTTGCATAGCTGGCTGTCTGAGGACTCTCACTGCCTCCTGCCCACTCTGTGTGTGCAGGGGAAGAGGCTAAGCCTTCCCTGCTGGCTAGCCACTCAGAAAAGCTACAAAGTTCAGAGGAGCTTTTCTCCCTTTGCTCTAGCTGCCCATGCAGACAAATCCGGGCTATTGCAACCTTTGCTCTACTTTTCCAGAAGAGCACCAAAATCACTCTTCCAGCAGTAAATCAACAGAGAACACTAGGAGATATTTCCAATTGCTTTTCCTTCTTCCCTCCCATCTATCACTTTCTCAGGGCTCCCAGCTGGTTAAGAGTTGCCCTCTGTTTAGTCAGCTATATAGGCACTTCTGCCTCTGCTACTAGACCCCTGGCAGTAAAATCCTGGTTTTACAACTGTACTAGGCCTGCTGCCTCTTGGAAAAGACCTAGCTAAAGACAATGGCTAGGACTTGGAAGAGCTGATGAAAGATGGAAACAGCGGATGTAGGGAAGACTGTGGGAAGACAGGCACACTAATACGCTGTTGGTGGAGCTGTGAATTGATCTAACCTTTCTGGAAAACCATCTGAAAGCATTCAGTGGAAAAGTCACCAAAACATTAAACCCTTTGAGCCAGAGAACTCATTGCTGAGCATATGCCTCAATAGGACATTAAAGACAGACAGATTCAAAATATACTAAAATGTTTAAAGCAGCACTCTTTGTGGCCTCAAAGAACTGGAAATGAAGTAAATGTTCACATGTAACCTGGAACAGTCACTTAACCTTTAGTTGAGCTTTAGTTTCATAAGTGTAAAATAAGGGGGCTGGCCTAGAAAGCATCTCAGGTCCCTCCTGGCTCTAACTCAATGCTCCCATCATCCTGGGATCCTATGACTGGGGAATGGCTAAACACACACTGGAAAATGAAGACAACTGAATTTTAATGTACTTGAAGAAATGGCAAATATGTGAAACTCAGAAAAGCACAGGAAGGCTTGTGTGAACTAACACAAAGTAAAGCAAGCAGAACCTGGAGAACAATATTTATAATTACTACAATGATATAAATATAAAATTATATAAAAGTAAGTTGACCCCTCTATAATTATAATGATCAATCCTGAAGCCAGAGAAGAGGAAACGGGCCATCCTCTTTTCCCTGGAGAGGTGTGAGACTATGGAATGATGCCTACCCTGTCAAATGCAATTAATTAATCAGGTGGTTATGTTTTAACTATTTTTTTCTTTCTGAAGCCTGGAAGGGGGAAGATGAGGAGGGTGAGTGTGAGGGTGAGAGGTATATCTGGAAATGGCCATGATGTAAAAAGAAGAGATATAAATAAAATTTTAGAATAAAGACAATGGGTAAGGAAGCCTGAAAGGCAGTTAGGTGATGCAGTGGATAGAGTGGTGGGCCTGGAGTTAGGAAGACCTGAGTTCAAATCCAGCCTCAGATTCTTACTAGCTATGTGACCCTGGGAAAGTCACTTAATCTTTCTCAGCTTCTACAAAACGAAGGTGATAATAGTACTTACCTCTCAGAGTTGTTGTGAGAATCAAATGAGATAATATCTGCAAAGTGCTTAGCGCAGAGCCTGGCACATAAATTTTGCTATATAAATGCTTATACCCTCCCCCCAACCCCACTCTCCCTCCTTGAAAATCTTTCCCACTAATCTGGACCAAGCAGGAATAAGGCTCTTCTTTCATCACTTCCCTTCACTACTCAACCCTTTTTTGTCTGGCTTCTGCCTCAGGTGACCAGTGAATGAGCTTACAACTGCTAGGAAGTGCTGAATAGGTCCAAGGGCCAGAGCAGGGCTGCTAACCTGGGCTTCCCTAGGGACAGGCATGGAGGTCAGCATTCAGATAGGAGGGTTAAAGTAGGCTGGGAAAAAGGGAAGACCCCAGTGGGATGTGGGCAGTAGGCAGGATGGAGTGGGCTTCACTCTGGCTACCAACACTCTGGGATCTGGGCAGTGCTCAGTCTGGGATATGCTTCCCTTTGTAAACATAGGTATTCTCTCAAGGCTCTGTTCTTGGTCTTCTTTTCTCTCTCAACATGTCAAAAACTGAACTTAGAAGATTTTTCCTGCAAAAAAAAAGATGCCCCTTCTGCTAATTTTCCTCTTGCCTTTAATGACCCTACCGTTCTTTCTCCTGAGGTTTGAAGTTTTATAATCATTCTTAATTCTTTACTCTCCCTTCTCCCTCCCCCACATTTAGGCAGTTGCCAAGTCCTATTCATTCTACATCTCTACCATTCTTTGCTTCTATCCTCTCTTTTCTATTCATATGGCCACCACCCTAATCTCTGCCTCCATCACATCTCAGAAACTCCCAGGGGTTCCCTTTTGCCAATATGAGCAGTGAGTTTGCCAGTTAAGCCAAGCCACTTGATTTCCATGAATGTCATAATACTGTTTCCCACCTCCATATATTAGTACAGTCTGTCCCTAAACCAGGAATTCTCTCCTTCCTCCACTCTACCCATTGAAATAATTCTCTTTCTTCAAGACCTTAGGTGCTGCCTCCTCCAGAAGTCTTCCTGGGCCTTCTGAGCCAAAAGCATTTTTTTCTCATCAGATTCGCCCAGGACACTTTGGATCTTTCCTTTGCCCCTCCTTGCCCCCATATTCTGCCTCGTATGATATTATTTATATTCATGTCCTATTTCCAGAGTATGTAGTAAAACCCTGGAAGGGCAGAAACCTTGTCCTTTTCCGTGTGATACAAACCACCAGAACCTGGCACAGTACCTGGCACACAGTAGGTGTTACTATGTGTACTGAAGTAAATCTCACCCAAAGAGGCAACATGATCTGATGGGTTGGAGTGCTAGACTTGGACTCAGGATGACTCAAATCCAAATTCTGACTATCCTTATTCATTTTGTGACCTGAACAAGTCACTGAACCACTCCACCACTCTGATCTTGTTCATGGGGATTCAAGTAAGAGCATGGGAATGGGTTCACACAACCCTTCACCACGTTGAATAAGAAAACACTTATTCAATATTCAGCACAAGAGATTTGTGGCCTCAACAACAGGAAAGCTTCCTCCAATGAAGCAGAGAGGAGGCATCTGTGCCTGCCCCTCTTACCAGCTCCCCACCCCACCCAGAGGTCTACTCAATCTGCAATAGGTTTTCCTCACTTTC
This sequence comes from Bettongia penicillata ogilbyi, assembly GCA_023548195.1. Classification (NCBI taxonomy): domain Eukaryota; kingdom Metazoa; phylum Chordata; class Mammalia; order Diprotodontia; family Potoroidae; genus Bettongia; species Bettongia penicillata. The sequence continues at coordinate 13,147,906 of JAJHZJ010000128.1, read as the reverse complement.
TCTTGATACTAAGAGGTCACACATGGAACACATATGCCATCTAGCATTTATCCTTCCTTCTCAACACATGACCAGCCCACCTTCTTTTTCAGTAATTAAGTTTATGTTTTTCTTCACTCCATCCTCCTTCATAGTTCCCTGTTTGTGGTATGTTTCAGTTTTCTCACAGTTGTTGGAGGCTGCTGGTGACACAGCGGATAGAGTACTGGGCCTGGAGTCAAGGAGACCTCCCAGTTCAAATCCAGCCTCTGACCTTACTAGCTGTGGGGAAATCACTTTAATTTTTGTTTGTCTCAATTTACTCAACTATGAGAAATAATATTCTGAAAAGGGGGATGGGATTGTTGTGAAGATAAAATGAAATAATATTTGAAAAGTGCTTAGCACAGGGCCTGGCACATAGTAGGTGCAGTATAAATGCTTATCCCTTACTATCTTCCTGTTTAATACCATAGAATAATACCACCATTTCTATGCTTCTCTTCCCTTTCCCCAAAGAGTAGATATACATGTTCAGGTAGTTGTAATTAGGGAATGACCAGGCAGGCCCATTTGTTTGAATCACAGCATCATAGTTACCAATCTCTCCTCTCCCAAGAAAACAGAGTTGGAGAATCCTACTCACATCAGATGATGGGGTGACAAAATCTTACTTACCCCTAGACTCTAAAGAAAGGGATGGTCTACAGTGCCAGATAACTCCAAGTTCCTCACATCAGTACAAATGAACCAACCGAAGTTCAGGTGCCAAGGCAACTGGAACAATTCTTCAAAGGAGGCAAGAAGACAAGAGCAATCTTGGGCTGGAACAGGTTTTCCCATCCAAAAGGGACATTATTTTTTTCACCTAGAGCCTATAAGACAAAGGCCCAATCTGATTAATCTAGGTTTAATGAGGAACTGGTGATTAATGTTTGAGGGATAAGGGTCAAACAAGAAATTGCAGTCTGTTTTACTGTGGAACTGAGTTCCATTATGAAATGTATGTGAACCATTGGATCAAAGCCAGGGTTGGACCAGACACGCCAGAGCTAGGATAAACCATATGGACATGCTATGGCTGACTTCACTCTCAACTTGTACCAAAAGCTAACCAGGACCTCAGTTTCCTAATCTGTCAATTTAGTGACCTCTATCACATCTAGCTCTAAATCTCTAATATAATCATCTCCCACTCTGTCACTGTCTTCCATTTGGCTCTTATTTATCCTCTAGTATCTATGAGCTTTACTTCCTCTCAAACAGATCCAATTTAACAAATATTTATTAAGTGCCTACTATTTACTAAGTGCCTGCTAGGTGCTGCAGTGGATAGAGCTCTGAGCCTGGAATCTGAAAGACTTGAATTTAAATTAGGTCTCTGGCACAGCTGTATGGCCTCAGTTTCCTCATCTGTGAAATGAGCTGGAGAAGGAAATAGCAAACCACTCCAGTGTCTTTGCCAAGAAAACCCAAGATGGGATCAAAAAGGGTCAAAAATGACTGAAAACAACAAAAATACATGCAAGGTATTGTGCTAGATGCTGAGGATTTGTTGTCTTTGTTCAGTTGTTTCAGTCGTGTCTGACTATTTGAGACCCCATCTGGGAATTTTCTTGGCAACAATATTGGAGTGGTTTGCCATTTCCTTCTCCAGCTCATTTCACAGATAAGGCAAACACGGTGAAATGACTTGCCCAGGGTCACACAACTAGTTAGTGTTTAAGGCTGGATTTGAATTAATGAGTCTTCTTGATTCCAAACCCAGTGTTCTATCCACTATGCCACCTAGTTGTCTCACAAAGACAAAATGAAAAACAGTCTTTGTCCTTAAGACGCTTACACTATGCTGAGGGGATACATATAAACATATAAATATACTTGTCATAATTTGAAGAAAAATGAGAGAGCACTAAATTAGGAAAAACTATCAGTAGGTGGTGGTACCTGAGCAGAACCTTTCAGATTCTGCAGATGCCCTTGGTCTGTTTCCCCACACAAGCCCATGATGTACTAGTGATGTTGCAATTTGATGAAGAGACCAGGCATTTAGAGAGGAGAAAGCTAGACATGATTGCTTAAGTGCCCTGAATGGTGCTTGGAACCAATGGAGTATGGAATGGAGGATAGGGAAAAGGCAAGAAGAAATGTTACAGCCATTTGCAGTCTGGAGATTCTCTAGTCCCTGAGCAGCCCCATTTATTCTGCATAATTGCTTCATTTCCACTGGCAGTGCATCTCAAAACGAATTTCATTACTGGTGCCTGGGATATCATATTGATTACTAGGCTTCATTGATTCCTATCTGGCTAATTAGCATATAAATTAGCCATTTGGGGAAAGCATTAGGCAAAATTGAATTTTCTTTTTAATCCTCTTTCAGAAGGTAAATGAAAATAGATGTGACCTCTTAGGACCAATGCCCTTCCTATACCTCAATCCAGCCACTCTCTTTATCTGGGCAGCTCTCTGTAAAAGGAGAAGGGGCTCAGGTTCATAAAGGAATCCTTATGCGCATAACTGGAGCCCTCTCAGAGGGTTATCAAGACAATCTGGAGGGCAGGGAAGAAGGTCTCTAGGCTGAGTGTATTTCCTCCAGAGAAGTTCCCCAGAGCTCCAAAGGCACTTATCTGTCAGGCATCCTGACAGTGATCTTGATAAGCTGCTCACTTCAAAGGTAGAGGCCCTTCTGTTGATCGCTTTTACATCACACAGCAGAAGAAACCAAGCAAAGGTTTCCAGAAACCTGGGGCTGTGCTTTCTCTGGAGGGAGAAGTCAGCTTTGAACTCTCCCCCTCTACCTGTTCTCCATTTCCCAGGTTTCTGGTCTCTGAAACAGGTTTATTAAGCAAACCATCCTCTGGAGACCTCTAGGTTTTTTGCTTCATTCTTGTGAGCAGTGTTTAGTAACTAATTACCTTCAATTAGAATAACAGAATCATATCATTCCAGACGACTATCTGGTACAATTCTCTCATTGTACATATGGGGAAACTGAGGCTCAGGAAGATCATGGTCACAGAGCTGGATTTAAACCAGGCCTTTCTGAGTCTAAGTCCAGCAGGTTCTTCAGTATACCACACCACCTCTACTCAGAACCCTAACCTAGTGATCAATAAGAAGAGTGAGGGTCATCGTTATGATTACATTATCATCATCACTGTCACTGTTTGCAAATTAAAAGCTCCAAAGAGCCACATAATTATAGCTGGACACATTCCTGGAAGCTTAGAGTCATCAGTGAGATGACGAGCCAAGGATGGTCCATGAAAAATCCAATTGCCACCTTTTGCCAGCTTAATGCCCACACAAGAAGGCAGCTCTCTGCATGTCCTGCTGGAGACGCCAGTGCCAGGTTCCCGAGAACTAGGGGGAGGTAGTTCAACCTCAGTGCGACTGCTCTTGTTTTCTGAATTGTAACCTGACTCAGATGGGAGATTTATGTTCTGGGGAATTCAGCCATGCGACTGCTTTGCATTTCTACAGTGGCCTTCCCCTGCCAGCCAGCCAGTATTAATTGAGCAGCCACCATATGCTAAGGGCTTTTGGAAATAATAAAAGAGAAGATACAGTCCTTTCCCCACCCCCACCCTATTCCCGCTCCTCTGCAAAAAGCTCAATGTCTTTGGAAAAATACAGCTCAACTATTTGAAAAAGATTTCAGAACACTTATGAAATAACAAACAAAGGAGCACAAGGATGATAGTAGTGAAAAGCACTCAGACTGTGAGGTTAGGAAAGCTAAGTCCCAATCCTTATACCATCACTTACCAGTTACGTTACCTTGGGCAAATCACTTGGTGTCTCTCAGTCTAAAGCATCCTCATTTGTAAAATGGGGATAGTCTAAGATAGCTCTCACAGCGATTTGCTGACTTAAAAGTGCTCTACAAAGTGAGCTATTGTTGTCATCATTAGCCCCTGCACTGCTTCAAATTTTTATTGGTGGATGAAAGCATAGATGGAATGTTCATTAAATCTACAGATGATATAAAGTTGGAAAGGACAGCTAACTTGTTGGATGAGAGAGGGAGGATCCAGAAAAACCTAATTAGGATCTTGAATCCAACAAGGATGAAAATTAGCAGAAATAAATGTGGAGTCTTACATGGCTTCAACAAATCAATAACACTAGTGGAGAGTAGAGGAGAAATCATTAGGCAGCTCAAATGAAAAAGGACAGGGGTTTGTAGACCATAGAAAATAGTGTATGACATGCAAAAAAAAAAAAAAAAGCTAACCTGACCTTAGCTTCATCAAGAGAGTTATAGCACCTAGAAGACGAAGGACTTTAGCTGCCCTCCATCCTAGTCAGATCCCACTGAAAAATATTTTGTTCAGTTCTGCGTAACACATTTTGAGGTTATTGATAATGTAGTATGTGTCTAGGGGAACGCCACCAAGATAGTAAGTGGACTCTACCAAGCAAAAATCTGTTGAAGGCTTGGGAAGGACATGATCACCTTCTGAAAATATCAGAATAGTTGGCAAAAGGAAACAGGGTTAGACTCATTTTGAGTGTCCTCATGGGATAATAGGAGAAACAACAAGGTGTCCTTTGGACTGTGTGTCTCCATACCTAGTAAGTTTCCCAACACTGGAGATTTTCAAGTAGAGAGGCCTCTACTTGCTATCTTAGCCACAGGATGGAATTCTTCCAATTCTGAGATTCTGTTAATTAATATATAGTCGTATGCTCCACTTTACATAAAAGTCTGGGCCTGAAAAGCTATAAGTAAATAAAATTTTAATAAAATCAAATAAATAGATATGTATCCCCATCCTTCCTGCAAAGAGTATCTTCCAGTCCTAAATCCATGATCCTCCACATGATTTTCCTTCTTTTTGCCCAAGAGAATTTTCACTAATTGTGTATACTATTTGCTTTATTTTGTCTCTCGTGGAACCACTGTGGATTTCTGAGAAATAGAACTATCTGATTTGAAAAAGATCACAAGATTAAGACTTAAAGAATTAGAAGGCTATTCAATGATCACAGTTAGGCTGCACCAATCCAAGTAATCTCAGGGTCTAAATATTAAGTGAGACATTTAGTGCTACACCAATTAAGCCACCAATCAGATACTTTATGGAACTAGACAAAAAAAGTAACAAAATCCATTTGGAGGAATCTCAAGGACAATAACTGAAAAAAAAGCAGAAATAAAGGGAATAGCACTAGTACAGCTCAAACACTAGTACATTAGATAGAACGTAAGCTCCTTGAGGGCAGGGAGTGTTTGTTATATGATATAATTTTTCCTCTATAGCTCCAGCACTTAGCATAGTATTTGGAGCATAATAAGCACTTAATAAATGCTCTATGATTGATCAGTTATTAAGCAGTAAACATCAAAATTGTGTGACTTTGGTTAAAAATATTAAAGTATATCAGTGGAACTAATAGGTAAGTAAAATCAGAAATAAGCAGACTCCACCTAGTGTTCAACAAGCCCATGAATGTAACTGTCTGGAGGAATCAATCCTTAACAAAAAGAATGGTAGGAAAAATGAAGTGTAGTTTATACAATTAGTCAAATCTTTCTTACCTCATGGTTCACAATAAGTTTCAAATGGATACAAAAGGTTCTTATTTTTTTTAATGGAAGCTATCTCTCTTGCAATTATATAAAGGCTTTCTCTAGCACCAAACCAGGCTTCCAAAATCACTCTGGATACTGCCAAACTACACCATCTGCCCTCTGGTGGTCCTCCCATATCTCTTCCACCAGATTCTGGACTCTGACCCTGGGAACCTAGCCTCTGATGGGTCACTTTTCCCCTTCTCTTGCCTGGAACAAGATTTCCCTATTGTTTCCTAGTAATTTCCAAACTCTGCTAGTCTACTTGGAGTCCCTTGACCCATAAGAATGTATGCTCCTTGAGAGAAGGGACTGTCTTGCTTGTGTTTGTATAGTTAGTGATTAGTGCAGTGTCTGACACATAGTGAGCACTTAACAAACAATTTTCATTCATTCATTTGTAACAGGGGGTAAGGAGCATGGTCAATAGGAGCCTAGTCCTTGCAGTATACACAGTGTATTCTACCAGCTGTATATTCGTATAGATACAGCCTTCCTGAGCCTTCTTCTGGCTGAGTAATGGAGAAGAGCAGTCCCCAGTTCAGAGTACATGCTGATATTCTCTGTATTCTCTGTTTTCTGTCTCCTTTGTGGTGAAGTGTTTTTTTTTTTAATTAGTTACTGAAGAAGAGAGAAATCTCTGTCTCCTCCTGGCAGCTTTTTTAATGAAGAGGAAGAAGCACTGTGCATGACCAGGTGGGGAGAAAGGTAGTGCTCTAGTGGCAACAGCAGGCACTCTTGTGTCTCCACCTGGCCACTGACCTTTGGCTAGGAATGCAAGAGACCTATGGTTCTTCTGTTCCTGTGGTATCTTTTTCCTGCTCTTAGGTGAATGAATATTAGAGATGATATACCAGGTTGCAAGCTTCTGAACTTCCAAAAGTTTGAAGAATCACCAAAGGTTAGCTCATGGCAGAGACTGCCATAGCCACTGCAGCTAACCTAAGGGAGGGACCAGAACAATACAGAGGAGTGATCTATGGGATCCAACCCAGCAGTGAATCAATTCAGCAGCTAAGATGCTATGCCCTGCAAGCAAGGGACCAATTCACTTATCTGCCATGCCATACTCAGAAGTGAACCTGGTAGGCTGAATATTTAGCAGTAATCACTTTAAATTGGAACCCAAGTTCCTCAGGGTATAAGGTATAAAGGGAAAAGTATGCTCCTGCTAGGGGAACATATTTTTGTATTCTGGATTTTGATATATTTTTGGTAAATATTCCTTTGTTAAAATTAACTGATGTTAATTAACACTCAGGAAGAAAACAAATGGTCAAATTGATAATGGTGAATTATCACTAATGGCAATAGATGTTGGAGGGTATATCAAAATAGGGACTAATAAGTGACAGTATTAGAAAATCACTCCCAATTGAAATGGACAGACCAAGAATAATTCATAGGCAAAAATCAATTAGGAATTTCGAGAGTGTCTTTATCAGCCAGGCTGGTGGCTGCCTCATGGAGAGACCCAGAGGAGACAGCCTGGAACTGAGGTGGGTGTGTGCATTTTAAGCATTTTGGTGCTTCTTGGTACAGCCTTGTAGTTTCTACAATAAACATAGTCCTGACAGGGTGGGGGGCGGGGCTTCCTGCTAGGCAAGAACCCCCAAACAGAAGGTGGTTGGCAGGGTGCTGTTGGGCAGAGGACCCCAACAGAGAAGAGGTGCCAGGAGAGGGAACCAATCAAAGACTGGTTGTCATTCAACAAAGAGTAGTTGTCAAGAAGGGGGGGTGCTCAGCAGAAGGTAGTTGCCTGGCAATGGGGGTCTAACATTAGGGGGGCACAGGTTGTTACCATGCAAGTGGATTAAACAAAAAATGGCTGTTAACAATTCATTAGATATTTCACAACCCAAAGGGGAATTACGTTTTGACAGGGGCCCAACAAAAACCTGTTACTAGGCAGGTTATCTAACCTTGCCCAGGAACCTAACAGATATCTCTTAACCTAGGGGCCCAGGGAGGAATAATGTCCATTTCACCAATCTCTCAGAATTACTCCTAAAGCTATGAGAGAAAGAGAGGTAGCCTTGCTCTAAGGGACCTAACTGCCAGTAGTTAGGGTTGGGAGAGCAAGCCTAGGATTTGTATGTGTAGCACATCTATGAAACCAATGACAAAATGAAACTAAAGACTACTTATCAGAACCAATCTTGAATCTTGAGATTAACCACATGCAAGCCTGTCCTTTTGTTGGAAAAGTAAAGAAATCTATGGGCCTATCTCAATGCATTGGGCAATGTTAGGAAGTTTTACTTAGTTGGTTTTTTCTTTTTTGCTACAAGGGAAAGCTTCCTGGATAAGGAAGGGAGGAGGTCATATTTAAAGATGACAGTGAAATAAGCACAAAAGGCATCAATAAAACTACAAAACAGATCAGAAGATTTAGAGCTAGAAAAGGTGTTAGAGTAGTCTAACTCATTTATTTTACAGATGAAGAGGAGAGTACAGCCCAGAACAAAAGGAGTAAGGGACAAGAATCTGAATCTGTTTGAAGTTCAGAATCCGAACCCAGGTTGTGTAATTCCTAATACAGTATTCTTCCTACTTTACCAAACTGTCTTTTTTTCTAGTAAAAATGTTTAAGATGAACTTGATTGGAAAGGGATTCTAGTCTAGTCTAGCAAAGAGGTGGTAGCAAAACACAGTAAGGAGCTAGGCGAGAGGAGTATCTAAATAATTATGAAAGAGGTTATCTGAAAAATGACATAGAAGAAATACTAGCTAAAAAAATGTAACAGGAGGCAAGGGAAAGTGTGGGAAGAGCTGAAAATAACCATAGGAATAGACTAGCCTATAGGAACAGAACAAGAATGAGCTTTTGTTCCGTTTCCTCACCACTCGAAGGATTTTGCACTGTACTGCCAAACTAATCCTTCTTATATGCTGCTTTCATTACTCTTATTCCCATACTCAACAATGTTCAATGATCTGCTCTTTCTTATCAAATGTAATTTTTTCAGCTTGGAGCTGACACAGTGGAAAGAGCATCAGACTTGGGTTATATAGCCCTGCCTCTGTCTATTACTGGCCTTTTGACCACATGACTTTAGTTTTCTCACCTGTAAAATGGGGGAATTAATTCTTGCTTTGCCTATAGTCCAGGGTTGTTGTGATGATCAGATAAAACAATGTTACTTGAAAGCATTTTGTAAACTTTAAAGCCCCTAGGTAAATACTGGGAACCAAGGGGTATTAGTTCTCAAAGCCCCACAAATCTCCATCCCTAATTTCCAACTAGATCATTTTCTTTACTCACAAAGCCTCCACATTTTAACCAATATATATCTGAAAGCTCAGAGTGGTTATTAGGATGAGTCACATTTCAATTAAATTTATTATAAGTCTTTGAGATTAGATATGTTTTTCATTTTTGTCTTAGGATAAGACCAAGATTAAAACTGGAAAATACCTCAGAAACCCTCTAGTCTAGCCCTCTTGATAACCCCTTTATCTTTATAGATAAAGAAACTGAAGCCAAGGAGATCAAGTAACTTGCTCAAGGCAACATAGGTAGGTGTCAGAGAAAGGATTTGAATACACATCCTCTGGGCTCTTGGATATAGCACTCATTCCATTTATCCCTAACACCTGAGAGCTAGGTGGTGCAGTGGATAGGGAACCATTGCAAGAGTCAGGAGAACCTGAGTTCAAATGTCACCTCAGACACTTGACACTCACTAGCTGTGTCACCTGGGCAAGTCACTTAACCCCAACTGCCTCATCCTGGGTCATCTCCAATCATATCCTGATGAATATCTGGTCACTAGATTCAGATGGCTCTGGAGGAGAAATGAGGCTGGTGACCTGCACAGCCCTTCCTCATTCAAAACAAAGTCAAGCGCAAGTCGTGTCATTATTTCTCTGATGACATGGTCTTCTTCAGCAACGAAGGACAAACACACACGACACCTAAGGGGTCTGATGATTAGAGACCAACTTTGGAGTCATAAAGAACTAGGTTCAAGCCCTGCTTCTTTTTTTTTTTTTTCAACATTTACTTTTATAAGATTTTAAGTTACTTTTTTCTCCCTCCCTCTCATATAGGTTATACATGTTAAATTATATTAAATCATATTAAACACATTTCCACATTAGTTATGCTGTGAAAGGAGAATGAGAAAAAAGAGAAAAACCAAGAGAAAGAAAAAAAACAAAACAAAAAAGATGAAAATAGTATGCTTTGATCTGCATTCAAACTCCATAGTTCTTTCCCTGGATGTGTCTATTTTCCATCATGAGTCTTTTGGCACTGTCTTAGATCACTGTATTGTTGAGAAGAGTCAAGTCCCTCATATTTGAAAATAGCACAATGTTGCTATTATTGTGCACAATGGTCTCCAGGTTCTGCCCACTTCATTCAGTATCAGCTCATTCAAGTCTTTCCAGGTTTTTCTGAAATCGATCTGGTCATTATTTCTTTTTTAAAAATTTAATTTATTCATTTATTTTTAGTTTTCCACATTTTTATAATGTTTTGAGTTCTAAATTTTCTCCCATTCTTTTCCCTTCCCCCTCCCCAAGACAGCATGCAATCTGACATAAGCTATACATGTGTAATCATATTAAGCATATTTCCACATTAGTCATGTAGTAAAGAAGGACCATAACCAAAGGAAAGTACCACAAGAAAGAAAAAACAAAGTGAAAATAGTATGCTTCCATCTGCATTCAGGCTGTGGATAACTTTTTCCATCATGAGTCTTTTGGAATTGTCTTAGATCACTGTAGTGCTAAGAAAAGCTAAGTCTACCAAAGTTGGTCATCACACAGTGCTGCCATCAGTGTGTATAATGCTCTCCTGGTTCTGCTCACTTCACAGAGCATAAGTTCATATAAGTCTTGCCATGTTTTTCTGAAAGCTGCATGCTCATCATTTCTTACTGAACAATAGTATTCTATTATACTCATATACCACAACTTATTCAGTCATTGCCCAATTGATGGGCATCCCCTCAATTTTTAATTCTTTGCCACCACAAAAAAAAACTGCTATAAATACTTTAGTACTTGTGGGTCATTTTCCCATTTTTATGATCTCTTTGGAATACAGACCTAGAAATGGTATTGCTGGGTCAAAGGGTATGCACAGTTTTATAGCCCTTTGGATATAGTTCCAAATTGCTCTCCAGAATGGTTAGATCAGTTCATAATTCCACCAACAATGCATTAGTGCTCCAAATTTCCCACATTTTCTCCAACATTTATTGTTTTCCTGTTTTGTCATGTTAGCCAATCTGATAGGGTTGTACATCAAAGTTGTTTTAATTTGCGTTTCTCTAATCAATAGTGATTTAGTTGCCCATTATTTCTTATAGCACAATAGTATTCCATTCATAAAAGCCCTGCTTCTTACACATATTATTGATCATGAGTAAATGATTTAATCTGTCAGTGCCTTAGGCAATTTTCTAAGATCAAAAATTGACGATAAATTGCCAATCTGTATAGGTGGAGAGCGTTTCTATGCTACTGATGAAATCATAGGTCTAGACCATCCTTCCTCCAAAAAAACCAAAAACAAAAACAAAAAAACACCCAGCACTTCGCTGGTTGGTTCCCATCATCGAAATACATTTTTCAAAAGATCATAGGTTTAAAGCTAGAAGCAATTTCAGAGATCATCTAATCCACCCTTATCATTTTATAGATGGTTTGTGCAAGGTCACAAAATGTAGTAAAAACCAAAGATGGAATTTTTGAACCTAGACAGGCTCTTCCCATTATACTATGCTGTCTCCTTGTGGCATAGTGGAAGAAGCACTGGCCATTGGTTCCAGGAGACCTGAGCTTTTACTTGGCAACAATTCGATTAAGCAAACCTATATTAACAACCTACTATGAACCAGGCACTATGCTAGGTACTGGGGATACAAAGACACAAACACAACAACAAAAGTTCATGCCCTCCTAGAGTTTATATTCTAATGAAGGAGATTCCAATATGACCACAGATAAGTAAATGCAAGGTACTTTCTAGAGGAAACTAGTACTAATAATTGAGGTGATCAATTAGGAAAGGTCTCCTTGACAGAGGCACTGCCTGAGCTGTACTTTAATGAAAGCTCTGAAGAAAACCCTAACTGGGGAGATGAAGACTCTGACACTGAAGTGGACGGACCGAGAATAATTCACAGGCAAAATCAATTAGGAATTTTGAGAGCGTCATTTATTAGCCAGGCTGGCGGCTGCCTCATGTAGAGACCCAGAGGAGACAGCCCCGAACTGAGGTGGATGAGTGCATTTTAAGCATTTCGGCGCTACTTGGTACAGCCTTGCGGTTTCCACAACAAACAGAGTTCTGACAGAGCAGGGGAGGCTTGCTGCTACGCAAGAACCCTCAAACAGAAGGTGGTTGTCAGGGTACTGCTAGGCAGAGGACCCCAACAGAAGAGGTGCCAGGAGAGGGATCCAATCAAACACTGGTTGTCATTCAACAAAAAGTAGTTGTCAGGAAGGTGGGGTGCTAGTTGCCTGGCAAGAGGGGGTCTAACATTAGGGGAAAATGACTGTTAACAACTCATCAGATATTTCACAACCCAAAGGGGAATTACGTTTTGACAGGGGCCCAACAAAAAACCTGTTACTAGGCAGGCTATCCAACCCTGCCCAGTAACCTAACAGCTGTCTCTCAACCCAGGGGCCCAGGGAGGAATGACGTCCTCTTCAACACGACTGAAAAAGCAACACAACAACAGGCTCAGGCCCCAGCGAGGAGGGAAGACGTTCCAGTCACTGCTACCTAGGCAGAGGCGCTCTCCAGAGAACGGAGGATAACTGAGAGGCCTCATGGAAAGGAGACGGGAGCCAGATCGGGAGGCCTTCAAATATCCGACTGAGTATTGTGCATTTTACTGGAGGGGCCGCAGGGACCACGGAAGATTCGCGCTGGCAGAAGTACTGCCGACCCTCCACACTTGCTGGAATTCAGAAGCGTTCTTGCTCTTGCTTCCTACCCAATGCTGCCATGTCTGTTCATTCTAGGACTCCCCCGGGAGTTTCAAAATCTCTAAAATGATTATTTGACCCCTTGCTCAGCTGCCTTTGATCTGCAATTAGCAGCTTCCTAACAAAGCAGTTGTGTGACAGATGTTGCCCTCACCTGTCATGTGTAAGAAGATCCAAGTAAGATTTCAGCTGGTAACTCCTTAACTGTTCTCTTTCTTCCCATTGCTGATCAGACTTGAGCTGCTTTCTACCTCACTCTTGTCTGCTATTTTGGTATCAGTAGGGGTAGGGCCTGGTGTCTCATCAGATGACCTCTGACACAGGTGTGCCCAATAAAACAGAGATCTCAACTGTCTAGTTCAACGATGTAGCTATTGCTAACTTTGCAACATAAGGCAATCAGTGCTCAAACACTTTTCAATGAACATCCTTTGGGCCAACCATTTCAAGTAGCTCACCATACAAACCAATGCACAAAAGCAGGTATATACACAAGATAAGAAAACATAAACAAAGATAGACAAAGATTGCTGCCCAGGAATATCACATCTCTACAACCCCACTGCTCTGCTGTGATAAGGTCTCACTTGACTCATGCTCTATCATCTTGCTCCTCCTCAGACCTACCATTTCTGTGCAGTGGGCTAGTTTAAACACTAGCTCAGAGCCCCAGCTACTAAATGTTTTGAATATGTAATCTATAGGTAAATTCAGAGTGTGTGAGTTGGTGGTGCCCTTGTTAAGAATGCTGGGAAGGCTGCAGCCTTTATGCTCCTTTAAGACAGCTGTCCTGCCTCCCTAGATTTATGGTAACACTGGGTCCAATGTGTACATGAGAGAAAAAAATTATGAAACATAGGGTGAATACATATTGAGGCTAGAAGATGTAGCTGTACTATCTGGACAATAGGTACTATGGTTTGCTTCACCAGCTTCCTTCATGGCTTCTTTGGGTTTTGAGATTCTGAAAGGATTCCATCAGGCCTCTATGGCTATGTGTCCACTGCTCACAAGCATCTTTAGCCACTTAGAATGTTGCTGTAGGTTGGCCTAAGCTACTTTAAATTCTCCAAGCTAGTCATCAGTCACTGATATTTGTGTGTGTGTGTGTGTGTGTGTGTGTGAGTATGGGAAAGAAAAGGGTGTAAACAACAGAAAATCATGTGTAGGAAGTGTAATAACAGGGATAGCAATGAAGGCATTTTCCTCTGTGCAGTAAATGGTAGAGAAATAAATTTTAAGGGGAGTGAAATAAGAAATGGACACAAATTGGGGACCCCCAGCCAACACAATGTGAAAAGGAAGAACCTCCCTTTGGTGTAGGTGAGAAAACTAGGCTAGAGTATGAAGTGAGCCACTTTGATGGTAGTCATCATTAGTACTAAGATGGAGTCAGCCCTTTAAGATAGAAACAACTCCAATGAAATTCATCATTATTTTCCCCTGGGTATCTGAGGGGTTGGTCTGTGTTACTCCTTAAGGAGTCCTTTGCTCAGGCATAGAGTTTATACCCTCAAATAGGCTCTCACTGCAATTCAACAATTCCTCTAATCTACTATTTTTGACTACATATCTTATCCTCCATATTAACAACTCCAACCCATTTCTTCTCTAACCACAATCTATTTTCAAACTTTAACAAGATAACTTAGTTTTCTACTTCACTATGAAAATTCCGCTCCATTCCTCAAAATTTCTCAACTTTAGCACCATTTCTTTTTTCCTTTCCTCCTGTCACAGAAGTTATGCCTACTATTCACTACAGCTAATCCCTCCTCCTGGACTCTTAATTTTATCACCTCTTGTCTCTTTCAGATCCTTTCTACATCAGTCATCCTTTCTTTTTTCAATCCTCCTTTAGCCCTAGTCCCTTTCCATCCATCTAACAAACAAGTTCATGTCTTCCCAATAATAAAAACCCTCCACTTTCCCCTTCTAATCCCAATCCATCCCTCTCTCCACCTCTTCATAGCCAAACTGCTGGAAAATACTGTCTAGACTAAATACCTTCACTTTTTTGCCCCTCACTCCTTCCTCAAATCCTTGCAATATGGCTTCTTCCCCTACCACTCTGCTGCACTGCCCTTTAGAAGACACCAAATGGCTTTCTTTTTTCAGTCCTCTTCCTCTTTGATATTGCTACAGCTTCTGACACAGTTAACTACTTCCTATTTTTATATTCTCTCTCCTCCCTCAGCTTCAGAGAAACCACACTTTCTTGGCTCTCTTACTTCTTGAATAATTCAACCCTCATTTTGTCTTTATTATTTGCTTCTCATCCTCTTCTTGGTCCTTCAGTGTCGGTTCTCCCTAAGTACCTGTCTTTGGCTATAATCTCTTCTCTTATATATATATATATATTTCTATACTTTCTCCTTTAGTATTCAACAGTTTCACAACTAAAGTTGCCACTTCCATGTAGATTGGGGGTTGCATTCTGGTGAAGTCCATGGGCCTCTTCTGAGAATCATGTTTTAAATGCATAAAATGAAATATATAGAACTACAAAGGAAGCCAATTATATTGAAACAGAAATTTCAAAACATTTAAACAAATTCACAGACCCCAAATTATACACCCGTTATAAATTTATATATATATATATATATATATATATATATGTATATAAATTAACCTCATATCTACATTTCCAGTTCTGACCATTTGTCTGAGATCCAGATTTACATCTATGTCTCACTAGCACTCACTCCACAGAGCAAAACAAACTCATCTTTCCTCTAAATCTTCTTCTCCTTACCTCATTACTTCTATCTATAATATCACTACTCAGGTTGATTTTACATGTTCTTTATCTTATTTATTTTTGACTCATCTCTTTCCCCTACTTCTCATATACAATTAGCTATCAGGTCCTGTCAATTCCATCTCAAGATCTCTTGAATTCACCCCCACTCCACTCCTGTAAATCCACTGATTATCTTCCCTCCCTAGCACATGAAAGTTTCCTTCACTAGTGTCAAAGGATTCCTGACAGTGAGGTTAAAAATGTTGTTTTAATTTCAGCAATGGAGAGCTCCTATGAGGTTGACATGGAAAATATGGGTTGATTTGAAGCTGGAATGAACATAGGTTGATTGAGTGATGAAGGACTGGTCCCTATGGACTTAAGACCCTGGCCTTCTGTTTGAGATATCAGACCCAGGTAGGTACTACATTTCTCCCAAAACTATGAGTAAAGCCATGTTGCACTTCCATTTGCTTCGAAACCAATAAAGACTCCATAAGTATCAACTTGTTTTTGACTTTCCTAATGAATCAGGAAATACAATGCATGTTTATATTAAGTGATGTTTTTGGTTTTCTAGGCTTAGCAATAGTGTGTAAGTCTATCAGGAAGATCTCAGCCAATCTGTAAAAGTTTAGTATGATTGCTTCAAACAGCAACATGTCTTGTGCAGTTGATTTTCAGCCAGGCAGTAAATTGTTTTAATTTTAGTTCTTTCAAAGTGTTCAGACTGAAAGTTGAGAATAATTGCTTCCAAAATGTTTATATAAGATCAGCTTGACAGATGATTCTTGACTATCTGCATCAATGGCGTTAAATTCAAATAGAAATGGGGGACACTGATTCTTACATAAAGATCCTTGCAGATCATATATTGATTTACTTTTAAAATGTAATGTTATCTATGTTTTATTTTGTTATACAAGATATTAAATACAATTTTGTGTATATATTTATGTATACATTTGTTGAATAAAATATTTTGTCAAATATTTCCCAATTACATTTTAATCTGATTTGGGCTATATTTGAAAATGTTGCAGGTATGGCATATTTCTGATACACCTAATCTATAATAATAGATGAGAGCAGAAGTATGAAAACAATCAGGAAATATAAAAAATTGCATTAAAATTCCATTAAAATACCTCTAAACATGATCATCTTCAGTGGTAACCCATTGTAATAAATGGAACTAATCCTAACTCTTAACATCAGGGGTGTCACAGGGTACTTTGGAATATGGTCTTGAGGGGTAGATAAAATCTCTTAAGCCAACATGAAAAGATAAAGCCCCTGATGAAGCTCTCTCAATTTTCCTGGAATGCGAAAATAGTTAAATATTTGACACTAAAAGAACTTTTCAGAGTTTTATAACTGATGGGGACCTGGAAGTTCATGTAGAGAGGCAGGATTTGAGTCTAAGTGTAGATCATTATGAGCTGTGTGACTTTAGGCAAAGTTTTTTAAAATATGAACTCCCCTCTTCTCATCTACAAAATTGGGATGTTATTTGTGCATCCTGTCTCTCTACCTGTCCTGTTTATTTCCTTAAATTGTTTTTTTCCCTCCTGGTCCCAGGGAGATAATCCATGGAGAGAAAAACTGGCCAAACCATTTCTGATGATCTTGATAATAAAGGGGTGGTGGTGGTTATCACTTCCTCTTCACCGAGGCTCATGGAGAATATGCTTGCAATGTGGCAAATGTCTCAGTATAGGTCAGGGGGCACTATTTGTATGTTGCAGTATCTTCCTTTGCTTCCTGTCTTTTTTCTTCAACCTCGCCATTCTGAATCTAGAGCTGAAATGATGACTGGGAGCCAAGAGGAGGAAAAAAACCCAGTTACTGGGACTGACAGATATTATGAATGTGTTTGAGCTTGAATAAATTAATCTCTTGTACACCATGAGTCAGGCAGAGAGTGGAAGCTTTTCATTATCTTCTATTTCTTTTTTTGAATTCATGCTACTGAGACAGTGTCTATTCCAACTCCTATTCATTTCCTCTCAGTGTATATAAGGTGATTTCCTTCTGATGACACGTGAAGATCTGCAAAGGCAATGTGAAGAGGGCTAGGATATGATTGGAGTAAATGGCTTAATGTAAATCTAGTCTCCTTTGCATTTTATTCTATATACTAATTAACCTTGTGACCACAAGATAATGCATACATTCCTGAATGCAGTGAAAAGTGAACTGAGAGATTAGAACTCTGATGGAATGGGAGTTGGGGAGGAATGAAAGTCTGCATAGCATATTTTCTATTTTAATATTCTGAGCAATATTTCATTTCATTCCCTAGATTAAATTTGGACCTGGCCAGAAAGGAGTTAATTCAAGTTAATGACATAGGGGAACTGCTATATATTTGCAGATGAGTGCTCTCTGGTGGCTCTCTGGGATAGAAACAACTTGCAATATATCCTACATGTGCTTGAGAGACAACTCCAAGCTGGAAGCTCAAATAGAGTGCCACCTGGTGGGAAATTTCTATTTTACACTATCTCACTGGATATTTAATACAGACACGCTGTCATTCTGGCGGAAGTCCATATTCAACCCACACAACTAGAGGGGACCAATGTCCCCTCCTGCGTAACTACTGCATGAAATGCCACATGCTATAAGTAAACAGAAAAATAGTATGAGTCATGAGGATCTGGGTTCGAGTTCATCCCACTTTGGACACAAAGCAAGCTTTGTAAAATTGGGTAAGCTGTTTAACCTCTCAGTGTGTCAGACACTAAGATCCTGGGCTGCAAGTTTCCTTACCATGAGTTCCTCACACCAATGAAATCAGAGGACCTTAGGAAGGTCACGAAAGCTGTCTTTGAGTATCTGAAAGACTGTCATGTGGAAGAAAGATCAGATTTGTTCTGTTGGATCATAAAGGGCAGAACCAGGAGCAATGGGCCAAGGCTGCAAAGACGCTGATTTCAAAAGAGAAAAACTTTTCTAAAGCAAAAATGGAAAAGCCTGCAGGGGAGCTGTTCCATGGAAGTCTTCAAGAAAAGGCTACATGATCACTGGCCAAAGATGTGACAGAAGGGAAATTCTTGGTCAGGTATGGGTTGGACCAGATGGTCAATCAGGTCCCTTTTAACATTTAAACTCTGTGATTCTTTTATTTTTCCTGTATACCATACCTTCTGCCTACTAGGTGCTTAATAAGCATTTTACAATTTGAATTGAACTAGAAAGTCTAGTACTACAAAATGATGACAGTATAACATCACAGCAAAAAACATGTCAGTCTATCAAATAAACTCCATTACTTACTGAGAGCTGGTATTGTTGGCTGTCAGTTACTGAAATTATTATTAGAATGACCTCCTTGAAAGCAGGGACTGTCTAACTTTTCTATTAATAGCCCCAGGGTTTAATACAGTGTTGTGCAAAAAATAAATGCTTAACAAATGCTTCCCACTCTGTTCCCCCCTCCCTATTCATTCAATTCAGAACCAAACAAAAATATCCTAAATTGCCCAACTTCAGTCATCTTATTGCAAAGGAAAGGTGTCCAGGTTGATATTATACATGTGGTACAAAGGCTCACACAGAGCCCAAGGGCCTGAAATGAACAATTCTTTTACTAAAATAATTTTAATTCCAATACTCTTAGGTAGAAACAGTTCTTGAGATAGTTTAAAAAAGCAGCGCACAGAATAAAACAAAGCAAGAAAATCAGAAAATAATCAACACAAGAAGGTTCCCTGGGGTCTCAGAAGCACCATCCCAAAGTGCTAAAAATCTCTTGCCCAGAAGGGCCCAGCTAGATCCCTCTCTATCCACTTCCAGGCAAAGTTAACTCCAACTGCCCAAATTCCTAGTTTCTATAATTCCAAGCCAAGGCTGTGGGAGTGTGGGGAGCTAACTCACACTGCTCCGCACCCACCAATATCCTGGCTCACTAGACAAAAAGACTTCTCTTTTTATGTCTTGAGCTCAAAGGAGAGTCTGTTATTAGGTTGTTCTTAAGTCATACGGGAGAATCTGGCTTGCCCCCTAACACTGTAAAGATGAAATGCCTAAGAATAGATGGAATTTCATAGAATAAAAATGCCAGCTTAACACTAATAACTGACCTTGTATGATTGCTGCTTCTGGCCTCATTTGTAATCTGGATTACTTTATTCACCTAGAGTTCTCACAAACCTCCCATTCCCCAATTCAGTCAAATAGCCCTACTGCTTCTCCTGACACAAGGAAATTATTAGGGGACCAGATCTGTGCTAGATGGGAATATGATGTTCAAAACTGCAGACCAGAGGAGACAATAAGTTGTGACTGGCAGCTGAATGGGGCCAGGTCATGTTGGTACTTGAAGCTGAAAAGGCCAGTGCTACAAAGGAGGTGATAAGAGGACCTAATGGAGCTGAGTACCTTACAATGTGTGGGAAGTGGGCTGGGAAATATAGCTTTGAGTAGGGGAATGTTAATGAGATTCCAGGGCTGCTATCCAGGCACACTTACTCACTCATCTGCTTGATTCAATTTTATTTATATAAAAGGTCTGCTGAGGCAATGGGCAGACCAATCCTTTGGGAAGCCAGAGTTATGCAAATAAGAAGACCAAACCAACTGATGTCCCCCTCAGTACTACTTCATTTGCAGGGGACAGGAACCAGTCATGAGGGGAATGAATCATTCTTACTAAGTTTAAACCATAATAAAAAGCAAAATATATCCTTAACAGAAACAACAGTCACTAGAATAGTATGACCCAGCAATAACAGGTAAACGCAAAATTAATTCTGTATCAAGAGAATGAGTAAATAAGGATAGACCTGGAAAACAGACCTTTGTTCCAGGGTATGGGATGGGAGGGAAGATTGCTTCTTTCTCTTGATCTCCAAACACTTGCACTTGTGGCCCTCTGACGGTGCACAGCACAAATGATCCTCTCTAGTATCAGACTACCTCTTCCTGACTGAACTAAACCTACAGCGGGCTTGTTCCTTGCTCCCTCCTCAACTCAAACTGGATCTGCCAAAGGTAAAGCTATGGTTCGTTACTGCTCCAATCAATCTGCCAACTGTTTAGGACACGTCCAATTTAACACCATATAAAATGCAAATGAAGCTCCGACTTAGGTGTTTCTCTTGGTTATGATACTTCATGTTATTCCATCTATTATACCATACTGTGAAAGACAGTGGTATGATGGATAGAGTGAAGACTTGAATTCGAGAAGAACCGAGTTGGATTTTATTTCTGAAATGATTAGTTGGTGACTTTTCTAAGCCTCACCTTCTCATCTGTAAAATGGTGACTATGATATCTGTACCATCTTCCTCATGGGGTTGTGAGATTCCAAATACGTGTGTACAGTGCTTTGTAAACCTTTAAGCATTAATGTTAGTCATTCCAAAATGCTTTTGAAATACTTGCTAACTTAATTCTCAACACTCTGCTGATGCCAGTCATCCAACTAATATTGATATCTCATAAATAAAATTCTTAAGACAAATCTAAAAAGAGCTAAGATTTTGGCTTCTTTGGTTAAGATTATGAAAACCACAAAAGCCTAGAAAGGAAATGTAAATACATCTTTCTCTATTCTCATGCTGGCTTGATGAAAAGTAGATTTTTAAAAAATAAGATCTATTTCCATTTAAATCATTAGTCAGGGAGAATCAATAAGTATATTTGCTCTTCCATAAAATCCACAGTGGGTTAACAGTGAAACCTTTCAATCTCAAGACACAGGTTTCATTTTCTAGATGGTGTACACTAAAGCAAGGACTTGTTGTTTTTTGTTTTTTTCTCAACTATGTGTGAAAAAATAAAGGTTTGGTCATGTTATTTAGCCAACAACCTCAAATTAAGATGATTGGGAGCAAAGCAGTCCCAGACCTAAGCTTTCATGAGTATAGAGAATTTTCTCTGTAGAGGCTCCCTCCTCTAATGTAAACTGACAACTCTCTTCCAACTTAAATTCTTGGAGGGTGGCCTGCGACTCTGACAGATTAGGTGACTCACCTTTATGTTGAAAACAGCACTTGAGGGGAGTGGAGCCAAGATGGTGGAGTAGAAGGACGCACGTTTACGAGCTCCGAAACCACAGCCCATAGAATTAATGTAAAAAGAGACCCCCATAACTTCTGGACCACTGAAAGGTGTACAGAAACGGAGTGGAAGAGATTTCCGTTCCAGAGAGCCCTGGAGAGCCGTCCCCAGGGTCTGTTGCGCCCTGGAAAGTGGGCCCCACCCCAGCGCTGCCCTGGCTGCGGCCCCAGAGAAGCTGACCCGAGCAGGCTTCAGGGACGGAAACTCCGGCGGCCGGGAGGGTCCCTCCGCCCACAGAGGCTGCAGGTCAGTGGGAGAGACGCCTGGGCTGGAAGAGGGGAGCAGCAGGGTGTCTCCGTGACTCGGGCCCCCTCGGGAGGAAGCAGCGGCAGCAGAGACGGGGGCAGGAAGCCGCGGAGGCAGAGGCGTGGGCGGCAGCGGCGTGGCCGCGGCCCCGGACTCCCCCAGCAGCAGGCAGGATCTTCATTACTGAAGGTCTCTGCATAAATAACCTCAGGGAGCTGAGCCTGGGAGGCGGCCCTGCCCCACCCCGCTCTATTACTGAAGGCCTCTGCATAAAGCCCCTGAGGGAACTGAGCCTGGGAGGCGACCCCCCCCCCCACTCCAGCCCCAGAACTAAAGGTCACATTGATTAGCAGCTGGGCGGCGGAAAAGCACATTTGAATCTCAGACCCCAAGCACTAGCTGGGCGGATCTAGGCGGGGGTGGACAGGAATCTCAGAAGTCAAGTAACTGGCTGGGAAAATGCCTAGAAAAGGGAAGAAAAATAAGACTATAGAGAGTTTTTCCCAACAAATGCAAATGATCCCGACATTTGGATCTGATGACGAGGACATATTCTTGCCATCAGGGAAAGACGTGGAGGGTGGGGCCTCAGTACCCCAGACATCCCAGGGGGATGTCGGGTGGGCTCAGGCCTTGGAAGAGCTCAAAAAGGATTTTGAAAAGCAAATTAGACAGGTGGAGGAAAAACTGGGAAGAGAAATGAGAGAGATGCAAGAAAAGTATGAAAAACGGGTCAATACCTTGGTAAAGGAGACCCAAAAAAATGATGAGGAAATTAACACCTTGAAAAATAGGCTCACTCAATTGGCAAAAGAGGTTCAAAAAGCCAATGAGGAGAAGAATGCTTTCAAAAGCAGAATTAGCCAAATGGAAAAAGAGGTTCAAAAGCTCACTGAAGATAATAGTTCTCTCAAAATTAGAATGGAACAGATGGAGTCTAATGACTTTACGAGAAACCAAGAAATCAACAAACAAAACCAAAAGAATGAAAAAATGGAAGAGAATGTGAAATATCTCATGGGAAAAACAACTGACCTGGAAAATAGATCCAGGAGAGACAATTTAAAAATTATGGGACTACCTGAAAGCCATGATCAAAAAAAGAGCCTAGATATCATCTTCCATGAAATTATCAAGGAAAACTGCCCTGACATTCTAGAACCAGAGGGCAAAATAAGTATTGAAAGAATCCATCAATCACCACCTGAAAGAGATCCAAAAAGAGAAACTCCTAGGAACATTGTGGCCAAATTCCAGAACTCCCAGGTCAAGGAGAAAATACTGCAAGCAGCTAGAAAGAAACAATTCAAGTATTGTGGAAATACAATGAAGATAACTCAAGATCTAGCAGCTTCTACATTAAGGGATCGAAAGGAGTGGAATAGGATATTCCAGAAGTCAAAGGAACTAGGACTCAAACCAAGAATCACCTACCCAGCAAAACTGAATATAATACTTCAGGGGAAAATATGGTCTTTCAATGAAACAGAGGACTTTCAAATATTCTTGATGAAAAGACCAGAGCTGAAAAGAAAATTTGACTTTCAAACACAAGAATGAGAAGAAGCATGAAAAAGTAAACAGCAAAGAGAAGTCTTAAGGGACTTACCAGAAGTGAACTGTTTACATTCCTACATGGAAAGACAATATTTGTAACTCTTAAAATTTTTCAGTATCTGGGTAGTTGGTGGGACCACACACACACGTACACGCATGCACGCGCACACACATACACACATGCACACACACACAGAGACAGAGAGCACAGAGTGAATTGAATAGGATGGGACCATATCTTAAAAGAAATTAAGGTAAATGGTGAGAGAGAAATGTAGTGGGAGGAAAGAGGGTGAAATGGAAGGGGGGTAACTATATGTCATTTAAGAGGCAAGTAGGAGAATTTTTAGTGGAGGGATAAAGTGGAGAGCTGAGGAAAAAAAAAGGCAGGAAGTTTACCCTCATCACATTTGACTAGGGGAAGGAATGAAATGCACACTCATTTTGGTATGAAAACCTATTGTACAGTATAAGAAAGTGGGGGAGAAGGAGATAAGCAAGGGGGGGTGATGGAGGGGAGGGCAAGGGGAGGAGTTAGCAATTTGAAGTCAACACTTGGGGAGGGACAGGATCAAAAGACAGAAGAGAAACAATGAGGGGCAGGATAGGATGGAGGGTAATTCAGTTAGTCTTACACAACACGACTATCAGGGAAGTCATTTGTAAAACTACACAGATATGGCCTATATTGGATTGCCTGCCTTCCCAAAGGGAATGGGTGGAGAGGGAGGGATGGGGAGAATTTGGAACTCAATGTTTTAGGGACAACTGTTTAGTATTGTTGTTGCTACTAGGAAAGAAGACATACAGCTAATGAGGAATAGAAAGTCATCTGGCCCTACAGGAGAAAAGAGAAGATGGAGACAAGAGAAGGGGGGGATGACAGAAGAGAGGGCAGATTGGAGATAGGGAAAATTAGATTGCTTAGGGTATTGGGGTGGGGGAGGGGTTAAAAGGGGAAAAAAAATTTGGAACCCAAAATTTTGTGAAAATGAATGTAAAAAGTTAAATAAATAAATAAATTAAAAAAAAAAGAAAGAAAACAGCACTTGACTCCCGGTCATCCCTTCGCTAAGGGTAGGCCTCAATTCATTATGCCCCACTGCCATCATGGAGCGATATCTGTCACACATTAAAAAAAAACCAAACTCCAGGCATTTTCATTATTTTACTTGTCTAAAAATCAAACATATATTTTCGACACGTTAAAAAAATAATGAATAATAATTTTAGTGAAGCCAGTTTTAAAGTCTGTTGTTCCTACTTCTGCAGTATCTTTTGCTTCTGTAGCTCCATGCAGCCACCACTTTAACTTAGGCAGGCTTTCATCTCTCATCGAGACCATGTAATAACCATGTAGAACTTATTGTTATGCCTCTGGTTTTTCTTCTTTTTGATCCATTTTTTGCACAACTGCCAAAATAAACTTGTGAAGGTACAGACAGGAGCATTGCCTTATTATTTAAAAACTTTCAGTGGCTCCTGACTGCCTATTGCCTAAAGAAAACAAATACCAATGTCTTCACTCTGGATAAAATACCCTACACAATATGGAGGAAACTTACTTTTCCAGCTTTATCTTACACTCCCACCCTTTCTCCTGAATTCTAGCCAGAATATTAGCTGTTTCCTAATTCTTCTTTGTTTTCTACTTCTATGTCTTTCTGTAGATCAATTCTTATTCTTGGAATGTATCACTTCCTCAGATTAACTTGCTGAAATCTCTCCCTTCTCTCCCTCCACCCCGGCCCCCGCAAGGCACAGCCAGTTCAGGGCCTTTCATGAAGTCTTCCATGAATCCCTATCCCCCTAAATGAAAGTATTACCTCCCCTCCTTAAATTTTCCTATAATAGTTATACCTCTCTTTTATCCTATCATATAATACTTTTGTGATGTATTTGTAATAGAAGCATGTTAACTGCTTTTCCTGTCTGAATACATCTTTCATAATACCTCAGATCCAGGGAGAATTATTCATTGGGAGAAATTTTCAACTCTACTCTCCAGGAGTCTGTGTGTCTCAGTAGAGTAGGGTTGTATCACAAAGCAAAGATTGACAGAGAGACTGTCAAGAAGTGGAAGGTTTAAAAGGTAGTCAGAGTGTCAGAGTTGGTTGCAAGAGAAAGAGGGAAGGAAGTCAACAAGGAACAGTGGTCGAAATGGGGAAATATAAGATAAAAATGTAGAACAATACTACCATGGTGTCCCTAAACTCCGAGTCCCAGAAGAATCCTGAAAACCTTGGAGTTAAGATGAGAAATTTCAGCAAATCTCCTGCCCCAAGAGTGCATTTTCCCAGTTCTGAAGGCAGAAAGAGTGAATGCCTGTCCTCTGAATATGGAACACCAGAACACCATAAAGCAAAAGATAATGAATCCTAAACTTTTACTGCTAGGAATGTGTCAGAAGGAACAAACTGGTGGATCCACCAAGATTTAGGTGTGTGGATTTGGGGATGGGGGAGAAGGAAGGAGGCAAGAATTTAATTGTAATTTCTCAGAAGCCTGCAGGGGTTACATTTATTTATGTAAGGGGGGCTGATTCTGTTGTCTAGTTACTTTCCCTTCTTATTTGCTTTGCTATTATCTCAGTGTAATAGATTTTTCTATTGGATTTGTTGTTGTTTTTAATTTATGAAAAGGTGTTTTGGAATGGAATCCTAATTCATAATCGTGCTTACCAAAACATCTCACACTTAAGTAGCAAGGAGTTCCAGAAAGAAGTTCCACAGATGACAGTGGGCAAGAGTTTGGTCTGTGACAATGTACATTTCTTGGTGTATCGATCTTATCTCTTCTTCTAATAATAATGATACTGTTGATGCATATAGCATATTCAAGTTTGAAAAGCACTTTACATACATCTTCTCACTGGAGCCACTTAACAATCTGGTGAGGGAGGTACCACATTTTACAGATAAGTAAACTGAGGCTCAGAGAGGTTAGGTGACTTGCCTACTATCACATCAGCAATAAATACCTGACACAGAATTTGAACCCATAGCCTTCCAACTATTTTCAAAGCAAAAGTCTAAAAGTGAATGATAGGGGAAATATAAAGAAAAAAGACTGAAATTACCAAAGTTCTCAAGAGAAAGATAATTCAAAGACACTTAACAGATAAACCAACAGAGGAGATATTTAAACAGAAGAGAGTAAAATCTTCTAGTGATCTGTGAATAACAACGACAGTGAACATGACTATGAATCTGACTCTCTCTAAATCAGAAATCATGAACCAAAGATGAAGCAACTTCAGCAGTTTCCATGGTTTGGGACAGCTGGAACACGAAAATGAAGGTCAAAAAAGGCAACTCCACGAACTGATGGAGCCCTGACCCCATTCAGCGCCCCTCCTCCACTGCCCATTACCCTGCTTGGGGCAAGGCTACCTTACCCCACGACCTGGCCCACAGTTACAATAAAACAAAAGCCCATATCCCCTTGTCTAACCTTTCTCTTTCCAGGGTCATAGAGAGCTGGATTCCAAGATATAGAAATTTGCCAGCCAATGTGGTGATCGTGTTCTGTATGGCAAAAGATCACTTCAGGAGAGCAGAAGAACATAGGGATAAAAGTGTGGGGCATGTGTCTGGGCTTGAAATAGGGCTCATCCACACATTCCAATCCCACCCCCAGGATATCTCATAAACACCTCCATATATATGTCAGTGGCCAAGCATTTCTGCCCTGCCTCAAATGTATTTGTAATAAAACATTAATTCAATGTGGTGATATGTAGGTAATTTAAAAACAAAGGATACTAACACAAATTTATTTTTAAAAAATTAATTTGAGGGAGGGTTTTATGAATCTTGTCCCTGGAACCATCACTGTAAGTTACAGCTCTATGATGGTCTTCTAGTAATAATAAATAACATTTATACAGTGCTTTAAGGTCTATGAAGCATTTTACATAGATTATTTCATTTCTACTTAGTTAAGAAAGAATTTATGTGGTCCTGATAAATGGACCTAAGAACCTGCACATCATATCCATGCCACTGAGCTGGTAAATGAATTCTACCTTTATTTACTTAATCTGTCTAGACAAGGTTAAAGCCTCTGGAAGAATCATGGGGAGAGGAACAGTGCTACACACATGCTACTTATTCTTATTCTTCTTTTTATACTGCAACTGCTATTATTAGACTACACTTAGGCTGAACTTCAGACAGTCCAATGCCAGGCCCACTGAAGCCTTTGCAGTTTTGCAGGAGCTCTTGGACTTTGAAGATATAGCCTTTGAGAATCCAGATTTTCCTACATACAAAAATGAGGCATCAAGACAGAACTTTAGAGAAGATAAAATTTGACAAGATAAATAGACTCCTACACTTAGGCCACACAAATACACGGTGAGGAGGGTGCTGCCAGACAACAGTTCATTCAGTGAAAATGACGTTGGCTTCTTATAGCAAGCTCCATATGAGTTAACAGTGTGACATACCAGCCCAGACCACTAATGAAACTTCAACTGCACTTGTATGGCATGCTTCTAACCCCTAACCATCCTGGTCACTCTCATCTGGACATAATGCAGGTATTCAGTATCTTTTCTAAAATGTGACTCCCATGTTCCAGAGGTGGCTTGATTAGGGAGAGTACATGTCTAGATGAGAGCAACTAGGATGGTTAAGGGTTGGAAGCATGTCATACAAGCATAGGCTGAACAAAGTAGGGCTGTTGAGACCAAAGAAGAGATGGGATTTCATGGGAGATAAGCTAGCTGTCTTAGAATATCTAGAAGATTATATATAGATTATCGATCTATATAAATATATAATCTTCTATATATAGATTATATATAGGGGATATCTATATTCTAGATATCTAGAAGATTATATATAGAAAAGGGACAAAATTTATTTTTCTTGGCCCTATAAAATAGAACTAGGAACGATGGTGGAAGATAAAAAACCATATTTTGTCACAATCTGGGGAAAACTTCCTAAAAACCAGAGCTGTCCAAAAGTCCTGTTTCAGGATCATAGGATCTAACTTGAGAGTTAGAAGAGGCCTTAGAAAACATCTAATCTAATCCTCTCGTTTTACAAATGAAGAACTGAGGTCAAGAGGTTTAAGGGGCATTTCCATGGCATCAGAGTTAATGTCTGAGGAGAGACTTGAAACTAAAGCTTCCTGATTCCAAGTCCAACACTTTACAAACTCCATCATACTAGTGAGTTTCCTATCACTGGAGAGCTCCAAGGAGAAGCTGGTTGTTCACTTGTGATGAATTTCAAAGAAAGGATGCATGCTTAAAAATGAGTTGGACTATATGCCCTGCATATATGCGCTGCTTCTAACTGACATTCTACAATACCATGAAATACCAAAGCACAAAAGAATGATGCATAGTAGGTCAATCATGACTACTGTGAGAAATGACTTAAAAACCATTGAGGATCTGTGTGATTGGAGGAGAAGGTTGGCAGTAATGTATCAGGGATTAAAGATAACAGCCTGAGTGACACTTTGGCATACTCAAGATACTGAAAGAACAAGTTCTCCAATGCATTGTGTAGACATGAAGAGCTTTGGGAAGGAAGAATAATAACAGCAGCTGATATTCATATAACACTTTGAAGTTTGCAAACATTAGCTCACCGATATTCACAACAATCCTGAGGAATGGGTGCTATTCTTATTATTATTCCTATTTTCTAGATGAGGAAAGTGAGTATCAGGGATGTAAATGATTTGCCCACAATCTTTCAGGTAAAATTTAAATGCAGGTCTTCCAGATTTCAAGAGTAGCATTCTACCCACTAAGCCCTTCCTTATGGGTAAACATGGACAAGAACTGTAAAGAATGAGGTGTGGAAGAGTTACTATCTACAGCTGTGGGGAAAATATCACAATGCCAAAGTAACACATTAAAGGAGATTTGATCATCACAATAACTAATCATGATTACAAAGAACTAATGAAATCAGATTATCCACCGAAAGAGAGAGAGAGAGAGAGAGAGAGAGAGAGAGAGAGAGAGAGAGAGAGAGAGAGAGAGAGAGAGAGAGAGAGAGACTAAGAATGAAGACCAAGATGAAAAAAAAGATCGCTAGTCTGGAGGAGGGGGAGACAAAAGAGAAATAAGGAAAGCCTCCACATAGAAGAAAGCTTTTGAACTATTCATTACATCATTGATATAAAGCTAAAAGGGACCTCAGAGACAATTCCTACCCACCCCCAATCAAGGAGGTTAAGTGACCTGTCCAAGATCACATAAGTAGGCTTGTGGAGAATGGATAGAATTTCAACAGGTAAAGCTGGAGAAGAGCATTTCAGACAGTGGAAACAGTAGGATAACACAGGACATGTTAATAATGTTAGATTAAATTGGAACCTCTCTGTACCTCTCCACTTCCATCTTTCAATACTGAACTCAAATCTTACCTTTTGCAGGAGTGCCCTCCCTCACAGATTGCCTTCCATCTATACACACACACACACACACATATGTTGTATGTGTAGATAGATATAAATATAGCATGTATCTAATTATTCATATGTTGTCTTCTTGATCAGGATAAGATCCTTGAACCTTTATTAGTATGCTTAGGATTTAGCATAGTGCCTGGCACATAGTACGAGCTTAATTAATGCCCATTGACTGACTAATTGATATAGAGTGTAGATAATCTGAATGAGAGAAAATATATTCATTTGCTTCAGTATCACCTCTAATTAGCTCTAGAATATCTGCATAATGCAGAACTGGATGTTTGCTAATAGGAAAACGAAACCCTTATGCCAACATTCCCTATACAAGTTTACTGTATTATTTCCTTTCAGATAAGGAACAGAAAGATAAATAACAGATTTGCCTCATTTGCCTCAGTCTGCTTAAGACCCCATGTGCATCTCTTTCCAATCAGGAAAAAGTTTCCCTGTCAATAATGCCAACACACTTATTCACCTCCCTCCTTGACCCTGAAACTCAAGTTGACTAAAAGGCTACCCTGTGAATTCAAGTTACCCAGCATAAATGAATTATACCTGTCACTACTCAAGGAGCTTACAGCAGTAACTGATGAACTATGGTCTTTTTTGGAATTTTTAGACTTCTGAGGAACCCTGGAGAATTAGAGAAGTGGATAGACAGAAAAAGATTCAAATATTCAAAACGAGAAAGGTTACATTCCACAGAGGGATGAACTGGATGTCAATTATGGAAAAATCCTGAAACATATTACAAAATAGGCTGTGAGTGAA
The DNA here is from genome assembly GCA_023548195.1 of Bettongia penicillata ogilbyi. NCBI lineage: Eukaryota > Metazoa > Chordata > Mammalia > Diprotodontia > Potoroidae > Bettongia > Bettongia penicillata. The sequence goes on along the minus strand of JAJHZJ010000128.1, from coordinate 13,117,556 downwards.
GTGGTAATAACTATAAAACAATAGGAGTTAATGAAGAACAAAACATGACAGGCTCACCATATTTCATTTTTAACACTGTTAGCAGGTGGTTAGGTCAGGGTAAGGTGTAGATATGCCTATATTTCAACAAGGCATTTGAAAAAGTCACATCATCTTTGAGAATAAAAGACAAATGTAGGTCCAGTAATAGTAGTGATTTAGTAGGATTTGGAATTGGAATCAACCACACTCAAAAAGTGTTCATCAATAATCAATGTTAATCTGGAGGGAGTCATTGTATGGTGGCATTTTGCAGAGCTCTCTGGCCATTTTTTGTTCACTATTATCAGTGATTTAGAATAACACAAAATGGCATACTTACCAAATCTGCAGAAGCTAGGAAATGAGAATTTAAAAAAAGTCATCACACTGAAACTGTGCCTCAGATTCAATAAGTCAATCAGTCAACATTTATTAAGTATCTGCTCTATACCAGGTGCTGTGCTAGTGCTGGGGATATTTGTTCAATGTTTTCTTGAGGAAAAAGTAACTCTTAAAGACTCCATTTGAGATTTTCTTTGCAATGATACTAGAGTGGTTTGCCATTTCCTTCTCCAGCTCATTTTACAGATGAGGAAACTGAGGCAAACAGGGTTAAGTGACTTGCCCAGGGTCATCAACTATTGTCTGAGGCTGGATTTGCATTCAGGTCCCCCAGACTCTACAGCTGGCACTTTATCCATTATGTCACTTACCAGCCCCCCTGGGGATACATGGAAAGGTATATAAACAGTACCTGTTCTCAAGGAGCTCATGTTTTAATGAAGGAGCAACATGTAAATAACAATGCACAAACAAGAAACAGGCTACATTAAGAGTTGTCTCACAGGGAAGGTGCTAAGATTAAAGAAGACTGGAAGAGACTTCTTACAGAAGGTGGGACTTTAACTGAGACTTGAAGGATGTTGGACAAGTAGGAAAGAAGTTCAGTTAATATTAGGTAGATGCTTGGGGAATCTTTCTACTTGTAAACCTAGACTCTAGCAAAACACATAGAGTAAACTAAGAGGGGGTGGCCTTATGTCAAGATGTAACAGAGAGAAAAGGGGTGTCACATTAACCCCAAAAATGAAATAAGCTATCTATTCTCCCAAAGTGCACATTTGCTTGAGCTTTGCCTCTTGATTTCCTACCTGTCCATTCTCTTTGCTGACTTCCTTTTTGACCTCACAACTAGCTTTGTCTCTGTGATTTTGCCACTTGCACATTTAATAAATGCTTGAATAAAGGCTTTGAATAATTCATTTCATTTTTTCCTAGTTTTAATTGAAATGAAAGAGTTAAGTTCTGCTTCTGTGAGCCAAGATGACAGAATAAGAAGTAAGTTGCTCTCACCCTCCCTTACTGACCTCTGAAAGCCCAGAAAATATCAAAGGAAAAACCCTGGAAGAGTTGAGCCAGCAGAAAGATAGAATGCACTCTCATAGCCCAGGAAGCTTGGGGGATTAATGGGAAAGGCTCCTCTTGCTCTGGGGGAGAGGGGGAAGTACAGGACAGGAGGCATCCCAGAAAACTGGTGGGAAACACCTCACCTCAGCAAACCAGGGGAAGATCCTGAGCCCCAGAGTGGTGAAGCAGGCAAGTGTGAACATCAGGACCCCCAGTGCCTCAAAACGGGCAGGGGAACCTGAAGGCATCAGATTGGAAAGACACTACTTGTGCCACATTCTCTGGCATGATCCAGGAATCACAATACTAGGGGGCACAGCTCCTGGCTGACAGGCATCCTCCAGCAGCCAAACCTCTGAGTGTAAAGCATAGGTAAACAAGTGTCCCCCAGAGGCCAGACTCCTCACTTCCACCCTGAGAGCTTCAGTGTTGTAGACCCTAGCTCAGCACCAGGTAAGCTGTCAGACCCCTACAGCCTCCAGCTGATAGCACCTGAGACTTCAGCACACAAAGTTAGTGACCAGGTCCTAGGCTTCCAGCACAAGAAGAATTGGATAGTGATCCCCATGCTCCAGAAAGACAGCTCAACTTTAAAAGTCAGAAAATAGGCAAACACCATGAGCAAAAAAAGCAGAAATGGACAATGACCATAGATTCTTATTATGAACACAGATCAAGGTACAAATTCAGAAGAGGACAACATTGTTAATATACCCACGTTGGAAATCTCAAAGGGGAATATGAACTGGTCTCAAGCTTAAAGAGACTTCTTGACAGAGTACAAGAGGGATTTTAAAAGTCAAATAAGAGAGGTAGAAGAAAACTTGGGAAAAGAAATGAGAGGTATGCAAGACAGAGTCAATAGGTTGGAAAAGGAACAACAAAAACTGAAAACAAGCCTTTAAAAAATACAATTGGCCAAATGGGAAAAAGTACACTGAAGAAAACAACTCTTTATTTATTTATTTATCTATCTATTTATTTATTTATTTATTTGACTTTTTACAATCATTTTCACAAAATTTTGGGTTCCAAATTTTCTCCCCTTTTATCCCCTCCCCCCACCCCAATACCCCAAGCAATCTAATTTTCCCTATCTCCAATCTGCCCTCTCTTCTGTCATCCCTCCCTTCTCTTGTCTCCATCTTCTCTTTTCTCCTGTAGGGCCAGGTGACTTTCTATTCCTCATTAACTGTATGTCTTCTTTCCTAGTAGCAACAACAATACTAAACAGTTGTTCCTAAAACTATGAGTTCCAAATTCTCCCCATCCCTCCCTCCCCACCCATTCCCTTTGGGAAGGCAGGCAACTCAATATAGGCCATATCTGTGTAATTTTGCAAATGTCTTCCCTGATAGTCGTGTTGTATAAGACTAACTGAATTACCCCTCCATCCTACCCTGCCCCTCATTGTTTCTCTTCTGTCTTTTGATCCTGTCCCTCCCCAAGTGTTGACTTCAAATTGCTCCCTCCTCCCTTTGCCCTCCCTTCCATCATCCCCCCGCTTGCTTATCTCCTTCTCCCCCACTTTCCTATACTGTAAGATAGGTTTTCATACCAAAATGAGTGTGCATTTTATTCCTTCCTTTAGTCAAATGTGATGAGGGTAAACTAATTGTTTTTTTTTTTCTCAGCTCTCCTCTTTTTCCCTCCACTAAGAAGTCTCCTACTTGCCTCTTAAATGACATATAATTACCCCATTCCATTTCACCCTCTTTCCTCCCACTACATTTCTCTCTCACCATTTACCTTAATTTCTTTTAAGATATGGTCCCATCCTATTCAATTCACTCTGTGCTCTCTGTCTCTGTATGTGTGTGCATGTGTGTATGTGTGTGTGTGCATGCATGTACATGTGTGTGTGGTCCCACCAACTACCCAGATACTGAAAAGTTTTAAGAGTTATAAATATTGTCTTTCCATGTAGGAATGTAAACAGTTCACTTCTGGTAAGTCCCTTAAGACTTCTCTTTGCTGTTTACTTTTTCATGCTTCTTCTCATTCTTGTGTTTGAAAGTCAACTTCTTTTCAGCTCTGGTCTTTTCATCAAGAATGATTGAAAGTCCTCTGTTTCATTGAAAGACCATATTTTCCCTTGAAGTATTATACTCAGTTTAGCTGGGTAGGTGATTCTTGGTTTGAGTCCTAGTTCCTTTGACTTCTGGAATATCCTATTCCACGCCCTTTGATCCCTTAATGTAGAAGCTACTAGATCTTGAGTTATCCTGATTGTATTTCCACAATACTGGAATTGTTTCTTTCTAGCTGCTTGCAAGATTTTCTCCTTGACCTGGGAGTTCTGGAATTTGGCCACAATGTTCCTAGGAGTTTCTCTTTTTGGATCTCTTTCAGGTGGTGATCGATGGATTCTTTCAATACTTATTTTGCCCTCTGGTTCTAGAATGTCAGGGCAGTTTTCCTTGATAATTTCATGGAAGATGATATCTAGGCTCTTTTTTTGATCATGGCTTTCAGGTAGTCCCATAATTTTTAAATTGTCTCTCCTGGATCTATTTTCCAGGTCAGTTGTTTTTCCCATGAGATATTTCACATTCTCTTCCATTTTTTCATTCTTTTGGTTTTGTTTGTTGATTTCTTGGTTTCTCGTAAAGTCATTAGACTCCATCTGTTCCATTCTAATTTTGAGAGAACTATTAAATTCAGTGAGCTTTTGAACCTCTTTTTCCATTTGGCTAATTCTGCTTTTGAAAGCATTCTTCTCCTCATTGGCTTTTTGAACCTCTTTTGCCAATTGAGTGAGCCTATTCTTCAAGGTGTTATTTTCTTCAGCATTTTTTTGGGTCTCAACCAAGGTATTGACCCGTTTTTCATACTTTCCTTGCATCTCTCTCATTTCTCTTCCCAGTTTTTCCTCCACCTGTCTAATTTGCTTTTCAAAATCCTTTTTGAGCTCTTCCAAGGCCTGAGCCCACCCGACATCCCCCTGGGGTGTCTGGGGTGCTGACGCCCCACCCTCCACGTCTTTCCCTGATGGCAAGAATATTACCTCGTCCTCGTCAGATCCGAATGTCAGGATCATTTGCATTTGTTGGAAAAAACTCTCTATAGTCTTATTTTTCTTCCCTTTTCTAGGCATTTTCCCAGCCAGCTACTTGACTTCTGAGATTCCTGTCCACCCCCACCTAGATCCGCCCAGCTAGTGCTTGGGGTCTGAGGTTCAAATGGGCTTTCTGCAGCAAGTTTTAGTTCAGGTGCTGGGGTGGGGGCAGGGCCGCCTCCCAGGCTCGGCCTCCTCAGGGGCTTTATGCAGAGACCTTTAGGAATGGAGCGGGTGGGGGGGGCACCTCCCAGGCTCAGCTCCCTCAGGGGCTTTATGCAGAGGCCTTCAGTAAAAGAGTGGGGTGGGGCAGGGCTGTCTCCCAGGCTCAGCTCCCTCAGCTTGTTTATGCAGAGATCTTCCTTAATGAGGATCCTGCCTGCTGCTGGGGGGAGTGCCGGACGGCCGCAGCCGCCGCTGCCTCCGCTGCCGCCCACGCTTCTGCCTCCGCCACTTCCTGCCCCCGTCTCTGCCACTGCTGCTTCCTCCTGAGGGGGCCCAAGTCACAGAGATACTCCGTTCCCTCTCTCGTCCAGCCCAGCCTTCTCTCTCACTGACCTGTAGCTTCCGTGGGCGGAGGGACTTTCCCGGCTGCCGGAGCTTCCTTCCCTGAAGCCTGCTCGAGTCAGCTTCTCTGGGGCCGTGGCCAGGGCAGCGCTGGGGTGGTGTCCGCTTTCCGGGGCGCGACGGACCCTGGGGACGGGTCTCCAGGGCTCCCTGGAACGGAAATCTCTTCCACTCCGTTTCTGTACCCTTTTCAGTGGTCCAAAAGTTATGGGGGACTCTTTTTACATTAATTCTATGGGCTGTGGTTTTGGAGCTCGTAAATGTGCGTCCTTCTACTCTGCCATCTTGGCTCCACCCCTTGAAAACAACTCTTTAAAAAGTAGAATTGGTCAAATGGAAAAGGAGACACAAGAACTCGATGAAGAGAAAACTACTTGAAGAGTAAAATAGGCCAAACGGAAAAGGAGGTACAAAATCTAATTGAAGAAAGCAATTTGTTGGAAATTAGAATTGGGCAAGTGACTCTATGAGATATCAAGAATCAAACAAAAATAAGAGAATGAAAAAATAGAAGAAAATGTGAAATACCTAACTGGCAAAACAACTGAACTGGAAAATAGATACAGCAGAGACAATTTAAAAATTATTGATCTATGTAAAAACCATGATAAAAAAGGAGCCTGGACAGCATCTTTCAAGAAATCACAGGAAAACTGCCAAGGTCCTAGAACCAGAGGGTAAAATATTCATCAAAAGAATCCACTGATCACTTCCTGAAAGAAATCTTAAATTGAAAATGCCAAGGAATATTGTAGACAAATTCCAAAATTATCAGGTCAAAAAGAAAATACTACAAGCAGCCAGAAAGAAACAACTGAAATATCATGGAATCACAATCAGTATTACATACGACCTCATATCTTCTACATTAAAATATTGGAGGGTGTGGAATATAATATTCCATAAGACAAAGGAACTTGGATTACAACCAAGGATCAAACTACCCAGTGAAATTAAGCACAATCTTTTAGGGGAGGAAATGGACATTCAGTGAAATAGGGGACTTCCAAACCTTCCTGATGAAAACACCAGAGTTCAAAAAAAAATTTGATCTTCAAATACAAGACTTAAGAAAGGCATAAAAAGGTAAACAGGAAAGAAAAAGACAACAATGTTATTAATAAGGGCAAACTGTTTATACCCTTACAAGGGAAAATGACACTTGCAACTCTTGAAAACTGTATTGTTATTGTGCCATTTAAAAGGGGTATCAGAGACATAGGGTATGGGTGTAAGTTGACTTTCATATAATGATAAAAAAAATATAATTAAGTGGTTAAAAGGGACTGTACTGGGAGAAGAGGAAAGGAGGAGGCAGACAGCCACAAAATAAACAAGAAATACATTAAGGAGATGAATAGAATTTTAGAAAAGTTAGATACGGTTGACCGCTGGCAAAAACTGAATGCTCATAGAAATGAATATACCTTTTTCTCAGCAGTATATGGCACCTACACAAAAACTGATCATGTATCAGGGTATAAAAACCTCACAATCCAATACAGAAAGGCCATGGAAAGACAGACTAAAAATGAATTGGAAACTAAATAATTTAATCCTAAAGAATGAGTGGGTCAAACCACAAACAAATACTTCATCCAAGAGAATGACAATAATGAGACAACATACCAAAACTTACAGGATTGCAGCAAAAGCTGTTCTTAAGGGAAGTTTTATATCTCTAAATGCTTACATGAATAATATAGAGAAAGAAGAAATCAATGAATTGAGCATGCAACTAAAAAAGCTAGAAAAAGAACAAATTTTAAATCCTCAATTACATACCAAATTAGAAATTCTGAAAACCAAAGGAGATTAATAAAAATGAAATTAAGAAAACTATTAAACTAATAAATAAAACTAAGAGCTGGTTTTATGAAAAAAACAAAAAAAATAGATAAACCATTGGCTAATTTGATTAAAAAAAGAAGAAAACCAAATTACCAGCATCAAAAATGAAAAGGGTGAATTCACCAATGAAGAGAAAATCAAAATAATAGTTAGGAGCTATTTTGCTCAACTGCTGTTGGTGGTCATTGATGGTAGAGTTGTAAACTGATCCAACCATTCTAGAGAGCAATTGTGAACCATGCCCAAAGGGCTATAAAACTGTGCATACCCTTTGACTCAGCAGTACTACTTTCAAGTCTTATTCCAAAGAGATTCCAAAAAGAGGACAAGGACTACATAAGAGTTAATAGCTCTTTTTATGGTGGCAAACAATTGGAAATTGAGGGAATGTCCATGAACTGGGGAATGACTAAACAAATTGTGGTATATGAATATAATGGATTACTACTATGCTGTAAGTAATACTGAGCAGGCAGATTTCAGATAAACTTGGAAAGATTTATATGAACTGATGCTTAGTGAAATGAGCAGAACCACAGTAACAGCCACATTATGTGATAACTGACTTTGATAGACTTAGCTCTTCAGAGCAATTCAAGGATCTAAGACAACTCCAAAATATTCATGATGGAAAAGGCTATCCAAATTCAGAGAAAGAACTATGGAGTCTGAATGCAGATGGAAGCATAATATTTGCTCTCTTTTTCCTTTTTTGTATTGTTTTATTTCTTCTTTCTCGTGGTTCCTTCTGGATCTAATTCTTCTTTACATCATAACTAACGTGAATATATGTTTAATATGAATGTTTATGTAAAGCCTATATCAGACTGCATGACCTCTTGGGGAGGAAGGAAGAGAAGGAAGGGGAGAAAATTTAAAACTCAAAATCTTATGGAAGTGAATGTTGAAAATTAAAAATTAATTATAAAAAAGCAATTTATATACATGATTTCATTTTAGCCTCACAACAACATGGAAACGTAGATATTATTTCCCTTTTGTAGATGAAGAACATGATTAAGAGTGTTTAAGGGACTTGCCATGGATTACTCAGTTTGTGTCAGAGGCAGGATTTGAAACCATATTTTCCTGTCACAAAGTCTAGCATATTATCCATGATGCCAGGCTGTACTCCTCAAATGGAGTCTTTTAAATTAACCCTGGTATATCCTAGATATTGAGCAAAGTACTTTATCCCCTGTTAGATTCTCCCCTACCCACTAACTCCAACTTTATATCACCTTGTTCTGGCTTTACTTTCCTCTTTTGGTGATCTCATTAACCCTATGTAACCAATATATTACACTGTCTTCCACTCTCACATCCTTGCCAAATTACTTTCATTTGCTTCCTCCACTCCTATTCACATACTGCTGAACAGTGCTGTCATGTTACCATGCTAATTGGCTCCACTACAAATTGGTGTTTATCTAATATCAGCATCTTCAATGAAGCAAGGCAAACCTTTTGCTCCCCCCTAATTAAGTCTTTTTATATTCCCTACAGAAGTTGGTTCAAATATTGTCTTCTTCTTTAAAGTGTCCTATACCACCTCCTCCACCTACACCCTCAACAGAGTGCCCTGTTTTATACTTTACTAAAAAATTCTGGGTCATTCACCATGAGCTCTCTTCTCTCCATCTCAAAATCCTGTGACATAATTTCTCATTTCTCCCTTCTTTCTCTCTGTGAGGAAGTAGGGACCTTTCTCACCAAGTCCAACACCTCTTCTTATTTCCTTTATCTCATCCCCTCTATTCTCTCTAGAATTTTGTATCTGCAATCTTCCATCCTTCTCTTTATAATCTTTCTTTTTAACTACAAGAGTGTTCCTGTTGCTCACAACATCTGCATCCTTAAAAAAAACCTTCACTTAGCCCTACCATCTTCTCAAGCTATAATCTTACATTTCTCCTCCATTTCTTGGCCAAACTTCTAGAAAAAAATTATCTTTAATGTTTGTCTCCACCTCCTTTCCTCTTACTTCTCATCCCCTTCCATTGGAGGAATAACTTCTAGGAGGAATGTAATAATTCTATATATTCTAAACCAGTCAGACTAGAGTTGGAATACTGTGTCCAATTCTGGGTGACACATTTTAGGAAGGAAACTGATAAGCTGAAGCACATCGAGGAAGACAACCAGGGTAGGAAAGGGTCTCAAGTTCATGCCATATGAGAATCAGCTTCAGGAAGCTAGAGTGTTGATTCTTGAGGGAAAAAAATCTTAAGGATGCTATGGGAGCTTTTAGTATTTGAAGGACTGTTACACAGAGGATTAGACTTGTTTTGTATTATCTTCAGAAGGCAGAACTAGGAACAATGAGTAGAAGTTTCAAAGTTGGGCTTGACTATACACAGAACTTCCTAACAACTAGAACTATTCAAAAGTGGAATGTGCTATCTCAGGAGCAGTACTGGAGGTCTTCAAGAAAAGGGTAAATGATCATTTTCTAGGGATATTGTAGAAAGGATTCTTTTTCACATAGGGTTTGGACCAGATGGCTATTCAACTCCTTTCCAACTGTGAAATTCTGTGATTCTCTGGCAAATTTCCTCCACCAATGAAAATGGCAGCTTCTCCATGCCTTTCTTTTCATCTTATGCAGCCTTTGTCCACATACAACCATAAATGCTCCTTAAGGGATCTACCACTGTAGAGGCCTTCTTCTAGATCTTTTAACATTCCTTGACTCATGTGAAATAATCTGGCTATCTCTTATCTGGAACAGAAAACTACCCACCTCTGCTTTTGAGGGTACACTGTTTTTGATAGCACTTGCACCTGAATTCAAGTGATCACTATTAACACACTGTAACTTATTTACACCTACAATATAAATCTTCATCATTTATTTTGTGACCTGAAATTTTGACTCTTATGTTGTGATGTTCATGATGTTCATGAACCATCTAACATCAAACAGGAATTTCTGGAGTACCTCTATAGGGAATCCTTTTCCATTTGGATTCTATGCTCCATGTCAGTAGGAGACATCATTAGGTCCCAGGTAGCAGTTGCGGTTCCCAGATTGCTCAACCCACAAACACCAAAGACAGCTTCAAAGGTCAGTGAGAAAGCTTTTTCACCTGGGTGAGAAGGGAACGTGGTCTGGCCCTGCCTCCAGCAGGGACTGCAGCAGCAGCGCCCATTTTTGGAGCCCCTGGCCTAAAGACCCTGGGGGAATCGAGTGGCTGATCTGGGTGTCTCAGCCCTGAGTTGCAGTCCTGGGGTGAGGAGGCACACTGGCTGGTGGAGCTGAAGGCGGTTGTGGAGAGAGAACCATACTAGCACATCTTGGGTAGAAAAGCTGGTGGTTGCTCCCAGACCAGTGCATAGGCCAAGAGAGGAGTAAACTCCTCTCCTTTGATTGTACCACCTTGGAGGAACAGAGAACTTACAGGTCCCCAGATTATACCCTCCTCTTGACAAAGGACTCAAAAGTCAAGTAACTAACTGGGAAAATGTCCAAAAAAGGGGGAAAAAAATAAGACTATAGAAGGATACTTTCTTCGTGAACAGGTATTTTCTTCTATCCTTTCACATGAGAAAGAACAATGCATACCATAAGAGGAAGACCTAAAAGTCAAGGTCTGCATCCAAAACCTCCATAATAAATATGTGATGGTCTCAGGCAATGGAAGAGCTCAAAAAAAGATTTTGAAAATCAAGTAAGAGAGGTGGAGGAAAAATTGGAAAGACAAATGAGAATGATGTAAGAAAATCATGAAAAGTGAGTCAATAGCTTGCTAAAGGAGACCCAAAAAAATGCTGAAGAAAATAACACCTTTAAAAATAGACTAACTCAAATGACAAAAGAGGTCCAAAAAAAACCAATGAGAAGAATGCTTTAAAAAGCAGAATTAGCCAAATGGAAAAAGAAGATTCAAAAGTTCACTGAAGAATACAGTTCTTTAAAAATTAGAATGGAGCAGATGGAAGCTAATGACTTTATGAGAAACCAAGAAATTATAAAACAGAGTCAAAAGAATGAAAAAACAGAAGATAATGCGAAATATCTCATTGGAAAAACAACTGAGTTGGAAAATAGATCCAAGAGAGACAATTTAAAAACTATGGGGTTACTTGAAAGCCATAATAAAAAAAAAAAGAGCCTAGACATCATATTACATGAAATTATCAAGGAAAACTGCCCTGATATTCTAGAACTAGAGGGTAAAATAAATATTGAAAGAATTCACTGATCACCTCCTGAAAGAGATTAGAAAAGAAAAACTCCCAGGAATATTTTAGCCAGATTCCAGAGTTCTCAGGTCAAGGAGAAAATATTGTAAGCAGCTAAAAAGAAACAATTCAAGTACTGTGGAAATACAATCAGGATGACAACAAGATTTATCAGCTTCTAAGGGACTGAAGGGCTTGGAATATGATATTCCAGAAGTCAAAGGAACTAGGATTAAAACCAACAAAAACTTACCGAGCAAAACTGAGTAAAATACTTCAGGGCAAAAATGGCCATTCAATGAAATAGAGGTCATGAAAAGACCAGAGCTGAATAGAAAATTTGACTTTCAAACACAAGAATCAAGAGAAGCATTAAAAGGTAAACAAGAAAAAGAAATCATAAGGGACTTACAAAAGTTGAACTGCTTACATTCCTACATGGAAAGATAATATTTATATCTCTTGAAACTCTTTTCAGTATTTGGGTAATTGGAGGGATTATACACATACACATACACATATATAGACAGAGGGCACAGGATGAGTTGAATAGGAAGGGATGATATCTAACAAAATAAAATTAAGGGGTGAGAGAAGGATGTATTGTGATGAGAAAGGGAGAAACAGAATGAGGCAAATTATCTCTCATAAAAGAAGCAAAAAAAGTTTTTTCAATGGAGGCAAAAAGTGGGGGAGGTGAGAGGGAAAAAATGAAGCTTACTCTCATCACTTTTGGCATAAGGAAGGAATAATATGCACACTCAATTTGACATGAAAATCTATCTTACACTACAGGAAAGTAGGGGAGGAGGGGATAAGTGGGATAGGGGAATGACAGAGGGGAGGGCAAATGGGAGGAGGGAGTAAATAGAAGTAAACACTTTTGGGGAGGGACAAGGTCACAAGAGAGAATAGAATAAATGGGGGTGGATAGGATGGAGGCAAATATAGTTAGCCTTACCCAACATGACTATTATGGAAGTCTTTTGCAAAACTACACATATATAGCCTATATTGAATTGCTTGCGTTCTCAATGAGGATGGGTGGGGAAGGAGGAAAGGAGAGAAGTTAGAATTCAAAGTTTTAGGAACGAATGTTGAGAAATGTTTTTGCATGCAACTGGGAAGTAAGAAATACAGGTAATGAGGTATAGAAATCTATCTTGCCCTACAAAGAAAAGAAAGAAGATGGGGATAAGGGAAAGGAGGGGTATGATAGAAGGGAGGGAAGATTGGGGGAAGAGGTAATAAGAATGCATGGTGTTTTGGGGTAAGGGGAGGGGGGAGATGGGGAGAAAATTTGGAACTCAAAATCTTGTGGAAATGAATGTTGAAAACTAAAAATAAATAAACATAAAAAAAGAATTGATAGCTCAATGCTGTCAAAATCATAGTGCCTTCTATGTGCCAGGTACTGTGCTAAGTGCCTTTAAAAAAAGATAATATTATCTCATTTGATCCTCACAACAGCCCTGGGATGTGGGTGGTGCTATTACAACCTCCATTTCATAGTTGGGGAAATGGAGGCAAACAGAGGTTAAGTGACTTGTCCAGGGTCATGTAGCTAGTACGTCTGAGGCTAGATTTGTACTGTGATCTCCCTGACTGAGGCCCAGTGCTCTATTTGCCACCCCTAGTATAGAACTACTCTCTGCACACTTGGCCCAGTACAAATGCTCTTTCCAACTCTTTTTCCCTTAGTACTAATTCTATTTTGTCATGGAGCACATCAGGGACTGTAATGTTACAGTACAAAAGTGGTGGCTCCACTGTCGTTGAAAGATAAAATTATTTATTATAAAAACAATGATTGCTGTTGCTGTTGTTCAGTTATGTCCAACTCTTTGTGACCCTGGGGCTATACAGGGTCATACAGATAGTTTTTGAGGCCAGATTTGAACTGATGAAGAAAAATCTTCCAGACTCCAGGCCCACCACAAGTTCTTTATTTACTTCACCAGTTAGATATTTTCTATTTTTCATTTGTTTTTTCACTGCAGTGAATGTACTTAACTTCATTAAAAAATGGTTGTAGCCTATGTCAATGTAAGCTCTTGTATCCATTTCCCATCTGGAAGGGGAGAGTGTCAGTAACTTGTTTAAATAGGTCAAATTGCTACTGAATTGTTGGTGGAGCCATGGATTGGGTTTAACAATTTTGGAAGCAACTGTAAATAACATGCACACTGTCTAAAATGTCAATACTTTCTAAACTGGATATTCCACTACTAGGCATATGTGTTAAGGAGGTCAATGACAAAAGAAAGTTCCATATACACCAGAATATTTATAGCAGCACTTTTTTATGGGAGGGGAAGGAAGGAAAGGAATCAACTGGGAAAAAACTAGATACTCAAAAGCTGGGAAATAGCTAAAAAAATTATGATCTATTAATGTAATGGAATACTACTGTGTCAAAAGAAACAATAAATATAATGAATACAAAGCCACATCGAAAGAATTACATCAACTGGTTGGTGTTAGTATAGTAAGCACTGCCAGAAAAATACACAGAAAACATTGCAACAATATAAATGGGAAGCACAACCACCTCTAAATAACCACTGAACAACTGAAACTGAATGTCATGAAATTATGAAGAAGCTTGGCCCCAAAGATCTGAAAAGATACCTCCTCCTACTCCTTTGTAGAGGTTGGGGTCTACAAGTGTGGAACACTGCATATAAAGGCTAACATTTTAATTGGCTTTGCTGATTTTTCCCCTTCTTCACTACCTTTTACAAAGTCCTTTATTATATGGGATGGCTCTCTGGGACAGGCAGAGGGATGTGGGAAGAAAACTAGGCAATATGAAAACCAAAGATATAAAGACAAATTTATTTTAAAAAGAAGTTATGAACATAACGAACAAAAAGAAACATGGTAAGATTTCGATGAACTGATTCAAAGAGAAGAAAAGCAAAACCAGGAAAACAATATGCATCATGACAAAGCAATGCAAAACAAACAACAACCAAACAAGAGACTGGATGCTTCAAAACGCTAAAGCCCAAACCTGAGCCCAAAGAACAGCTAGGGGAAGGCACTTCTTCCCATTTCTTCACAGAGGGGAGGGACAACGTGCTAGACACTGCAGAGAATGTCATGACTTTTCTGCTGTGCTGCTTAGCTTTGAAGATCTTTTTTTTTTCTTTTCTTCTTCTTTATTATAAGAGGAGCCACTCCTCTCTCCAGGCTGTCCAGGAGATAATCCAGTGAGGGTAATATACATGATATAAAAGCAAAATAATGTCCCAGACAAAACGCAGAACTTCCAGATCAAAGGGAAAAAAGTACTGCAACTAGGCAGAGTTCAATAAAAATTTATATTAAAAATAAAATAAACAGGTCATGTTGAAGTTATTTTAACTGTATGCTACATTTCTCATATTCATCCTAGTACTAATCATCATCTTTTCACTAATGATTAGGTTGATGATGATGATGATGATGATGATGACGACTAATGATTTCAATAATGATTATATACAGATAGTGGCTTTAAATAATTCCCATTGGTACACTAGTATTTAAAATACAGAGTTTACAATTAAAATGATGATGTGAAAGGTCCAAGAGAATACCAGTTCTCTCACTAACACCTGAGCAAAGACCTAAAAGGATACCAGCTGGAATAATGATCATGATGGCCAAAAAAGAAATACCAATGAGTTCCCCTATTCAGTCCAGTAACACAAGAAAATACAAGACTAAGGATACTTAGAAAAGAAATGTGGCAGAGGAAGCAGAAGCCAGAACCTCTAGAAACAGGGTCTGAAGCCCATAGGAATTTTAAGTAGGGATCCAAAAGGGAGTTTAGATTCCTAGGAAATGGGACCTGAAACATATTAAGTACCCCGTTTTCTCAGCCCTAGCCTGTAAAAACGGCAAGAGGCTGTCAAAGCAGCTTAGAACCCAACCATAGATAGAATCAACTCTCAATTGGGGATTACACAATGAGAAGGAAAGAAAAGACCTGAGGCCAGTACCCACACTGACTCACCAAAAGACAAAGAAAGCGGCCAGGCTCTGCCTAGAGGGCATGGTCTTAGTACCAGTCGTCCCATTTACAACTTCACTGGTAGTGGCATCTAGACTACAGAGGGACAGGAACAAACAAAGCCTAGTCACTTCATCCAAAAGTGCAGAAGGATGTGAAGCTTGACCCTGGCCCAACTCCCAATCTATGAAAAGAGGAAGACATATAAATAAACAGAAGAAAACTTCAAATACAATGATCAAATATTATGAGTTTTAAAAAGCCCAAGAGAAAAATTCAGAAGAAGAGAATAATGCCACAACAAATACAATCAGAATTCAGAGAAAAGGATGGCTCAGCCACAAGTACTCCAAGAGCAGCTGGAAGAAACAATGGAAGAGGTTTGGTTTTTTTTTTTCTGTTTTGATCAATGATGATGTTAATTCTTTTTATTTTTTTAATTAATTTATTTAACTTTTAACATTCATTTTCACAAAATTTTGGGTTCCAAATTTTCTCCCCATTTCTCCCCTCCCCCCACCCCAAAACGCCAAGCATTCTAATTGCCCCGTCACTGATCTGCCCTCTCTTCTAACATCCCTCCCTTCCCTTTTCCCCATCTTCTCTTTTGTCCTGTAGGGCCAGATAACTTTCTATACCCCATTACCTGTATTTCTTATTTCCTAGTAGTAAGAACAATATTTAACAGTTGTTTCTACAACTTCGACTTCCAACTTCTCTTCATCCCTCCCTCCCCACCCATTCCCTTTGGGAAGCAAGCAATTCAATATAGGCCATATCTGTGTAGTTTTGCAAATGACTTCCATAATAGTCTTGTTGTGTAAGACTAACTATATTTCCCTCCATCCTATCCTGCCCCCCACTGCTTCTGTTCTCTCTTTTGATCCTGTCCCTTCCCAAGAATGTTGACTTCAGATAGCTCCCTCCTCCCATTGCCCTCCCTTCCATTCTCCCCCCCACCCTGCTTATCTCCTTCTCCCCCACTTTCCTGTATTGTAAGATAGGTTTTCATACCAAAATGAGTGTGCATTTTATTCCTTCCTTTAGTCGAATGTGATGAGAGTAAGCATCATGTTTTTCTCTTACCTTCCCTCTTTTTCCCTCCACTGAAAAGTCTTTTGCTTGCCTCTTTTATGAGAGATAATTTGCCCCATTCCATTTCTCCCTTTCTCCTCCCAATATATTTCTCTCTCACCACTTAATTTCATTTTTTTAAGATATGATCCCATCCTATTCAAATTCACTGTGCTCTCTGTCTCCGTGTGTGTGTGTGTGTGTGTGTGTGTGTGTGTGTGTGTGTAATCCCACCAACTACCCACATACTGAAAAGTTTCAAGAGGTACAAATATTGTCTTTCCATGTAGGAATGTAATGTAAACAGTTCAACTTTAGTAAGTCCCTTATGACTTCTCATTGCTGTTTACCTTTTCATACTTCTCTTCATTCTTGTGTTTGAAGGTCAAATTTTCTTTTCAGCTCTGGTCTTTTCATCAAGAATGCTTGAAAGTCCTCTATTTCATTGAAAGACCAGTTTTTCCCCTGAAATATTATATTCAGTTTTGCTGGGTAGGTGGTTCTTGGTTTTAGTCCTAGTTCCTTTGACTTCTGGAATATCATATTCCACGCCCTTCTATCCCTTATTGTAGAAGCTGCTAGAACTTGTGTTATCCTGATTGTATTTCTACAATACTTGAATTGTTTCTTTCTAGTTGCTTACAATATTTTCTCCTTGACCAGGGAACTCTGGAATTTGGCCACAATGTTCTTAGGAGTTTCTCTTTTTGGATCTCTTTCCAGTGGTGATCAGTGAATTCTTTCAATTTTTACTTTGCCCTCTGGTTCTAGAATATCAGGGCAATTTTCCTTGATAATTTCATGAAAGATGATGTCTAGGCTCTTTTTCTGATCATGGCTTTCAGGTAGTCCCATAATTTTTAAGTTGTCTCTCCTGGATCTATTTTCCAGGTCACTTATTTTTCTAACGAGATATTTCACATTATCTTCCATTTTTTCATTCTTTTGGTTTTGTTTGGTGATTTCTTGGTTTCTCAGAAAGTCATTAGCCTCCATCTGTTCCATTCTAATTTTGAAAGAATTATTTTCTTCAGTGAACTTTTGGACCTCCTTTTCCATTTGGCTAATTCTGCTTTTTAAAGCATTCTTCTCCTCTTGGCTTTTTGAATCTCTTTTGCCAGTTGAGTTAGCCTATTTTTCAAGGTGTTATTTTCTTCAGCATTTTTTTGGGTCTCCTTTAGAAAGGTCTTGACCTGCTTTTCATGCTTTTCTTGCACCTCTCTCATTTCTCTTCCCAGTTTTTCCTCCACCTCTCTAACTTGATTTTCAAAATCCTTTTTGAGCTCTTCCATGGCCTGATCCCATTGAATATTTATTTTGGATGTTTGGGATATACAAGCCTTGACTTCTATGTCTTTCCCTGATGGTAAGCATTGTTCTTCCTCATCAGAAAGGATGGGAGGAGATATCTGTTCACCAAGAAAGTAACCTTCTATGGTCTTATTTTTTTTTCCTTTTTTGGGCATTTCCCCAACCAGTTATTTGACTTTTAGGTCCTTTGTCAAGAGTGGGGCATACTCTGGGAATCTGTGAGATCTCAGTTTCTCCAAGGTGGCACAATCAAGTGTGTACTGGTCTGGATGGAGAGAGGGATTTTTGTGCCCAGAATCTTAGTCGATACCTCTTCACAGCCACTTGGCCTCCAGTTCCTCCAAGCCAGCACTGGGGGCTGATTTTCAGATAAACTGGATGGGCAGGGCCACCATTCAGTTTGAGACAAAGACCAGCTCAGCCTGGCCTCCACCCAGGGCTGAGGTAAGACTCAGCTCTTCAATGCCCCCAGAGATTTTTACGCTCCAACAATGGAGCTTCCCTATGGGCTGCTGTGCTGGCTCTGTGGCCACTGCCTGCTGCTGAAGATATGGGAAGGCCCTTCTCCTTTCCTGACCAGCTTGATAAAACCCCTGTCACTGACCTTTGGTGCCCGTGGGCCGAGGGATCTGAGGACCAGTTACTGCGACTGGATATTCCGCCCCCGAGGTGTTGTCCTCCCAGAGTCTCCTCAAGCCATGGCCAAGGCTGGGCTGGGCTCCATTTTCAGCTCCCACGTCCGGCGCAACCAACGTTTCTGTGGGCCTTTCAGGTCACCATGGGCTGAAAATCTCCTCCACTCTGTTGTTCTCCACTTCTGCTGCTCCAAAATTTGTTGAGAGTCCCTCTCTACAGGTATTTTATGGGCTCTTGAGGGAACCCTGCGTAAGTGTGTCTTTCTAGTCTGCCATCTTGGCTCCGCCCCCTGGTGTTTTTTTTTTTAAAAGGAAATTAGAAAAGAAATAAGTTCTAAGAAAAAAATGGTAGGAGAATAAATAGCTTAGAAGAAAAGGTAGAAAACCTTACACAAGTAAAAGACACCCTGCAAAAGAGAATGGAGTAAACAGAATTCAATGATTCCTTGAGATAACAAGAAATATTAGATCAAAGGCAAAAGATTGAAAAATTAGAAGAACATGTAAAGTATCTACTATCAAAAAACAACTGATCTGGGAAAAAGGATTAAAGAGAGATAATTTAAGAATCATTAAACTCACTGAAACCCATGAACAAACAAAAAACCTCAGGTTACTTTAGGAAATTAAAAAAGAAAACTGCCCAGATTAGAACCATGGGACAAAGTGAAATTGGAAAGAACCCATCAATCCCCTCCAGAAAGAAATCCCAAACTGACCTACCCAGGAATGTCCCAGCCAAAATGCAGAACTTCCAGATCAAAGGGAAAAAAGTATTGCAACTAGGCAGAGAGTTCAAACACCAAAGCACCACAGTTAGAATTACACAAGATTATGATGTAACTGCCAGGATGCTGTCATTCAGCCATGTCAGTTGTGTCCAACTCTTCACGATCCTACTTGGGGTTTTCTTGGCAAAGACACTACAGTGGTTTGCCATTTCCTTCTCTAGTTCATTTGAAGATGAGGAACCAAGGCAAATAGAGCTAAATGATCACACGGCTAGTATCTGAGGTCAGATTTGAACTGATTTCAGGCCAGCACTCTATCCACTGAGCCATGCAACTGCCTCTAGTTGGGAAAACATTTTAAAAATTCATAAGAGAGTAGAAGGAAATTCAGAAGATGAAGACATACAAGCAAGTCTGTTACCAGTACCATGTTCAACTTAATTTTTTTTAAAAACCTCAAGCTGTATGTAACAGCTTCAGAGCTTCATATAAAATCCTCATTTCCTATTTTATTTCTTTATTTCTTCTCCATTTCTTTGTTAATGGAGATATTACAATTTATTGATGTTTTTCAAATTCATGTTTTAAAAAAAGAAAAATTAAAATTTTTTTTGGTATCAGGGAATAACTAGTAATTATTACAATCAATCCACTCTCCTCTGACTCAATTTAGGGTCCATGTCATTGTGTATCTGTAGTTCTTGTTTGAGATATATGTGCTGATAGACTACCTGAATTGGCAACCCATGTAACAACTTGTCAAAATCTGAGCAATAAGTAGCCTTTATACACTTAGATCTTCCTGCACAGGTTGCTAGGCCAGTCTCTTTGGAGTGGCTGGGGAATGTGATTAACAACATACAACATATATGCAGAGTAAAATCAAAGTGAAAAGCAATATAGTACAAGATGCATGCATTTGAGGGCCAACATAGCTAAGTGGAGGGGGATTCATTTCCAGAAGGCCATCTGTAAGTGGATGAATTTTTAGGCTGCAGTAAATCAGAAACTCTATAAGGCATGAAGGGGTGGTGAACTGCATTAATGGTGCAAGTACTCACATCAGTCAAATAACAGGTTTTTTGGTAGATTAAATTCAATTAAAGAACATTTATTAAACACCTACTATGTGCCAGGCCCTGTAGTAGGTACCAAGAATATATTTTTTTAAATCTTTCCTGTCAAGGATCTGACATTTTATTGCTAGAGAGGAGGGATTCATACCAGTAAGCTGGAGGAGGGAATATTTATATAAGTATAAAGGAAGGAGGGAAAAGAGTATGATTAACTGGGGAAAATCAGGAAAGGTTATGCAAGAAGGCAGCACTTAAGGTGAATCTGGAAGGAAACGAGGGAAGATGAGGAAACAGAGTATTCCATGTTTGGAGAATAGCCTGTACAAAGGCATGGATGCAGGATCATAGGATCAGAGATTTGGAGCTAGAAGAGACACTTCACTCCTCTACCTTGGCTCCTGACATTTAATGTTTCTTTTCCACCATTTCCTGGAAGCATTTTCACCCTGGAATATGCCTCTACAACCATATGCCATCAACCTTCCCACGTTGGCACCTCTGCCCATTCCTCTCAGTGGTCAATTCCTCCCAGAACCTCCATCAAGGAAGTTCCCAGGCCAGTCACATTCACTCCTTCATTCCTCTTCAGGTTTTACTTTTTACTCTCCAGATTTCTTTTTCCTCTTGGCTCTTCCCTGCTGCCCCCCTCAAAGCTTTTCATCTTCCTTTTATGTGTTGTCTTCCCCCTTAGAATGTGAGCTCCTTGAGCCTTTTTGCTTGTATTTGCGTTCTCAGTATGTGGCCAATAATATCACCACAGTAAGTGCTTATTGATATGATTTGATCTTAAAAGGTATCTATCCCAATGCCTCATTTTACAGATTGAGATAACTGAAGCCAGATTTGAATACAGGTTGTCTGACTCCAAATTAAGTGCCATGCTATTGCCTCCTTGGGTCGTGGACAGGGAACAAGCAAGTATGCCAAGAAGGCTGTAATAGGGGGCACATGAGGGGAGTAATGTGAAATCAGTGTGAAAAGATAAGCTGAAGATCAATTATGAAAGACGAAGCTGTATTTCATCTCAAAGGCCACTAAAGAAGCTGATGAAACTTTCTGAGCAGAGAAGTGTCATACTCAGACCTGTGCTTTAGGAATATCCACTTGACAGTTGGAAAAGGGAGAGAATGGAGACAAGGGGACCAGCTAGAAGACTCTGACAGTAATCAATGTGATGATGAGAGCCTGCACCAGAGGAGTGACTAAAGAACCAGGGAAGATGAATACTCAGGTTCAACAGATGCGTGTGTGTGTGTAAGCATGAGCACATGCGCGTTGAGCGGGGTTTGTGGTGATAAATGGATGGGTAGATTTGAGAACTGTCAGTATAGAGATGATAATTAAATCCACAGGAGCTGATGAGATCATCAAGGGAAGTAGTATAGAGGGAGAAGAGGGAGCAAGACAGAACTCTGTGGGATACCTGTGGCTGTAATCTGGATGAGGATTCAGCAAACGAGACCAAAGAGAAGTTTGATAGAAAGGAGAACTAGGAGAGGAACGATATCCTGAAAACCTAGAATGAAGACAGTATCAAGGAGGAGAGAATGATCAATAGTGTCAAAAGCTACAGGGAGGATGAAGAGAATGAAGACTGAGAAAAAACACTGGATTTGACAATTAAAAGATCACTGATAACTTTGGAGAGAGCTTCAGTGGGATGATGAGGTTGGAAGCTGAGTTGAAATGGGTTAAGAAGAGAATGAGAAAAAAGAAAGTGGAAACATCTATTGTAGATGACTTTTTCAAGGAGTTTAACCATAAAGGGCAAAAGAGAAGATACAGGATGATAGTGGGGATGGAAAGATCAAGTGAGAGTTTTTTTGAGGATGGGGAAAAAAATGGGCATATTTGTAGGCAGTAGACAAGAAGCCAGAACAGGGAGAGTTTGAAAATAAGTGCTACGGTAGGAATGACAAAGAGATTGGAAAATCATTGGAGAAGATGAGAAGAAATGGCATCGCTTTAGCAGGGCTAGAGGATTTAGCTCTGGGAAAGAGTAAAGTCACCTGTCATCATGTGAAAACAGGGATGATGAAGGAGAGAGCATCAGAGGTCAACTGAGTGACAGGAGACAAGGAAGAGGGGACAAGGAATTCAGGGAGAATGGTCTCAAATTTTTCCTTAAAATGAGGCAAGTTTCTCAGTTGAGAGGGTGTGGAAAGGGGAAGCTATAGGAAGTTTGAGAAGGAATGAAAAAATAGTTTTCAAGGAATCCATTTCTTGTAAACAATTTTACCACTTTCTTTTCTAATCTATTCTCTTTTCAATTATTTTCTCCCAAGTTTGTATTTCATATTTAAATTTCTTGTATCATTTCTTCTGGGTATTCATGTAGTCCCTATGGAAAATTCATTTTTTTTCTTTCAGAATCTGTTTGCAATTGTTATAGAGTAAACTCATCCCCTTCTTTTGAGGGTGCTCTAGATGTGAGATAAATTTTTATACTGGTCAGTGTTCTCTTTGATTTACTCAATTTCTCCAAATTTAGTTGCTGAATTGGAGCTTTCTGAAAAGACCAGGCTCCACCCAAGAGACTTCCCAAGGGAAGCCTGCACACCCTTTACCCTTTATTAAATTCAATGTGAACTTGAGGGTATGCAGGAGGTGGGCAATCTAGCTCTCAACCAAAAGCTTGAAACTCAACCTAATCCAACTACACCTCAACAGGAAAAACTTCTATGGCATCCCCAGCAAGTAGTAATTAAAATTTTAAATTAATAGCCCCAACAGAGGAGTGCATATTACCTGGCAAGGCAGCTCTTTCTCTTTTGAATAACTGTTAGTAAAAGTTTTTCTCAGTAATGAACTTAAATCTTAAAACTAAAAGCTTTCACCATTGCTCAAAGTTCTGCCCTATAAAGTTAAGCAAAAATAAACTTAGTATCATAGGATCACAGATTTAGAGCTTGGAATCCAACTTTTCATTTTTTTTTACACGTGGAAACTGGGGCTGTTAATAAATCCAAGGTCACACAAGTTAATAAATGGCAGGACTAGGATTTGAACATAGGCCCTCAGACATCAAATCCAGTACTGTTTACATGTTCCTCCTTCCTAAGACCAATGACATCACGATGTTATTAAGGTTAAGGTACATCTGAGGCTGATCAGTCCAACCTGAGCTTGGAAGGTTCGGGCACAAATTGTCTTTGTATATTTGGGATGGAGACGTCTCTAGATTTGTGCATTTCACATTTCCTTTGTGCCACTGTGATTCTGTAGTTTACACATTCCCTCTTTCACACGACAGTCCTTCAAATATCCAAAGATGGTCATCATGCCTCCTCTATGTTTTCTTTTCTCCAGATTAAACACCTTCCCTTCCCCTTTACTCGGGATCTTCCCTCAGGACAACAACTGACAAGCATATAGTTCTTTCAGTTTTGCAATGCACACTGGCATGTATTATCTTACTGGATCTTCACAACCACTCTGAGGCAGATCCTGCACGTAATCAGTATTCTCATTTTACAACCTGAGGCTGACAGGTTCCCGTGAACATACACACAAAGTTAGTATCCGAGGCACCTCCTGAGACCCTAATTGCCCTTTTTAGATGCTCCAATTCAAAAACTCAAAAAGTATCCCCAGTAACAGACACTGGACAAAACACCAAAGTCACAAGCTCCTGAGACAACCCATTCCACCCTGACTGTCAGACCTAGATTTATCTCTGTGCAATTTCCATCCCATTCCGTCTTCACACAGCTGGGGTGCCTGTCTCCCCACTGGTGGGGGAGCTCCTTGCGGGCAGGGGCTGTCCTTTGTCTCTCTCCGGTCCTTAGAACAGTGCGTGGCACCGAGGCTGCCTGCCGAACGACCCGGCCAGAGAGAGCAAGACCAATCCCTCCCTCGGGTACTGGCGACCTTCATCACGCCCACCGCCCAGCCCCCGCCCCCGCCTCCGCCTCCGCCTCCGCCTCATCGCCTCTCCGCACTAAGCATCCCTAGGTTCTTCAAGGCCCTGGTCCTTCCTCAGGCCCCTCCTCCCGCCTCGGGATGCCTACAAATCGGACGCCGCAGCCGTCCAGATGTGTCCATCCCCGCCTCTCCCAGCTGGGATTTGCAGCTTCCACGCGCCCGTGTGCCCCGGCGCCCTGCGCCCGGGGCGCGCGCCCAGGCCGCCCTCGGGGCCGTGCGGCGCGCCCCCGGCCTCCTCACCCTGGGCAGGCCGCGCGTGCACGCGCGCGCTCCGCACAGCGCTCTCTTCCTCCCCCCTCCCCCCCACCCTCCCCTCCTTCAGCGCCCACAGAAATACGCCCGGCGGCTCGCTCCTGCGCGTGACAGCTGGGTGCCCAAAGGGTTAAGCCGGCGGAGCCGCGGCCGCAGCCCCTCCCGCTCCCTGCGGTGTCCCGCGCCCCCTTTCCCCCTACCTGGTCGCTCTTCCCAGGTGCCGCCCCGCGGCCCGCCCCTCGCGGGCTGAGCGACGCCCGCCTGCCGGCCAGCCTGAGCCTCCGACTGAGGGGGCGGGGGACCAGAACCGTCACATTAGCATTCCAGCCCCGGTCACGTGTCTGTTGCAGCCAATGGAAGGCTGCAGGGCTGGGGAACCTGAGCCCGTGACCATGGCGACCGGGAGGTGGGTGGGGCTCCGGGGTAGGGACTCCTCCCAGTCCTGACCTCCTGCCTCACCCCCTAGTGGTCACAGCTGGGGCTGCTGCCCCGCCCCCCACGTGCGCTCCTGGGCTCCTCCGCGGAGCAGGCACGGGAATGTTTGCTTTGGAGAAGGGAGGGCTGAGGGTTTTCTTGCTATCTGTCCTCAAGTATTTGAAGTACTGTCATATGGAAGACTGGCAGCTAGGTGGCATAGTGGAGAGAGTGCTGGGTCTGGAGTCAGAAAGACCTGGGTTCAAATGTGCTTTTAGCAGTTTGTAAACTGGGTGATCCTGGGCAAGTCACTTAATCCTGTTTGCCTCAGTTTCCTCATCTGTAAAATCAGCTGGAGAAGAAAATGGCAAACCATTCCAGTATCTTTGCCACGAAAACCCCAAATGGGATAAGGAGGAGTCAGACGCTACTGAACATAGAACATATACGTAGAAGTCTTGGCTCTAGCAGTCAGGACTAGGAGCAGTTGGGGGAAACTTGCAAAGAAATTTTTTTTTTAATTCATCATTGAGACTTAACACTTTTCAGAACAATCCGGACATGGGTTTTTAATTTGAAACAATTAAACTGGTAGGTTAGACATAACAGGTATTATTTCTATTTTGTAGATGAAGAAACTGAGATAATTTGCCCAGGACCACGCAGTAAGTGGCTGAGCTGAGAAGGGCTCCAGGTTTATTGCTTCTCAGGCTCATTTGTTGAGTTATCCAAAATATGCTCCTCTATGACTGTCCCCTAAAGCTCTGTCCTGGTTTCTCTTTTCTTTATATAGTATCTCCCTTGGTGACTTCATCAGTTCCCTTGGTTTGATTATTATCTCTATGCAAATGACTTCCTAGACTATCTATCTATATCTATCCATCTGTATATCTATCTATCCATCCATCTTGTCCTAGGCTATCTCCTGAGCTCTACTCCAAAATCACCAACTACCTTCTAGACGTTTTGGATTAGCTAACCTGTGGGCATATCAAACTGAATATGTCCAAAACAGGACTCATTATCTTTCTCCAAAACTCTTAGCTTCTCCCAACTACACACCATGAGATAAAGTGCTTAGCAAACTTTAAAGTGCTACATAAATGATATTGTCACCACCACTATCGTTCATGCTCACCAAAGCTACCAAAATGATAAATTCAGATCAGTCCATGTCATCCTCCCTACCCCCCACTCAATAAGCAACAGTAGGTTCCTGCCACTCCTCTGTCATTTAAAGCTCTCCACAACGTCTCCTTCCAACTTCCACAGTCATATGTTACTCCTTTCCACACACTCTACGATCCAGCCATACTGGCTTGCTGTTCTTGCTGACATTCTACTTCCCTTTTTAATGCCTTTGTATCAACTGTCTCCCATGCATAGAATGCCCTTCTTTGCCACCCCATCCTCTATGGTGTCCCTGCCTTCCTTCAAGACTCAGTTCAAGTGACATTCCCTATCATTCTTGATCTCTCAGAAACCTCTGATACTGGTGATCGCCATCTTTAGAGTTTCATATTACAACCTTTTTAAGTTTTCGTATTACTGTCTCCTGGTTCTTCTACTACCTGTCTGACTGCTCTTTCTCAGTCTTCTTTATTAGATTTTCATCCAGGTCATGGCTACTAACTGAAGGTATCCCCCAAGGTTATGTTCTAGGGCCTCTTTTCTTCTTTCTATGTTATCTCAGTTGGTAATCACATCGTCTCCTGTGGTTAAATTATTATCTTTTCAGTTGATTCCCAAATCTAGATAACCAGCCCAATTCTCCATCCTGCGTTTCAGTCTCTCATTACGGATGTCCTGTAGGCATCTCAAACTCAACATGTCCAAAAGAGAACTCATCATCTTCTTCGCCTCCCTTCCAATCCTTCTTTCTTCCATACTTTGAAGTTACTATATAGTGTACCACCATCTTCCTGTTCTTACAGCCTAGTCTCCCATCCTCAGTCCCTCTCATGAATACCCCATATATTCATTGTTGTCAAATCTTATTTTTTTCACCTTTACAACATCTCTTGCATATGTATCCTTGTCTACAATCATGCATTCACCCTAGTGTAGGCTCCCACCCAGACTATTGCGATAGCCTGCTTGTGAGTCTGCCTGCCTCAAGTCTCTCCCTACTCAGTCCATCTTCCACTCAGCTGTCAAAGTGATTTTCTTCAAATGCAGGTCTAATAGGGCCATCTTCTCTACTCAATAAACTCCAGTGACTTCCTATGACCTCTAGGATAAAAGAGAAAATTATGTAGTCTTTAAAGTCCTTTATAACTTGATCACGTTCTACTTTCCTGTGCTTCTTATATTCTACTCTCCACTTCAGGGTGGCTCCACCCACTCTAGGCCCAGCAACATTGGCATTTTTGCTAATCTTCCCACACAACCATCCATCTTCTGCCTCATTGCCTTTGCAGTGGCTCATGTCCCTCCTCACCTCTCCCTTAAGGCTATGTGTGTACATGGTGCCTACCTATAAGTCACTTGAGAACAAGAGTTTATCTGTTTCACTTCTGTTTTTTGATCCCCAGTATTCATCACAGTGCCTGGCATATATTAGGCACTTGATAAAAACCTTCTTATGGGATTGCTTGAGTCACAAACTGCATTCTAGCCAAACTGACCTATTTGCTCTTCCCCAAACTTTGCCTTAGATCCTTTTCCTCTGCACCTTTTCAAAGCTGACTCCCATATCTAAAATAGATTTCTTACTTTCCTCTGCCTCTGGAATCCTTAAGTTTCTTCAAGGTTCAACAAGAGCTGGAAGGTAGACCATCTAGTTCAGGGGTGGGGGACCTGCAACCTCAAGGCCACATGTGGCTCTCTAGGTCCTCAAGTGTAGCCCTTTGACTAATTCAGGGCTGTACTTGAAGACCTAGAGGACTACATGTGGCTGCAGGTTCCTCACTCCAATCTAGTGTAACCATTTAATTTTATAGATCAAGTGATTTTTACATTTACATTTTACAGTTTTACATTGATAGAAGTAAGTTCTACAAAGTCGCTTAGGTAGGAAGCATCAGTGGTGAGATTTAAACCCAGATTCTCATTCATCTCTAAAATTACTTCCAGCAGTTGAATTCTGTGATTGTTTGTCCTATTTCCTGGGATGATCTAACCTCTTCTCCCCTCTCCCCAAAGGTTGGCACTTCCAGGAAGCTTCAAAGCCAGGCTCAGTATCATTGTTGGCTTTGAATTCTGTCATACCTTCATCACCTTAGTTGGCAATATTAGAAACACTGATGGAAGTGACATGTTACCTTTCCAAATGACTTTTCCCTTCCTGGGATCATAAATAATTCACAGTCTCAAAGGTATTGCTCCTGCATAATCCAGCAATGCTAAATTAGATAAACGGCTGGGATTCTGACAAGCAGAACAGCCATCAGTCAGGTTGCAACTTCTGGAATCTCATTTATTTGCTGCTTAATTAGGGAAAGGAGCTGCTGTCAAGGAACTCGTTCTGTTCTTCCCAGCTAAAGGAAATGGGGCCTATTTATGTGAAATCATTTCAGAAGCTAAAGAGCAAAGAGTCCAAAGGAAGTGTATGTGGGAAAAATCCCCCAAACCATGTGAATCTCCTCCAGGAGCCTGCTCCTTCAATCATCCCCTCTCTCTTATCTCAGCACTCTCATTAGATGTTGGATCCTTCTACTCTCTACAAATACGTCCAGCTCTCTGTCTCTGTCTCTCTCTGTGTCTGTGTCTGCATGTCTGTCTCTGTTTGTCTCTATCTTGATCTCTCTCTCTGACTCTGTCTTTGCCTCTTTTTCTCTGTCAGTTTTTCTGTCTGTCTGTCTGTCTCTCTCTCTCTCTGTATGTCTTTGTTTCTCTGTCTCTGTTTCTTTCTCTGTCTCTATCTGTCTTTCTGTCTGTCTCTGTCTCTCTATCTCTCTCTAGGGATAAGTTTCCCTATCTTGCCTAGTTTGAAAATGTAGCAGCTACTCACATACCTGTTCCCATCACTGATCATCACAGAAACTTTGACTGGCTGCATTCATCTGTCCTCAGCAGCCTGGTGGCCCACTCATCCTGGAGGCTCAACATGTTGGTACTGGACAGTAATGCACCCAGCCCTAACAAGCTTTTAGCCCTACTGTAACTCAGAATTCCCAAGCTAAAGTGACCTATCAGCTCTAGACTTCCCAGTAGCAGGGATTACAGGTGTGTGCCCACCCCAAGCTCCACCCTCCCCCACACCCCCACAACCTGTTATCTAACTCATTCTTAAAAAAAGCTTCACTGGAAGCTCAAAGTCTGAAGAGTCTTGGCACCACACATTTGCAATAAAGGCTCAGATGTGGCCAGTCAGGAGTAAAACAAGTGACCTTGTCCTCTGAGCTTGCTTTTATGATTGTTCAAATGAATTTTTATGGTAAGACCCACAGCATTTTAGGGCCCCTCAAAAAAAAGCAAAACCCAAAATTATGTTGTGTCAGACTCACACAATTCTGGAATTCCTTTGGCAGAATATACTCATAGGTTTGGAGACATAGGCTCCCTATAAAGGAATTTAGCAGGAATTACTAGGCTTTTATATCCCTAAGTCAGAAAGAAACTTCTGAGATACAGCCCTTGATGAGTAGCAAATAGAGAATAAAGAATGAGCTTACCAAATTTAATCACTTGACACTATTAAGTTTACTGGCCATTCTGCGTTCCAAAGAATTTAACCTTCGGATTAAAGACTCCTTTGGGGAGTAAAAACCTAGGCTTATCATAGTGAAGGCACTGAGGATTAATGGTCTCTTTATGAGGGAAAGAAAGAAAAAGAACTAAAGATTATTCCCTGGCTTAGTATGTGGGAACCTGACTTTTGGTTATGGGGAAGCGTATTAGCTAATGACTAAAACTAACTCTAAAAGCTGGAATCGGAGGTTATCTACCCTTGTTCTCTTTGGTATTATACCTGGTGGAGATCATAGGCCAGAAGAGCTCTGTACTACAGCCACTCATGTGATAAAAAATGAGCAATGTCCCTGCAGAGGACACACCATGTCCACAAGCCAGACAGAGATTTTATTTGATGCAATATTGGAGAAACATACCCAATGAGAGCATTGCTGAATCCTCTTCTCTCCTCTCCCTTGGTAAATTCATTAAATCTCATGGGTTCAATTATCGTTTTTATGTAGATGACTCACAAATCTATATACTCTCTCATGTAATCTCAGTCCTGAATTACCAATTTTCTACTGGACAACTTCACTTATATTCTATAGATACCTCAAGGTCAACATGTCCAAAATGTAGCCTCTACACCTAGAGATGTGAGTTGCCTTTCTATGGGTATATTCTGGCCATTCATATTCCCTGTACGTGTCATTTTACATCCATACATCCATCCATCATAAACATGTCTTCTCTTCTCATAGATAGTATATTTGTGGGACAGTGTGCCTCAGGGTTATGGGGAGATATTCTATTGCTACTTTAAAAAATCCTATGGTATTTCAATAAATTGCTTTCAATAAATTTGCTTTGTGTGAGTTGTGTTCTCTGGATAACTAGTAAAAAATAAACATGTTGACAGTAACTTATCAGCTATAGTTTTGAGTAGATTCAGATTTTGAATCTTGGGTAGCTTGTCTGGGAGAACTGACATATGAGTTGAGAGGCATCCCCATCCCTAGGTGCTACACATCTGTCCTCCATTTAGCAACCTAGCACCCAACAAAGGATAATCTGTAGTCATTGCCCCTGAATACTTTTGTCCTAGGTGGGCTTGGAACTGTTCCCTAAAGCACAGTCCTGGGACACTCTATATCTATAGAGAGATGTAATTATGGATTGGCTAAGAGATCTCTATGTACCATCTACAGAGGAAGGTGGGACTTTGGATCAGCAGAGAGACTAAGAAGAGAGAAGGGAGAGGAATTTCTCAACTCCTTGCAATCTATGTTGACCCTAGCAAAGGGCTGAAACTATTCTCTCCAAAGTTAAACATAATCTCTTAAATGCTAAATGCAATTTTGTGGTCGCTATTGTTGTTTGTTTTGTTATGTCTGCGTTCTGCTTGACTTTGGCAGCTTTTGACAAACTGGCATCTCAAGACCGTTCCTTCTTCTCCTCCTTTGACTTTCTCTGACTGCTTCTCCAGCTCCTTTACTGGATCATAATTCAAGTCCCTTCCTAACTCCAGTTGTCCTTCAAGGTTGTGTGCTGAATCCTCTTCTCTCCTCTCCCTTGGTAAATTCATTAAATCTCATGGGTTCAATTATCATTTTTATGTAGATGACTCACAAATCTATATACTCTCTCATGTAATCTCAGTCCTGAATTACCAATTTTCTGCTGGACAACTTCACTTATATTCTATAGATACCTCAAGGTCAACATGTCCAAAATGTAATTCATTAATCCTCCATTCTCCTTTCTCCAAACTTTCGTATTTCTATTGAGGATAATACCTTCTTTCCAGACAGGGTTGAGACCTCAGAATCATTCCACATACTCTTACTTTCCACCTTTTAAGATAAAAATTGTAATCAGATCAATAATGCATTACTTCTGGGAAGACTATATCAAGCTACTGCCCTATTTTTCCAGTCACAATCCCTGTAACTTCCCAGACCAAAACACACATCCCTGGCCACCCCTCCCATATATGTGTTGTCTTTATGTGAACTCCTTGAGGGCAGTGACTGAATCACTTTTTTACTTTAGCATTCTCAGGGATTAGCAAAGAACTTGACATACTGTAAACACTCAGTAAATCCATCCATTCATTCACTAGTTCCATCAGTACTTGAGCATATAGTCCACCTGAGCCAAGTGACTTGAATTCACCTAAAGCATCTATCAGGGATGAGAAACCTTTGGCTTCGAGGCCATATGTGACCTTCTAGGTCCTTTTGACTGAGCTCAAGTTTTACAGAACAAATCCTTTTATTAAGGGGATTTGTTCTGTGAAGTTTAGATTCAGTCAAGGGGCTGTACTTGAGGAACTAGAGGGTCACATGTGACATCAAGGCCAGAGGTTCCCCGCCTCTTGGTACTCTTTTTTTTTTTGCTACCTCTTTCGTTGTCTGTGGCTAACTCTCAATTAGCTATTTTCATTCTGTTCTTTCTAGTCCAAGAGTCATTTTCCTTGGCAAAGAAGACGGAAGCAGAATAAGAACTAAGCAATTCTTTTTCTCTGTTGTCAGTTATCATTGTCTTATCTACCCAAAGAAATGGTCCTATTTCTTCTTTTAACCTTAACTATCACACCAGTTCATTTGGAAAATTGAAAGATCTCTCTTCCCAACAGTAATTGCTCTTATTTTTAATTTTTCTCTATAGTAAATATTAAAATTACTGAATTTGTATTCATTAACATGTGGAATCAATAATAAACAAAACTATATGATTGTTTGCAGTATTTTCACTGTGAAAAAGAACACACAGTCACTTCAAACCCTCACTGTAAGATTTGTTAACTTCACTTGTATGGAAATTCAGTCTTCACACCATTCAGTTTCTCAAAATATTAGGTAAAGTCTCTTCTCAGAATTCCTCTTCACAAGATAAAATTGAAATGGCTTACTCAGAAAAAAAGCTCTTCATCTCTTTTATCTGCCTCTCTCTTCTTGAGTTTTTCTCCAACAATGATGAGAAGCATCTCTTCCATTTCTATAAAGCTAACACTTTTTATAGTCTCCACACTTTAGTAAGTAGAGTCTTATAGATAAAAATTCAAAACTATATACTCTCTCCATGAATCCATAGGGAAAACATATGGTCAAACATTCTCAACTATCACTTCAAAACTTTCAGCACAATCTGCTTCTCAACATTCCACTGAATGAATTCGAGAGAAGAGAAACCTTTCAGGGACCCCTGTGCTGCCTGCTATTGCCCCTCTGGTTTGAGAGGTCCATAAAGAGCAACGCAGGCAATAGAAGGTGAATCTCTTAAGAAACAGATTGGGAAAGAGAGACCTTTTATCTGTTTTGCTGTGAGCTGTGTGGTGCCATGAATGAGGCTTAGATCTGACTGGGCACATTATGGCAGATTGGAGGAACTTGAAAGTTCTTGACAATTCTCCAGCTTAAGGGTGCTGCTCATCACCAAAAGAGCATAACATCCTGTTAATGGTGGATGTGAGCAAAAAAACTGCTTTATTGGCCTGAGAATAGAAAAGGAGTCACTTTTTCCAGCAGCTGAACAGGGAGGAGCAGAGAGAAGCTAGCAGAGAAGCAGTTTCATATTTCTGAAGGGATCAAAGACATCAGTATAGAATTGTGAATTACCCAGGGCACGTGAATTTCCCCACTTACATGCCAATAAGTATACGTCCTGTCTTCCCTACAGACATTGCATTCATTGGCAGGAGAGTGACCCAAGTTCATGGGTAAACTGTTATGTTTTGGTTATTTCTGCTTTTGCCTTCTATTGAGTAAATTTTATGTTCATTCTTGCTTTTACCTTATCATTTAGTAAATGCTTTATATTTAATAGTTAATAATGTCACAGTGATGGCTTTTATATGAATGAGAAACACATCATTTGGGGTTCAGGAGCTAGAGTGGTGAGTAGCAGGAGTGTATACCCCCACATCAAGGTTTTGCCTAGAACCATGAGAAAGAGTAATGATTTTTAGCATTATGTTGTACCACCCTTCTGGATCTTCCAGAATGAGTGCTCTGAGTTGGTGAATAATCCCAGAAAGTGCAGTGCCGCACAAAGTGTGGAATAAGCTATATATAGAATAAGCCTTTTCTTAGGTAGTGGTAGAAACTCCATTCTATAACTTTAGAGCATTAAAATTCATTTTACACTCCTGTAAACATTTCAGCTAAGTCTGCAGTCTGATTTGTTATATTTATGTGAAAAAATAACTGCTTTGCTAAAATGTTTTGTTAAAATATTCTTACCTTTAAAATCTATTTCAGCTATCATTGTTAATCAACCATAAATCAAACCATCAAATACTTCTAACCAGTTTATGTGCATGATGTTCTATAAAGGAATGTAGTAAAGGGATAGATTTACTTTTGACAAATATTAAATTGTTAGAGATTTGATATCTCAGAAATTTCAAAAGTAACAAAAAAAGAATAATGCTTCCTGCTAGTTTCATGTGATTTATGATAAATTATTTTCATGGAGTGTTATATTTTTTAACCAAAGTAGAACGTTAGTTAAAATTCACCCTGGCAGATTTATATGTATGTAGAATATCTACAACTACTGGTGAAAGCTATTTGCTACAATGGAGAAAAGAAACTTCACTGTATCTTTGTACTTTACAGATTAATAAATGCATGCAATTGTTTGCTTATGTTTAATTTCTGCATACATTTGTCTGTAGTACTAAGCTTTAATGACCATTTTTGCTTCATTATAAATTCTTAATCAATTTATTTCATGTTTGTACAAGATGTTCATGTTCAACCTGTACTATTTTTGTAATAACTGAATGATCAGTAATGTTTTTATTAAAAATCACAGAATTTGAGATGGTGCAGGGAGTTTAGTAGCCATTTAGTCTAACCTATACATGAAAGCATCTCCACTACAATATGAGTGGTCCTTTAGGCTCTGCTTGAAGATCATTTTAAAATGTAATTTCTTAAAAATTAATAGATTACTGATAGGGATTAGCTAAATCCAAAATTTTAAAAACCACACAACAACAATAGATTCTAGTAAAAGAGAATGGTATCCTGATCTGCCTTAATTCTTTTATTCAAGATCTGATGGAATAAAATGTGCGTATATATATATATATATATATACATACACACACATATACACATATTACACACACACATATATAAAAATACTCTCGTGCATATGGGTGTACATGTGTATACATATATATACATATATACACATGTGTATACATATGTATGTATGTATATTTCTGGTCTTCTTCCATACTAACACCAGATGGTGCATACAAACTATGGGATTCTAACATAATGCCATTTATAAACAGCTCCTTCGGATAACTTCTGAGGTCTTCCACGTTGAAAATATATAGGGTGGTATCATTCAGATACTGAAGCTCTTCTAAGAACTTTGAATCATGAAAGTTGGACTTTTGGGGTGATGTTGAGGTAAGGATTGAAGTGGGACATTTCTATTTGTTTTCCTATGGATACGTATTATGAAAACAAAAATACCATAGAACTGGTAAAAGTTAGACCCAGAAGGGACATTAAAAGATAACTAATTGATTCATAGAATTCCAACAAGAAAGAACTGCAAATTCAATTCACCCAGACATATTACTATCAAGTTTCAAGATTACAATATGCATTTCCTAGAAACAAGATCAGTAAATTTCCTGATCAACTTGATGAACTTATGAAGAAGAGAACCTTTGTTTGGGACTCTGATCATATCTTCCTGAGGATAGAATGAACATTCCCCTTGGCATCTTGTGGAGAATGCATCTCAGTAATTAGGGATGAGCTCGTTGACTCCTACTGCTGTGGGTTAACATACTTTGTGCTGGGCTTACTTTGAAAAGGAAATCATTTGCACAGTTGGCCTCAACTGTGGGATCCTGAAAGAGCAGAAGACCTAAAAGCAGACCTGGGCTTTGGAGGTAGGATGGTGTTCCATTGCCACCCCAAGTGCCACTAATGGTGGCCTTGTAGCAAGAGGCACATAATAGTTGCATTTTCTCTTACACAGTCAAAGACACTTCCTGGGCTCTAAGTTCTTTGACTCTGAGCATCTTAACTAAGCCTTGGAGAAGGAATGGGCAGAGATACACAGAATCTCCACTTTGTAGAAACCATAAAGAAAGTGTCCTCATTGTCCAAGTGGTAGGAGTTCTTTAACTCTAGTTTCAAGAGTTACTGAACCTTAGCTTTCTGTCAATCAATCAACAGGCATTTATTAAGTGTTTACTGTATGCTCACTGTGTTCAATATTGCCTGTGAGGAGCTCACATTCTGATGGGAGAAACAGTAAGCAAACTATATATAATTAAGCTATATAAAGTATAACTAGAAGGTATTTTCAAAGGAAAGGACCCAGTGAAGGAGGGATTTGGGAGACAGAACCATCAGAAAGGAATTCTGTAGAATGTACAATTTGAGTTGAGATTTGAAGACATCCAGAAGGCATAAGTGAAAAAGAATTCCAAGCAGGATAGAGAAAAGACATAAAACTGGGAAGTGAAATATTATGCATGAGGAAGAGCAAAAAGGCTCCTGTTTCTGGATCATAGAGTACATGAAGAGGAGTAAAGTGTAAGAAGGCTGGAATGGTAGGAAGGGAGCAGGTTGTAAAGAGCTTTAAATGCTAAGCAGAAGATTTTGTGATTGATCGTAGAAGCAATAAGGAGCCATCAGCATTTATTATATAGGGAGTGACATGGTCACACTTTTGCTTTAGGAAGATCACTTTGGCATCTGAGTGAAGAATGAACTGGAGTGGAGAGAGACTGGAGGCAGGCAGACCCATCCACAGGCCATTGCATGAATCCAGCAGGGAGGTAATGAGAGCTTGCACCAGGGCAGATGGTGGCTGTGAGTGAAGAGAAGGGGACATAGACCGGAGATGTTTTAAAGATAGAAAGGAAAAGACAGCAACAGAATGATTATATGGAATGAGTGCAAGAGAAGAATCAAAAATGATGCTGAATTTGAGAGCATGAGTGAATGGAAGACTGGTAGCACTCATAACACTAATAAGAAAATTTGGAAGAAGGGAAGGTTTGTGGGGTGGTGGTGAAGATAAAGAATTATGTTCTAGGGTTCTGGTTAACACAATACTGGAATCTAGCCTTCTAGCAAGAGAAGAGATATTTCTTGGGAATCATCAGCCTTAGTAGGACCTTACTAGAATCAAGTTCAAGAGTTTTGGACCTCATACTTTAGAAGGAAAGGGCTGTTCATCAAAAGTACCAACTTCTTGGAGAGAGAAGATTACGGATATGGCTCCCAGCGCTGAGGGATAAGGTGGTAAGGGACAAAAGTTACCATGTGGGAGAGCGAAAAACCTGAATTTGCCTTCTGCTATTACCATGAGTTATATCATGTAGTTCAAAACTCATGGGAAAGGGTTGGACTCTAGCAAGCCTAGCTTCTTTTTCTTTCTGTGGGGTATCCAATTCCTTATCATGGTGCTAAAAGGCTGGATGTTGTGAAAGAAATATCTAGAAAGTTGGTGAATTGTTCTACTAGTAATCTCAAGTTAGATTTCATTCTGAGAGTAATCCAAACCACAGGGTGGTGTTTTCTTCTGTGGGACTATAGACTCCTGGGGAAAGGTGGGTCTCCTTGGAGAGGGAGGATTGTATCAATTATTAATGAGATACTGTAAATCTTTCATGTGTTTTCAGCACTTTTGTGGAATGGAATCAAGATCACCCTTTACCCAACATGCATTTGCTACTTTGCATTCTTGTATACCATTTGAGGACTTCTTTTATTCACATCTGTGAAGACCTACACATGAGCTATATTAAGATTTCACAGAGGTGACTGGCTGGGAGCAAAATGACTCAGAGGTATTTGATTTAGGGTGTTTGAACCTGGCTCATGTAAACCCAGAGCCTGGGAGTCACTGGTTACATAATTTTTCTATAAAAATGAGAAATGATGGAAGTAGTTGTAATATGAAATAGAGGTAGGGAGTACATAAGGTAATCTTATTTTTAATTCAATTTAATTGAGTGGAGCTAAGGTGACTAACAGGAAGAATCACAGCTGAGCCTTCTCTCCTGCTCTACAAAACCTCAAAATAGATCTAGAACATTGACCAGAGAGAGAGAGAGAGAGTCCTGAACTGGAAATTCAAGGAAAAAATTTCAATGAGTCATTTGTCCAGCTCATGTTAGCATAGGAAGACCAAGAGAGAACATGAAAACAAGCACACAGTCCTGTTTTATTCTGTTGGTGACTAGGAAAGCATGAAAGCATTGTCCATTATCCAGAACTTGTGCAAGCATGCTGTCATGGTACTGGTGTACAATACAAAAGTGTACAAAAGAAGGACTTCTTTGAGTGACCAAATTTTGCCATGGTTTTCTATAAGTCCTTACAACTGAGAGTATCAAAGGCTTTAGTCATATTGACAAATGTTGTATACAGAGTTCTGTTTTGTTCCTGGCATTTCTCTTGGAGTCGTCAAGCAGCAAACACCATATTGACTGTTCCCTGCCCCTTTCTGAAACCACATTGACTCTCAAGTAGATGGTAACCTTCCAGGTGAAGAAGGATCAGTCTATTAAGGAGGACTCAGGCAAGAATCTTGCTGGCAATGACTAAGAGAGAGAGAGAGAGAGATCCCCTGTGACTGCCACAGGACAACCGATTGACAATGAAGGCATCCTTGAACTCCTGGAAGATAATGCCCTTTTTCCATATAACCTAGAAGTTTTCAAACATCTTTTGTATGAGCAGTGGACCCTCTGCCTTGTAAATCCAAGCTGGAATAGAATCAGCACCAGACAGTTTGCCATATGAGAGGAGCCTAATGGCATTCAAAACCCCTTCTTCAGTTGGAAGTTTGGCTAGAGAGGGATTGATTTCAACCTGAGGTAAAGTCAGTGGTCTCAGCATTGATTGATGGTAGTCTATTGAGAATGCTATGAAAATGTTCAGCCTGTCTCTCTGGTATTATGTCTTTACCACTAGTGAATGTGGCTCCATCAGTGTTGAGACACACCATAGGTTATTGGCCCATAAATAGTTTTCTTGTGCTGTTATTCAGTTTGTGTCCAACTCTTTATGACCCCATTTGGGTTTCTTGGCAAAGATCCTGAAGCAGTTTGTCATTTCCTTCTCCAGCTCATTTTACAGATAAGGAACTGAGATAAACAGGATTAAGTGACTTGTCCAAGGTCACACAGCCAATACGTGTCAGAGACCAGATTTGAACTTAGGAAGATGTCTTCCTGATTCCAAACCCAGTGAAGTAACAATTCTTTAACTGTGCCAGACATACAAATATATCAGTTCATCATTTAATCACTTCTTTATTGTCGTTGTTGAGTCGTTTTTCAGTCATGTTTCTTTGGGAGCCCATTTGGGGTTTTCTTGGCAAAGATACTAGAGTGGTTTGCAATTTTCTTCTCCAACTTATTTTACAGATGAGGAAACCGAGGCAAGCAGGACATCAAAATAGCCTTCAGGGTATTATAAAGACACTTTGGATTGTTACTATCACAGTACTGAATTTCATCTGCCTTCTTAGTGAGCCAAGAATTCTGCATTTCTCCAAGCTTCACTTGCACTTTATTTTTGATGGAATTAAATTCTGCCTTAGAGACAAATGAACTAACCTGCTGGTAAACCCTGTGGAGTCATCATTTTTCACTTAGTAGCTTTAGAATTTTCCCAGCATTTTGGTTAAACCAGTCTTAATGTTTATGAGTGTTCTGCTCCAGATGAGTAAATGTGGTGTTGAACATCATATCTCTGAAAGCTACTCATTCCTTTTCTATTCCCTGTTGCCAACCTTGTGTTGGCTCAGTTTTCCTCCAAGTTAACAATAAACTATTCACACAAAAAGAAGTGCTCTAATCTGTTGACATTAAGGCTTCTAGTAGTCATCTTGCCTTGGGGATTCTACTTGTGTTGAACGCAAATATTTAGCTTGGAGAAGATAAGTCTATGATCAGTCCAGCACATTTCACCACACATCCCCTTTCTCACTCTCATATCCTGTCTGTCTTTACTCCTAATAATGACATAGTTTGTTAAATGCTAATGTTTGCTGAAAGGGTGCATCCATGAAGTTTTATTGTGTTAATAAGTTTTATTGTGTTTGTCACAAGTTTGTATTCTTTTGGCACGTTGATGATGAGGGTCTCCAATTTTTTCTTTGACCTCATCAGGGTTCATCAAGGTGGAAACATAGGCACCGATGATAGTGGTGTGGCATTTTCCTGCAAGTGTCAATCACATTGTCTCAAGCCTGTGACTTGCTCCTTTTGGGAGGCATCCAAGCTTCCTGACTAGATTAGCTCCGACTGTGAAACCTATGCTAGCTTCATGGTTAGCCCTTATCCTCCCCCCAATCCCCATCAATGGAGCCACTCCAGAAAAACCTGCATCTAGCTCGGACTTCAGTAAGCTGACCTTCATTTCCCAGCCTTGTTTCACTCAGGGCTGCTACTTGGCTACTTGGATGCAGTACTTACTGAGTTCTCTCACAACAAGAGCTGTTTGTTTTTCAGGTCTACTGGGCCATCTTCAACTGTCCTGATGAATATCAGGCCATTGGATCCAGATGGCACAGGAGAAGAAAGTGAAGTTGGTGACCTTGCCCAGCCCTCCCTCACTCAGATCAAAGTCAACTGCAAAGTCATGTCATCATCTTGATGTCATGGTCTTCTTTGAGAACGAAGGACAAATACAACAACACCATATTCCATGTACCAGTGGAATCATCTTTGCAAAGTATTTGTACATTTCTTTTGTGTTTTGGCTGCAGGGTAGGATCCCTGCCCACTGTGGTAAGCAGGTTAGGTTTAGGCTAGGCAAAGCAGGCAATTTTTAGGGCACTTTTTAATTTAGTTTTTCCTTTTTATTTTTAGTTTTCAACATTCACTTTTATAAGATTTTGAGTTCTACATTTTTCTCCCTTTCTCCTCTCCCTCCTCCCCAAGACGGCATGCAATCTGATATAGGCTATACATATACAGTCATATTAAACATATTTCCACATTAGTTATGTTGTAAAAGAAGAATCAGAACAAAAGGGAAAAACTGTGAGAAAGAGAAAGCAAAGAGATAAAGAGGGGAGAGAGAGAGAATAGTATACTTCACTCTGCATTCAGACACCATAGTTCTTTCTCTGGACGTGGATAGCATTTTCCATCATGAGTCTTTTGAAATTGTCTTAGATCATTATATTGCTGAGAAGAGCTAAGTTGATCAAAGTTGATCCTCACACTCTGTTGCCGTTACTGTGTACAATATTCACCTGGTTCTGCTCATTTCGCTCAGCATCAGCTCATGTAAATTTTGCCAGGTTTTTCTGAAATCTCTAGGGCATCTTTTCTAGTCCCTTCTTCATACTAGGAGGTATGGCCCTTAAAAAGGTTGCTCACTCAGGGGCCTGGCAGTTAGGTGGTGCAGTGGATAGAGCACCAGTGCAGGAGACAGGAGGACCTGAGTTCAAATCTCACCTCAAACACTTGACACTTACTAGCTGTGTGACCTTCGACAAGTCACTTGACCCCAATTGCCTCATCCTGGGTCATCTCCAGTCATACTGATGAATATCTGACCACTGAATTCAGATGACTCTGAAGGAGAAGTGAGGCTGGTGAACTGCACAGTCCTCTCTCACTCAAAACAAAGTCAAGTGCAAGTCATGTCATCTTTTCTCTGATGGCATGGTCTTCTTTAGATGAACTTAACAACATCCAGGGACCTGCTGAATCCCACTGATCAGTGAGAAGATGACACTATGGCCAGAGCCACCTATGGGCAGGGTTGTGACTACAGCTCCCAGTGTATCCTTACCTGTTACTTTGTCACTTGCCTATTGCCACAGGACTTTGAAAATTGGTAAAATGGTATGGATGATGTCTTTTTACTCATGCATAAATTGGATTTAAGTGAGGCAGAGTTGTGCAGTCGTCAGTCTCAGTCTCTCTTCCAGAGACATTGAAGTCCAGTGGCAAGATAAAAGTCAAGAGAACTGACAAATGGTCCAAGATGTAGTGGGTGACCTTGGTCCCTTAGATGCTTAATCAAGCTCTAAGTGCTGTACAGCACCTACTTCAGCTGTCTTCATGGCTGTGAACAAATTGAGTAGGGACAGACAGAACAAATTGTTCGCATCCTCCCATTCTACTGGGGGAAAACTTCACATGCTTGGAGTAGACACCTCCCTAAATCATTGAAGATTTGACACTCTTGATTACCCTCAATCAGGTTTAACTGAAACAGTTTACTGGGGTGTGGCAGCTTCACATACTACAGCTTCTTGGAATCACAGGTGAGAGTTAGATAGCAGGTGGACACCAAAGGTGGAAAGTAGCTCTAAAACCAAAAGTACTGAACACTCATATACCCTGGTGGTAGGTGGTAGAGAATTTGAAACTCAAAATTTAAAAAGAAAAGAATGCAAAAAATAGATAATAAATTTAAACATTTTAAAAAAATTAATGAATAAGGGACTAACAAGAACAAACATATTACATCCTAATATTGCAAAAGGAAGGGAAAAGAGCAAGAATTTGAGTACCTACTATCTGCCAGGTACCATGCACAATACACTCGACAAATATTCTGTCATTTGATCCTCATAACAACCTTATGGGTTAGGTGCTATGATGAATCCCATTTTACAATTAAGGAAACTAAGGCAACCAAAGGTTGTGCCTTGCCTAGAGTCACATGGCTAGTAAGGATCTGAGGCTGGATATGAGGGTAGGTCTTCCTTACTCCAGGTCTGGCACCGTATACACTGTGTCACCTAGCTGTCCCAAAGATGGGAGGATGCATTGGTGAATATATTCAGGTTGGGATTTGAGTATAGAATCATGGAACCTCATGTTCCTCAGTGGTCATCAGTTCCAACCCTCTCATTTTACTGATGAGAAAACAGGTCTAAAGAGATGAAATTATTTGTAACCTGGCTTCCACCTTCATAAATGGACGGTCCTAAGCCACTAATGATCTCTTAATTGCTATCTCTAATGGCTATTGCTCAACCCTCATTTTTCTTAACCTCTCCATTGCCATTGACAGTGTTGATCACCCTCTTCTCCTGGATATTATCTCCTCCCTAAGTTTTTGTGACACTGTTTTCTCCTGGGTCTCTTCCTACATTTCTGTAGATTCCTCAGTTTCTTTTTCTGGTCCTTCAACCAGGCTATATCTACTGAAGTCGGGGTCACTCAAGATTTTGCCTAGGCTCTCTTTCCTTTTTTCTTTATATGCTCTCATTTGTTAAACTCATCTCACATAGAATCAATTGTCACCTCTATGCAGATGATTCTCACATTATCTACTTATCTCTCTCTTTCTCTGTCTCTCTCTCTCTCTCTTCTTCCCTATCTATCTACCTACCTACCTATCTACCTATCATCTATCTGTCTATCTATCTATCTATCTATCTCCAACTCTATTTTCTTTTCTGATCTTCAGTATCATCACCAACTACATCCTGAACATCTTGGACTACATGTCTTGTTGACCTCTCAAACTCGATGTGTCTAAAATAGAAATCACTTTCTCTCTCTCCTCTAAGCCTCTCATCTTCCTAACTTTATTATTGTGACAAGAATGCTTCTATCATTCCATTCATTCAGGTGTTCGACTTTGGCATTGTATTTGACCTCTCTCTTGCATTCATTCTACACATCTAGTCAATTGCTAAATTTTTCATACTTCAAAACATCTCTGGTCTACATCCCCTTCTCTCCACTCACACAGGCCCCAACCTGCAGTGATGCAAGCTCTCATTACCTCTCACCTGGACTATTAAAATATCCAGCAGGTTTGTTCCTCTGCTTCAAGAATCCACTCAATCCATTCTCCACTCAGTTGCCAAAGTCATCTTTCTAAATCAAAGAGATCTGACCATATCAATCCCCATACAAGAAACTCCAGGGGTTCCCTATTACTTCCAGGATCAAATATAAATATAAAAACTTTTGTGTAGCATTTAAAGCTTTCCACAACCTTATCTCTTCCTATCTCTCTAATGTTCTTGTACTTTCCTCCCCTCCATGCACTCTATTATAACCCTCCGTCTCCCAACTCTGCACTTTTGTGTTGGCTGCCTCCCATGCCTAGAGGGTTCTCTTTTCTTACTTTTGACTTTTGTCTTCCTTAAAGTGAGTTCAAAACCTACCTTCTACTCCACCTCCCCTCCCCAGTAGTGCATTCTGAGATTACTTTTTATTTACAGTGCACATATCTTGTATGTATGATTCTTTCTTTGCATATCTAGAATTTTAGCTTCTTGAGGGTAGGAATTATTCCCTTTCTTCATATCCTTGGTACCAAACCCAGTGGCTCATATTAAATGCTTAAAAAAATACTCGTTGGGATTGACTTCAAAGAATCTTTGATCTCTCATTCCAGAGAACTATTAGATGCCATGTCTCCTTGGCACTGGCCAGGCAATTTAGAGCTGGAACTCTCTGTGAATACTCCTACCTGTGCTAATTGTTATCCTGTATATTTGTGCAATTTTAATTACATCTTGATAACTTTGTTTTCATTCCTAAAACTTGCCACCTTGCCACCCAGATAAAAATATCATGGTTCAATGATTTAATGCTTTTATCCCTAGAAACTCCTTATCTAGGAA
The DNA here is from genome assembly GCA_023548195.1 of Bettongia penicillata ogilbyi. NCBI lineage: Eukaryota > Metazoa > Chordata > Mammalia > Diprotodontia > Potoroidae > Bettongia > Bettongia penicillata. Next base: position 13,073,823 of record JAJHZJ010000128.1, on the reverse strand, counting down.
CTTTGCTGTCTGATTAGTGGTTGCCTCAGTTTCTCACCACATCTGGGTGCCACCCCATTCATACCTCACTAAAACTAGAGTCAAGAGGTGACTGGATTTAAGTCCCATCTCCAATATTTAACAGTTGAACAAGTTGAACCTTCTGAACCTCAGCTTTCTTATCTGTAAAATATGAATAATGATATCAGTAATTATTTCACAGGGTTGTTGTGAGACTCAAATGAGATAATGTGTACACAGAACACTTCAAACCTATAAGTATCATCCAAATACGATTTATTATTATCATTATTCCCCTATATCTTAACAATCCATATCTTAACAATCTGCCTTTAAAATTGTGTGATCCCACACTTTTGCTTATATTTGGTTAGGTTCATCTGTTTTTCCCAATTAGGTCTTAAGTGCCATATCTACTTTCACTGTGCATTAGCAATGAGAAATGCAGTTGAATCAGTTCCATTTCCTGCCTGACAGTTTCATCCATAAACGTTTTGGGGGGTAATCTGACATAATTAAGATCACTCCAACCTTACTACAGGTTCACTTTGCATACAAATGTATGTGTATATAAAAACATATATGTATATATATGTAGATATGTAACATGCTTTTATATATGCACATAAATATGTATATACACACATACAGATATAGATAGATAGAAAGATATTAGATCTCTCTAAAAAATGTTGATAAACAGGCAGCATGTTGTACTTGTCCTAGCTACTGGGAGACCTGGGTTCAAGTCTTGTCTCTGACTCTTGTTGACTGTGTGCATGAAACTGCATAATTTAACTTCTCAGTGCCCCAGGTAGCTCTCTAAGAAATAAGAAGAAAATCACAAATGCAGATTTTCTTCTCTCCACCTACCAAAAAAAGGAAAAGTCCAAAAAATAAATGACAACAGTATGTATGGAACATTTCAATCCTAAAGTATCATAAAATGTTAGTTATTTTCTTTTCGTACATTTTGCATTTTCTGGACTACAATTTGTTTAATTGACTCATATTGGTTCATTGCTATATGACTACTGCATCTCAGGAAAACTTCTCTTAAAGAAGGAGAAGCGGCATCCACAGAGACAATCCTGAACCAGAGTGCCGGTCTGGTCAGGAACCAGTTTTGGGAGAATGCTAGATACCAGAGGCTTAGGAAGTTGGAGGCTCTAGGGGGAAGATTCAAGCCAGAGAGGTTTTGCCTGTAAATTAGCAGTTGCAGTACCAATATATACTTGTCCATCCACATGGGGGAGCTCTGGAGTAAGGTCAGGAGCTCTTCTGCTCTAGATGCTGACAGTTTCTGCTAAAGTTGTTGCCAGAATAATTGAGTCCTACAATTCAATCAATGAGCATTTATTAAGCACCTACTATATGCCATGAACTGTACTAGGTACTGGGGATACAAAGACAAAGAATGGAGTAATTAGTATTCTCATGGAAGTTATATTCTATCATGGGAGATGTGAGTGTGTGTCCATGTAAAAGTATATACAAAATGGAATATGAGGTAGTTGAGGAGGGTGGGCACTTGTATTTGTGAGAATCAAGAAAGACTTCAGGTAGAAGGTAGTGGTTGAGTTGTATCTTGAAGGAAGAGATGGGCACTATGAGACAGAGATTCAAAGAAGTGAATTCCTATGTCCCTGGGCTTCTGATTGGTAAATATTTCTCCTAGCTTGCTTGGATCCTGACCCACCTCTCCTCTTTCTGGCCATCTCTGTGCCATACATGCCACATCACCTATATGTTCTTCCCTTCCTCCTTTTCAGAGGTGTAGGATGAGACATATATTCTCAAATACAGCCATTGTTTTGTTTGGAGTAATTATACTTATTTATTACAAGGCAAGGTTTTTATGTTTTGACTAGGGGGGTAGGGTTGTGGGTAGGTTAAGACAGAGAGTAATGATACTGATACTAAAAACAAAAAGGAAGAAAAAGAGTGTTCCCAAACCATATAAAATGGGCAGAAAAGAGCAAAAGGAAGTTCAGAAGAGGATAAGGAAACAGGGCAGCATTGGAACTATTATGTTAAATTTGAAATATGTTTTTAAAAAATCAAGCTGCATTAAGAAACTGAGAAAATTTTTATAGCAAGTTTCTTTGATAAAGGCTTTGTTTCTCAAATGTATGGGAAACTGAGCCAAATTTGTAAAAAATAAAGAGCCATTCTCAAGTTGATAAATAGTCAAAAGTTGTAGGAATAGGCAGTTTTCAGAAGAAGAAATCAAAGCTATCTTTAGTCACATGAAAAAGTGCTCTAAATCACTTTTGTATTGATTAGAGAAATGCAAATTAAAACAATTCTGAGGTATGACCTCATACCTATCAAATTGATTAACATGATAGAAGAGGAAAATGACAAATGCTGAAAGGAATGTGGAAAAATAGGTATGCTAATGCACTATTGGTGAAGTCGTGGGCTAGTTCAACCTTTCTGGAGAACAATTTGGAACTATGCCTAAAAGGCTACAAAGCTGTGCATACCCTCTGACTTACCAATACCATTATTGGGCCTGTAACCCCAAAGATAAAAGAAAAGGACCTATATGTACAAAAATATTTATAGGAGTTCTTTTTGTGGTAGCAAAGAATTGGAAATTGAAGACATGCCCATCAATTAGGGAATGGCTGAGCAAGTTGTGGTATATATGATACATACAGACATTTGTTGTCATTAAGTTGTTTTGGTTGTGTCTGACTCTTCATGACTCTGTTAAGGCTGGAGTGGTTTGCCATTTCCTTCTCCAGCTCATTTTACAGAAGAAAAACTGAGGCAAACTGAGTTAAATGTCTTGCCCAGTGTTATACAGCTAGTAAATATCTGAGGCTGGATTTGAACTTAGGAAGATAAATCTTCCTGAATCCAGGCCCTATCTATTGTGCCACCTAGCTGCACCTATCTATATATAGATGAATGTGTATAATATATCTATTTTATTTAATATAATGCATATATGATATATGTATATGTGTGTATGTATATATATATATATATATATAAAATCTCTTAACAGTGTTATATTTCCCCATTTTACAGACGAGTAAACTGAGACTCAGAGAAGTTAGGTGATTTACTATTTGAATTCTGGACCTCTCCATACTATGGCTCACCATTGGTGAGCCTATAACTCCCTTTTCATGTCTCTGTCATATCTTTCAAAGCATTGCATATATTTTGACAGGCATATGAGACATTTTGTCAGAGGAGACACTTGAAGGTACTTTTACTGAATCAAATAGTTTTTGATAGTCAACAAACAAAACGTGGCAGGATCTTGTGTCCTCTACACTTTTTAGTCATTTGAGTGTGTGGACCTGAAAGTTTGGTTAAAGAGTCAAAAAAGCTAGGTGATATGTAAATTCATATTGTTTATTCCCTCAAAGCTAGCTGAAGCTAGCGAGCTTGTACATGCAAGGAACCAGAACGTAAATTCTGACTGACTGACGAAAGAATGACCAAGCTTAAATATGTTTTAGGACAATCCCAGGATGTCTGTGTCCCTCAGATTTATGGTCCCCATATGTCTTTAATATACCATGTGTATATTGTAAAGATCTTCCCTGCCCATTAATAGGCCTCAGGTAAACCCCATTAAGGGAAGCTTGATTAGGGGATACTTGTTTTGTAGGAACACCCACATCTTTTGCTAATTAATGAGGCACAGGGTTACAAAGGTTGTGTGTGCCCTCTGGCTCTGAAAAGTGTATATATAGTCTGAGGTAAGGTTTTGCTTTGGCTTCTCAGGAAGAAGGTTCCTGTGCCAGATGAGACTCTGGGCAGCCGTGCCACACCCCCCCCTTTGAAAACCCAGATGTTGGTGTTTCTTTCTCTGGTAACGATGTATATATGTGAAGGTCAGACAGTTGACAGTTGGATCTATTTGTTGATCTGTGATGTATGTATTGCTTCTGGTCAGACAGTTAGAAGCTCTGTGTGTTGGTCTTTATTTCTCTGCTTGTATTTTTTCTGTTGGTGAAGGTAATTAAAATAGATTGTTGATCCTTCAAAAGTTCCTTTCCTTTTAGAAAAGCAGATCTAAAAACCTGTGTAGCAGGCTCTCCTGTGTATGCCAGGGTGCTTGCTGCTACACCATGAGAAAGGAATTTTCTTAGTTAAATTTGTAAATGCAAATTGTTTGGTGGAAAGAAGTATGCAACAAAACTTCACTTTTTCATCAATTTAAGGTATGAGAGATATGACCAGATTGGTCACAGTGAAGTCAGTCAAAAGATTTTCAACTTTAAAAGAGTTAAGAAACCTTACACCCCATTCTCCCTGCCCAAATACCTTTATGAGTACCACAACTTCTTAAAGATAACTTCACCACATAGCAATATGAGGAACAAATGAGATCTTGTTCACCATGAAGTTATTGGAAGTAAAAGGTAGGAATTAGGAAGGCTCCCTGCTAACTCTGTCAAATGGTGAAAGAGGCTTATAAGAAGGTTGTAATGCTTAGATTCCCTCTGCACACACATAGGAAGATACGTGCATAAATACCCTGATACCTGGGCTAAGCTATGTTGCTGAGTAGCAATCTCCCTATATCACTTCAGTCTGCTGTGTCCACTGTGGTCTGTAATCACCAAAAGAGGTCCCAGTTAAAGGCTATCACTCCAGCCTTTACCAGTCAGTTCCTGCATTCCAGATGTCCTAACAAAAAGACTAGAAAAAATGAGATCAGACATACATCTTCTGTTTATTTTAAGAATCCTATTGATGTTAAAATTTATGTAGCTATATTTAGTTTGTCCTGAGAATATGCTGTATCTTGTGAGTGATTTGGCTAGTTTGAGCTACGTTCTCTGCCTGTTGGCCCAGTTACTCTGCTGCTCTATGGATGTCTGTTGGCCCTCTTCACCTAAACATATACTATATGTTTCTTGATGGAATAAATCTTTACCTTCTTTCTGAAGCCCATTTCCCTCCCTGAATTATTGCTCTGTGTAGCTCTCATGAAATAAGGATTTGATTTCCCATCAATTTCAAATCTTTATCTCTGGCTTCTATTTGTATTTATACTTGAGTGTGGTAGTTTTCTGATTAGTCAAATATTTTGGTTTCAGCCAAGCAATTAAGTGCCCTGACCAAGATTTCAAGGTTCTTTGATGGAGGAAGGGACAGTATAGTGATGTTCTCTTTATACTTTGATCCACAAGGTGCTTATTGGCAACATGAAGCAATTTACTCATGTATTTCTTTCACTCTTTTATCCCTTTTCTACTCTTTATCTGATTAAAGGCCAAGGTCTGTGCAGGTGCTCACTTAGGGTGAGGTAACCCCTATTCACTGAGTAGGACTGTTTAAGAAGTAGTCAAACCAAGGTCTCCCAGTGCATCTTGGGTCATCTCCAGTCATCCTGATGAATATTTGGTCACTGGATTCAGATGGCTCTGGAGGAGAAGTGAGGCTGGTGACCTGCACAGCCCTCCCTCACTTAAAACAAAGTCAAATGCAAATCCTGTCATCATTTCTCTGATGGCATTGTCTTCTTCAGCAAGGAAGGATGAACATAATAAATACAAATTGACAAGACAATTGACAATATAGTATCAGTTGGAAATTATGATCCCAGGATATCTGCTTTTCTCAGTATAGCATATGCCTCTGGAATACTAAGACAAGGCAAGTCCCAATACTCTGGTTGCAGGCATCCTGTCATAAACAGGTTGTTGAAGATGCTGACACAGGAAAGGGCATTTTTTAGAGCAAAGCAAAGCAGTCTGACTGATTTCAGTTCAAGCTTTGGGGTTCAAAATGGTTTGGGGAGAGATCTATAAGTGACTATAAAGATACAGTCTTCTGTAGACTATGATTTGTGAAAAATCTGCTTTTCCCCTTCCTGTACCTTCATCCTTTTCCAAGTTGCATTCCTGCTTCTCTAGTCTCTCTCTATTATTTCACAGAAATCTCTTCACCCTAGAAGTTCATGTGTGGGGTATCTTTGATCCTCTTGTAATAATCAGTCAGAGACTTGTCTTAGGAGAGGCAAAAAGGAGTTTATTGCTTTCTCAAGAGAAAGGGTACCCCCACTTCTTCACCCTAATAGTGCCAGCCAGGGAGTACAAATATGCACAGCTCAAAGCAAGTTTATATAGTTCCTAAGGCAGAACCCCCACCCATCCACTGGCTCCTTCTCCCATTGACTGGGCCTCAGAGCTCACAGTCTAAACACGGGAATTTCTCCCCAAGGAGAAAGGACAAAAATGCGTGAAACAGGCAGCTGTTTCCTCAGCAAAAAAAAAGAAGGGAAGTGGAAGCGGGGAGGATGTAAAGCATAGACAAGGTTGGGATGAAGGGGGAGTCAGACACAGTACAAGATATGCTACAAAGTGTGCTTCTCTACAAGGTTAGCTAGCAGCAGATGTTCAATAATCCAAGAAAAAATTAACTCTTGAGGAGGCTTCACTTCTAAGAGATCATCTCTCACAATCCCCCCTCTTATTTCTTACAATTTGAAGTCTCCTCACAGCGTCCATAGCAACAGAAGTGACTAAGGCCAAGGAAAATACCTGTAGCAAAGCAAAGAAAAGGTATAGCAACTAACAAGAACAATAAACCCATAACAGTCTTTTCCACCATGAATGGATCGGTCCCTTCACTCGAGTATGAAGCTAATTGATGCACTGAGAAATTACAAGGAGGGGGGCAGTCCCCTTCATGAGATTTCACTAAGGAGTAAACAACAGGCTCCAGTACTTACATAAATATACTAAATAATCATTGTTAACACAATGTATATCACATCATAAAATACTTTCAACTTCTGGTCATGTGATGCTTCTTCAAGCCATCTTCAGCACAGCATCTCAGCATCTTCTTTCCTTTGTCTTCTTCTAGAAATCCAGATGTCCACTCTCCTACAAAACTGACCTTAATACAATTTTAGATGATCATTCCTAAACTTCATACACTTATCATTCTTACAAAATCTAAACTGGAACTTTGACCAATTGTCATGTTTAAGAAATTCACATTAACCACCTGAGACAAAATAATAACTATGTATGCTAACCTTACAAGCCCTTCACTTGATTGTCTCCATACTATTACTAAGAATTAAAGGACCCTAACTTATTGTTTTTGGTCTAAAATCCTAAACCTAATAGTTTACTTTTTGTTTGAACTTAACCTCAGATGTTCCCCTACCAACAATGTATTATTTAATAGATCTGGTATTTTGCTTATGAAATTTTTTAAATAGGAAATTACCACTAAGAGTAGGGACATTTCAGGGAAACAACTTCTCCCTAACTTCATGTAAATTCCAGGCAGGAGTAGATTGTTAATGGACATCCAGCCAGGTTTAAAGTCTGCCAGGTGTCAGTGGGGAAATTGAGTCAGGAGAATCCTAACTCAGCCTAGGTTGAACAGTTGTTTTTCCAACCTTCCCATGAGATCACCTTTTGCAGTTCATACCAGCATCTCACAGGCTTACTGGCATCATGGATCAGTGGCTCGGACAGTCTCTCTTGCTATGCACCTGGAATTAGACTCAGAAGAACAGTCAGTTATTGGTCCCACAAAATCTTAAAATAGCAAACTCCAATAATCAGTTTCAGATATAACTATCATTTCACATTGGCTAAGGAACATCTTTTGAAACAAGTCTTAAGTAGTCTACATGCCTTTCTATACATGTTCTAGTTCCTGATTAAATAACAATCATAAAATCAAATTTACCGTTAAAACCATAGGTTATTGCTCTAAATTTATGTTTCCCAAGCTTCTCTATACCTTTCTAACCCTGCTCAATCTAAAAGAATGAGTTACACATATGATAAGTTCAAACACTAACTTCAACTTATGTTCATGAAATGAATTCAAATCAAAACAGAAACATTTAATTTTCTATTAATGCAAATATTACCAGAGGTAACCTGCCTCTAAGAAACTACACAAATTCTTTTTCCCAAATTGAAGATGTCTCTGATTTAGTCTCAGTAATTAATTCAGTCAATTGTTTTGATATCAATTGCTTTTACCTCATTTTGTAATAGGTAAAGACCTTATTCCAAGTTAGGACTTTTGTCCCTTACTCCAAAGGAGTTTTAGTCCCATTTGTCTAAAAGGGCCCTGGAAAAATCTCACTTTGAAAGCTCCTTAGATTTCTCTAGTTGATCTGACTCTCTATAGGCCCATAAACTTTTACCCAATTAATTGAAAACAGAAAGATTTCACTACTTGTATTGTGCTTACATCTTAAACTCTCTGCTTTGATTATAGAAACATGCCATGAAGATGTGAAGCAAGAACCCAGTTAGATATCATCTCCATTTTATAACCAGACTCAGAAATAGTCAAGTGGGAAAACATTCCTTTTCAGAGGAATACAATGGGGAAACTGAACTAGAAGGATCCTATCCCATGCTGAGGACAGGATTGTCCCACGACGTAAATTTCTCCCTGTAACAGTCACATGCCTCCCTGACTACAGTTTCAGCAGCTTATACATTAGATGGCAAGTTTCACTAATCAAAAATTTTACCAGGATTCATATCTTAAATTTGTCCTAAAAGCCAATCAGTAGAGATTATTTATCACCAAACAAATTCCTCGCTTAGGAATTGCATATACAAGCAGTTTACACTTTACATAAGAGATTACCCCTTTAATAAAGTGAGGGGCCACAACACTTGGGTGAAAATTTTAAACTCTTCAAGTCTTAGGGGTCTTAGGTGATGCTGCCGCCACTCCTCTCCTTTGACAATAGGAAATAGTTAACCTCTCTTCTCTGAGCATCTCCAGTTCAGATTAGATCTTAAAAAGTTCTTCTGTAATGATTGGACTTCAAAAGGAAAGGGGGATGTGGACAGGAGGCTTTTTGTCTTAAAATTATCACAGAACTTCCTGGAACCTTAAAATTCCTGGTCTTCCTTATCTTGTCCCTTATCTTCTCACCCTCCCATAAAATCTTTAGTCATTATAACAAATTAGCTTACAAATGTAAATTTGGTAGATAGGTCTTTCAAAAATCATGTGAAAGATTTTACAAAACATTTCTTCATACAGCAAACATCTTTCTCTTTTAAGAACAGTTTACAATTTATCACAAAACCCTCATGAACCTAACTGGCAAACATTACAAGATCTAAAATCAAGGCCTTTTCACATTTGCCCATAAGCTTCCTTTTACAAACATACTTATGTAAATGCTTGATTCATAGCAAAAACAATTTTAGTTAAAATTTCCTTCTTAACAGCAGAAATAAACTTTTTTAACATACTTAATACATCCTTAGATGAAAGAGGCTTGAAAATCACCCCCCCACATATATATATGCAATTTTTTCAAGAATTCTCATTTTCTCAATAGGAATTCTACAACACAGAAAATCTTATACAGAATTAATAACAGCTTTTTAAAAACCAATTCATCATTAATTTAACAATGTAATTGTATAACATTTAGATGGATTACTTAAAAATTCAAGCTTATTTAAGTTTACTTAAAATTTAAAATAAGTCATTACTCATTCAGCTGAATGCATTTCCACATCACCTTGCACAGTAATTCATCTCCTTACCACCACGTGGGCATACTCTATAACCCTGATCAGATGGAGTCATCTCAAATTTGATTGAGCTATTAACTATCAAATCAAATGACATGATTTTTCTGTCTTCTTATTTATAATCTAATATTAGTTTCAAATTATCAAATTTCTGTCATATTCCTTTTAAAACCTCAATCTATATATAATGAACTCCAAATTTAAAAACTGTGTAACAATTACATTAGATTAATGTTGCATCTAACATATACCTGTCCTTATACCCATTCTTCTGTTAAGCCCTTTACAATCATAAATGCTGAATAACAATATCTTTTTCTGCTTAATCCTAATAGGAAGAGCATTCTCAGAGGCTGCCCTGTATTCCTTCAGGACACATTTTAACTTGAATCATATCAAATCTGTATTTATAATCACTAATGATAAATATTTTAGCCCTCTTTTATTTTTTTCAAATACTCTTGCTACTTAAAAGAAAACTTTATTTATAACTTCGCATAATCTCTTTTTATTCTATGTCCTTAAAAAGTTGAAATGCTATCTTCCAGCTACCCTCACCTCTTCAAGGTCCACCATACCAAAAGCTTTCCCAATTAACTCAGACTGAGAGGGAGTAACCTCCCCCTTGTGCACGTGGTCTGAGCACTTAGACAGAGTTAGTGCTTCTGAAAGACATTACTGAAATTCTAAAGTGAATTTGCAGTTTTAAACATATTGTCTGGTATCAGATATATTTACTTATTTAAATATAAAGTACAGATTTTAACTTTGAGATGTCCTTAAATCAAAACTCAACTTTTTCACAGATTGCTAATATTTTACTCTACTAATTTCCATTACAAAAGAGATCCTCCTTTAGGTTTAGGAGGATCTCCTATTTGAGGCAGAAAGACTTTCTCAATTTCTACAAAGAAGAAAGATTTTGAATCAGATTAAAGAGCTTGCCTTTCAAGAATGGTCTGGCTCCGCCTTTCTGCTCTTGCTGACTGGCTAGCTAAATTTACAACCTTACAAAATGTTAGATAAAACAGAGACACAGCCTTTCATTCACACAGACAAAACATTTAACAAAACTTTAGAGAGTAAACATATAAGTTTAAATTTTTGGCAAACCTAGTTCTTGGAGGATCCATACTTTGGCCAGAAGACATTTCCTTCAAGCTGAGCGTCTGTCCAAAATAAACAACAATACGTGATTGCTTTCTTCTTATCTGTTCCCTGATACTTTTGTCTTATGGGACTTTTGGAAGACTATCCTCCGGAGTTTTGGAGGGAGACTTTTTGAGCTTTCCCCATGGCTTACTTGCCTAGGGGAGTGGACAGAGACTCACAGTTCTTGCCTCACCTCTCTTCAAGGGAGATTCTTTGGTCCTGTCTTCAACCTTAATTCTATGGTCACCCCAGGAAATCACCTGTCTTGGCCTCTTAAAAGGACTCCTCTTAAAAGGACTGGTGGTTCTTGTTTATCTGGGGTCTGTGCTCACAAACTCACCTGACCTTGATTCAGTTTCTCCTCCTCTGTGGTAGTCTTCACTAGCATGGTGAGGAACTCTATTTTACTTTTGCTTTTGCCTTTCACGATAGTCTCACTGAGGGTCCACTCCTTAAAAGTGGAAGGGAACCCCAAAACTGTTCTAGAACCTCTGTCAAATGGCCCACAGTCACCTGTCCTAGGACTGGCTGGGAGATCCTTCTGCAAATAAGGGGGAATCCTGGATGAGCCCCCAAAACTGTGTGGGGTATCTTTGAACCCCTTGTAATAGTCAGTCAGAGAGTTGTCTTAGGAAAGGCAAAAATGAGTTTATTGCTTTCTCATGAGAAAGTGTACCGCCCCCCATTGCCCTAATATCACCAACCAGGGAGTACAAATACACACAGCTCAAAGCAAGTTTATATAGTCCCTAATGCAGCACCCCTACCCATCCACTGACTCCTTCTCCCATTGGCTGGGTCTCAGAGCTCACAGTCTAAACATGGGAACTTCTTCCCAAGAAGAAAGGACAAAAAGGAGCGAAATTGGGAACTGTTTGCTCAGCAAAAAAAAGAAGGGAAGTGGAAGGGTGAGGGGTGTAAAGCATAGACAAGGTTGGGATGAAGGGGGAGTCAGACACAGTACAAGATATGTTACAAAGTGTGCTTCTTTACAAGGTTAGCTAGCTGCAGGTGTTCAAGAGAGTGTGTTTTCACAATACAAGAAACAACTCTTTGAGGAGGCTTCACTTCTGAGACATCATCTCTCACACTCATACTTTCCCTGGACTTCAGACATTGAAAGTACAGCCTTTCTCTTGGATTGGATGATTTCTCCTAGGACCTCCATTTTAAGGCGCACCATAGAGCAGCCTTATCTTCATTCATCTCCAGGCTGCACTCCTGACTCTCCAGATTTTCTCCATCATGGCTTTGGCTGAGTACCTTCTTCTCTCCTTCCTCCCCATAACCCCTCTCAGCTTCCTTCTAGGTGTTATCTCCACCCATTGGAATGTAAGCATCTTAAGGGCATGAACTATCCTTCTTTCTGTTTGTATTTGCATTTTTAATGGCTAGCACAGTTCCTGGCACACATTAGGTGCTAAGTAAATGGTTATTGACTTGATCTTTCATTAGGGATGTCTTTAATGCAAATGTAGACTATTCTCTTAATCTTAGAGGAAAGAGCTGGCCTAATCATCCATAAAGTGGATGAAAAGTACACATTGCCCATATCATAGCATGCAGTTGAAAGTTTTTTAGGTAGTACAGTGGATAGAGCACTGAATCTGAAGTCAGAAAGATTTGTTTAAATATAGCCTCAAACACATTACCTATGTGACCCTGGGTAAGTCACTTATTCTGCTTCAATTTCCATATTTGTAAAATGGGGATAATAATAGCACCTTCTTTCCAGGGTAGTTGTGAGGATAAAGTGATATAATAGTTGTAAAATTCTTTATAAACCTTAAAGTACTATATAAATGCCAACTATTATTATTATTATTACATATACACAAGGTATACACCACCATGTATACACATCATATACACATATGTATGTATATATGTGCATGTCCATACATACATGCATATATAAGTAACATAGAAATGCGTCTACTCATAGTAGGTTCTCCCAAACGAAGTTACTCCAGGTTCAAGGTTCCATTTCAGTCCATGTCTACTCAAAACCACAGCTCAAAACCTCCCACCAATGTGCCTATCTTTATTAATCAGCCAGAGGGCACAATCATTCCAAAGCAAAAGCATTTAATGAAATTGCAGAGTTTGGAAAGTGATAAAATATTTTCCCCATAATACATTCCCACAAATACATTGACCATCACTAGGAAGAGTAGAAACCTGTAGGATAGATTAACAGAGACAAACACAAAACTAAAGTGCACCTGCGGAGTTCACATATAGAAAACCCATGTGGTCAGAGTGCATGCATGGGGGGATTCGTGCCTTCTGCACTGCAGGACTGCTTGTAATTGAGATCTTCTCCCTAGGCCTGATGCCCATTGACCTCTACTTGACTCATTATCTTTGGCAGATGCTATTCCACTGGGCACATGGTTATTATTAGCTCCTGTTACTGTGTACCATGGTGGCTCATGGAATGATGTGAAATACATCATCAAGAACCTATGACTAGAAAAGGAGGTGGGGGAAATTAGGTCATGGGAGTGGGAAATTATAAAAGGATAGTAGCACAAGGATTGTCTCACAACCTGTGAACAGGTAAAAGTACTAGAGGAAAGACTCCAGGCATTTGGATGGATAATAGACTATTTAAAGGATGAAATTATCATTGAGACAAGTAAAGAATTTTTGAGAGTGAAAGTTAGCTCTAGAAGATGTCTAAGATGATTGATATCTCTCATTTTCTAAACTCTTTATGCATTTTCTCTTTCTGTCCAGGTGATCTATAGACTCTGCACACAATGACAAAGACTGTACTTCACATCAACAGAAGAAGAACTTATATTGATGAGACCCTATTTGAGAGCCATATTGAAACATCCAATTTTTCCAAGCGTTCCAAACCTGGGCTCATTCCCAACCCATTTGCCTCCAAGGGAAGGGACTCCTTTCTTGTTTGGGCCCTGGGTCTGTTTCTCATTGTGCTCCTTCAAGAACCCAATCCTCTATCAAATTGGATGATGGTTTGTTCATTCTTTTCACCCTCCCCTCCTCTGCCTCTGTGCATTTTATTGAGGAGAGGGAAAACGAAAAAAACCTCTCTATTTCTATTGGCTGAAATATTTTCTTCTTTTAAGGTCCAGCTCTGGTGGTTCTTCCTCTTTGTTTCCTTTCCTGGTTCTTATGAGTGAAAGTTAACAGAGATTCATAGGACTTACAGCTGGAAGACTCCTTGGTTTTACAGACCAGCCCCATCATTATACAGATATTTTTCTCTTTGAATTTTCCTAGAGCACTTTATCTGGATCTCTGCTTTTGGCGGTCTGATTTGTGTCATATTAATCTATGCACCTTCCTGATTACCTCTGCCCCTTCTAATCTCCCCACCCAGGCTTTAAATTCCTAGGGAATATATTGTTTTTTCTCTTAATAGCCTTAGCACAGGGTCTTACCCATAGAAGGCACTTAATAGGTATTTACTAACTTGAACTGAGACAAAGTTGCGTGTAATTGGCTGAAGGCATCCAGTGACCAGTAACCACATTCCTCCATATAGCTTATATCAGTAAGATGTAAGGTCCAGAGTGTGTTTACTTGGCCATCCCATCAATTCCCCAAAAGGAAAGGACAGCTGTGATGCATTGTGGTCTTTGCAAGGTACATGAACTTTCTCGCTATTTTATAGACTGGGAGACTTTCTGGTTTTTTGTTTACTTTCTATTGAGTGACTTTCTATTGATCAGTCAGTCACTGCATGCTCTTCAGGGATTCCAAGACTGTATCACAGGGCTTTCATCTCTTGGCTAGGGCTCCTAGCCCTAGTAAATGGAGTAAATCCCATCACCTTAATTTTGTATGTTCTTTAATCAATCATCAAACATTTATTAAGTGTCTACTACGTGTCAGGCACTGGCGATACAAATATACACACACACACTGCTCAATCTTCTTGTGTGCTGAAGTCATAGCTAGATAATGGACTTTACTCAGCTGTTATCTGAGACTCCAAAACACAAGTCAACAGGGCAGCTAGGGTTCTCAGGATAGATCGGTAAATATGGGATAAAGGACAGAATCTCAGAATTCAAAGGAACCTCAGTGGTCATCTCGTCCAACCCATATCCGAAAAAGGATCCTTACTAGAGCACATCCAAAAAATCTTAGTGGGGCCAAAGACTACATTTAATTTTTGGTTGCCAGATAACTCTATAGACACGTACTGACCCTGCAGCATACCAAAACAGCTTTTTTTTTAAAAGACAAACTACTGTTTAAATGTCTTCCCCTTCCCCTTGCCCTCTACCATAAAATTTCATCCTCTTAGGTTCCTTGCAATATTGTAACTCATCAAGATTTTATTGAATACCAACTGTCTTCTGATATGCTAGTTATATCTCCCAGCTTTGTGTCATCTACAAATTTTCTAAGTTTTCTATGTCGTTATCTAAGTCATTTATAAAAATGTTAAACATTAAAGGATCAAGCCCAGATCTGATCTCTGGGGCATTTCATGAAGATCTCTTTCCATGAATTATTCTGGTTATTCCGCTAGTACTGAATATGTCTGACCATACTATTGTCTAGTTGACATCTCTCCATTGCAGCCAATCCTGTGGCATCATTCCTGGTGGCACTGCAATCATGTAATAGCAATCAAAGTGGTGTAGGGAAAAGAAAACTGAATTTGGAAACAAAGGATGTGGTTCTACATACTGGGAAGTCTAACTTTCCTCATGTTTATCTCCTAGTCTTCCTGGCTTCCTTCAAGTCCCAGCTTTTATAAGAAGTCTTTCCTGATTTCCCCTTACTCGTAGTGAGCCTCACTCATAAAGTTAGGGAAACTGGGCTTGAATTAGGTGTGTAGTGGTAAATATTTAATAACTAGCCTCCACCTTCCCCATACCCCCCAAAAAACTCCCTATGTACACAGGACACACTTTTAAGTTTAGCCTGCATTATTAATATGTTCTCCAACACTTTCTTAAGTTCAGACAATTAACAGACTTGATTTGTAGTATAATCTCTTAGAATTTGGTGGGAGTTGACTCCAATAGACAATTAAACTTGATCTCTAAAGTCCTTTCTAGCTTTCATTTTATGATTCTGTTTTTTTAGATGGCTACTTAGAATAATTAATTGGGTTCTGCACTTGGAGTTATGAAGATGAGGAGACTTCTCAAGAGCTTTTCAGGTCCACCTCTATGATGAATATGAACTTTATGCCATTTTTCATATTTACTTCATTGATGGCAATGTGCTGTCGCCTATTTGAGTTTAGTATGTGTCTTTTAGGTCACTCAGAATTATGATTCTTCTGAGATTATAGCGTTCCATGATTTACAAGCCATAGAGTACCAATTAGAACAGGTGCACAAAAAATCATAACCAGTAACATCAGGCAGTATATGATAAGGGTCATATGAAGCATGTTTATTATACTATAGGAGTTCAGAGAAGGAAGACATTATTGAGGGCCAGAGTGGTCAGAAATCTCTTCACAAAGACTTTGAAAGAAATGCAGATCTATGTTTACTGCCTGGTGCAAGTGCTTTAGTCTCAGATAAACAGTTCGCCAGTTAGAGTAAGGTGTTATGAAGGAAGATGGAAATTATTTATTACATTCACCTGCCAAAATGGTTTCACCATTAAGGGATCTGGAACACAGCCAATCAGCATTAAAGTGAGTGAATTAGCTGGCTGTCTGTCAAGTATGAAGGATGCAAAGCAGCTGGAGAACCCAACATCTGCCAAATGATGAGGATAGCAGCACATGTTCCTAAGTTCAGTGTTCCCTAAACCACTGCCAGTTGGGGCTACTGTCTGGCTCAGAGCTTTCTACCTCCCTTTCCCCAAATGAAACCAGTCACAAAAGATGGGAGCGTTGCTTCTCTTTCGTACCCTTTCCTGATTTTTTCCCACCATTCTGATTTCTTTCTACATGAAGTTAATATTAATGAAATCTCTTTCTCTCTGGGGCTCCTTTCCTTAGTTTCTCTGTGGCTGTGTCTTTTGGTTACTGTTTCTTTCTGTATCTCCTTCTCTTTGTTTCTCCTCATTCTCTCTCTGTGGCTCCGCCCCTGGGTGTCTCTGTCCCTTGGTATCTCTGGACTCTCTCTGTCTCTGCGGCTCCGCCCCTGGGTGTCTCCGTCCTGGGTGTCTCTGCGGCTCTGCCCCTGGGTGTCTCTGTCCTGGGTGTCTCTGTCCCTTGGTATCTCTGGACTCTCTCTGTCTCTGCGGCTCCGCCCCTGGGTGTCTCTGTCCTGGGTGTCTCTGTCCCTTGGTATCTCTGAACTCTGTCTCTGCGGCTCCGCCCCGGGTGTCTCTGTCCCTTGGTATCTCTGGACTCTCTCTGTCTCTGCGCCTCCGCCCCTGGGTGTCTCTGTCCTGGGTGTCTCTGCGGCTCCGCCCCTGGGTGTCTCTGTCCTAGGTGTCTCTGCGGCTCCGCCCCTGGGTGTCTCTGTCCTAGGTGTCTCTGCGGCTCCGCCCCTGGGTGTCTCTGTCCTGGGTGTCTCTGTCCCTTGGTATCTCTGGACTCTCTCTGTCTCTGCGGCTCCGCCCCTGGGTGTCTCTGTCCTGGGTGTCTCTGCGGCTCCGCCCCTGGGTGTCTCTGTCCTAGGTGTCTCTGCGGCTCCGCCCCTGGGTGTCTCTGTCCTAGGTGTCTCTGCGGCTCCGCCCCTGGGTGTCTCTGTCCTAGGTGTCTCTGCGGCTCCGCCCCTGGGTGTCTCTGTCCTAGGTGTCTCTGCGGCTCCGCCCCTGGGTGTCTCCGTCCTGGGTGTCTCTGTCCCTTGGTATCTCTGGACTCTCTCTGTCTCTGCGGCTCCGCCCCTGGGTGTCTCTGTCCTGGGTGTCTCTGTCCCTTGGTATCTCTGGACTCCTCTGTCTCTGTGGCTCCGCCCCTGGGTGTCTCTGTCCTAGGTGTCTCTGCGGCTCCGCCCCTGGGTGTCTCCGTCCTGGGTGTCTCTGTCCCTTGGTATCTCTGGACTCTCTCTGTCTCTGCGGCTCCGCCCCTGGGTGTCTCTGTCCTGGGTATCTCTGTCCCTTGGTATCTCTGGACTCTCTCTGTCTCTGCGGCTCCGCCCCTGGGTGTCTCTGTCCTGGGTGTCTCTGTCCCTTGGTATCTCTGGACTCCTCTGTCTCTGTGGCTCCGCCCCTGGGTGTCTCTGTCCTAGGTGTCTCTGCGGCTCCGCCCCTGGATGTCTCTGTCCTGGGTGTCTCTGTCCTAGGTGTCTCTGCGGCTCCGCCCCTGGGTGTCTCTGTCCTAGGTGTCTCTGTCCTGGGTGTCTCTGTGGCTCCGCCCCTGGGTGTCTCTGTCCTGGGTGTCTCTGCGGCTCCGCCCCTGGGTGTCTCTGTCCTAGGTGTCTCTGCGGCTCCGCCCCTGGGTGTCCCCGTCCTGGGTGTCTCTGTCCCTTGGTATCTCTGGACTCCTCTGTCTCTGTGGCTCCGCCCCTGGGTGTCTCTGTCCTAGGTGTCTCTGCGGCTCCGCCCCTGGGTGTCTCTGTCCTTGGGTGTCTCTGCGGCTCCGCCCCTGGGTGTCTCTGTCCTGGGTGTCTCTGCGGCTCCGCCCCTGGGTGTCTCTGTCCTGGGTGTCTCTGTCCTAGGTGTCTCTGCGGCTCCGCCCCTGGGTGTCTCTGTCCTAGGTGTCTCTGTCCTGGGTGTCTCTGTGGCTCCGCCCCTGGGTGTCTCTGTCCTGGGTGTCTCTGCGGCTCCGCCCCTGGGTGTCCCCGTCCTGGGTGTCTCTGTCCCTTGGTATCTCTGGACTCCTCTGTCTCTGTGGCTCCGCCCCTGGGTGTCTCTGTCCTAGGTGTCTCTGCGGCTCCGCCCCTGGGTGTCTCTGTCCTTGGGTGTCTCTGCGGCTCCGCCCCTGGGTGTCTCTGTCCTAGGTGTCTCTGTCCTGGGTGTCTCTGCGGCTCCGCCCCTGGGTGTCTCTGTCCTGGGTGTCTCTGCGGCTCCGCCCCTGGGTGTCTCTGTCCTAGGTGTCTCTGTCCTGGGTGTCTCTGTGGCTCCGCCCCTGGGTGTCTCTGTCCTGGGTGTCTCTGCGGCTCCGCCCCTGGGTGTCTCTGTCCTAGGTGTCTCTGCGGCTCCGCCCCTGGGTGTCCCCGTCCTGGGTGTCTCTGTCCCTTGGTATCTCTGGACTCCTCTGTCTCTGTGGCTCCGTCCAGCCGTCTCTTTACTGTCTTTCTGAGTCTCTCGCGGGGTAGGGCCCCTAAGGGCTTGTTCTCGCCCACGGAGGATCGCGGCACCCGCCCCACTAAACTGGAACCTCCCTCGGCTCCCGCCCCGCAGGCGGTGCCACTCTTGGCGCCCCGCCCCGGCACACGCGGAGGAGGGCCTCAGCGGCGGCTTCCTCGCCCGTTGGCTAGGAGAGCCGTCAATCCAAAAGAAAAGCAGGCAGCGCGAGCCGCCCGCAGGCCCGAGGCGCAGGTCCCTCTGGGAGGTGTAGTCTCAGAGGCGGCCCCGCCCCTCGGGACTCAAATTCCCAGCGTGCCCGGCGAGAGCCCAATGGTCACTTCCGCCCGGCGGTGGGCTCCGCCGAAGCTCTAGGGGGTGGCGGGGTTGAGGTGAGTGCGGGCCGCGGGGGAGGGGAGGGGAGGCTCGCGCCCATCCTAGGGAAGGGGGTGGGCCGGAGACGTCGCGCTTGGGGGACGCAGGGCAGAGGTAGGGGTGCCAGGGCCAGGGGGTGGGGAGTGATGGGGGGCGTGACAGCCTGAGGAAGGAGGGGGAGGGGCTGTGAGGTGGGAGGGGGCCGAGGAAGGGGCAGGTGCAGGGGAGGGGAATGGGGGGCCACAGGGTTGGGAGGGGGACAGGGGAACCTGACATCCTGGAGTGGGAGGAGAGGATGAGGAAGGAGGGAGGGAGGGAGGGGGACCCGGGAGGGACCGAGGGGCTGCGACATCCTGGGGGAGGGGCCGAGGAGGGGAAGGGGGCAGGAAGGACGCGCGGGGTCGAGGGACATTCTGGGGCAGACGGGGTGGGGGAAGGGGGTCGGAAGAGGACTGGGATGGGAAGTCCTGGGGACTTAGTGTAAAGGATCACATAAGATAAGACTTGTAAAAAGCGCTTAGCGAAGTGCCTGGCACATAATAGGCACTGAAGAAATGCTTGTTCTCCCAAGAAGCGCTGGGACCGTCTAAGGATATATACAGTGTACAATGAGAGTGTTCAGGTTCCCCCTCCTGTATGGATTGTGTATATATGCTGGGGGGGGGAGGGGGCTGAGTGCCCATTAAGAAATCAGAAAGCTCTCGGACAATGCCATATGAAGTTTAAGGTTGCTTAGACTCCAGGGATGGGAAATACATCCCTGTCATTTATGACCCAGTAGTGGAATGGGGAAAAGAGAATCTGTACTGGAACTTGATTGTCCTTAATCCTAAGAATGATGGAGTAGGCTAGGTTCAATCTTGGGATCCTCATAAGGAATTTAAGTCACTCTTGCAGATCTTGGGCTTAGGTAGCCAACCTCCAACGCTGCTTTAGTGCTGTCAGTCTTCTAAGGAGACTTAGGGCCAAGGGAGAACTTGTGGGAGTAGAGCCTTTCCAGGCCAGACTTCTATAGCCATAACATCTGGAATTTATATGGAACTGGGCCAACTTTTGAGATGGAGTTGAGTTGAGCAGCTGTTTGGCTAACTACATTTGACTGTTTCATTGCTATCAGAATTCTGAGAAAGGGGGAGAAAAGGCTGTGATGAATTTCTGGTAATGAAAGAGTTGTGATTTCTGTTTCATGATTGAGTTATACGTGTACTTAGCAATTTTAGAGTATCACCTGCCTTACTCTTAGAGTGAAGAACTTTTTAAGCACCAGATCTGCCATATGGTCTGTGATCCCTGTTTCCCAAAATTGGAAAAATCCTTACCCTACCTAATCCCTTTGCTATAGTGTCACTGGCTGGCTATGAGTACACAGCCCAGTGGGAAACAGCATGTCAAAATGTCATTGTCAAAAATGCTAAAAACCACTCCTCTGACCCATGTCAGATGGTTTTGTGAGATTCAGAAATGGGGTTGATCTTACAGTATAATTCCCTTTATAGCTTTGGAAGGTGGTTTTCAGTCTGGACGTCTCTGTCTCACCTGAGTAATGCTGATAGCTTTTGTTACTGCGTATACCATGAATGCAAACATTTTATTTTCTCTTGAATAAATTGTGTTTTAAGACACATATCCAAATCATTTGACTTAGCTCTGCTCTCTTTTGCAAAGAGACCTGCCATTGGCTTTTCTGGGTTTGGTGTTGGGCTGTGATCCAGTTACCTGTTTGTGGGTGAGGGGCCTCACAAACACAGCATTTCTGATGAAAGATTGGCAAGCAGGCATAGGAGAGCAGTTTTTTGACGATCATTGAAGGAAGAAGCCTGGGTTAGGATTATATAGCAACCTTTTATTCTTTGAATGCCAGGGTAGATGAGAACAGGATAAGGCTGGTTGGTCCTTTCTGGTCATGTCCTTTGTGTTACTGTTCCTAGGGACCTAGGCGAAGAATTCCCTCTCAGAGGTACCCACCTGGAAGCAAACCAGGAGACTGAAGAGTAGGAGACCCACCTGGATTGGAGCCGAACCTATCTGAAGACGCTCACCACTTTTCTACTATGGCCACTGCCCTGGAATCCCCAGTTCAGTCTCCAACAGAGCAGGAGGGGCTCCTCATAGTGAAATTAGAAGAGGATTCATCCTGGAAACAAGAATCTTCTCTTTGGGGAGATGAGCTCAATCTTGAGATCTCCCGTCAGCGCTTCCGGCAGTTTCAGTATCAGCAGGTATCTGGACCCCATCAAGCTTTTAGCCAACTCTGGGAACTTTGTTGTCGGTGGCTGAGGCCAGAGGTGCGCATGAAAGAGCAGATCCTGGAGCTGCTGGTGCTGGAGCAGTTTCTGAATATCTTACCCAGGGAGATCCAAAGCTGGGTTCGAGAGCATCATCCAGAGAGTGGTGAGGAGGCTGTGGCTTTGGTGGAGGATTGGCAGGAAAATCCTAGGAGACCAGGACAGCAGGTAAGGAAGGGAATGAGGTGACTTTGTTAAATGCAGTAAAGGGCCTGGTTCATTTTTGTTTTTTTGAGTGGGCAGGGAGGATCCAGGTCTCTGATTTCATTGGTGTAGGGAGCACCAGGTGAGGAGCCTCTCTCAACTAATGCAGATTGGCAAACATTTGGCAGTCTACACTTCTAGAGGGATCTGCTCAAGGTCACATAACCCCTATTCATCAGAGAAGGGACTTGAACCCTGGTCATTCTATGAGAGCAGGTATATAACCTCTACACAAACCACCTTGCTGCTTCTCAAGTTAAAGGACAATGTCCTGTTATTATTACTGGCCTATTTCTGGCCTAGTGCACTTGTGTTATCTTCCTTTCCTGCTTATTCAGCCTTCCTCTTTACAGTCTTTCTTATGCCACTTCTTTTTACTCCAATATCCAAAATAAGAAAGTATTATGATTCTAATGGCCTTGACTGCTTATTTCATAGTCCACATCAGCTGACCAAAATTTTCACCTCCTCAACGCCATAATCTTCCAAAAATTCCCTTTTCTTAGAGCAGAGATACTTTAAAGAGAAGATTAAGACCAGTGGACACAAATTTCCCAGTAAACTCTAATTTTGCAATGGAAGTCCAGGGGGGAAAATAAGGTTCTGTTTACAAAAATATATTTTATTGCTGTGTCTCCTGGAACACATTTGATTTTGAGGATACCAGCATTGCATGCAGTGTGGTCCCAAATCTGACAGTTTCTGCAGCCTATTTTAGGGGTTTGAAAGCTATAAAGAGAATTTCTTCTGTCCCTAGTCATAGGATTTACATAGGTTAGAAAACGTGGTGAATTGAAATATTGGGCTTTGAGGGTCAGAGGACAGATCATGTAGTACTCCCCCTCTTCATATGATCTGTAGAAGGGAAAGAAGTGGCAATTTCTGCTTCTTGGCATGTGGTTCCTATAGGGCTAAGTCCTTAATTGAGTTGTACCAGTAGTTATTTTCTCTCTCACCTATTCACTTCCTCCCTCCAGGGGGAATTTCTCTTTCCTATCAATAGGCATTGCCAAGAAGCGTCATCCTGCCACCAGACACAGAGTTCCCTAAAGGCTTTACTCTTGCAGTTGTTGCCTAGATGTTAATAATTATCCCTCTTTTTAAAATTCTCTGAAACAACTTGCCTATTGCAGGACATGCTGTTCCCTTTAGAGTGTGTGTGTGTATACCTTAGGTAAGAACTGATGTTCTGATCCCAGTGATTTCTGCTCCCTCCCCCATCCTCCAGTACACAGTGTGGCTCATAAAAACTTGTTTCTCCTCTGATACAGCTACAACAGATCCATGTATTACAGGAATGTCTGTAGCTCTCATTATGTAAATAGAGATACTTTATTGTTCTAGTTCACCTCTTCATCAGAAGAGAAGTGAACCAGGGTAGGAGGGGTCATGAGCTTCCCCCTCTTGCCCCCCACCCCATTCTTGATCTTTTAAAATCATCTAATCCCTAGTAGCATTAGTAACATTCTTCATGGTGTTGGGAGACAAACACTCATGGTGACATTGCTGGACCGCTGTTTTCTGATGGGCTGTACCTGATGATCATCAGCCTTTGCTAATTGCCAATAGATGTTCATGCTAGCTTTCAATAAGAATAGCTAACATTTAGAGCTTTAAGGTTTGCAAAACTTTGTATATATTATCTCATTTTATCCTCATCACAACCTTGTGAGACAGGCATTATTATTATCCCCATTTTTACAGGTGAGAAAACTGAAACAGAGATTAAGTGACTTGCCCAGGATCACACAGCTAGTATCTGATACAGGATTTGAATTGAGGTCTTCCTGACTCTTAAGTGTAGCACTGTGTCCATTGTGCCACCTGTTTTGTCAGTGATCACCTTTAACCTTTGGTCTTTCTCCTTGTCCAGCTGTAGAGCTGAAGATTTCCATATTGTTTTTTTAGTTTTCTTGCCTTCTCTTCCTTGGAATTACCTGGCCTTGGAGTCTTGTTGAACTCCATTAGCATTTTTTTTCCCCTTGTATTAACACAGAGTCTCTGAGATGGAAGAGGCTTTCAGGTATAGTTTTGGTCAGCCTCTACCTGAGCAGGAATCATTTCTATAAAAACCAAACAATTAGTCATCTAGATCCTCCTGCTCTCTCTACCTTTTGAGGCAGCCCATTGCACTGTAGGAGAGCTCTTATTGTGAGGACATTTTCTCTTGTGCCATGTCAAGTCTGCTGAGCTGGGGCATCCACCCACTGTTCCTTGTTCTTCCCTCTCAGGCCAGGCACCAGAACTCTCATTCATCTTTTTCTTGACAGCCCTTCCAAAAATTCCCTCTTCTAAGTCTTCTCTCGCATTATATAGAGATAGTTGTCATAACAAAGAGAACCCATGAACTCAAAAGCACCAAGGCACAAAGAACTTTAGGACTCTGGGAAAGGAAAAGTAGTTTCTAGTTAAGGATTCTGGGAAGGCTTCATGGAGAAGGTAGCTTTTGAATTGAAGTCAAAAAAGATGCGTGAGATTTCAGTGGGCACAAAAAAATGGAAAAATGGGCATTCCAGGCAGAGAAAATCTAATTTGCCCTTAACTCCTGTTCACTTTTCCCCCTTAGTGAATGCATTCTTTCCTTATCTTCACCTTGATACTGGCCCCTGGTGTTGTCTCCCCTTGGGAATAGTAGTACTGGAGGGTTGGGGCAGGGGGAGGGTAGGAGTGAGGTTTTGTTGAACCAGGCAAGGGGAGGCCATATATCATCTGACTCTAAGTTAATGAAATGTATGAAAATTTGAACATCAGGGGAAGAGCCAAGATGGCGGAGTAGAAAGACTTACGTATGCTAGCTCCGAATCCACAGCCCAGAATTTCCTGTAAAAAGAACTCCCCACAAATTCTGGAGTAGAGCAAGCCATGCAGAAATACAGTGGAAGAGGTTTCCATTCCAGAGACCCCTGGAAAGCTGTCCCCAGGGGTCTGTCACGCTCCGGACAGTGGAGCCCACCCCTGTGCTGCCTTGGCCGCATGGCCCCAGAGGAGCAGATCCAAGCAGGCTTCAGAGATGGAACCTCTGGTGGCCGCGAAGATCCCTCCACCCACAGGCTCTCCAGGTCAGTGAGAGAGACTTCTGGGCTGGCCGAGAGGGGAGCAGGGTGTCTCCATAACTCAGGCCCCTTCAGGAGGAAGCGGCAGAGGCAGCGGCAGAGGCAGCAGCAGCCCAGGACTCCTGGAGCAGAAAGGAGCTCAGGGCCATTACTGAAGATCTCTGCATAAACCCCCTGAGGGAACTGAGCCTGGGAGGTAGCCCTGCCCCCACCTGAGCACCAGAATTTAAGTTCACATTGAATAGCAGCCGCTCCCGCTGCGGAAAGCCCTGAGGCTGGGGAGCAGCATTTGAATCTCAGACCCCAAGCACTAGCTGGGTGGATCTAGGCGCAGGTGGAAAGGAATCTTAGAAGTCAAGTAACTGGCTGGGAAAATGTCCAGAAAAGGGAAGAAAAATAAGACCATAGAAAGTTATTTTCTTGGGGGACAGATGTTCCCGCCTTTCAATTCTGATGACGAGGAACAATTCTTACCATCAGGGAAAGACGTGGAGGTCAGGGCCTCTGTATCCCAGACATCCGAGGTGGATGTCCGGTGGGCTCAGGTCATGGAAGAGCTCAAAAAGGATTTTGAAAATCAAGTTAGACAGGTGGAGGAAAAACTGGGAAGAGAAATAAGAGAGATGCAAGAAAAGCATGAAAAGCGGGTCAATACCTTGCTAAAGGAGACCCCAAAAAATGCTGAAGAAAATAACACCTTGAAAAATAGGCTCACTCAATTGGCAAAAGAGGTCCAAAAAGCCAATGAGGAGAAGAATGCTTTCAAAAGCAGAATTAGCCAAATGGAAAAAGAGGTTCAAAAGCTCACTGAAGAAAATAGTTCTCTCAAGATTAGAATGGAACAGATGGAGGCTAATGACTTTATGAGAAACCAAGAAATCACAAAACAAAACCAAAAGAATGAAAAAATGGAAGAGAATGTGAAATATCTTATTGGAAAAACAACTGACCTGGAAAATAGATCCAGGAGAGAGAATTTAAAAATTATTGGACTACCTGAAAGCCATGATCATAAAAAGAGCCTAGACATCATCTTCCATGAAATTATCAAGGAAAACTGCCCTGATATTCTAGAACCAGAGGGCAAAATAAGTATTGAAGGAATCCATCAATCACCACCTGAAAGAGATCCAAAAAGAGAAACTCCTAGGAACATTGTGACCAAATTCCAGAATTCCCAGGTCAAGG
The DNA here is from genome assembly GCA_023548195.1 of Bettongia penicillata ogilbyi. Lineage (NCBI taxonomy): Eukaryota > Metazoa > Chordata > Mammalia > Diprotodontia > Potoroidae > Bettongia > Bettongia penicillata. The sequence continues at coordinate 13,047,915 of JAJHZJ010000128.1, read as the reverse complement.
AGAAAATATTGCAAGCAGCTAGAAAGAAATAATTCCAGTATTGTGGAGATACAATCAGGATAACACAAGATCTAGCAGCTGCTACATTAAGGGATCGAAGGGCATGGAATAGGATATTCCAGAAGTCAAAGGAACTAGGACTCAAACCAAGAATCACCTACCCAGCAAAACTGAGTATAATACTTCAAGGGAAAATATGGTCTTTCAATGAAACAGAGGACTTTCAAGCATTCTTGATGAAAAGACCAGAGCTGAAAAGAAAATTTGACTTTCAAACGCAGGAATGAGAAGAAGCATGAAAAAGTAAACAGCAAAGAGAAGTCACAAGGGACTTAACAAAGGTGAACTGTTTACATTCCTACATGGAAAGACAATATTTGTAACTCTTGAAACTTTTCAGTATCTGTGTAGTTGGTGGGACTACACACACACACACACACACACACACACACACACACACACACGCATGCACACAAGCACACACATGTACACACACACAGAGACAGAAAGCACAGAGTGAATTGAATAGGATGGGACCATATCTTAAAAGAAATTAAGGTAAATGGTGAGAGAGAAATGTCGTGGGAGGAGAGAGGGTGAAATGGAATGGGGTAAATTATATCTCATTCAAGAGGCAAGCAGGAGACTTTTTAGTGGAGGGAAAAAGAGAAGAGCTGAGAAAAAAACATGAAGTTTACCCTCATCACATTCGACTAAAGGAAGGAATAAAATGCACACTCATTTTGGTATGAAAACCTATCTTACAATACAGGAAAGTGGGGGAGAAGGAGATAAGCAGGGTGGGCGAATGATGGAAGGGAGGGCAATGGGAGGAGGGAGCAATTTGAAGTCAACACTCAGGGAGGGACAGGATCAAAAGACAGAATAGAAACAATGGGGGGCAGGATAGGATGGAGGGAAGTACAGTTAGTCTTACACAACATGACTGTTATGGAAGTCATTTGCAAAACTACACAGATAGGGCCTATATTGAATTGCCTGCCTTCCCAAAAGGAATGGGTGGGGAGGGAAGGATGGGGAGAATTTGGAATTCAAAGTTTTAGGAACAACTTTCGAGTATTGTTCTTGCTACTAGGAAATAAGAAATACAGTTAATGGGGAATAGAAAGTCATCTGGCCCTACAGGACAAAAGAGAAGATGGGGACAAGAGAAGGGAGGGAGGATAGAAGAGAGGGCAGATTGGTGATAGGGAAAGTTAGAATGCTCGGTGTATTGGGGTGGGGGGAGGGGAGAAATGGGGAGAAAATTTGGAACCCAAAATTTTGTGAAAATGAATGTAAAAAGTTAAATAAATAAATTAAAATTAAAAAAATAAATAAATAAAAAGAAAAAGAAAATAAAAAAAAAAGAAAAGAAAGCGGCAAGTGGTACCAGCTCCTCTAATTAATCAATAAATGATATTAAGTTGTCAAAAAAAAGAATAAAAAATTTTAAAATGTTTAGCAAAAGTAGCCAATACATTACATAGTTTTTACATTAAATGCAATATTTCATACTGATAGCACCTCATCATTTCAATGAAGGGAGGGAAATAAATTTTAATATCTATTCTTAGTGGCCAAGGTTGTCATTAAAATTTCATAGCATTCAGTTACAATTTGTATTGCTGTTCTTGACATTCACATTGTGAAAATCATTGTGCACATTGTTTATTTCGTATCTCAATTTCTATTGGATCAAATGTCTTCCCATGCAAAGTAGGAATAACATAGATCATATGGATCCATGAGTTTGGACATTTAGTCACATTCCTAGAATAATTCCAAATTATTTTCCAGAATAAATCAAACAATTTAAACCTCTACAAGCATGTTGGTGTGCTTCTCTTTTCACAAAACCTATGCTGTTGATTGTTCCTATCTTCTTTCATGTTTGTCAATTTGATGGTTGTCAGGTGAAATCTCAGAGGTATTTTAATTTACAAGACTATTGTTACTGGTGATTTGGAGAAATTTTTCACAAGTTTATTAGTAGTGTTCAATGATTCTTTTCAGAACTCTTTCTTGATATCCATTAGGGAATGGTTTTTGGTCTTATATATTTGCATTAATTTTCTGTTTATCTTGATACCAGACCCTTAAAGTGATTCAATAAAGAATAACTTTAATTGAAAAAAAAAATTTTAACATCAAGAGGAGTATCACCTCCTTCAAAGCAGACCTCTTGGGGGGCTGCAGACATTCCAGTGAGGCTGCTGCAGCTCAAAACATTCAGAAATTGGTTTTCTGGAGTGACCCATGGCATATTCTTTTACATATAGGACCATAGATTTAAATTTAGCATAGTCCTTAGAGGTCATCTAGCCTAACCTCTTCATTTTACAGATAAAGAAGCTGAGGCCTAAATTTATCCTAGGACTCAGGATCCCCAGGGACTTTTTACATCCTACTGGTGATAAGAATCAGGGAGGCCCAAAGACTTGAGCCCAGATCCTCTGATGCCAAATCTAGCACTGTTTCTACAATAGCGGACTGCCCTCCCAGTGTCTTCTGTGTTGGCAAATCTTTGTCCTTTGAAGGTGAATTAGATAGTTGGAATTAGCTTCAATTAAGTGCCAGTTCTGGTCAGTAAATGGCTTGGGCTTAGAGGCAGCATGAGATGGTGGAGAGAACACGGGACTTGAGTCAGATCTGAGTTTGATTGCTGCCTCTGCCTCTGGTGACTTGGGGAAGATCAGTGTTCACATCTGTAAAACGGGAGTAATGTTTCCACTTCCTGCTCCCCAAGAGTGTTCTGGGAAGGTTAAACTGGATCTGTGTTCTTGGTGTCCCTCTGGAGATAGCTTCCAAGGATGATTCCAGCGATGTCTTGGACAAAGGCTGTATTGTTGGAATAAGTAAACTGAGTTAGACAATATTCAGTAGAGTGAGAAGAACAGAGTAGTTCACAGAATCTCAGAATTTGAATTCCAGGACCTGGGTTCAAATTCTTTGCTACTTATTATTAGCATATACTTTCTAATGGAGTAAGCCCCTTAACCTCAGAGTGACCTGAAGTCTGCTCCTTAATCTCTCTGGGCTGGAAATGAGGGTACAGGGCTAGGTGTCTCTAAGCTCCTTTTAGTTCTAAATTATATGAATATATAAATCCTGTTGTGTTGAATATATAAACCCCTGTCTTAGACATTAGCCATGTGCCACATAAAACAACACTGCCTTGAATTAAAGATATTAGCATTTCTTGCTCTGGGTTATACTTCTGAACCAGCAATTTGTTGAGTGATGATAATTGGATATTTTCCCATAGATTCCTGCCAATGCACATGGACAGGAAGTGGCCTCAAAGGAGCCTAGGCCTTTGGGATCAGTGAAGGATTCAGAGATAGAGCCTGTGGACTGCCAGTCTAAGGGACAATCCCAGAAACAGCTGCTACAGGATCCCTGTGCAGGGCTACCTGAGCAGCGCCAGCTCCAGGAGGAGCCACGTCCTCTTAAAGAGAATGGTGAGAACCACGGCATTGTGGGGCAAAGGAGAACTGTGCCCTAAGGGGTCTGAACATCAGCAAGTGGGTGATAACATACACTTTTTTGTTACATTTTGTATGACTACACATAGCCATATGTGTATATGTATGTCACATGTATACACATATACATGTTATACACATGTATAACCTTTATCAAATTGCTTGTCTTCTCAAATGAGGGGGGAAGAGAAGGAAGATGGGAGCAACTCAAAGTTGTTAAAAAAAAATAAAGTGTAAACATTTTTATCATTTGGTTTTTTTCAATCTGGAGTTTCAAATTCTCTCCCTCTCTCCCATCCCCCTTCATTGAGAAGGCAAACAATTTGAAATAGTTTATACTTGTGCAGTTGTACAGTATATATTTCCATTTTACTCATATGGTGAAAGAATACACAGACCAAAAAAAAAAAATAAACCACACACAAGAAAAGCAAGGAAAGTTTGCGTTCAGACTCCCATGGGTATTTTTGCTGGAAGTGGATGACATTTTTCATCATGAGTCCTTTGGAACTGTCTTGGATTGTTGTATGGCTGAGAATAGCTATGTCATTCACAGTTGGTCATTCCTACAATATTGCTCTTACTGTGTGCAGTGTTCTCCTGGTTCTGCTCACTTCACTTTGTGTGAGTTCATATAAATCTTTCCATGTTTTTATGAAAGCATTTTGCTCATCATTTTTCTAGCACAATAGTATTCCATCGCAATCATATTGTAACTTGTTCAACCATTCCCCAATTTATAGGCTTTTCCTCAGTTTCCAATTCTTTGCCCCCACAAAAACAATTGCTATAAATATTTTTTTATAAATGTCTTCCTTTTTTTAAAATCTCTTTGGGAATCAGACCTAGTAGTGGTATTTCTGGGTCAAAGAGTTTCTTTAGCCTTTTGGGTATAGTTCCAAATTATTCTCCAGAATGGTTAGATCAGTTCACAACTCCATCAACAGTGCATTAGTGTCCCTGTTTTTCCCACATCCCCTCTAACATTTGTCATTTTCCCTTTCTGTCATATTAGTCATTCTGATAGATGTGAGGTGGTACCTCAGAGTTGTTTTAATTTACATTTTTCTAATTCGTAGTGATTTGGAACATGTTTTCATATGACTATAATAGGTTTGACTTTTTTTCTTCCGAAAACTGTGATTTGACCATTTGTCAATTGGGTAATGACTTGTATTCCTATAAATTTGACTCAGTTCTCTATATTTTTGAAAAATAGACCTTTATCAGAGAAACTTGCTGTAAAATTTTTTCCTCTAGTTTTCTGCTTTCCGTCTTATCTTGGCTGCATTGGTTTTGTTTGTGCAAAACCTTTTAAATTTAATATAATCAGAATTATCCATTTTACATCCCACAATAGTGGGTGGTAGGTAGCATTGTCGAGGTTTCAATAGCTATAAACACTCAGTGGAGTAGTTGGATACCACTGTACTCTGGGGCTTGAGCTGGAGTATACTCAATAAGTCTGTTTTGTCTCAAGTCAGTATCTGTATTGAATATTAGAGTCAGGATTTTTCCTTTCTTCTATATTTATTTTTTCAGTTCTCAGATTGCATCTGAAGGCATACTACAGGGATCTACTATTCATTGCTGTGTGCATTTGTCTGAGGCTGCTTTGTTAGTCATCAGCAAGATGGGGATATACTCTCAAAAGGGCAAGTGTTTACCTGCCCACAAACATAGGGACAGCAACAGATACTGAGAAGAATTGGTCAGTGTGCTTCAAAGATGCTTATGTTGTGGGCATTTGGGAAAGCAGCTGGGCCTTAAATGTCTTCCTTCTTCTCCTCAGCTGTCCTTGCTCCCAGGGTTCCTGCCATGCCTAAGATGGGTAGTGTTGGTGACTGGGAGATGGCAGCTGAGTCCCAGGTAAGTTGCACTTTGTTCTTTCCTCTCTTGAGATCAACTTCACTCTCATATTGGGTCCCAGTGCTCTTCCTTCCCCCATACCTCTTCTTTTCTTTCCAGGGTAGTCACCCTCTCTCTAGATCCAATGTGGAGAGTCTTGCCTATGTTATAGATAACTCCCTTGTTTCCCCATCCTCTGGTCTTCTTCCATTTTCACATTGCCTCTTTTGGAACAAACCCCATCCTTGGTAAACCTTAAGTTCCTTCAGTAATTTGTCTTGGTTCATCCCTTTGGACCTTAGCTATCTCTGTTATGCCAGCTGGGCAGGAAGATTGTCTGTGAGTTACAGATCCTGACAGTGGGGACCTTGGGTTGTTTCAGGGGTCGGTAACAGATGAGGATGCATCGTTGTACTTCTCTGCAAGCCATGGGAAGCCTACTCGGAAGGCTGTCTGCAAGGATGCCACAAGAGAGAGTTATGGAAATGAGCTTTCACTGGGTAAGTAAGACTGATTTCTCTTGTAATTGAGAAGGTCCTTTCCCTCTCCCTGTCCCTGTCCCTCTCCCTTCCCGTTCCTCTCTCCCTCCCCCTTCCTCTCCCCGTCCCCCTTCCTCTTCTCCTCCCTTTTCCTCTCCCTCTCCCTCTCCCTTTCCTTCCCTTCTCCAAGCTCCCAACATACCATCCCCTTTTCCCCCAGATCACCTGTAGCTGTGGTTAGTGCCCCTTGGTGGGGAGGTTCTGTGCTTCAGGGAACTGACCAATAAGTCAGACCCTCTCTCTTCCCTTTTTATTTTGCGGGGGACAAAGTGAGTTACATGGGATGGAGAGGCATACATGGATTGTGATCTGGATCGAAGCTATCCTTATCATTAATTCATTATTAAATTAAATCATAGCACAGTACTTGACATATAGTTAACTCTTAATAAATAGTTACTCCTTCCCCCCTTCCATTCTTGAAAATTCATCCTTTCCCCAAGCTTCCCTTTTACTGCTGAGGGCACCACAGTGCTTCCAGTCACCCACACAACTTCAGTATCCTCTTTGACTCCCCACTCTCACTCCCCATGTGCAGTTAGTTACCCAGTCTTGTCATTTCTTTTTTCATAACATCTCTCTGGAGTACCTCCTCTTCCCTAAAGCACCACCATCCTAATTAAGATCCTCATCACTTCTCACCAGGACTGTTGCAGATGTCTTCTGATTGGGCTCCCTGATTCAAGTCTTATCCTTTTTGCCTTCTGCAATCTATTCTTCACACAGTTGCCAAAGTGATTTTCAGGTTTGACCGTGTTACTCCCCTTCTTAGTAAACTCCCTTGGTTCCCTCTTGACTCCAGAACAAATATTATTCACGTTTATCTCGTCTTCTAAAATGTCAATTTTTGTGTTTTATAACATACATAGTTATTCACCCAATAGTAACGTATATAACTTGGAAGCAAACATACACACTGGGGATATGTGCTCAAAACATTTTTTATAGTTGGAGTGTGCTATCAAAAAGTCTGGAGGCCACTTGTCTCCTTTCTGTAAGGAAATCTTGAGAGACATTGTCACTTTCTTGTGGAAAACCGGGCGTTTCCTTATTTACTAGGTTAATATATCAGCAATCATCACAATTACCTGGTTTGGAGTAAACGAAGATCAAGGGTGTAGAAAAGAGTATCTGTAAATACGAGCAGTCAGGTTGTCCTGCTGGAGAAAGGAAGCAAGTTTATTAGTGCGGCATGAAGTGCTTGACGAGCCCTTGGCGTCTGCCACCTCTTCTTTTTCCAAATGCTTCCAAGCCATTCCTTTAATAACATTTCTTATCATCTCCAGATTAGATGAGTGTGCCTTCTAAGTCTTTACTATTCCAAGAGCATGCTTGCTCAATTGAGGCATTAACCAATAAGTGAATACCTTCCTTTGTTTAAATGGTGCTAGTCTATCAAATCAAGATCTCTTATAATAACTCTCTTCTTTGACTTTTTTACTAGTTCTTTTTCTTTTTCCTAGCCCCCTGTTAAGGTGACTATTCTTTGAGAGTTTGTCACAACATCTAGCCCAACCCTTGCCTGACTAAAAATCCCTTCTTTCTCTCTTTGCACTTTCCCAAATCTTCCCCTAGATTCCATCCTCATGTCCTCTCTCTTTCAGGCTCTTTCTAGCTTTGGCCTTTCTGACCTCCAAACATGCCTTTTCATCTGTATGTCCTGCCAGCCCCTTATACTAGCTTATTCTCTTTTCCACTCAGCCTACTTCTCTCTCTTCTCTGTTTAGCTGGGGTCCCCTTGTTGTCACTCAGACCCCTCTTTGTAAACCTTGGTGTATCATTGACTACAATGGATCTAGTCTCTCACTGTCACTGTGCCCTATGAGGGCAAGGAGGATCTTGGCTTATATTATCTCATCTTGCCTCGTCTTATCTGCACTAATCCAGTCCTTTGCTCTCCGTTATTCTAAGCAAAGGGGTTCTTATAACTCAGGATCTGTTTAATAGTAGCTTTCACACAGTGCCAGGCAGATGGTAGGACAAACAAAATGTACTTTATAGATGCTTATCTACTGACTATGAACTTGGTTTTTAAAAATATTTTGATAACTGCATTCCAATATAATTTTTTTCCTGTAAAATCCCATGTATTTAATGCATATAAAAACTTTCTGGGAAGGATTAGTCCACAGGCTTTACCAGATTGCTGAGAGGACACAGAAATGGTTAAGAGCCTCTGTACTAGAGGCAGGAATGATCTAAAAATTGTTTCCATTTAGCCCTGAGACATGTTTTTATATTTAATGTTTGAATAAAGAGGCTTCTGTAAGGGCTGGGCAACTGCTAGGTGATCTTTAAGGTCTTTTCTGGTTGGGTCTAAGCCTTTTTGCATCCTAATCTTTTATTTCCAGTGCCTCATGATTATTTTTGATCACCTCATCAATGTTAGGAAACTTGCTGTACTCTGTTTCCTTGTCTCTCTCCTTCCTGACTTTCCCCCGCTCTTTTCCTAGGCAGCCTACTGGTATAGTGGATACACTCCTGGCCCTGGGGTCAGGAAGACCTGAGCTCAGACTAAGGCTCAGACACTAGGACTGTGACCCCAGATGAATCTCTTCATTTCTGCCTCCCTTTCCTCACTTGTAAAATGGGAATAGTTATAGTATCTTGGACAGGGTTTGTGGGGAGGATCAAGTACGCCAGCATGTGTGGAGTATTTGCAGGCCTTAACACCATCCTCTAGCATGCAGTTTGTACTTCCCACAGCCAGATTCATTTTTCTGACTAATTCACAATTTAACTTTGCTGAAAGTTTTTCAGTCAGGTGTTGATATTCCCAGGGCTTTTCTCCATGCTTTTCTGTAAGAAGAATGAATTAACTAGGACTAAGTTGTAATTAGGAGGAGCATCGGGGAGGTGCTAGAGTGCTCTGGAGAACCAGGCTGTGGTTCATCCATATGGCTTAATGGAAAAGTCCCTACAGAGCTGCCCAGGTTTAGTTCCTTCATTAATCACCGGCCATGTTGATTGGTAGAGGGATCAGATCAAGAATCTGTAAAATTTTCGTACCGAAGAAATTATCAGGCTTAACAATATTTTCCTGTCAGTTTCCGTACCAGACCAAAGGTTCTTTTTCTTGGTCCTGTGAAAGTCTGGTCTTGCTGGCAGCTTCCTTCCTTCAGTATTGGCTGCACTCTTGTCTAAGCATTAAATAAGCCCCTGGACTAGTGGGTGTCACCTAGGATTGCTGCTTATTTTATGTTACCTGCCTGCCAAGATGAGTTTCCTGCTCCTGCCAGGCTGGGTTTTCTCAGTCTGCCTGCCCTTTGACCCATGAAATCTGGCCCAGGAACTAACCAGTCTTTTTTAAGAGAGGAGTGGGCTCCAAAGAGTAGGTTTTGTTCAGGCCTTTAGTTTCATCATTATAGAGAACTCCTGGTGAGGAAACTCCTTCCACCAGGGAACAAGGGAAGAGAGCAAAAATTGTTTAATCACCTGGTAGGTGCCAGGTACTGTTCTAAGCATTTTAGGAATATCATCTCATTTGATCTCTCTCAAAGCAGATCAGTTCCTTCTGTACAACTTCTGGTCTTAGAAAGCTACCTGGATGGATATGCTTAAAAGTCATACAACCAGGATGGTGCTGAGGGGAAATCTGAACACAGGCCATTTTGTCTCTGGGTCTTGCTCACTATTTCTTATATCACAGTGGCTCTCTGCAAAAAAAGTTGGGATAGTAAAAACACAAACAAAAATATTTGAAAATGAGTTAGACTCATTTTCATTTTTAAATTTGAGTGTTTTTAAAAAATGAATAAAACTGATCTTAAGTTTTTTCTGTTACATTCCAACGAGGCTAGTCAGGTATTGTCTCAATGGGGCTTCTGTCCAGCCTGGTGTCATAGTCTAGGCAGCCTGCATATTTTGTTCACTTTGTTTTTCCAATGTGAGTGACTGGTTTGATTTTTCAAATAGTTATGGCTTTCCTGAGGAAGCTTTGGATCTATATTCAAAACTGATATTTCTCATGTATGTGTTAAGATAATGCAGAATTTTTAGACAGATGCAGCTCAGAACAAATGCTTCTAAAATGACATTTTGTTCAATTGGGTAATATGTTTTTTAAGAATCAAGAACAGTTAAAACTAGTGGCCTCATGTTCTTAGAACCTGTGTGTGTGTGTGTGTGTGTGTGAGTGAGAGAGAGAGAGAGACAGAGACAGAGACAGAGAGATTCTAAAGATGGTTTGTTTTTAGGTTATCCATGTTTCTCATCTCTTTTATTAGCACAAAATTATTGATTATAGGGCAAAAGAGGAGGAGTACCCAATTCAAATGTTTATTAAATACAGACTGTGTGACCAAGTCCTTGTCTTCATAAGAGTTTACAAGGGAAATAAACATTTAAATAGTGTCTTCTATGTGCTAGGTGCCTTTTTTATATCTGTTATTTGATTAGAGACTGTAAGATCTGTAATTGAGGCTATGAAATGTGAGACTATAAACCTAATGAGAGGAAGGTGCTATTATTTTCCCCATTTTACAGTTAAGAACATGGAAGCAAACGGAGAATAAGTGATATGCCTGGGGTCCACAATTTTTAAGTGACTGAGGCTGTATTTGATCTCAGATTTTCCGGACTCCAGGCCCAGCAGTCTCTCCAGTTTGTCATCAACTGCTTCAAGAGGGATGTGCCACATTTACACACAATTAGAATACAAAACAAAGCTTATGTGTATTTTTGTTGTTCAGTTGTTTCAGTCATGACCCCATTTAGGATTTTCTTGGCAAAGATACAGGAATGGTTTGCCATTTCCTTCTCCAGTTCATTTTTCAGATGAGGAAACTGAGACAAACAGGCTGAAGTGACTTGTCCAGGGCTACATAACTAGTAAGTATGTGAAGCCAGATATGAGCTCAGGAAGATGAGTCTTCCTGACTCCAGGCCTGCAGCCCTGTCCACTGTACGTGTACCACCTAGCTGCCCCACATATGTATCAGAGAGATAGAAAAAAAGTGCCCCATGAGGTCCAAGGGGGGAAGTTCCTGATCACTTGGGGAAGGTTTTCCTGCCACTTCTGGGTATATAATGAAACTAAGTCCACCAATTTTTGCCCATTTCTCCAAGGAGAACCTGAGCATTATCTTCTTCTGTGTACACCTGTCCACCATCTTTCCAGTTGTTTATACCTTTTTTATGGTGACAACATCAGTGTGGTTGTGGTTCAGTTCCTTCAGTGATGTGTCAGGTTGTTAACTGTCAGAGATTGTAGATTAAGAACACCGCAAATTTTTTATGAGTAGTCTGAGAAATGTGAGATTTTTAAACCTTCTTTTCTGCCACTATCCCTGCAAGCACAGGATGCACAACCCTGAGACCTGTTTTATGTTTTTGTCCATTTTATGTGTCACTATGGCCAAACTGTCCCTCACCCCCATCACTTGGTATCCAGTTTTCTAGATCTGGGTTCCCGAATCCTGCAGTAAACTCATGGGGGTACAGTTGGACATTTAAACATTTTTAACTTGACAACTTATTAATAGAACTATCAAGTATTTCTTTGGGCCTCAGGGAGCTGTGAAAAAATTCCTGAGATACCAAGGGCACTATGAACCAAGAAAGTCTAAGAGCCTCTGCTGTGCATCTTATAGATAAGCAAGCTGATCCTTGACCTGCAGATGCTCTTTTGCCTGTAGCCAGACACTTTTTGGTTGGGATTGAATGTGCCAGAGCTTTTGCTGGGGCAGAGTTTATCCTGGCAAGGGACACAAAGGAACATTTTTACTCTAATGATTTGCATATGATTAAAGAATTCCTTCTGGGATCTGGAGCTGATGGAACTACATTTCTGCCCCCCCCCCACACACACCTTAAAAAACCAAACCAAACCCCAAAACTGTTCCCCTTTATTAGGCAGAACTTTACTTAACTTGCTCTATTTCTTTTTTAAAATATTTTTATTGACACATTTTTGTTGTTATATTACTGTCACCTTATAAGGATCCCCTTCTTTCCAAACTTTCCTTCCTAAAAAGAGAAAAAATAAAGGTAAGAAAACCATATGATACAGACTCCAAGAGTGTGTGCAACATCCCACACCCAGGGGCTACCCCCTCAGTGCATTCTCATATCAGTTATCTAGAACTGATATTTGTCCTCACACTTGATCTGAATTGTGTTGTCTTCATTTATAGTATCATTGTGTATATTTCTCTTCAAGTTCTACTACTTTATTTTGTGTAAGTTAATATAAGTCTTCTCCTATTTCTCACCTTTGCTCCTTGTGACAACAGTATTCTGTTTCATTCCTCCACCACTTCTTGTTTCCCTGTCCCCCAGGCAATGGCACCTCTTGTTTCCAGTTGGTTTTTTGCTCCAAAAGTAATATTGTGAACATTTTTGGTTTATACAAGAATTTTCATTCTACCATTGGCCTCCTTCTACCTTCCTCTTTTACATTGGTGCTTATGACTTTGTTGTGCCATATCTTTTTTTGCTGTATCTATTTTTAATCAGAAGCAGTCAACAAGCTTCTGTTAAGGACCAATTATGTGCCAGGTACTATGTAAGATGCTGAGGACATAAATGCAAAAACACAGCTGATCCTGCCCTCAAAGGACTTCTGTTCTTTTGAGGGAGAATAGTCTCTTTTAATCTTCTAGTCAAATATCTCTGAAATTCTTATTCTAACTTTTATGATCCCAAATGTAACATCACTTGGGCTCCTGGACTTCCTTAGAGTTATCATTAACATGGACTGTTATAATGGGCCCCCGAAATATTTGTTCCCTGTATATTCAAAAATATAATATCATCTAATTGATTAACCAGGCACTCCAGAAGTAGACATGTCAGTTGAGTAGAATTTTCTGGTCAATTAAGGATTACTTATCTTTATAACTCTGTCTTTTTCAACTCTTGCTGAAAATATTTTAGAAATCTCTGTCCACTTTTCTTTCTAGGAAAGTTGAAGAATGTGAACATAATAGAACCTTTCTTTTCTTACTGAATATCTTGTAGGGCTTCAGAATCATCCCTTCAGACATGAGTGGTTACCACTTGGGATGGGGGATAACTGTAGAGTTGGTTGTATTTGGAACTGTGAGAAGTGTTGTTGGGGATACAAAGAAAGACAAAAGACAGTCCCTATCCTCAGGGAGCTCACAGTCTGTTAGGGGAGACAACATGAAAACAGCTCTGCACAAACAAGGTAGAGACAGGATAAATAGGAATTGACAGAGGAAAGGCACTAGATTTAACAGGGGGTGGGCAAGGCTTCTTGTAGAAGGTGGGATTTGAACCAGGACTTGGAGGAAGCCTGGGAAGCCAGGAAGTGGAAGATGCCTCATTTTTACTAGATCTTCAATAAAAATTTGTTTTGTCTTTTTTAATCTTTCTCTTAAAAAGTGAAGTGCCCAGAAAATGAAACTGTTTAATTGAAAGTTCCAGCTAGGCAGTTACTGGTTAACTAAGTTTAAAATCAGAATTACAAGAATCATAGAATTTTAGAGTTGGAAGGGACCTCAAAGATTAACTTATTATTTTATAGATGAGGAAACGTGACTCTGAGTGACTCTGCGACCTTCCCAAGGTCATGTAGCTAATTAGTGGTAGAACCAGATCTGAACTCAGAGGATTCCCGATTTAGAAGCTGAGAAGTCATTGGCTCCAAATAGGAAACTGAAGCTCAGAGGGGTGTCTTGGTCATACCAGTTAGTGCCACAGGCAGGAATCAAACCCAGATTTTCCTGACTTGAGGCCCAGGGCTCTACTAGTCTTTGGCCTTCCTGCTTCCAGCCAGTGTTCTGTGTCCTGCTATCTGTTCTAATGAACATTCCATTTCTTCATTTTCTAAGAGCAAATATGCACTCACTCCCTTAGCATGGCGTGGCTGACATGGAGGAGTGATTTGGTTTGAATCCTTCCTCTGATACATACTGGCTCTGTGACCTTGGGAATGTCATTTAACTTCTCAGTCTCGGTTTCCTCTTTGTCACAAAGGATATTGTGCCCTGTCAACAGGGGTTTTTGTGAGGATCAAATGATTATGTATGTAAACCTTAAAGTACTCTACATGTCACCTATTATCATCAATGTCACCATTGTCATTATTTCTATGGGGTCATGTTCTGTCCACCTCTGTCAGGGAAAGGGACTGAACTTTGGGAAAGTTTAGGAACTTGCACAAACCATCATTTCTCCTTTTTGCCTCCCTGTGAACCGGATTTCCAGTTTTGAAACCTAGCAGGATCTCCTGGCCAGAGCAAGGAAGAGAGCCATGTGTCCCAAACCTTTTGGACTCTGGGAAAAGAGAGAACCCTACTGACCATAGTACATGTGAAGAGCAAGTGAGACTAGGGCAGACCTCCTCCATGAAGGAAGTAAAATCCTGGGAAGAACAGGAACAGTGGGATGTGGAAGATATGAGGGTTACAGGGGTGCACTGGGGCTACGAGGAAACAAAGACTTTCCTTGCCATCCTTGGTGAGTCTCCATTTTCAGAAAAACTCCGGACGTGTCATCAGAACCGCCCTGTCTACCGTGCCATCTCTGAGCGATTGCGAGAGCGGGGTTTCCTGCGAACCCTGGAGCAGTGCCGATATAGGATAAAAAACCTTTTAAGAAATTATAGGAAAGCTAAGAGCAGCCACCCCCCTGGCACTTGCCCTTTCTATGAGGAGTTGGACACTCTGGTGAAGGCTCGGGCTGCTGTCAGAACCACAGACGTCTCTGAGAAGGCTGCAGGTCTCTCCAGATTGGGGGATAGCGATGCTGAGACAGAAGAGCAGGAAGAAGGGAACTGGGAACATGAGGCAGCTACAGAAGCCACAACAGCTGAAGATTGTAATGGGGATGAGAAGGTCATTGAAGGACCAATCCAGGGACCCAAGATGTCTACTGGCTCAACCTTTTTCCAAAGTCGTGTTGGTAAGAATCTGTTAGGATCCTCGTACCTATCCCTGCCCTCAACTGCTTCATCCCCTGCCCTGACTCCCCTAGTGGTTCCCACCTCCCCAAATTAACCCATATACACATACAAAACAAAGGGCTTAGGCGGGGGGGAAGCAGGGGGAATGATGAGTTAGTGAAATCAGATGTTGTTACAGTTGAAAACCTTTAGAGCCGGAAGGGGCCCTAAAGATTATCTTTCAGATTGTAAACTTTATGAGGGTAAAGACCACATTTTATCTAAATGTTGTTTATTTCTCACCACTACACACATTAATGCTTGGTAAACGTTTTTTGAATTGGATTTAGGTGTGCCGCCTCATTTATAGTTGTGGGAACTGAGGCTTTGAGAAGTTGTCACTGGTCCGACATGGCCTAACTTCAGTTAATATCCTTCAGAAGTCAATGTGGATTAAACACCAATAAACCTAGGCAGTGTAGACTAGCACTCCCCAGCCTGATGACCCTGGTATGGCAGGAATGAAGGCACTGAAGAATCCTTTTGGATCATTGAACTACATTCTCCCAACAGAGAGAGCACACTGGGGCATGGGGATCAGGTACCATTCAATGCAGTGAACACTGAATGCATATTGTGTGTATGCACACACACAGTAACGCACACATGTGCATGTATATAGACATGCATAAATGCACAGATGTATCTGTGGCACGGTGTCTGGCTTATACATAGATGTGCATGTATTTGTCATGTACAGTGCTAGGGATATAAATACAAAGTGAGGCAATTCCTACTTAGAGCTTGTATTCTGCAAGGGAAATACAACATAAGCACAGATAAGTGAATAAAGGAGAGGGACAAAAAGATCTGAGCCCAGATTTTTGTAAGTAGCTGTTTTTCTTTGGGGGCCCAAATTGACCTTAGGGCTTAGAGGGGCTCTTTTATTTAATGGGTGTGGGTTTGATAGCATGGCAGTTTTGGCCTGATTGTCAATGACACTCCTTTAGTAGGAGAATCCTTGGATGTGGATTCTGGTCTTGACTGTGTCACTGGCTGTTGGAGGGTTATTTAATCTTTCTGACCTTCAGTTTCCTGAAATCTTTAAAATGAGGGACTTGGACTAAAATCATGGAATCTTAGAACTGGAAGGGACCTTAAAGGGGAGCTAGCCTGAAGTACCCTGTTGTAAACATGAATTCCCCTCTACAACCTTCTTGACGATTGTCTCTCCTCTGGTGGAAGGCCTTCTATAGAGGGGAATGCATTCATTAGTTAATCTCTCAGGTGGCATCCAGCTCTAAGTGCTGATTCTTTTTTCCTTTCCTTTAAAATTCTTCATGTGCTCAACAGGTCTTTATCCCTAGGCCACCAGGCACCAACCAGAATAACCCTTTCTAGGTTTGAGAGTGCTAAAACCTTCTCTTCTGGTAGCAGGTGTGCACTGGAGCTATGAAGAAACCAAGACTTTCCTTGCCATTCTTGGCGAATCTCCGTTCTCCAAAAAACTTCAGACCTGTCACCAGAACAGCCAAGTATATCGTGCTATTGCTGAGCGACTGCGTCAACGGGGTTTCCTCCGGACACTAGAACAGTGTCGCTACAGGTTCAAAAACCTCCTACGAAGTTACCGGAAAGCTAAAAGCAGCCAGCCCCCAGGGGTCTGCCCCTTTTATGAAGAGCTGGACACTCTCATGCGTGCACGAGCAGCTCTCAGAAGTGCCCGCCTCCCAGAAAGGCCAGGAAGGATGGAAGCTGAAGAGCAAGACCAGCGGGCCTGGAGACAGGAGGAGGATGAGGACGAGGACGAGGAGGAGGAGGAGGAAGCAGCAACCAAAGAGGACGAGTACCATGATGTGCCAAGCCAGCGTTTGAAGGCCCTTAACGCTGCAGCTCCATTAAAAAGCTGCATTGGTAAGCTTCTCCCTGTTCATGGGGCAGTCATAGGCTTGGCCTAATGGAAACAGCCTTGGGCTGAGAATCTAAAGGTTAGGAGCCTCATTCCAGCTCTGTTAATCACTGTGACTTTGAGACCTTATCACTGCCTCCATCATCCCAAATGTTAAATGGGCATAATTTCTACCTTAGAAGAAGCCAAGCCCTTTATTGTAACTATTGAGAGGCAGCATGCCATAGAGGAGAGCGTGCCACACCTGGACACAGGAAGACCTGAGGTCAGATCCCGCTTCCTGGTCATGGAAACTGAGTTCACTTTTCTGTGTGTCAGTTTTCTTATCTGTAAAATGAGGGGGTTGGACTCAGCCTATCTTGTCCCTTCTCTAAATCCATGATCCCGTTATCTCTAGGCCCTTAGAGACTCTTCGTGTTTTCTCAGTCCACTATAGCTGTTCTAACTTAATGTCCCTCCTTCATGTATAGTCCTGTTACTGAAATAACTATATAACCAGCCCTGTCAGCAGTGTATCCCCTTCTACCCTTTGCTTGTACTTTCCATTTTCCTTCCTCTGTTCCTGATGGCTCTCATTATGGCCTCACCCACATCTCACCTACATCATCTGCCTTCTTTCCTTCTCTCAAGCTCCTGAGCATTCTCAAAGGAGAATGTACAAGAGCAATTGGCTCACTGTGTGGCATGCCTTTTATTCATTTCTGATTAACTTTGTACTGTGCTCCCTAGGACAGCAGTTCAAAGCCTTTGTTTTAGCCCCCATCTACCCTATCTCCCTCTCTTTTAGCCATTGATACTGTTTTCTATGTTACTGAGAAGATTTAAGGCTGTCTGCCCTAGGCTCTCTTACCTGCCCCCCTCACCATCTTGGAACCTCTGTAGTTACTCGTCTTTACTCTTTCCCTTCACTTATCTAATGCTAAATCCCATTCACACTTGATTCTGTCCTTTCTCACCTTTTTTCCCCATCCACTCAATATCACCATATTTTGACTCTTTCTCCTGTGCATAAAATGAACCTCAGGTCTCTCTCACCCCTAAAAAATCACTTCCTTCATCCAGGTACTCCCTAAAGTATCCTTTTTTCCACTGCTAAACGTGTAGAATAGTCTTTACTCTTCTGCTTGTACTTCCTTACTTCCTCTTAAAATTCCACAGCCTGGCTTCCATCTCTAACGAAACTGCTCTTTTCAAGGTCACCAGTAACTGTTTACTTGCCAGATGCGTATTCCTTCTGCACCATCTGGCAGCCTTTGGCCTTACTGACCCTTTGATATTATTCTCTTCCTCACTTTTTATAATGCTGTTTTCTCCCAGCACTTCTCCCTCCAGGGCTACATCTTCATTGTCTCTTCTGGCTCATCTTTCTTGTTCCTTCACTCTCCCTCTAACCTTTTGGGGGCTCTCATTCACTCTTAGTCATCTTTGTAGATGACTCCCAAGTCCATATATCCTGTTCTGATAGCTTTCCTGGGCTCTATCCCCACATTTTCAGCTATCATGACAGCGCCTCAAAACTCAACGTGTCTGGAATGAATCATGCCTCTTCCTAGTCAAATCTGCCCCTTCTCCCAGATATCCAATTACTCTTTGTGGCTCCACCATCTTCTGTCATCTAGCAAGAAATACCAGTGTCCTCTTTGAATCATCTGTCCTCCTCACCTCCCATATCCAGTCAATGGCCAAGTCCTTTCTTCACAATATCTCTCAAATCCATCTTCTCTCAGTGCTCACATTGTCACCATCTTATTACTTCCCCCTGGACTATTGTGGTGGTCTTCTTGTGAATCTCCCTTCCAGTTTCTCTCTCTTCCAAGCCATCTTTCAGATGGTTACTGGAGCATCTTCTGGTCTGAGTCTGTCATTCACCTGCTCTAAAAAGCTTCCATGACTTCTCATTGTGATGGGATAAAATGAGGTCCTGGCATTTGAAACCTTAGTCTAGCTCTGGCCTAGTTTTCCAGCTTTGTTGTAAATGAAATTCTCTTCATCCACTCTACATGTGAACCAAATTAGAGTGTTTTGTGCTAAGTGTTCCTGGATGTCATCCTTTCTTCATCATTTTCCTCCAAGTCATGTAGGCCATCCCTGTGCTTAATATTAATACCTTTCTTCACTTCTTCCTACTAAAATCCTAGCTGAGGTGCTCACTTCTCTATGACATCTTGCCTTACCCTCCTAGTTGAAAGTAACACATTCTCTCCTCAGATTTTTCTGGTTACTTTAGGCCTTCCTTTTGCCTTGATATCCCACACTTGTGTCATTATTTTTGTACTTATTTTATTATCCCTTGTGACATACTTATTTTTGTACATGTTTATCCACCCTGATAAATTGTAAGCTCTTGAGATATCATGGACAGAGAGCCAGGAGACTGACTTGGGAATGCTTGGGTTCAAGTCTTATCTATAACATCTGTTGGCTGGGGTAGCTGGGGCAGTCAGTGCCCTGGCCAGCTCTCTGATATTGTTAAGTTGCAGATCAAATACCAGCCTGCTTTGGTAGAGGGAGTTTCCTCATTGAAAGTTCCCTACACCAGTAACATCACAGGCCCAGGCTTAAAGTCATGTAAACTCCAGAGGTGGTTCTTTGTCTGTCTTTCCATTCCCAGAGCTTAGTATAGCAAGGACATAACACATATTTGCTTAGTGGGAATAGACTGAAGTAGCAACTCACTCAGTCTCTTCTTGCTTCTTTATAAATGAATCAATGCCCATTTGTAGGGGTTAGGTAGTTTTCTTTTACCTAATGTTAGAGAGCAGGAGCCTTCAGGGTTCTGAGGGGCATGATTTTTATTAACCTAAGCCTGCAAATATGATATAGGATCAGGAGGGCATCTAAGAGATTGGTTTCAAAAGGAATTCATTGGATCCTGGAATGGAATTGTGTTTAAGACCTCTCCAGAGGGCCCCATACCTCCTTAAAGAGTTTCTCTAAGCATTTTCTTTCAGATGTATGTAGGCTGATCATGGCAGAGAGGCTGAGATTTAGCTGAGGAAAGTTCTGTAATTAGGTCTCATTATGATAGTCCCTGTTAGTCTCCTAAGTAAAATTACTTCCTCATTCCTTGTCCGAGTGGGATTTTCCCAGTTCTGACAAGGAGTACAGTTATTTCAAAATATGAATATTGAATTCCTACTCAGTAGAAAACTTTTCCCAAAATCTTTACAAAAGACATAGAAGACATAACCCTTGCCCATGAGGTGCTTTAAAAATTTGGTTTTTGAAAATGAGCTGTTACATGTTTATCTTAAAAATTTTTTTGTTGCTATCAATTGTACATTTCCCCATATATCCTTACCCTTTCCTACTCCCATCCCTTATAACAAAGAACAAAAAAAGAGGAGAGGGGAATAGTTCAACAGAACTGAAAGCATATAACCCAAGCCTGGCATTATGGAGGCAATGTTGTGTACTTATAATCTGCAATGAGGGAGGTTGCAATTAAACTAACAGCTCTAGTTTAGTTTTGATTCTTTTCCATGTTATTTCTCCCAGCTCTGCCTTTCTTTATTCACTATCACAGTACATTTCTATTCCTCCTTTTCAGGTGTCGACATGAGGTATGAGAACAAAGAACAGAATTCAAAGCAGGAAGTTTCTGAGGATTTACATGAGACATTATCAAAACATTTTGAAGAAGATGGTCACCAGCCTGTTTGGGGGAAAGACAGTGAGGATGAATATGAATCATCAAGACAGTGTGAAAGTCCCTTAGAGGAACAGTGGGAGAAATGTGGTTCTGAAGAGGATTTAGAAAAATTAATAGATCATCAGGGACTATACCTAGCAGAAAAACCCTACAAATGCAATACATGTGTGAAAAGTTTCAGTCGGAGTTCCCATTTTATTGCACATCAACGGATCCACACAGGTGAAAAACCGTACAAATGCCTTGAATGTGGGAAGAGCTTCAGTGATCGTTCTAACCTCAATACTCATCAGAGAATCCATACTGGAGAGAAACCGTACAGATGTCTTGAATGTGGAAAAAGCTTTAGTGATCACTCCAACCTAGTCACCCATCAGAGAATCCATACGGGAGAAAAACCTTATAAATGTGGTGAATGTTGGAAAAGCTTCAACCAGAGTTCAAATCTTATTAAACATCAGAGAATCCACATGGGAGGAAATACTGACAGATATAATGAGCATGGGGAAAGCTTTGCTCACAATCCATCATTGAGGGTGCATTTGAAAAACCACGTGGGGGAGAAGATTTCTGAGCAGCTTGAGGGAGAAAACCATTTCAGTATGAGCTTAACTTGTCCTGGGCCCCAAAGAGCTGATTCTGGAGAAAAACCCTTTGAATGTCATGAATGTGGAAGAAGCTTCAGTAAGAGCTCAGCCCTTACTAGTCACCAAAGAATCCATACAGGGGAGAAACCTTACGAATGTGCAGAATGTGGGAAAAGCTTCAGTAAGAGCTCAACCCTTACTAACCATCGAAGAGTCCACACAGGTGAAAAACCATATAAATGTGTTGATTGTGGGAAGTGCTTCAGTGAGCGTTCAAAGCTCATCACTCATCAGAGAGTTCACACAGGAGAGAAACCGTATACATGTCTGGAGTGTGGGAAAAACTTTCGTGACCGTTCCAACCTTATTACTCACTACAGGATTCATACAGGAGAGAAACCGTATAGGTGTGGTGAATGTGGGAAATGTTTCAACCAGAGCTCAAGCCTTATTATACACCAGAGAATCCATACTGGAGAGAAGCCCTATAAATGTGCTGAGTGTGGAAAAGACTTCAACAATAGTTCCCACTTTAGTGCCCACCGGAGAACACACATGGGACGGAAAATTATGTAGGAGAGAAAAACCAAGTGTTTATTGTAATTTTCAGGCATCATATGATATTCTTGCTAGAAAAGTACTTTTTTAAGCTTTCAACTCAGTTCATCCCAGGGAAAAAAATACTGGTATAAAGCTAAGCAGCTTGGATGTGAATTTTAAAACTCTAAAGAGTTGAATATTAAAACACATTTCACAAAAACAATTTTGCTTTTGTGTTGGCAACCCCTTTACCCACCCAAACACATATTCCTTAGCTAATATTACCTTGGGTAATGAAAAATGTTGGAGCTAAGCAAGTAACTTCACAAGTCCAGATATGAATTATTGGTTTAATACAGACAAACCATTAGCTTGGGAACTTTCTCACTCATTTCAGGAATCATGTATGGAATTGAAGCAATAAAAAAATTACCATATTATCACAGATTTATGATTTTCAGCAAACCTAAAGCACTTAACAGAAAACATTTCAACCTCACATTACAACCTTATCAGGCAAATAGAGACTTTTTTCTTCTATTTACAAATGGGAAAATAAATGATTAAAACAAGTCTTGAATATAGCCCACTGTTAACACAACAATAGAATCCGTAGAGGAGAAAATCTTGTCTAATTTGGTGAAAACATAGCTTTTAGTCTGGTGGGAAAGTGGACTCAGATGAGTCTGGGACTCCTTTCTGTGCTTGGTGCCATGCTAGCAAACCCCTGGCTGAGTCATTATGGGGAGGCTCAGGGGTTTTTTGTATGTTTGTTTTTTTAAATTAGTGGCAGTCCATGAATTCAGGTATTTCTGCTGATGGTGATATTACCTCATATTCTCCTTGCCAACCTGTTTTGGAATTCTGCCCAGGAATAAAAATAATGCCTGGTTATTTTGATTATCTTAATAAAGTAGAATTTAGTCCTTGTGATTGTCTTAGAATTATTAAGACACAGATGAGTAGTTGGTAGAGAATCACATTGATAGGTTATGTCCAGATGGATTTCTCCATTCCTATTCTTCAGTCTTGCTGAGTTACCTGTGTCTTTAGTACTAATTGTAATCTGGTGGAATCTTTGTGGTCTAAGCCATGTTGGAAATGAAGAAACTTATTTAGGTGATGGAAAATCTGGAGTACCATCATCCAAAGTTTAGGGTGAGTCAGTTGCCTTCCAGAATAACTCTGGTGGAACTGATAGGGTAGAGGAAGCAGGTAATTGATCAGACAACTAGTTTGAATCCCCAGTGTTCATTAAAAGGATTGTGGACCTCAGTTATGTTATTTTATTTTATTTTTTTTGGTTTCTGAGCAGTGCCATTTTGAGACAATTTCTAATTCTTCTGGGGTCTCAAGGAAACTTTGAGATGTTTGGGGACCTTCAAGCAGGTACTATTCCTGGAACATGGATACTGAGTTGTCACTGCAGATTTCTAGTGCCAGTGACTTACTTTGTCTCAGACTTCAGTAGATGCTGGAGAGCTCTGGCAAATTGAGATGTTTATAGACACTACTGTACCTTCACACAGGATAGTCTAGGGGTCTCAAGATATGGTGCTAGGAACTCAAATAACCCCTAAAAGTCTACAACTCCAGTGCCAGTTTTCAGAAATTGACATGTTTTTAAAATATTTTTTAAACTCAGTTTTTAAAAAAAGTTTTAACATTTTCCATTAATTAAATTATTATTTTCACATTGAATGTAGTTTTTAATCCAACACATCTTTAGGAGTTGGTAACAAATGAATTTCAGTGGCTATTTGCTTTGCAGATTTAGAAAAATGAAAAAAGCTTCAGTTTTGCTTAACAGACTAAGGTGGTAATCCTCTACCCCCAGCTACATGTATTAACTTGGAAATGAAAAGGAAAAACCCCACCTAATCTTTGAGAGAATCAGGAGTTTCTTATTCTTAAAGAACCAGCTAGTTCTGGTCAAAAGAACAAATCATACACATCCACATCATTTCTCTTTGTCACAAGCTTTTTCAGTGCTCCTGTAGGTAGCTGATGCGGAACCTGATGGAGATATCACACACAGCATGGGAAGATTTGTTAGCCAGGAAATCTTTCAGCAATTTTCCCCAACTCCTTTCCTTTTCCTTATGCCTCTGCTTCATTATCTTCCTGACTGAGAGACCATCCTAGGATAATTTTATTCCTAGCACTTACAGGAAGTGGTGCATGAGTCCAAGGTTTGAGATTGCTCCAACAGAATAGTTATTAATGGGGTCTCTCCTCATCAGCATTTCTCAGAGCCTCAGTCCTTTCCAGATACTGACTTGAGTGGCTTCTCCTGTTAAGAGCATGGTCATAAACTCCTCTGTTCACCCCCTGCCTTTATGCATCTTATTCACACAGGGCAGGGTAAACATGGCTCATTTTGGGCTCTATGCCCTTGCAGAGGAAGGATGAATGATGTTGATACAGGGCATGAATAGATAGTTAAGAAGATGGCTTCTGGGACGGATTTGGATTTCTTGGCCAGGGCTCAAAATTTAAGAAAGCCAGGTTCCTGGCCAGAGATGGCATGTACCTAACAAGGTCTGTAAAGAATGTGTTTAGTTCTTTATAAATCTAATCAGAAGGTCTTTTAAATTAAAAGGGGAAGGGAAGACGAGACTGTATGTGTGTGTCCACATGCGCCCCAAGTTCCATATTATAGAGAGTAGATATAATGTAAGAATAACGAAGTTGAGACCCCAAAAAGGTCAGAGGAGACAAAGTCCAAGAAAGGAGCCAGTAATTACCCCTGGCTTACCCCAGCCACACACTGGATTTCATCATGAAGTACTTCTCTATCCAAGATTCACACTTGGCCTTCCCTTTTCACACACATTTAAAAGCCTGTTGGTTCCTGTGGGATTGACCTGTTGTCTAGTTATCTGCAAGGAACAAAGAAAGAGGCACCCAGTCCTTTTCCCTATATGTTTTGTGTAGCACTTGAGGGCCCCAACTCACAGTATGTCCTCAAGGGAATGACAACCTCAGCTGCAATCCACTTTGTGGATTCATATCTCCTAAAACTGTAGCTCACAAACCCCTATCCTTGTGTTTACTTTCGTTGTCAGCCAGCAGACACAGTTAAAAGCAAATGACAGTAGAAAAGTAGCAGTAAAACATTTCCTCCATAAACCTAGGGCCCCTTCCCCAAACAGTATTAGTAAGAAGAATGAACACACATGAATAGGTCTATGTGTAAGGATCATGTGTGGAGTTAGAGTACCTAACATGCGTAATAGGGGACACTTATCAAGAGGCATATAAATAGGAAATAGATATCTCCAAGGTACACATGTGGAGGAGTATACACCTGGGGAACATGTAGTCAGGTCATATATAGAGAGAAGTAACTCATGGTGCTGCTGTTATCTTCTAGTGCATGTTAACAAGATGGCGGACTGGACATTTTTCCAATTCCAAAGGTATTAAGAATGGGGGAAAATTTTTGTTGGCAGCAGGGGTTCTAAAGGTCACAGTGGAGATGGGAGGGAGGTACAGCAGAAGAGTATAGGGTCTGTAGAACAAATTGGATGGGAATGTGGGTTAGATGTTTTAAAGCAGGCAGGCTGTAGTTTGAATTACTGCCATTTCTGTCTTTGTATCCCCAGTACATTTGTTGGATTGACTTGAATCACACAGATTAAAGAAGCAGGAAACTGGGATTTATTAGATATGATAGTGGAGGGGGATGTAGGTAGGGAGTAGCTTGTTGACTAAATGGGCCTCAAGGAGCCAAGTAGAATGTTGATGTCATCAGCCTTTGCTGATTATGAAAACAGGAGTGGGATTCTATCTTGTGGAGGGTAGAAGGGCCTTGATTATGAAGAAAAGGCGAAGCACTTCTACCGTGGAGGTTATTTAGTCCTACTTCCTGATGTTGCAGATAAGGAAAACATGGCTTATAGGGGTTTGGTGACTTATCCAAGTTTACCCAGGTAAGGGTCAGAAGAAGGATTTGGACATAGTGCACAACATTACATCATTCATGCATGAGTGATGTAAAGGCCTGTCAGAAATTTTAAGACACTGTTGGCAATTTACAAATGTTGCCAGTGTTCCCTTGGAGAGATGTGAGCTTGATGCAGAAAGAAAATTCCGGATAGTACAGCTGTAAAAACATTGTAGAAATCTGAGTATTATCTATGATTGACTTCCTCCTTCCCTCAAACAAGCTTGGAATCATCAAATGATAGATTTAGAGCTGAAAGTCAAGAGACAGGTATGCCAACCAAAGTGTTTAGGTCTTAGGACCAGCATTATCAGCATTCTTACAATTTTCTCACAACCATCCAAATGCTATCTAAATTCTTCACCCTGTAATTGTTACCATCCAGAACCACATAGAGCAATAAATTCAACTTTATTAACATAACAAAAAGAACAGGCAGTACATTCACCATAGTCTAAGGCATTCTTTGAGGTTAACATGAAGAAGGGGAAATGAGTTTCACTTTCTACATTTCCCATATCCAGGGTTATGATGTTTCTTTATACATTCAGACCAAACCCTGAAGTTCCATTTATTAACCTACATTTGTCCTTACAAGACCAGTGCTGCTATCATCGGAAAACTCCAAGCAAAAAGACCTGATAGCATTAGAGGAGAAAGAGAGACACACACAGAAAGAGACAGAGAGAGAGGCACCACCTGCATATATTCTTAACTACTTCTTCCACATTTTATAAGTCCTCTTTCATCCTTAATGAAAAATACTCAGAATTCCTAAATCATCCCTCTTTTTCTTTCCTGACTCTCCCTGGTATTCTGAACCCCAAAGTTTAATGGTTCCATCCCAGTGGTAGTGAAATACTTTCCTGGGATGGTGGCACTGATAAAACCTGAGGTAAGAGACTTTGAGGTATTCAGGGCACGAGGCTCCCTTTGTGGGCCAAAGTACAAAAAACCAAACCATGTTTAGGAAGATCAGGATTACTCTCCCCCATTTTATCAACAGTAAAACTGAGGCATGAAGGGAGGGGTGAATGGCATGCAGCAAGGTAAAGGCACAGCTGGGAAGGGGACTGAGATATTCCCAATCTTAGACCCCCATCTGGTGAGTCTAACTTCAGACACAAAATACCCTCTCTCAAAGTAGAAACAAACACTGAGTTAGAATTGCTGGGAATTGGGAGTAAAAGGACCATGGACAACATGTTGGTCAACTCTCACATTCATCTATTTATAGCTTCCAAGATAGGAAATGATTGGCCTAAGGTCACATCATTTAGTTATGGCAGAGCTGGGATTATAATCTATGTCTCCTGATTTCCAACACAGTGCTCTTCTGACACCATCAGAGCTCAGCGCCGTTCCTGAACAGAACCAGGGTTGATCAGAAGCAGTCATCTCTGTTGGAAGGTGTCCCCAAATCCAGTCTATTTACAGCACTGTTCCCATGCAGGCCTCCTGATGTAGAGTTGAGCCTGGGCTGCAGTGGAAGCTTTCCCCTCATGTGGACTCTCTGGTGTTTGTGCAGAGCAGACCCCTTACTGAAGCTCTTCCCACACTCGGGGCACTCATGTGGCTTCTCACCTGTGTGGGTCCGCCAATGGGTGCTGAAGTGGGAGCTGTTGTTGAAACCTTTTCCACATTCACTACACTTGTAGGGCTTCTCCCCCGTGTGTATCCTCTGGTGCACGACCAGGCTGGGGCTGAGTCTGAAGCTCTTGCCACACACTTCACACTGATAGGGCTTCTCTCCAGTGTGGATCCTCCGATGTGCAGTGAGGCCTGCTCCATCACTGAAGTTCTTTCCACAATCTAGACACTTATAAGGTTTTTCTCCGGTATGGATTCTCAGGTGGGTGTTGAGGTGTGACCGCCAACTGAAACTTTTGCCACATTCAAGACACTTGTAGGGTTTTTCTCCTGTATGTGTTCTCTGATGTGTGACCAGGTGTGACCGCCAACTGAAACTCTTCTCACATTCAAGGCATTTGTATCGCTTTCCTTCTGCAGAGGATCCTTTGTGAGCTGCAGAATTTTGTAAATCCTCTTTGGAAGTCTGTTTTCCATGTCTTTCTTCTAGGTCTCTCTCCTGTCGTCTCTCTGGTTTGTACTTATTTTCACATATTTTCCTCCACTTAAGAAGCTGAGTTCCATCTCCTTCTGATTCACAGGTTTGCCTTTTCTCAGAAATGCCCTGTTTTTGCATCTCTTCCTTGTTCTTACACTGGATCCTCAACTCTGAGAAAAAACAACAAAAATTGGATGATTTCAACCAACCAAATGAGTCAGGGAACACAGTTCTATCTTTCAGCTGGATTCGTAAAACTTACCCATCTTCTCCTGCAAACGAGGACCTGATGTTAAAGAAGCCATTTTGCACATGAGGACAGAAGTGCAGGGAAAGAGATGTGCTCGAAATCAGGTAGTTTGAGGACATCCTCACTGTCTTTCTCCTGCTCCCCTCCACAAGGGGGGCCTTCACTTGTGTTCTCCTGCCTAGCCAAATTCCCCTTTGAGGCCCAGCTCCAACGGTATCATGAGTATTATCAGTCTGTAATCATGACTGACACAACACTTTCAAGCTGGCCAGGTGCTCTCTCCACATTTATCTGAGCCCAACAAAAGTCCTGAGAGGTCAGGACTTCACACATTATCAGCCTCCTTTTCCATCTGAGGCTCAGGGTGGTCACATCATTTGCCTATGGTGAGAGTTCAGCAATCTAGCCACTATGCTATGCTACCCCTTTCTTGTTCATCAGGTCTCACTGCTGACTATCTGAGGCCTGATTTCTCATCCTCTGAATTCTTGCAGCACTTTTATTAGATAGCACACAAGTTAGCACTTTAGCTACAGACATGGAATTAAGGATTTTTTAAAACCTGGAATGTACAGATGTGGAAACTGAAGCCCCAGGTGGTCACATAACTAGATAGTGGGAGAGCTGGGACCTTGGTCTTATTCTCCCAAATACGTTTTCTATTGTTTCCTATTTTCTAGTTTTCCTCAGCTAGGCTTAGTTACTCAAGAAAAGGGACCATGTTATACACCTATCACAGGATACTACTCACAGTGCCTTGCTTAGTGCTACCCAAATAGCAAACCAAAAATCACATGAGCATTGATTAATGAAGTTAATCAGTTTCAGCATATGGATGAAAATGAGCCCAAATCTCTGGCTAATGGACTTGTTACTAAACCAGACAGGTCACCATGCATGAAGCCCATGAGATGGGAGGGGGAACACTGGGAAGGGGATGGTCACATTCCAATGAAAAATGAGCCTCATCTTACCAGCTGAGACTTGGACTAGAGGAGGGGCCCCAGGACTCTTGGCTTCTCTGATGGCTGCTTCATCACTGTCACAATCTTCCAGTACCTCCTCACTGTGCCAACTGTCCTGTTCTTCAGGGTCATCCCGCCCAGGGTGGGCTGTCACCTCCTTTGGGATCCTGGTAGCTGCTACAGCTGTGTGGGCATTCACCAGGGCATCCATCTCATCATAAAAAGCACAGGTCTCAG
Source organism: Bettongia penicillata ogilbyi (assembly GCA_023548195.1). Lineage (NCBI taxonomy): Eukaryota > Metazoa > Chordata > Mammalia > Diprotodontia > Potoroidae > Bettongia > Bettongia penicillata. Next base: position 13,019,035 of record JAJHZJ010000128.1, on the reverse strand, counting down.
GGGCATGGCTGCTCCCTGCCTTCCTGTAGCTCGTCTGAAGGCTATTGAACTTTGTCCGGCACTGCTCCAGCGTCCGCAGGAAGCCCCTCTCACGCAAGCGCTCAGCAATGGCCCGGTACACCTGCCGGTTGGGGTGGCGAGTTCGGAGCTTTTCATAAAACTGAGATTCACTGAGGATTGCCAGAAAAGCCTTGGTTTCCTCATAGCCCCAGTGCACACCTGACACAGGAAGAAAGAATTTAAAGCTGTCACTAAGGGGGAACGTATAGGACTAATGTTTTCCATAGTTATCCATACCCTTCTTAGGGCCCTTTAATGTTCTCCCTGTGTTTGGTTATCTCTATGTACCTGACCCTCCCCGTCCCCCTTATGGGAGAAGCTCTATGTAGGCAAACAAGGACCTTGTCTTACTTATTTTAGCATCCCCAAGAACCCTGACTAGAGGAACCTTGCGCAGCAGGTATCCAATTCATGCCTGATGAATAAACCATTGATTAAATGACCCCAGTAACAGCATGCTACCAGGTAAGAGGGGCTTTTGACACATGACTGTACCTCATCAAGTTGTTCTATAGAATGGAAGATGAAGAGTCCAAAGGACATTGCCTGGCCCACAATAAATGCACATTGAGTAGCCACGCCAAGCTCTATGTCCACGAAAGGCTTCTCTACCAATGACCAGTTTCTCTTCCCAGGAAGCTGGCCAGCTATTTACATTGGGAAGGAGCTGGAGGAACTAAGAAAAGAAAGGGAGCATGGGGCTGTTGGGCCCTATCTACCACGCTCTGGATTCTCTGGGGCCTTTGACACATATTCCATTTTTTCCAAGTTTTGTTCTTCCTTTTTATAGCTCACAACGATCTTTTTGAGCTAAAGATCTGTCACACTGTCCAAGGGGGGTCCAGTTCTACAGGTCATCAGAGATAATTATCCTTCCTCTGTGAGATCAGCTATCCTATCAGTAAGATTAAACTATTTTTTGGAGGCAGATATTCCACAGTTCCACACTTCTCTGAAGTAAATAGAGGCACAGGATTTGGGTTAAAAATTGAGTGGAATTACCTGTAACAACAATTGTATGTTAAAGAAAAGTGATCTAGGCAGAAACCCACACTTGAGGCCAAGGTGAGGAAGCTCTGCCAGTTCTCCAGGTAGGAGTAGGGAGTGGACTGCAGATGGTTAAACTATTCCAGCAAAAACTTGGTGAGCCCCCAGTACTCTGTTGAAGTAGTTCCAACACTAACAGGTCCTGGCTCAGGTCAAAAGTGAACACTCTTTATTTTCTTGCTCTCTTTCCACCATTGCCTGGGGAGGGGATTCAAGGAATTCTCAGTTTGCTCTGAAAATCCCAGCCCTGGTAGAAGCATCACCCTAACACTGAGCCTCCCTAAGGACTGGTACCATACCGAAAGGGGCACCTGTTATGCTACTACCTTAGTTTCCACAGAGCAAGGGAAAATCAGGGGATTGATAATGATAATCATGAATAATCATGATTATGCCAGGGGAGAGGAGCTCACTGGTCAGATCTGCCTACTGAACCAAGGCCCCTGATTTCCATCATGTTCCCACACTAGGAGTGCAGAATCTCAGAGTAAGAAGTGACATCACAGGTCATCCAGCCCTATCCCTCCCTGCTTCAACAAGAGATTCCACTACCACATATCTGACAATTGATTATCTAGGCCTGGCCTGAAGACCTCCAAGAAGCAGCCCATTCTACTTTTGGAGAAGGTTTTCCTTATGTCAAGCCTAAATCTGCGTTTTGGAAACTTTATCCATTGCTCCTGGTTCTGGGGACCAAGCAGGGCAAGTGTAATCCCTTTTACTTGTAACAGTCTTGTGAAGACTTAAAGAGAGATGCCATAGTCCATCCTGTCTTGTCTTCTCTGTGTTAAATATATGTAGTTTCTTCAATCAGTTCTTCTCGACCTTTCACTGGCTTGGCTGCCTTCCTCTGTACACATTCCACTCCATCAGTGTTGTTCCTAAAAGGTGGTGCATGCAACTCAAAGCATGGTCTTGACAGTGGGACTACTGCCACCCTGGTACTGGATACCATGCTTTCCTTAATTTAGGCTAACAATGCATTAGTTCTAGAGGCCATATCACATTCTTTACTCACGTTTAACTTGTAGCTCAATGGAACCCCCAGACCTTTGTGAGATAAATGGCTGCCTAGTCACTCCTTCCTCATCTTATCCATACTTAAGAAGCTGATTTTTGGAACCTACGTTTAAATTTACATTTGTCCCTATCAGCCTTCATGTCATTTAATTTGGCCTAATGTTTGAACCTATTAAAACCTTTCAGAATCCTGTCATCCAGTCTATTATCTATCGAGTATCTGCTTTCTCTAGTCTTATGTATTTCTAACACAGCTTCTCCTTAACTTTGTAAAATTCATCCGGAAGTATGAAAGAGCAAGTCACAGTTTCCAATAGAATTAGAACCCCATGCCAATACTCTATGCCCCACTCATTTTTAGTTGAGATGCCCAGGCCTCATTGCTCAAGAGATTCTTACCTGTTCGACTCTGGAAAAGGGCTGTGGCCCTGGGACCTTTGGGCTCCTGGGTGAACATCTTAAGGCCCATTTCCTTCCTTTCACAGTCTTTGGCTGTGGCCCCATTTCCAGTGTCCCCTCTTTTCCAGTCCTCTGGCTCTTGCTCCTGTGAGTCTATGACTCCACCCATCCTCCCTAGTGGACAGATGATCTCCTTCATGGCATAAGTTGGTTTAATGGCAGCCGGGGAATGCATCAGGGCTGCTATTTCTTTGTAGAAGGGACAGGTTCCTGGGGGGTGACTGGTTCTTGCTTTCCGGTAGCTGGTCTGGAGGTTTTTGAATCTGTACCGACACTGCTCCAGTGTCCGAGGGAAGCCATGTTCTTGCAGTCGCTCAGCAATGGCATGGTACACTTGGCTGTTTCTATGACAGGTTCGAAGTTTCTCAGAAAATGAAGTCTCACTGAGAATTGCCAGAAAGATCTTGGTTTCCTCATAGCCCCAGTGTACACCTGCATATTTTTCGTCCCCTGTGCCGCCCAGCTCTTGGTCCCCCCAGCCTTTCATTTCCTTCTTTGCTGGAGCCTGACAAGGTTTTCCTTGATCCTTCCTGGGGAGGGAATATTTGCTGCTCTCTCTTTCCTCTGATCTATAGAGTTCTGAGTTCCATGAGCCTTTCCCTGACTTCTCTTGGGATTTGGGATCTGGAGAGGTCAACGGGGGAGAAATAAAGAGCAGACATAAGAACTGGCTTTGGTAAGCAATTCAAGTAAACATTTTCTAAATGTCTACTATGTGCAAAGTTGCCTGTCCCAGAGAATATCTGGTATTTTTTGTTTGACTCAGTCCTAGTTGATTTAGCAATTTAGAGAAAATGAAAGATAACAGTTTAAGGGTAGACAGAAACTCAGAACAATTTGTACTCTGGACTGTGCAAAGACTATGGCTTCCCTGGAGGAGAGTCATACAAATTCTGTTGGTGTTGAGTATCAAAAAGGCCTTGGGAGGCCTGGGCCATGAGTTGGTGTAGAGTCTTGTACTCCTCTCCCCTACCCAAATTCTATCCATCTTTTAAGGTCCTTCGAAAGACCCTTAAGCCTTTATCATCCCAATGGACACTTAGCTTTCTCCCCCTCTCCCCAATCCTCTCCTAGCACTTACGGGTTGTGTGACACAGGCTGACATTAGAAGCAGTCTGCATGCTCTTTCCCAAGGCCTTGTCTCACACTACTCACACTTCTCCCTTTTATGTTAATCCATACTCCAGCTGATCCTTCAAAAATATCCCAGGGTTTCTTAACTCCATACCTTGGTTAAATCTACTCCCTACCCCAGTCTATTGACATATAACTCATTCTTCAAATGACATCTCATCCAGGAAACCTTTCCCAATTTACTCCAGTTCAAAGAAATTTCCCCTTATAACATTAATGACTTCTTTTATGCATTTATCATCTTCTACATGATATCATCATTTGTAATAGATTGGGAATACATCGATGAGAGTCACACAGGATGGGCAGGCATAGATGGATTATAATATACATTGCGGGGGGGAGCAGCTATATTGATGAAATCACAGAGCCTTTGGAGTATTACATATTTATTTGTCTGCCAAAAGATACTTGACAGTACCTTCTGAGGTGTCACAGTGGCTAATGTACTGCTTAAAAAGACCTGAGTTCAACTTCTACCTCAGACAGTACTGGCTATATGACCTGAGGCAAGTCACTTAACCTCTGTCTGCCTCAGCTTCTTTATCTATAATGGGGATAAAAACAGAACTTACCTTACAGGCTTGTTGTGAGATGACATATGTAAATTACTTTGCCAACCTTAAAGTGCTATATAAATGCTAGCTGTTATTACTATCACCTCCTCCTCTCTCACGTACACCTGGATAGGACACTTGACAGTATTCCTATTTCTCCAAGAAGACTGCACACTTCCTGATGGCAATGATCCTGTCATGCAGAACCACAGAAATAGAGAACCAGAAAGAATTACTGAGGCCCACTCACATCATTTTATAGAAGCGGAGACCCAGAGAAACAGGAGGGATTTGCTGAAAGTCATGTGGTTTATAGCAGAATGGGAACTAGACCTCAGGCTTCCTGATTCCTAAGTCTGTGATCTTTGCATGCATTGTTCCTGCCTATCCTCCTCCTGTAAGAACTTTTATTTTATTTGCTTATTATTCAGAATAAGCTCATTCCTGGCAACCCTGGTTAATGAAACTAGTAACTCTTTCACAAGCACACATTGCAATCAGAGCTGGCTCTGGGTAAAAGGTATGGCTAATTGAGGTGAACATGCAGGATCTGGGGGGTTATCTGTACCGTCAGAGGAACCTTGAGGAAGGCAGTGGGCAAAGAAGACTGCCTGGAAACTGGGCCTCATATTTATTAGGGCATGCACTATCTATTGCCTCTTTGTACCCCAGTGGTTAGTGCAGGGCCTGGCACATGGCAGGTGCTTTTAAAATGTTTACTGACTGATTGATAAGTCAGCATCTAAAGCTCTGATGACAGCATTCACACTCCCTCTCCCACTGGCATGCTGTCTTTTGTGATAGTTCCAAGAGTGAGAATGTTTGAACTGGAGAGTGCCGGCAGGAGTGGGGAACTTGCGGCCTTGAGGCCACATATGACCTTCTAGGTCTTGGAGGTGGCCTTCAGACTAAGTCCAAGTTTTAAAGAACAAATCCATGCCATCTCAATAAATGTTTCATTTTCCTTTCTCCTTCAAGACTGTACCCAAATGTTCACTTAATAAAGTTATACTTGCATAGAGGGATTGTAGCTGAAAGGGGGCAGTAGGAGCTGCCTCATGTTCCCCTCTATGACTGTAAAGCTTGAGAGAAGGGTTAGGTCCAAGAAGAGACCCAAACCAAACTGTATGCATAAACAACCAGCTTGACTTTAAGGTCTTTTAGCTACATTTTCTGTGGTGCGAAGTCCTGGGGATGAGCTCAATAGGAGGTTTTTCACAAAGCCTCTCACCATATTACTGGACAAGATGGAAAGTCAGATGGACTTGGAACAAATGAGAATAAAAGAATGTTGATAATGAGTCAGTGCTAAGCTGGGATGGGGTCTCTGCAGTCTTGCTTAAGGGTTTTGTCCTTCGTCTAGCTTTTGCTAACACTTTTTATCAGTGATTCAGATAAAGGTATAAATGGTTATAGATGACAGGAAGCTGAAGGTATATAGCAAATATACTGACAGAATCAGATTCCCAAAAGATCTGAAAAACAGCCTGAGGAAATGGCCCAATCTAAACAAGATTCTATTTATTCCTGTCATATTTCAAGCTTTGGCGGGGGGTGGGGGAAAAGGGGGGGAAGAGGGAGAAGTTCAACAAGTTGAGGATGAAGACAGGGCTAGACAATTCATGTTAAAAAGACCCAGAGGTTTGATGGAAGTTGCAGGCCTAATGCCCCTCAGTGGCATGCAGTATGTCCCCAGTCTAAGTGGTAGCTAAAATAATTGAAAAACAAAGTAATATTAGAATCCACCCTATTATGCTCATGGGAATAGCATATTAATAAGCATAGGCTTGCATGTAAGGACTGACATGAAAGCTATCAACCAGGAAATAGAAGATCAAAAAGACATGGGCTGGACATGTAGTTGGAGAGAGAACCGCCATCTCCATGAAGGAGTCCAGGGTGTTGGGCACATCTTTGATGAAATATTTATAAGGTAAGGATAAGAAGGGATGGATTGTGGCATTACACACCATCAAAGACAGGACCCAAATCAATAAGATCATGAGACTTAGCAGCATAAACAGAAGTAAGGCATCTAAGGTGAGGAAGAAGAAAGTCACACTATTCCTCTGTAAAAGGAATTTGTGCTTAAGTAAAGGTAAGACTGGGTGACCTTTGAGGGCCCCGCCAAGTCTGGGATTCTATACTGATCACATGTGACCAAGTACATGTTGTACTGTGACTAGGTTGAAGGAATTAGGGATATTTTTTGTGGAGAAGAGTTGAGAATGAGATGAGGGGATGAGAAGAGAGGCAAACTTGTTCTGTTTGGCTCCAGGGGCCATGATAAATTACAGGGAGGCCTAATTTGGCTTACTGGTGATGTTGTAGGCGGGGAGGTTCTGCTTCAAACAGGATCTGGTCCTCAGGATCCCTTCGTCATATAAGAATTTATGTTTCTATGACAACTTTTAGACAAACCAGTGAACATGTGTTGATAAAATGTGTTCCAAGCCAAGATAATTAAGTGAACAAAAGGCTGATTATCTGACTGAATTCAGGAAAGAGGTCGTTTTCATAGTATTCCCATGGTGGATGACTGAGGCAATCTCGGTCCAAATGGCAGCCATAGATAATTTGGTTTAGGCCAAATTCAGTGATAAACTGAATCATCAGGAAACACTTGTTTATCCAGAATGCTTTGGGAATAGAGGTCTTCTAAGATACTGAATGCTATTGTTAATGGAACCATCATACATACCACATGCTACATGTGGGTTAATGCATTTAAAGAATTAGAATTTAAGAAAACATGCTTAATAACACCCAAAATATAACTGACTACAGAACTCTTGGAAATGTGCAAGGCACATTTATACATACATTCATTCAACCAATCCTCACAAGACCCCTGTGAAGTGGGTACTACGTGGAATATTATCTCCATTTTTACTAGAAACTAGAGTTAGGGAAGGTAAATTCCTTATCTGTGGTCACACAATGATCACAATTTGGAGGCTGGATGTGAAACAAGACTTTTTCCCGACTGCAAGCCTGGCACTTGGCTATCTCACTGCCCCACACAATGCTGACCATGACTGAATCTCTTTGAACACTTAGGACCTTGCAGTACCTCAAGGTCATTGGTATGGACATTGATTATTATTGAACAGAGCCACCAAGGAACAGATTCTAGTTCTTTGTGTACATTTGGTATGTGAATTTTGGGTAAATAGGAGTTGACTTTACAGAAGAAACTTTTTGTTACATTGTCAGCATTTATCTCAGTGGTATAACTGTTCTTCCCATATTTCTGAATCTGTTGCTCTTAATAATCTCCAATTAGTGATAATATAAGGAAGAATTTGGCTACTGGTACTCATTATCTTTAGGTAATCTGGCCAACAGTTATTAGGTAAACAACACATTCTCATAACATCCTGCATAACAAGAACTGTTACCAAATGGGGGCCACAAAAACACAAAGACAAGTGTCACAGCACCACAGGCAAAAAAAGAAACAAAGTTCTCATTCTACTGATGCCTGATAGGAGGCATTTTTATTTGGTCCTTACCCCAGCAGCTAGAGAACAAGCCTTGGGTTCCTGGCATCTTGTCCCTATGGGTCAGTTCCTGGTTGATCATCCCATCAGTGTCACAATCCTCTCTCCCCTCCTTATGCTCCCTGTTCTCTGGTTCCTCAGTATCAACATTGCTGTCCTTTTGTTGAGAAGGATTCCAAGTTTCTCCCAAGGTGTCAGTACAGGAAGGGGAGGTATGGGTGCTCAGTAGGGTGGCCATCTCCCCATAGAAGGCACATGACTCAGGGGCTCTGCCAGTCTTTGCTTTTCGATAACTTGTTTGGAGGTTTTTGAATCTATAGCGGCATTGCTCCAATGTCCGCAGGAAACCCTGCTCCTGCAGTCGTTCAGCTACTGCTTGGTATACTTGGTGGTTTCGATGATCGGATTGGAATTTTTCTGCGAACTGAGGCTCACCAAGGATAGTAAGAAATGTCATGGTTTCCTCATAACTCCAGAGGACTCCAGAAGCTTTTGTGTCTGCTCCATCGTACAGTTTCTGGAGTACATCCTCCCTGCTTTTCACTTCTTCCCTGGCAAATTCTGGGCCAGACCTTCCTTGTTTTTCATCTGTGTGGGAGTATCTTGGATTCTCTGTTTCCTCAGAGCACTGGAGATTTGGGTCCCAGGGGCCCCTTCCTTGCTTTAATGGCAAAGTGATGTTGGTCTTGGGAAGTGGAAATTCTGCTGGTAAGAAAGCAAACAGGACATGACAGTATATGATCATTCTAAAACTGTTCTTGGAATTCAATGGGATATATCAGGGAGATTCCTAGGGAGTGACCAAGAGGCCACTGTGCAACCCTAAACATTCTCCTTCAAGTCACTGAGAGAGGGGAATAAGGAGACTTAGTGATTTGGTCACAGTGAGAACTTCACAGATTTGCATGAGCTCAGACATCAGTTCTCACAGAGAGAATCACAGAATATAAGGGCCAGAAGGGATCATGGGAATGATTTAATTTAGCCTTAGAGAGCTAGAAAGGTTCAGTAGCTTTGATGGCAGAGCCAAGACTAAAAATTAGCTTAAAAAATAAGCCAGGTAGGGAGTGATTTGTTAGGAACTAAAGAATATATTTAAGATAAAAGAAGTCAGAAGACACTTTTAAGAAATTCAACTCTTCTGTCCATCAGGGAACTCCTTTCATGAGCAAGGGAATGTAAAAACTCTTAATAAGGGGGGGCGGAGCCAAGATGGCGGAGTAGAAGGACGCACATTCACGAGCTCCGAACCCACAACCCATGGAATTGAGGTAAAAGGAGAGCCCCATAAATTCTGAATCTCTGCAGGGGGTGCACAAACATAGGGGAAGAGATTTCCGTTCCACTGAACCCTGGAGAGCCGTCCCCGGGGTCCATCGCACTTCGGAAAGCGGACCCCACCCCCCACCCCTGGCCGCGACCCAGAGAAGCTGACCTGAGCAGACTTCAGAGAGGAAAGCTCCGGGAGAATCTCCGGCAGCCGGGAAAGTCCCTCTACCCACAGAAGCTAAAGGTCAGTTAAAAAGAAGCCTGCGCTAAGGGAGGGGAGCGGCCCCCTCGGGAGGAAGCGGCTGCGGCAGAGACGGGGGCAGGAAGCGGCGGAGGCAGAGGCGTGGGCGGGCGGCTGAGGCAGCAGCGGCCCGGGACTCAGGAATCCCCCAGCAGCAGGTAGGATCTTCAATACTGAAGGTCTTTCCAACCTGAGGGAGCCGAGCAGGGGAGACGGCCCTGCCCCCATCCTGCTCTACTGCTGAACGCCTCTGAATAAAACCCTCAAGGGAGCTGAGCACAGCAGGCGGGGTCCCCCACCCCGCCCCCATCGGCTCTGTTCCTGAAAGTCTCTTCAGAAAGCCCCTGAGGGCCCAAGCTAGGAAGCGGCCCTGCCCCCACCCTGCGCCAGAACTAAAGCTTGCCGCGGGAAAGCGCATTTGAATCTCAGAGGCCAAGTACTAGCTGGGCGGATCCAGGCGGAGGTGGAAAGGAATCTCAGAAGTCAAGTAACTGGCTAGGAAAATGCCTAGAAAGGGAAAGAAAAATAAGACTTTAGAGAGTTTTTTCCAACAAATGCAAATGATCCCGACCTTCGGATCTGATGGGGAGGACGAGGACGTATTTTTCCCATCAGGGAAAGATGTGGAGGGCGGGGCCTCAGTACCCCAGACACCCCAGGGGGGTGTTGGGTGGGCTCAGGCCTTGGAAGAGCTTAAAAAGGATTTTGAAAAGCAAGTTAGACAGGTGGAGGAAAGACTGGGAAGAGAAATGACAAAGATGCAAGAAGAGTATGAAAAAAAGGTCAATATCTTGGTAAAGGAGTCCCAAAAAAATGCTGAGGAAATTAACACCTTGAAAAATAGGCTCACCCAATTGGCAAAAGAGGTTCAAAAAGCCAATGAGGAGAAGAATGCATTCAAAAGCAGAATGAGCCAAATGGAAAAAGAGGCTCAAAAGCTCACTGAATTTAATAGTTCTCTCAAAATTAGAATGGAACAGATGGAGTCTAATGACTTTATGAGAAACCAAGAAATCACCAAACAAAACCAAAAGAACGATAAAATGGAAGAGAATGTGAAATATCTCATGGGAAAAACAACTGACCTGGAAAATAGATCAAGGAGAGACAACTTAAAAATTATGGGACTACCTGAAAGCCATGATCAAAAAAAGAGCCTAGACATCGTCTTGCATGAAATTATCAAGGAAAACTGCCCTGACATTCTAGGACCAGAGGGCAAAATAAGTATTGAAAGAATCCATCGATCACCACCTGAAAGAGATCCAAAAAGAGAAACTCCTAGGAACATTGTGGCTAAATTCCAGAACTCCCAGCTCAAGGAAAAAATCTTGCAAGCAGCCAGAAACAAACAATTCCAGTACTGTGGAAATACAATCAGGATAACCCAAGATCTAGCAGCTTCTACATTAAGGGATCGAAGGGCGTGGAATAGGATATTCCAGAAGGCAAAGGAACTAGGACTCAAACCAAGAATCACCTACCCAGCTAAACTGAGTATAATACTTCAAGGGAAAATATGGTCTTTCAATGAAGCAGAGGACTTTCAATCATTCTTAATGAAAAGACCAGAGCTGAAAAGAAAATTTGACTTTCAAACACAAGAATGAGAGGAAGCATGCAAAAGTAAACAGCAAGGAGAAGTATTAAGGGACTTACCAGAAATGAACTGTTTGCATTCATACAGGGAAGGACAATATTTCTAACTCTTAAAACTTTTCAGTATCTGGGTGGTTGGTGGGATCACACATACACATGTACACGCATGCACACACATACACACATGCATTCACATGCAGAGACAGAGAGCACAGATTGAACTGAATAGGATGGGACCATACCTTAAAAGAAATTAAGGTAAATGGTGAGAGAGAAATGTAGTGAGAGGAAAGAGGGGGAAATGGAAGGGGGTAACTATATGTCATTTAAGAGGCAAGTAGGAGATGTTTTTAGTGGAGGGAAAAAGAGGAGAGCTGAGGGAAAAAAAAAAAACAAACAAACAAACAAAAGTTTACCCTCATCACATTTGACTAAACGAAGGAGTGAAATGCACACTCATTTTGGTATGAAAACCTATCTTACAGTATAAGAAAGCGGGGGAGAAGGAGATATTGGGGGGGGGATGATGGAAGGGAGGGCAAAGGGAGGAGGGAGTAATTGAAAGTCAACACTTGGGAAGGGACAGGATCAAAGGACAGAAGAGAAACAATGAGGGGCAGGTTAAGAGGGATGGCAATTCAGTTAGTCTTACACAACACGACTATCAGGAAGGTCACTTGCAAAGCTACACAGATATGGCCTATAATGAATTGCCTGCCGTACCAAAGGGAATGGATGGGGAGGGAGGGATGGGGAGAATTTGGAACTCAAAGTTTCAGGAACAATTGTTTAGTATTGTTGTTGCAACTAGGAAAGAAGACATACAGTTAATGAGGAATAGAAAGTCATCTGGCCCTACAGGAGAAAAGAGAAGATAGAGACAAGGGAAGGGAGGGATGACAGAAGAGAGGACAGATTGAAGATAGGGAAAATTAGATTGCTTGGGGTATTGGGGTGGGGGGAGGGGAGAAAAGGGGAGAAAATTTGGAACCCAAAAGTTTGTGAAAATGAATGTAAAAAGCTAAATAAATAAATAAATTTAAAAAAAAAAAAAAAAAAAAACTCTTAATAAGATGCAGAGTACAAAGAAAGCAAACCAACTATACAAAAGCTTTATGGAATAATGACTTGTATGAACACATTACATGCAATATAAGGAATTACAGAAGGTCAGAACTGGAAGAGTACTTAAACGTCATCTGGTCCAAAGTTTTCATTTTACAAAGAAACTAAGGCTTAGAAAGAAGTGACTTGCTCCAGGTTACATGGTTGAGAAGTAGCAAAGCTGGGATCTGAATCCAGGTTTCCAAGCCCCCTCTCTGCTATTTTGCTTTCCTTTGACTGATTCCAGGTGAGGCAAAATCACATCATTTCACAATTTAAGCTGGACCAGATTCTCAAGATCCTATGCTAGAAATAATCTGTCTAGATCCTGCTAAGAGAAGGGACTTTTTTTACTTCCACCAGATTTCAGTCTCTTGATACTCAACCAGATAGTCTGTGAGTTTCTGTGGAACAAAAAAATACATCCACTAGTGGCCAGCCTTCTAAGTGATGAGTCTACCTGAACTTAACCATGTGAGTCTTAGACAAAGATATTAGTGTGCCACCTGGCCCATTCCTGAAGTTAACCAGAGCTTGTACTCTACTGGTATAGCTTTCAAAAGTCCAGTGCTACATCTACAGCACTATGAGGGAGGATTTTATTAGAGAAACAACAAGCCGTCCACAAAATAAGCCTACATTACAATTTCTCTGGGTAGGGTCTAAGAGTATTCTGAGTTCAAAACTATTTTCCTCTGCTGCTTTTCTCATTCTTTATCTTGTTTCTGTGAGCAAGAAACAGATGTCTGGGAAGGAAAACATAACTTGACTATCCAAAAACAAAACAAAACAAAACAAAACAAAAAAACATGAGGAGAACAGAGGCATAGAAAGTGAATTTGAAGACAGTTGCCTGGGGAGCCAATTGGCTGTGAACCAACTGATGGGCAATGGGGGTGCTCTGGGTTATACAGCTCTTCTATAAAGTGGATAACCAACATGATGATGCCTGAACATGATGATGCTTCTACTATTGGGAATGGAACGCAAAAGGGCAGCAAAGTTCTTTTCTCCCTCTGTTAGACACCTGGTAAGCCCACATTAGAACAAAGAAATGGGGAAAATAGAGGAAAAGAACTTAAAAAGACATGAAAACTCTGCAGTCTGTGGAATGTGCCTCTAAGAAGAATTTAAATAAGTGGAGACCTAAGGTTATTTAAGCGTTTAACAAGAGGGTCTTTGGAGAGCCTTCCCAGTCTTGTGCTTCTATTACGAACATCTCTGAAGACTACAGGCCACACACTTTAACCCTCAAAAGGTATTGGGCTCAGTGGACATCCTCAGAAGACTCAGGGAACTGGAAATTGTAGACACCTGAAAACTTATCATTTATGAGGGAAATAAGTTCTTACCCAGCAAGACCTCATTCCCACAATCTTCTCTCTCGATGTTCTTGCAGTGGTCCTGAGCAGGGTTTCCATGGCATGGGGCTTCCTGTGAGAGGTATAAGGGTACATCCTCAAATGTCACTGACCCATAGGCCCCACCAGTCAGGTCTAAGGGCTCATGGGCATTTCATATTGCCTGATTAATGCAACAGGGAGAGCTAAAGTCCAAAGGGAGGGATTCAGGAATTGGTGGGGTTGAAGATCACCAAGTGTGGGCTTTTTACAGAGAAGAGAAAGAAATGGGAGAACAAGGGAACTATCAACAGGCTGGGCCTAGTCACCAAGGTAAAAACATTTCAGGAAATAAAAGCAAACTATAGCTTACCTGGGATTCAGCTACCATCTTGCAGTCACCAGTGCTCCTCATTTTAGGAAGGGCAGAAACCTGAGGAGCCAGATTGCCTAAGAAGAAAAAGGAGCTGCCTAAGTCCCGGTTGTTTTCCAGATGGCCACATTCATACTTTTTTGGGAGACACATCAATTCTGAGCACCTGCTGTTCTATATCCAGTTAAGACTATCCTTGGGGCTAGTACTGTTATGACTCTGTCCTTGGCCCCTATCATTCTTCAAATCCAATGACTTTATGCGCTTGAGCAAAACTGATGTGCTCTATGCATTAGAGGGTCTCCCTGTTCTGGAGCTCGCCAAGGTCTGGATATACTGACTCTCTGGCCTCAGTGGGGATTCAGAGAGGGAGAGCCCATCACTCAGAGCAGCAAAGGAAAGACTCTCCTGCTTATTAGATGCTACTTAGTTGGTGACAATAAGGCTAGACCTGTGTGTTCTCCCACTCAGCACCTCCTCCCCAGTCCCACCACCTTCTTCTCTAAACCATGATCTCTCTTCCTAGCATAGACTACTCCCCAAGTCACCTTAGAATACATTCTCTGCTTCTCACCACTCTTGTGCAGGGGCTTGGGCTCCTCCATAGGGCTCAGTTGCTCCAGTGGTTCCCAGTAGGGGCTCTGTATTCCCTTCTCCTGGGATGCTCCCTCTGGCTTGATCTCTGCTGAACCTAACTGGAAGCTTTGGGACTCCAAGGGTGCTGGCAATTCAGAAAGCACTTCCTGTCCCTGTATAGAAAAGGTGACCTGGCAATAGCATGCTTCTCATCACTGAAGCTCTTGTGGTCAGGGGATTCTTGGTGAAATCAAAGTGAAAACTCCGTAAGGAGATGCAGAAACCCAGGACACAGGAAGAGTAATTAAAGTGGCAATGATGCTGGCTGTGACCACCTGCTCAGTGCCTTCACATAAACCACTTTACCTGTTATTACCTTGTTTGATACCCACAATAGCCCTAGGACATAGGTAAAGTAACAACTAATGTTCCCATTTTACAGATGAGGACACCAAGGCTTGGGAATGCTAAGTGACTTGCCCAGGGTTACACCATTACTAAGCAGCAGCACTGGAACTCAAACCCAGATCTTCTGACTTCAAACCACACTGCCTCTTTAATCAAATCTATTTTATTCTGAGGAAAGCAACTTATCATTTAGAGCTTTTAAAGAAAAAGAGGCCAAGTCTAGGGTAGGCAGGTGCCCTAAAATCAAGTTTTCAATGCTTTGCATTTCTGTTCAGTAATCAGGAGCATTTACTACATGAGCATGGTACTATGTTAGGTATCATGAAAGACAGAGAAAAATGATATACTCATTGGCCTCAAAGAGCTTAATCAACTTGGAGAGAGGATATATGCAGATGTAACAACCCTCTATCAGGCAGAATATACTAAGTGCCAGACAAGTGGTGTCAACACTGTGTGTTATAGGAGTTCAAAGAAGGGGGAGATCCCATCTGGCTGGGGCAGTCAAGGAAGGATCTGAATTGGGGAATCAAGCGGGAAGATCTGAATTGGGCTTTGAAGGATGAGTGTTTTGATAGAGGTAATGGGTATCTTTGGGCTGGGGGGACAGCATGAACAAAGGCCCAGAGACTTTAAAGCATGAGCTATATTTAGGGGACAGTACACTAACCATTTTGTTGGAGTATAGGACATATATAAAAGAGTAGAGAAGTCTGGCAAACTAGATCAAGACCTGACTGTGAGGGATCTTTAAGCAGCAGGCTAATGACTTTATCATGTTGGCAATGGGGGAGTTACGGCTTGGGAGGGGGATGAAACCCAAAACTATTACGAGGATGTAGGCCTCTCCCAGCAGGCACATCATGTATAGACCCTGCCTATACTTGGTGCCAAACACACTTCTAAATGAATGAATCCTGTCTCTTTACCTCACAAGACTAATTTGGAGTGGCTTTGGAAATGGTCAGAACTGAGATGACCCTGGGAGTCCATCCTGGAGTAAGCCAGGACTAACCTTTATTGGGAACTCTCTACAGAGGACGGGATGACCATGGAACTTCTCTGGATACTTTAGTTACTGAAATGGTGGGACTAGAAGAGACAGAATGAATCAGATCCAAACTTGCCAATCAGGGGGATGACCTAGTCAGGAAAGAGACAATAACCCAGTGAGTCCCAGAGGAACCTTTTAGAGTTGGCTGTTCCTATTGCCACCAGCGCCATTGTCTCATAGTCCCAAGATTGAACATGCCTCCTAGAATGTCCCTTTTAAGTAAGGATAATCTAGAGTTGCTCTGAATTCTTCTATACACCTTGGTCTGGATTCATAACTATATGAAACTTTAAAGCAAGGGGATAAGATTAAATGTGCTAATCCAGTAACTCTAAGACAAATGTAAGATTTCTTTTGGATCCGGGTATATGCCATGGGACTCACAATTAATATAAATGAAGAACCCAAATTATTCTTAGGTACTATTCAAATATCCAGAGGACCCACAGTTTGCCCTTTCCAGGGATCTGAAGTCCTTTTTTTCAGAGGGAAAGGCAAAGGCTCTGATCTCAGTGATCTCCAGAGCATAAAATGCCATGACCCCTAAATTCATTTTGGCTAAGACAACCCTAAAAGAACAAAGCACTAAAAAAACCATTAAAAATTTGTAGTCCAAAGCTTCCCAATAGGCAATGAGGTAAGGATAAGAATGGAAAAGGTCACAGATCATAGATTTAATACTGAAAGAGACCCTAGAGGTCATCTAACTCAAGCCATTCATTCTGTACCCAGTAGGTGCTTAAGGACATTTATTTTACAAAAAATGAGGCCTACTTGGAAGAGCCAGGATTTGAACTCAAATCTAGCACTCTTTCTACCACACTTAGTTTTCACATCAATCAATCAAACCCTAATTAAGTACCTACTAGGTACCAGACACAACGGTAAGTAGGGCAAATGAGAAGGGATTTCAGTGATATTCCTAGAACTTAGCATGGTGGGTCAAGAGTATTAGAATTACGTGTGAGAACAGTACCATGCTTGGTGCTACAGTTAGCACTCACTGCCATGAAAGTGACCACTCTGCATTATATCTAAGGTGGTTATAAAATATGTTTGGGCAAGAAATTGAGCTTCCTATGAAATGGCATTCTGCTTTCAGACAATTCAAGGTTAGAGATTATGGGCCTGAGAGATGAGAATTTAAGGATACACGGATACCAAAGTGCTTCAGGAATAGTCCTTTAGGTGCAATAATTATTTCTACTAGCAATAAATATAATGTTCATTCTATTTTTAAGAGTGAGGCTAGTCCAATTAAAATGTGAGTAGAGATGGTTTCGGAGAAATCAAAGTTCATTTGTCAGAACAGAATGCAAGATTATCTTATGCATTCCTCAAATGAATGGAGAAGTGATGCATCTTTGACTGAACGGTGATACAACTAAAAAAATGTGTGTGACTGTATGTTTATGCATGTGCAAATGTGGAATTCTCTCCTCAGGGCTTCCTGGAAGAAATGATTAAGAAGCATTCCCATGAATTAAGACTCCCTTATGTTTTCACCATCTTCTGCCAAGAAACAGCTTCCCTCCTCCTCTCCAAATCCTATTCTAACCCTTCAAGGTCCAATTGAAGTTCCACAGGGAATCTTTCCTAACTATGTATTAGCCTTCAAATTCTTCGTCTGTTTCCAGTCAGTACAAAATGCTTTAGCAGTTCATTGACATCTAACTGTTTGATGTTTTGTCCTGTTTTGCCAACCTGATCATAAGTTCCTTGAGGACAGGAATTCATTCTTAGACTTCTTTTGTATCCCCGACAATGTCCTGCAGGTGCTCAATAAATATTTTTTAACTAATTAGTTCATAGGGTTTTTGTTTATTTTTCTCTATCTGGAACACGAAGTCTGGTCAAAAGTGTTGGATTACCCACATAAGAGAACTGAAGGTACGTATATATCTAAATTAAGAGCTAGAAGTTTGTGGATGGCCCACTTTGGGGAAAAGGATAATCTCTCAAGAGAATAGCTAGACTCCTGTGTTTCTCAATTTAACTTTAGTCTGTGACTATTCTGTCACCAGGACAATAGGACTCTAATTCAAAAGCAAACTGTGCCTAAGCCCCATCCAGGGTAACTTTGGCCCTTCAAATTCAGAGGCTAAGGTAACAGATTGCAAGCTATTGGGCTGAGGGGGCAGAGGTCATCCAGAATTGAGGGTCATGGCTATGGAAGGTACTATGGTGGGCACAGAGAATATAAATATAAATAAGACAGGAAAGAAACTTAAACTGAACTTTCAACAGAGAGAGAAGGAAAATCCCAAGGTTTTCTCCTGCTCCACCTACTGCTCAATTGTGCTATCTTTCCTAAAAATACTACCTTGAATTTCCTATCTAATTGGTGCTGCATCCTCTCTCATTCAGAACAATCCTCTGAGGACAGAGCTGGAATCTGCATTTTACAGATGAAGACAGAAGCACAGAGAAATGGAGTGACTTGCCCAGGTGGCTTGAGGCTGAGCTGGAATTGGCACCTGCATCTCCCCCTTCCCACAGCAATGCTCTTTTTATTAGACCATGCTGCTCTCACCCGCTGATCTGGTCTCTTGGGCTCTTTCTGCCAAGCCTCCACCAGGGTCACTGCCTCCTCTGGGTTCTTGGGATGGTGGTCCCACACCCAGGTCTGCAGCTCCTCTGGCAAGATGCTCAGGAACTGCTCCAGGATGAGGAGCTCCAGAACCTGCTTCTTTGTCCGTTTCTCTGGCTTTAGCCACAGATGGCAGAACTCTTGGAGTTGGAAGAGCACTTCATGAGGCTGAGTGGACTCTTCATACTGGAACTGCCTGAAGTGCTGGCGGGAGGCTTCAGAGTCAGGGTCATCTCCCCAGAGATTAGGGTCCTGTCCCAAGCAAGAATCTTCCTTCAGCTTCACTAATAGGAATTCTTCCTGATATGATGGGGCAAGAACAGCAGCCATTTTTTGTCTGGGGTTGAGACCAGCCTTGCTCCAGAGCAGGCTTGAATTCTAGGGTTCACATCTCTGTTTCTCTGAAAAATCACTTGGAGCTGCTCCTAGAAGACATAGTAGGAGGGAGGGAGAGGGACAGGGAGAGGTGAGATGGTGAGATAGTTGAAGAGAGAGACAGAGAGAGAGAGAGAGAGAGAGAGAGGACTGAGGAGAAAAATAGGAAAACAGAAACCTAATTATCATGTTCCTTAAGAGTTCCTCTGTATTTGGTACAAATTATTTGCCTTGTATTTATTATATTTGTAGCAAATGAACATTAATAATATACTTTAGTAAAATGTACAAATAATTTGAAGATAATTTGAAAACATTTAAGATTATTTACAATATCAAAGACTAGTAGGATGGAATATACAGAATATCTATGTGAATTTAGTTGTTGTCTGGTCATGTCTGACTCTTTATGAACCCATTCTGCTGTGGTTTTCTTGGCAAAGATACTGGTTCACATTTCCTTCCCCAGCTCATTTTACAGATGAGGGAAGTGAGGCAAACAGGGTTAGGTGACTTATCCAGGGTCACACAGCTTATAAGTATATGAAGCTAAATTTGAACTCAGGTCTTTCTGACTCAGGCCTAGTACTCTATCCACTGCTCTATGTTGCTGCCCCATCTACATAGATAGGTTGACCTCAAAATATGTTATGTGTGTGTGTGTGTGTGTGTGTATACACACACACACACACACGTATATATTGTTCTGAAATTATGTATTGAAAAGGTGTTGGTTGTATTTGAGATGAATCACCCTACTTTCTTGTTCTCTGGATATGACGTTCCATTTTCCCCTCATGTGTCACTGCACAGACTGTCCCCCATGCCCACAACATTCTCTCTTACCCTGGAATCTCTAACTCCTTTCAAGGATCAGCTCATATACTGCCTCTTTTTTCAAAAGATCTTACTGGATTTTTCGAACTGTTAGTGCTCTTGCACTGGGTAAAACAGATCACTTGTATTTAATTATCTATGTACTTGTAGAATGTAAGTTCTTTGAGATATTAAACAAAACAGAGACTATATCTGAAGTGCCTGGCACACAGCAGGTGCATAATAAGGGCTCAGTGAACTGACGTGGTGAGTGAGTTCTGAAGATGCCTTCCCTCATCTCTTTTTAGAAAATCTGACTCTTGCCCTATGAAGTTGGAAGGCTATGAACCATGAGAATAGCCCAGTCTATTCAGTGTACTTAGTGTACACAAGAAAAGTACGTCGTTAGTTGTCAGAAGGTATGAACAGTTCTCAAAAGGAGAATGGGAATGAGTAACAACCATATGAAGAATTGTTACAAGTCACCAGTAAGAGAGGGGCATATCAAAACAACTGAGGTTTGACTTCATATCGGGGAAACCGGCAAAAAGGATGAAAGAGGAACATTGTCAATGCTGAAGGAGCAGGCACACTAATGTTCTGCTGGTGGGGCTGTGATTGTTCTGGAAAGCAATTTGAGATTATGCTAAGAAAGAAACTACCTCTGGTCCAGAGATCCCACTCACTGCAAGACATGCGCGTCCAAAATGTCGGTGATAAAATGGTCTAAGACACAACAAAACATTTAGAGTAGCTCAGAACACAAGATGCTCCATCAATTCAGGAATAGCTAAACAAGTTAAGAGAGAAGAATAGAATGAAATATTAATTAAATGTAAGAAATAATGATTCTAACAAATACAGAGAAGAATGGGAAAACTCATACGGGCTAATGGAAAAGGAAGCAGAGTCAGGAATACAACATACCCAGTGATTATAATAACATAAATGGGAATAATTATGACCAAGCTTGGCCCCAAAAAGATATGAAAATGCACCCTGCTCCCAGGACACAGCCTAGGAATGTAAGTCTAAGTCTAAATGTGGTGGGTAGTTTTTGTTCTATTGTCACCACCCCAGCTCCCTTTTTATTAGGCACGTAGGTGGTGTAGGTCTTGACCCTGAGCAACTGATTAACCTCTGTTTGCCTCAGTTTCCTCATCTGTAAAAATAGGAAAAATAATAGCACCTACCTCTTAGGATTGTTGTGATGATCAAATGGGACAATATTTTTAAAGTGTTTAGCCTAGTACCTGGCACATAATAAATGGTTTTTTAAAATTATTATTATTAGTTATAAGATAACTTTCTGGGAGGGAAAAGGGAATATTTAGAATATTATATTGGGAAATATTATATATGTTAATATATGTTAATGTTAATATATATTAATTCCCAATATTACATTGGGAAATGAAAGTGATATAAAAACAAAGAGATTGTTAAAAGTATCTCTGGGATAGCAGAGACCTAAGTCAGAAAACAACTTAAAAGAACTAAATAAACACCAGGATATCTACTTAGCTAGAAGGGAGGAACTGAACTCAATCCCAGAAGTCGGACAGCACTGACTGCTCAACACTAACAATGATACTGTGGAGGAGACACCATAGTTCTTTCCTCCAGCACTTATAGTTTAGCAATGGGTGGTAAAATACAAACAAACACAAAATGTATAAATATAAGTAACAATATAACAATAACAGTAACATATTTCTATGGCTCTTTAACATTTGCAAAACACTTTCCTCACAACCACCCTTTGAGGGTACACAGTGCCAGTATCCAGCCTATTTTCCAAGGGAGGAAACTCTATACACCATAGAGACAAACGCTACATAGCGGACATATAGACACACACAGATACACATACGTACTATAGCTGTACAGACAGAGTTGGAAATGTGGGAAGGAAGCGCAGAGAGCATGAGAACAGTTGGAGTCAGGTCATTAAGCTGGTGAGAAGGTCTCTGAGAAGATGCCAGATTTGAAGAAAGATTTTGGTGGAGAAGGGTTGGATTGGACATTCTAGGCTGAAAGAGTCATACTACTGATGTCTGAGAAGCAGAAGGGGAAGGAAGGGAAGGAAATCTTGCTAGTCAGACTGAATACCATAAACGAAGGGGATAATATAGCCTTTGGTTAATGCAAGGCCTGATCAGTAGACGGCTTTAAGTTCCATTATGAGGCATTCTAATTTGCTTTAACAAGTAACTGGGCCCCATAGGAGAATCCTAACATGGGAGTGACATATTAAATTATGATAAAGAGAATTCTTACAGATTTGTAAGGGGAAGAGACAGGAAATTTGGGAGAAAGTTTGTTCAAGTAACAATAGAAGCAGGTGTCATTTCTAGAGCACTTTAAGGTGTACAAAGCGCTTTATATACATTCTTTTATCTGATCATCACAACAACCTGATGAGGTAGGTGCTCTATTATCCCCATTTTACAGAGGAGAAAACCAAGGCTCCATTGCCCAGGGGCAGATATAGCTAGTTAGTATGTCTCTGGTGGGAGTGTGGTTGGAGATGGAAGGAAGCTAGCCTCCTGGCTGAGGGCCATATTTCATTTTGAAATATTTCATATGAAATGAAAAAGTTACACAACCAGACTACAAATTGGAAAAATAAACAAAAGGACAAAGTGAGAGACTAGTGTGAGGATCAAAGGTATTAGTGAAGGTAAAGACGATGCCTGAGAGATTTAAGGAGAGTTGGGGTGAGGAGGGGGGTGAAGAAGGGGAGAAAGAAGGAGAAAGAGACACACTCAAGTATGTGGGCAGGTCTATCCTCTGAACCACCTACTGGACAGGAGAAACCGCAGTCTCTCCACCAGACACAAAGCAATTTTCTTCCTAAGTTTGCAAAACTGAACAATTCAAATTTGCTTCAACAAAAGCCAAGGCAAGTGATACCTTTTGTTAAACACAATATTCTAAACTGAAAGAAGAACAAAAGTTCAGATATAACTATATCCTCATAGAGATTCCAGTCTAGAAAGGGGGTATAGCATAAACAGAAGCAATATTAAGTAATACACTGTAATTACATAACATAGGGACAAACTCCTGTGTGAGGGTTCAGTAGAGGAAAAGGCATTATCCATAGGGGCAAGAGAAATGAAGGAATGCTTTCTGGAGTCGATGGCCTTCAAGTCAGACTTTCAAGGACAGCAAAAAACCAACAGATAAAGGGGGAAAGGAAGACAACGCCCAGCAGAAGAAACAGCTTTAGCAAAGGAATAGAGGAAAGAAAGGGCAAAGCGGGAGAGTACTCCAGTTTGGAGTCCTGAGAACATGGGAAATAGGATGAGATAAGATTTGGTGATGCCAGAGCATGAATGGCTCTGAATGTCAGAATACAAAGTCAAAACGTGATCCACTAGGACACAGGTGGGGAACCTGTGGCCTCAAGGTCATGTGGTTCTCTAGGTCCTCCAGTGTGGCCCTTTGACCAAATCCAAACTTCACAGAAAAAAATCTCCTTAATGGAAAGGATTTGTTCTGTAAAAACCTGACTCAGTCAAAAGGCTGCTCCCAAGGACCTAGAAGGCCACAGGTTCCCCATCCCTGCACTAGGTAGGACAGAAGGAGGTTTCTGAGCACTAAAACAATGTCAGATTTATACAGTAGTACAGCAATGGCAAGAAGGCAAGACTGGTAAGAGGGGAGGGAGGAAGGCAGGGAGGTGAGTAGGTAGTTAAGAGAAGGAACGAGAAATTGTGGTCCAGAAAAAAAAAGCTTTAGGGAGGAAGGCTGACTGCTTTCAAACATACTTGAATCCCAGAGCCAAAACAGGATATAAAGGGTGAGAATGACAGAGAGGCTGATTTCAGCTGGATAAAAGGAAAAACTGTCCAATAATCAGAGCTACCCCAAAGTAATATGGGCTGCATCAGGAAGTGGTGGCTTACTACTTACTGGCAGACTTCAAGTGGACGCTATAGTATCCCTTGTTAGGAGTGCTGTTCAGGAGTAGGTGAGAAGAGGTGAGATGATTCCCAAGGTCCCCCCCAGGTCTGAGATTATAGGATTTTCTGACCCTTTAGAAGATAATAGGTGAGTGGTAATGAGGGCCTCAATACTAAAGTTCTGACAGTAGAAATAAGGAAGATGGCTAAAGGAGATAATGAAGAAGTGGAATTAATAGTATTTGGCAAGTAACTGCTTAGATAGGAATAATGGCTGGAACTGTGATTTCTTGGATGAACTCCTGGTAAAGAAAATCCTAATACCGGTTATGCCTGGCACCTCATAAGAAAAAACACTAAGGTTATGTGAGGGATTTAGGTAAACTGTGGGGTCATTGACAGAAATAGTGAAGTCAGAAGAAGGTACAGATTTGGGGGGGAAAGTTGAGAAGCTGGACTTTAGACATACTTAGTTTGAGACATCAGGAGGATATTGAAGTGGAGATTTTATTTAGGCAGTTTCAGGTATAACTCTAGAACTCATCTAGGCTGGAAACAGAAATTTAGGAATCCTCTTTATAGATTTGATCATTGAAGCCTTGAGAGCTAATTATGTTGCTGAGGGAGAGAATATAGAAAGAAAAGAGCTAATGGTGGAAGTTTGGGAAATATTAAAGGGTAGGTAGAACATGATAAATCAGCAGAGAGAGGGAAGAAGCAGCTTGAAAAGCCAAAGTAGGCTAGAATATCTACTAGGAGGGAAGTGGTGAGTTAAATGCCACAGAGGGGTCAAGGATAATGACTTAACAAGACAAGTCACTGAATTTGGTAATTAGGTCATTGGTGACCTTAAAAAAAGTGGAGATAGAAACCAGGTTACCAGAAGCTGAGAAAAGAATGGGTGGTAAGAAGAGGTAGGTAGAGGGTTTTCCACCCCCCAAAAAGAGGGAGGAGGGATGGTCAATTGTAGCTTGATTCAGTAGAGGAGTTAACAGAAGATTGTTTTTAAAATTGGGAAGACCTAAGCCAGCTTGCTTGCTGAATGAATAGATGGGAAGGGGCCAGTGGAGGAAAGATTCAATGTGAAAGGAAGGAGGGAGGGTAGGAAGGACAGTGATGGAGGATAAGGGAGGGAGGAAGAAAGAGAGGAATAGAAGGAATAAACGAAAGAAGGGAGAAATAAAGGAAGAAAAAAGAAGCAAAGAGGAATGGAATAAGGGAAGAAAAAAAGTTAAGAAGAAAGAAAAGGAATGATGGTTGAGACAAGGTCCTGGAAAAGATAGAGAGAACCAAACCAAGGACACTGATATGGCCTTGCAAAGACAGCCAGATTAGCACAGCAAGTAGAGAGTTAGCCTTGAATTCGGTTACATTTAGGTTCCAGTGTTGCCTCTAACATGTTGACTACAGGCAAATTACTTAACTTTGTAGCATTCCAAGTAACTCCCTAAGGCTACATTACAAAAGGGGTTGTCAACCAAAAAGGAATAGGGTCAGTTTAAAAAAAAAGAGAGAAGAGAGTGTGTTACATAAGATTTAAAGAATGAATGGGGGAAACTGAGGGAACTCTGGGAACAGGATCTTAATAGACTCAGTAAAATAGAAGGCAAATGGATGAGGAGAGAGAGAGAGAGAGAGAGAGAGAGAGAGAGAGAGAGAGAGAGAGAGAGAGAGAGAGAGAGAGAGACAGAGAGAGAGAGAGACAGAGAGAGAGAGAGAGAGAGAGAGTTAGGAGGCAAGAAGCAAACAGTATAATTTCCAAGGAGTAGCGAGGGTGCACAGTTAAGGTTCTGTACTTTAAATTTACAGAGGGTGAAATCATGAGCCCAGCAATCTAGGGAAGCATCACACTAGGGGAGGAGGGCAGTTTTCTCCCTTCAGATGCTCTGGGTTAGTATCAAAACGTTTCACTGAGCCCTGTACCCATCCATCCACTCATTCATTCAATGAGCATTTATTAAGAGTCTACCTTGGGAAGAAGTTGAACCCTAGCACTGGCAGGAAAATGCCTCAGTTTACAGAGGAAGAAACCCAAGCACAGAAATGGAAGATTTGTCCAATGTCACCCAGATAGAAAGCTGGAATTCAACCAGCAGCTAGGACATGCAGCAGATAGAGCAAGAGATCTGGAGCCAGGGAGAACTGAGTTCAGATCCGATCTCGGAAGTGTGACCCCAGACAAAGCACTTAATCTCTGTCGGCTTCTGTTTTCTCAGCTGTAAAATGGGGACAACAGCACCGCCTGCCTCCCAGGGTGGTGAGATCAAATGAGATAACACAGACCAGAGGCATATAGAAGGCTAGGTGACCCCCGAAGCCTGCTCCCCAGACTCCGGATCCAGCTCTTACTCCTCGGTTTGGGGCGGCTCCTCAAACACTCCACAAGCATCAAGGGTCGGGATAAAGTGACATCTAGAAGCCCTGGGTTTGGGAGTCGGAGGACCTGGGTTCGAGTTCTCACTGTGCGAGGAACAACTTGGGCGACAAGTCACTTCGCCTCTCTGGACTCCGACGGCGAACGGGGAGGGCAGGACCAGCCGGCCTCTGAAGGAGCGCTGGACGTGGAGTCGGAGTTCTCGCCGGATCTCAGTCTTCCCAGCTGTAAAATGGGCCGGCCGCTGCGGGGTCGGCTCCGGCCCCCGGGCCTCACCCGCTCCTCCGGCCACAGCGGCGGCGGCGACCCAGGACATCTGTCCCAGGCCGGCTGGGGAATAAAGCGCCCCCGCCCCGTCCCCGACTCACCGGCCCTGACCCTGCCAGCTCGCCCC
Organism: Bettongia penicillata ogilbyi; assembly: GCA_023548195.1. NCBI lineage: Eukaryota > Metazoa > Chordata > Mammalia > Diprotodontia > Potoroidae > Bettongia > Bettongia penicillata. The sequence goes on along the minus strand of JAJHZJ010000128.1, from coordinate 12,992,831 downwards.
GGCGCACACTCAGCTCTTCCCCGCGCAACGTTCAGCTCCGCTCAGCTCTCTCGACGGAAGCCCCCGAGGGCTCCACGCAAGCCCCCGAGGGCTCCGCGCGCGGGGGACCCTGGGACTCCAGGTCCTTGCGCCGCTTCTCTCCCTGGAGACGGGCGATACTCTGGACTACACCCCCCAGGGTGCCTCGCGCTGAGTTCGGGGCCTGCCTCGGGCCAAGCGACGGCGGCCTCAGCCTACCGGTGGAGAGAATTCGCCGGTCCTCTGTCAAGATCACCAATCGCTGGCCATCTGTTTAGTTATTGGTTGGGGAGAGGACGGGGGCGGGGCCGGGGGCAGGGGGGGGGGCGGGAACGGTGTCACATGCGTAAACTCCTGCATCCCCCTGGGAGCGGTCATCCAGTTTCTCCAGTAAGTGGGAGCTCTCTAGGGTGAAGCCGATCCACTCTTTGAAAAGCTCTCCTTGTTAGGATGTTTTGGTTTTTTTTTTAATTTTACCTCCGACACCACGCTTAAATTTGACTCTTTACATCTCCCGTTACAGTCGGTGCTCCTAGTTCTGCCCTCTGGGGCCAAAGACAACAAGCTGACCCCTCTTCCCGTGACCGGCCTTTATGTGTTGACAGACAGGGGTCCTGGGCAAACCATCAAGTCAAGTTAACAAGTATTTTTTTTAAAGTGAATGTGTTTATTAATAATAGCCAATTCATGTCACTTCAAGATTTACAAAGCATTTTATAAACATTATCTCATTTGGTTTACTTTTTAACTAAAAATATTTTAAAAATATTTAAAAATATATTTATGTATAAATATATAAGATGTAATATAGTTTATAATATAAAATAACATAAAATATAATATATAACATATAAATGTATATATTATATTATAAAATAATCTTTAAAAATTTATTTTTAACATCCTTTAGAAATTTTTTTTAGTTCCAAATTCTCTGCCTCTCACCCTTCCTTTATGCACTGAGAAGGCAAGCAATATATCAGTTATACATTTAAAATCATGCAAAATATATTTCCATATTAGCCACATTTTTAAAAAAAGCAAGAAAAATAAAGTGAGAAAATTATACTTTAGTTTGCACTCAGTTCATTTTTTCTCTTTCTGGAGGGGGATGCATTTTTCATCATGAGTCCAATATTTGTATCGTATTAATCAGAGTATCCAAATCTTTCACAGTTGATCATCATTACAGCATCGTTGCACAACAATCTTCCAGTTCTTCTCACTTCACTTTGCATCAGTTCATGTGAGTCTTGCCATGTTTTTCTGAAACCACCCCCTCATCATTTCTTATAGCATAATAGTACTCTATTTTAATCACATCACAACTTGTTCAGCCATTGCTGAACATCCCTTCAATTTCCAATTCTTTATCAAGACAAATAAAAGTGCTATAAATATTATTATAGTTCTTTATAAGTCTTTTTTAAAATGTATTTGGGATTTAGACTCAGTAGTGGTATTACTGGGTTAAAGGGTGTGCACAATTTATAGCCCTTTGGGCATAGTTCCAAATTGTTTTCCAGAATGATCAGACTAACTTACAATTCACAGTTCAGCCACTGGTTTATTAGTGTTTCAACAAGTATTAAGCACCTATTATATAGCAAGGGGTGTAGGGTATCTTCAGGGAAGACTAGCACCTCTGGTGTGAAGGCTGCCAAGTCTTTTTCAGGGCTGCTTTCTAAGAAACTTATCATGCACAGCAGCCACGCCCCAGTAAATTGTTTCAGCAGACAAGCTGAACCATGTTGAGGGTAACCGAGGGGTCTCAAAACTGTCTGTGAGTTAGGGGGATGTCTACCCCAAGCAGGTGAAGATTCCCCCCAACATCCCCCTACACACACACACCAGAATTGGCAGATGAGAACAGTTTGTTCCAATGGGCCATGAAGGTGGCTGAAGGAGATGCTGTGAAGCGCTTAGAGCTTGATCAGACAGCTAAGATGCCAAGGTCATTCACGGCATCCCAGGCCATCACCACTCATCCTGATTTCGGTCGCACCATTGGACTTCAGTGACTGGAAGAGAGAGTGACTGATGACTTTGTGTAACTACAATTTATGCACAAGTCAAAAGACATCACCCAAACCATTTTACCATTTTTGCCCACCTCACAGTCCTGTGGCAGCTGGCAGGTGATGAAGCAGCAGGTGTGGATACACTGAGAGCTGCAGTCACAATCCTACACACAGGCGGTCCAGGCCCTAGGTCATCTCACTGGACTGAAGAAGCAGTGGGATTCAGCAGCCCCCTGAATGTATGAGCAGCCGTTTAAAGATCACACTGCTCGCCTCTTCGTGAGAGGAAGGGGCTAGAAAATGTGCCCTAAAAACTGTTTGCTTCACCCAATCCTGGCCTGTTTACCATGGCCAGTGGAGATCACACTATGAGGTTAAAACACACACGCACACACACCAGTGGAGATCACACTATGAGGTTAAAACACACACACACACACGCACACACACACCGGTGGAGATCACACTATGAGGTTAAAACACACACGCACACACACACCGGTGGAGATCACACTATGAGGTTAAAACACACACGCACATGCACACACACACACAAATGCATGAGAACTTTGGCAAAGATGATTCTGTTCACCATTGGTATGTGAAGCGTGTGCACATATATGGGCAACATGAAATCCAGTACACTTGAAAGACATACTAGCTCTTGTTTCCAGGGAACCAAGTAGGTATCACATCCAAATAGCCCTGAGTAAAACAAGACTGGCAAATGGAGGCCAGCTTACTATCGAGTTAGATACACATTTTTCTGGAAGGGTCACAGTGATGGGGAGCATCATGAAGCCAGCACAAGTTTCTAAATCAAAACTAATCTAGTCAACAAGCTTATATGCCTCCCAAAAGGAGCAAAAAACAGTCTCGTGACAATATGACTGCCACTTGCAGGAAAGTGCCGACTTCATCAGTGTACATTCTCCTTCCTTGACAAACCCTGACGAGTTCAAAGAAAAAAAATTAATGAAGACTTGGAGACCCTTATCATCAATGTGCTAAGAGGGCAAGCCTATAATTTTGAGCAACTTTAATGCAAGCTTGGCACTGACTACAAGACATGGGCAGGAAGTCCTTGGGAGGAATGGAGGTGAAAGCAAGAACAATGGTCACTTACTACTGAAGATCTGTGCACCTCATGACCTTCTCATCACCAACGCTGTCTTTCATTTAGTGAAAAGCAATAAAACTGCGAATGCACCCTTGCAGCGAACGATGGCATTTAACAGACTACATCATTATAAGAGAAGAGACTGACAGGATGTGAGTGACTAAGGGGATGTGTGGTGCAGTGCGCCGGACTGACCATATTCTTATCCTTTCCAAGCTGAATATTTGCATTCAACAAAAGCAGCAGCTCCAAGGCAAGATGACAACTAGAAGACAACATCAACAGATCTGAACACTTTTCCCTTCATGAAAAGTTTATTTGTAACTTAAAGCTGAGCCAACATTTTGTTGGCAACAGTGAAGCAGAAAAGGAGTGAGCAGCTTTCAGAGATTTGGTGTACAGCATCATGTTTAGTCATCTGAGTCAGAACACTTGCAAACATTAAGATTAGTTTGATGAAAATAATGGGGAAATTCAGAATCTTCAAAATGAAAAAAAAAAGAGAATTCCATAAAGCTTACCAGCAGGATAGTTCATGCATCTCAAAGAAGGCAGCATTTAACTCCATCAAAAATAAAGCACAAGTGAAGTTTAGAGAGATGCAGGATTTTTGGCTCAGTAAGAAGGGGGTGAAATTCAGTTTTACATTGATAAGTAACAATCCAAAGGCTATTTATGGGCCAAAGACCTATGGTGCATCTCAACTACTCAGCGCTGATGGAGCCACATTGATTACTGATAAGGACATGATCCTGGAGAGGTAGGCTGAACCCTTCTATAGTGTTTTCAACAGACCATCATCAACCACTGCGGAAGCCATTGACCACACACCTCAGGTTGAAGTCAATCCCTCTCTAGCTGAAGTTCCAACTGAAGAAGAGGTTTTGAGAGCCATTAGGCTCCTTTCATGTGACAAATACCTGGTGCTGATGCTATTTCAACTGAGATTTACAAGGCAGGGTGTCCACTGCTCCTATAAAAGCTGACTGAAATTTTCTGGATTGTATGGCAAGAGGAGGTTATCCCCCAGGTGACTGAAGATGCCTACATTGTCCATCTTCATGAAGGTAAATAGGTTATCCTGTGACAGTCATGGGTGTGTGTGTCTCTCTCTCTTATTCGCTGCTGACAGGATTCTTGCCAGTGTTCATAGAGCCTATATCAATTTGCATGCCACCTTGGGGTGGGAGGAGGGGATAGATAGGAAGAAAATTTGGAACTCAAAATTTTATGGAAGTAAATGTTGAAAACTAAAAAAAAACAAATTCTTGCCAATATCCTCCATAATAGGTTGATCCCTGACCTAGAAGATGGTCGTCTACCAGAAAGCCGATGTGCCTTCAGAAAGGGCCAAGGAACAATTGATAAGGTGTTTGCTGCCTCACTCCAGGAGAAGTCAGGAGCAGAAGAGAGGTCTCTGTACACAATGTTCACTGATCTGACCAAGGGCTTTGATTAGTCATGAGGGCTTGTGGAAAATTATAGAAAAATTTGGCTCCCGGGAGAAGTTCCTTAGTGTTGCACATCAGTTTCACAATAGCATGCTTGTGTGAGTTATGGGTAATGGATGATGCTCTCATGCTTTCCCAGTCACCAGTGGAGTGACACAAGGCTGTGTGCTTGCTCCCATGCTTTTTATCATGATATTTTTCAGCAGTGTTGTCACATGCTTTTAATGAGGATGAAAATGGCATCCAAGTCTGTCATAGTACTGATGGTAAATTATTTAACTTGAAAAGGCTTACAAACCAAGTCTAAAGTGGAGGGAGAATTGGTGTGTGACATTTTGTTCACAGATGATTGTGTATTCAATACAGCCTCTGAAGTTGAGATGTAATAAAGTATGGATTGATTGATTCTCTGCTGCTTGTGCTAATTTTGGCCTAACAACACTAAGGAAACACAGGTTATCCACTAGACAGAACCACACCATCCATATGTGGAATCATAAATTACAGCAAATGGAGAAATTTTTAATGCTGTGGATAAGTTCACTTACCTTGGCAATATACTTCCCAGGGATGTACACATAGATTATGAGTTTGATGCATGCACTCTGTGTTTGGGAGGTTCCAAATTGTGGGAGAGAACAATTATTAGACTGACTACCAAACTGAAGATCTATAGATCCATTGTGCTGACCTCAGTGACATGCCAGGAAACCAAAAGTTTCCATTTGAATTGTCTTAGGAAGACTCTGAAGACCACCTGGCAAGATAAAGTATCAGACACTGGTGCCCTTTTTCAAGCCAAACTGTCAAGTATTCAAACTACCGCAAAGGGCACAGCTATGACGGGCTGGCCACATTGTTTGAATGTCAAACATATGTTTGTTTAAAAGACTTTTTTTTATGAAGAACTCACACAAAGCAAGCACTTACACGGAGGTCAGAAGAAATAATACAAGGTCTCAATAGTCTCAAGGTCTCTTTGAAGAACTTTGGAATCAATTATGTGACATGAGAGACACTGGCATAGGACTACCCAGCAGGTATGCCCACATCAAAGAAGCTGCTATGCTCTGTGAGCAAAGCAGAATTGCAGCAGCTCAAAAGAAATGTGAGATGTACAAATTTAGAGACATCTCCACCCCAACTGTGTCCAACTTGTGGTAATCTTCCAAGATTGTATAGGTTTGATCAGCCCCAGACCAGACACAGCGTACCTTAAGACCACCACAGAGACATCATTTTGGTCCTCTTCAAGAATGAAAGGACAACTAACCCTAATTATGTGCCAGGCAAAGACAGGCACAGGACATGTCCTCTTCAAGAACAGAGGACAAATACTTGTAAGAACAACCTGTATGCATTCATGCGAACTGTCCCTTTTATCTGGTGTACAGTTTCAAATTTTCTGTCCCTCAGAATCTGTCTTCTTTCAAGGCTTGTCTCACTTCTTTTGTGATTCCTTCACTGAAGATAGTGTAAGGGATGGGATCAAAGGAGGATCATCTTGGGAGAAGTCTTCTTTTCTCCTGAGACATGAACGAAGAGAGGATGAGTGAAGGAAAAGTTGAGGTGGGAAGAAGGGAAGTTTTACCACAATATCAGCAAAGCAACAGGAATCAACTGTTGAGGATTGGGAAGGAGGGAGGGTAAATGGAAGGTTGCGTTCTTGAGAAGGGGAAAGATTTGGAATACTCAGTGTAAAAAAAAGTAACAGGGAGTTGATAAGAGATGAACTGAAACTCATCAAATGAATGGCTAAGGAGCAGAGGGGCCCAGCTGAGTTTTGATAACACACATCTATAGCGGCCACATAGTCATCAGTTTCTGGCAATATAAATAGAGATGCCATTATCATGCATCATTATGATTCATAATAATAGGGTTATTGTGAATAATTCTTATTATAAATATCATTATTATTACTGTCACCATTTCAAGACAAGGATTATTAAATGAGATATTTATAAAATACTTAGCTCAGTGCCTGGCATATAGTATGTGCCAAATAAATGCTTATTCCCTTCCCCTCTCCTCTTTCATTGGGATGGGTTTGTCATCCTCTGCCCTGGCACATAATCTTCATATCACACATTTCTAGGGATAGTAATATGAAATGGAATGCACACCAGACTCGGGGCTAGGAAATCTGGGTTCTAGTTCTCGTTCTGTCACCAACTACTTGGGTGACTCTAGACAAGTCAATTTCTTTCTTTGGAACCTCCATTTCCTTGTTTGTAAAATGTATTAGATGACCCTACACCATGGTACGTCAATAAGCATTTACTAAGTGTTGACTGTGCCAGGCACTAAGAGACACAATTCTTGGCATTTTATGCTTAGTCATTTCATATCCAACTCTTTATAAGCTGCCATTGCTGAAAAAAATTATCATCTAGTGGCTCATCTTCTGGTGGTGAGTATCAAAAGAAGACCATGCCATCAGAGAAATGATGACATGACTTGCACTTGACTTTGTTTTGAGTGAGGGAAGGCCATGTAAGGTCACCAACCTCACTTCCTCTCCTGGGCCATCTGGATCCAGTGACCAGATATTCATCAGGGGGACGGGAGAAGGCCTAGGATACACTGAACTTGAATGACAGACAAACAGTCCATCCTACCAAGTCTAATCTCAAGAACTTTTAATCTGGATTCTGGATGTCTCATAGTCACCCTAAACTCAGTGAGTCCCCGATAGAGATCATTAGCTATCCGTCCATCACACTTCCCTGTTTTTGCTAAAGTTGCTATTATCCATCTCCTTGTCCAGGTTTGTGACCTTGAAGTCATAGATTACAGCAATAGAGATGGAAGGAGGTCTTGGAGGTGGTTATCTGATGGCCTGGACAAGCCTGACCATGTCACTCCCTAACTCAAAAATGTTCCTCAGATCCCTGCTACCTCTAGGAAAAGAGACATCAGTCTGCCACTCAAGGCTTCTGCAATCTGGTTCCCACCTATATTGTCAACCTGATTTCATGTTATACCCCTTCAGGAACTCTATTTTCACATTCTCTTCCATTTTTTCATTCTTTTGGTTTTGTTTTGTGATTTCTTGGTTTCTCAGAAAGTCATTAGACTCCATCTGTTCCATTCTAATTTTGAGAGAACTATTATCTTCAGTGAGCTTTTGAACCTCTTTTTCCATTTGGCTAATTCTGCTTTTGAGAGCATTCTTCTCCTCATTGGCTTTTTGAACCTCTTTTGCCAATTGAGTGAGCCTATTTTTCAAGGTGTTATTTTCTTCAGCATTTTTTTGGGTCTCCTTTACCAAGGTATTGACCCGTTTTTCATGCTTTTCTTGAATCTCTCTCATTTCTCTTCCCAGTTTTTCCTCCACCTGTCTAACTTGATTTTCAAAATCTTTTTTGAGCTCTTCCATGGCCTGAGCCCACCAGACATCCCCTGGGATGTCTGGGATACAGAGGCCCCAACCTCCACATCTTTCCCTGATGGTAAGAATCCTTCCTTGTCATCAGAATTAAAGGCGGGAACATCTGAACCCCATCAAAGTAACTTTCTATGGTATTATTTTTCTTCCCTTTTCTGGGCATTTTCCCAGCCAGTTACTTGACTTCTGAGATTCCTGTCCACCCCGCCTAGATCCACCCAGCTAGTGCTTGGGGTCTGAGATTCAAATGGGTTTTCCACAGCAGGCGGGGCTGCTATTCAATGTGAGCTTAAGTTCTGGTGCTTAGGTGGGGGCAGGGCTGCCTCCCAGGCTCAGTTCCCTCAGGGGCTTTATGCAGAGACCTTCAGTAATGGAGCAGGTGGGGGGCAGGGCTGTCTCCCAGGCTCAGTTCCCTCAGGGGCTTTATGCAGACACCTTCAGTAATGGAGTTCCTGCAGCTGCTCTGGGAGTCCCGGGCCGCCACTGCTGCCTCTGCCGCTGCCGCCTCTGCTGCCTCTGCTGCTCCCTCCGCAGCTTCCTCCCGAGGGGGCCCGAGTCACAGAGACACCCCCTCCCCTCTCGGCCAGCCCAGACGTCTCTCTCACTGACCTGTAGCGTCTGTGGGCGGAGGGACCTTCCCGGCCAACGGAGATTCCGTCCCTGAAGCCTGCTCAGATCTGCTCCTCTCGGCTGCACGGCCAGGGCAGCGCTGGGGTGGACTCTGCTTTCTGGGGCACAACGGACCCTGGGGACGGCTCTCCAGGGCTCTCTGGAACGTAAATCTTTTCCACTGTGTTTCTGCGCGCCTTGCAGTGATCCAGAATTTGTGGGGAGTTCTTCTTGCATGAAATATATGGGCTGTGGGTTCGGAGCTAGCATACGTGAGTTTTTCTACTCCGCCATCTTGGCTCCACCCCCCCAGGAACTCTATTTTCCAGCTAAACTGGGTGACTTGCTATTTCTGGTATTCTGTCTTCCATCTCCATGCATTCATATAGGAAGTACCCCCTCCTGACATCTGCCTTTCAGGATCCTTAACTTCCTTCCAGGTTTATTATACTGCCTTTGTGAATCCTTCCCAGCCCCTACTGGATAATGTTCTTTCTTTCTCTCTCTCTCTTGCTCTCCCTTTCTCAACTTCCCATGTACTATATTTGTATATATATTAAAGCTTTTCAGTTGAATCTGAGTTCCTTGTGGGTACGGACTTTGTGTTTTTGTCTTTCTGTGCCCAGCCCCTAGGCATGGTGCCTTGAACAAAGACAGCATGTGGATAGACCATGGGAACTGGACTTAGAGAGCTTGGATTCAGACCTAAGCTCTGCCACTTACCACCTGGGTGACTATGGGCCGATCATCCCTCTCTTGGTGCCTCAGTTTCCTCATGAGAGGTTATAGTTCTGAGGTGTCCTCAAGCTCTAAGTTGATGAAATGTTCACATGTTACCTACTAACTTGTGTTCTTAACTGTTCTGGGCCCTCTTCCTTATCTACAAAATGAGCAATTAGACTAGAATGACCTCTAAAGATCTCTGCTAATCCTGAATCATAACACCATAAATTAAGTCTTCAGTGGAGTATGACCTTATTCAACAGGGGAAAATCCCATTAAGAGAAAACCTTCATAAATATAATATAGAAAAGAAGTTTCATTCAGGCTCCAACTTACTCAACATTTGAGACCCTCCTGGAGAGAGAAACTCCTTAAATAAGTGCAAAAAAAAATTCTTGGTCATAATAATAACAAAAATATCTGACACTTACAAAGTGTGTTATCTACATTATTTCATTTCATTCTCCCAATAACCCTGTCAAGTAGATACTATCAATAGCCACATTTCACAGGCAAGTAAACTGAGGCAGAGAGTCCAGCCTCTGAAGAAACCATAGGAATGGCGCAAAGAGCAAGTTGTGGAAATATCTTACCAAAACAACTTTATTTAATTGATCAATCTCAACATATGTTCCCCATTTCTTCCCCTTTCCCTTCCCCTTCCCCTAATGATATCCCCCATTTCTGTTTCATGAATTCAACTTCCTCATGGAGTTCAGCAGCCATGTCATGCAAGATTGATATGACCTTCTGCTGCTGATCAAAACTGTCTCGTGCCATCTGTAAAAGGTCTTCCACATGGAAACTTTGTTGGTCCAAAGAGTACTTCACCAATGAGAAGGAGTCCTGGGCAATTTCACTGGCAAGTTGACGTTTCTCTGCCATTTTAGAGACAATGGTGTTTGTGGCAGGCTGGTGGGAGCTCTGATGGTGGGCCTTTCGTGCCCTTTGATGCCCTTGAGCTCTGGCTCCCTTTGCTGGTCTCATGTGTTTCTGGGACTGGTCATAGTCTGTTTTTCTTTTAGGCTCTGTTGGAGAAAAGATCAATTATCATGGCATCAGTATGATCAAAAAGATTGGCAGCCCTTCTTCCTGTTGCCCCCCATTCCCCAAATTCTTCAATCTATTATAAGGAACTAGAGTACATAGACTTTGGATGAGGAATCAAACCATCTTGAACTCCTTCTAGCTCCTGAGCTTCTTTCCAAAGGTTTCATCTTAACATCTGCCTGACATGATCTCTTTTCTGACACTATGCATCTTAGGAAGCGCACATCCGGAGGACTGTGTGAGTTCCTGGGTATCACATCATAAAAAGAACATTGGTAAAGTGGAGAGTGTTTTGAAGAGGACAACAGGAATGGCTAAAGGTCTTGAGTCCATATTGTAGGAGGATCATTGGAAGGACCTGGGCATATTTAGCTTGGAGAAGAGAAGCCTCCCCAAGTATTTCATACATTTTATAGTTATTTTAAACGTAATTTCTCTTCTATTTCTCCCTAAATGTCTAAGGATACAAACAAGCACTTCTCAAGGGAAGAAATCAAGCAATCTATAGCCATATAAAAATACTCCAAATCAGGGGCATAGCCAAGATGACAGAATAAAGGCAGGGATTCACTTGAGCTCTCCCAAATTCCTTTCCAAACAAATTCCTCTCCAAATAACTGTAACATCATGCCTCAGAATGAATTCGGGAGTGGTAGAATCAGCAAAAGTACAGGACAAAAATAATTTTCCAGCCCAGGACAGCTTAGAATATCAGCAGGAAAGGTCTGTCACACTGGGGTGGGAGTAGAGTGCTGTCCAGAGTAGCCATCCCTGACAAGCCAGCAGCAAGGCTGGAGCCTCAGTGCAAATCAGCATCAAACACTCTGACTCCTGCACTCCTGCACCAGGCAATCAGTAGCAGGTCATGCCAAGTACAAGCCAGGTACAGTAGTAGGCCTTGGGGGAAATGAACAGGCAGATAGAGTGGGAGGTAATCTTCTGAGTAAGATGTGATGCAATGAAATCACTTTGGCATGTAGAGGGGTTTGCCTGGCAAGGAGGAGGGCCATTTCATTATATGAGACAGGAATGAGGGAAGAGATGGTGACCTAAGACATTGGAGTGATGTGAGATGAGGAGGAGAGAAGGAACTCTCAGTAAATAGTCATAATTTTTTAGTAAAATATGAGGCAAAATTTTCGAGCTGAAAGTGTTCAGGAGAAGAGAAGCCTTGGGATATATGAGGAGGGATGAAAAAGTATGGAATGGTCACTATGGTGAGTGGACTAGTGAATTAATTAGGGATGTGTAAAAAGAAAGCAATGAGGGCCAAGCTGAGCTACCAAAAATTTGTAGTGGACCCAGTCGGTATGGGCCCAGATTTGTTCAGTAGCATGTGAGTTGGAGTGAAGGAAGGATGTGGTGGCCATGATACAAGGTTGAGGTTTGGCAGGGCAAGACTGGCAATACAAGGGGGCAAGGGATTCAAGAGAATAGGACTCTGTAGAGTTGTACTGATTCAACAAGGGGTCAGTAAATGTGGGGAAGGAAGGAGAGTGTAGCTAGGGCAGATGTGTTGGCTTGGGAAAGAATTCAGAGGGTCAAGGGATTGGAGATCAAGGTGAAGAGAAAGAAGAGGGTTTGGGGTTACAAGGCAGAGGGAGAGATAGAATGATTGTGAACAGATAAGGTAATTTCAGAGTTCATAAACACAAAAGTGATGGCAAGATCAAGGGTTTTACCATCTTTGATGAGTGGCTGAGTTGGGGTGGAGGAGGTGGTTAAGGAAATGAGTAAGTTGAATAATTGTTGGGTTATCGTATTTGAGGGATTATCCTTATCTATGTTGAAATCCTATAGTGTGAGGGCAGCAGTCAGGAAGCAGAGAAAGACTATGACAGCTAGTCTGTTATCTAAGGAGCAGGCATTCCAGAGAGCAGCACTGCTGAAGAGGGAGGTAGCTGGGGCAGTAGGGGGATTCGGTGAGGAGGATGGGCAGTGGGGAACGATAATAGTTTCAATGATTACAGTATAGTATTCAAAATCACTGGGGAGAAGATCCATGAAGTAGGAATCAAAACTGAGACTTAGTCCATTTGAATATTATTGATATTGAAATAAGTCGAATATTATTTAATCTTTAAGAATTTGGAAGGTAACCAAGGATTCTGGGGGACTCAGTTACCAATAGGAACATGAACTACCCATATCTTGTCACTTCAGAAAAGCCTATGCCAAAGAACCTAAAATATACCGGGGAAGTAACTTGCAAAAAAATAAAAATCCATAGAATCAGCTTATAGTAAGTATTCCCTTAATGGAGTGTGGGGAGTGTGTGTGTGTGTGTGTGTGTGTGTATGTGTGTGTGTGTGTTGGTGGTGGTGGTGGGGAACAGGTGTGATGGTGGTAGTTTGCCTTAACACATCCTATGGCATACTTCTTTTAAAAAAACTTTAAGAAATTAAAATAAAATTTTATAAATATAGATATCTTTTGTTTTTAATATTACCTACGTTTTCCAGCACATTTCTCCCACCTCTTGTAATGCCAATCACAGCAGTGCACCTGAAGACTGCTGCTGTGAATGATGTTAAGGGTCTAATTGCATAGTATAATAAACCCTCTAATTTTTCAACAACAAACTAAACATTATTCAATAAAGTAAAGCATAACATCCATAGCAACATTCTTAAACAAAACATATCATCTAATACATATATGTATCTCATAACACTCAGTATGTCATATAGCGTATAGCATATATCATTGCATCCTCTAAGTCAGGGGGTCCAAAGCTAGGGTCTTCTATAGCATGATGCATCCTTAAGGGATAGCAGAAAATACCACACCATCCACCCCCTAGTTAAGAACAATTTCCTTAATCAATACACAGTGTCCAAGTGAAGTCCTCTCTCATTTTGACTCAAGGCTGACTTCCAAACCCCATGGCTGCTCCCAGCTCTTGCCTGGGTTCACAAGCAGGCAGCTCTCTGCTCCTGCTCCTTGTCTCAGTTCAAGGGGACTGTTCCACTCCAAATTCTTCCTGCTTCTGCCTGACAGCAGACTCCAGGGACTCCTGCCCACAGCTTCTGTTACTAGGAAAACAAAGCTTAACGGGGCTATAACAATATTTATACACATTACCATAGATCAACAGACAGGACTTCTGCCTGAGAAACTAACACAAATCAACAGACAGTGCTCCCAACATCACAAACATTCTTTGTGTTAGGCCTCCCCACAAGCAAGTTCCCCTATCCCACTCACACTGACGTCTCTCTCAGCTCTGCTTATGACTGCTGCACTCTCTCTCCAAGCAATACAATATATATATATATATATATATATATATATATATATATATATATATATACATATATACTGTTTCCAATCAAAGATTATTGGTTGATTCAATCAAAGACTCTTGATACAAAGGCAAGACTCAATGAAGGCACTTGATTGGCCAAAACTCAACCCAGAAAAAGAGCAAAAAAATCCTACTTTGCTTGCTGTTACACCTCTAACTCCTAGAAAGAGGTTTTACAGTGAGACAGCTTATAACAAAAAATAAAAGAGGGGAAAAATCAGTTTGGCAAACTTATCAATATGTTGAAAATGTCATCTTATATGCAAGTGTCCCATAGCCATGGTCCCTCAGTTCTGAAAAGAAAGTGGGTGGATTGAGGAGTCTGCATTGGACTTTTACATGAAACTACATGCCTCTGGCATTATAGTATAAAGAAGTCTTTTTTGCTAAGTGTGTGTGTTCATCCTTCATTGCCAAAGAAGACCATACCATCAGAGAAATGATGACATGACTTGCACTTGACTTTGTTTTGAGTGAGGGAGGGCTATGCGGGTCACCAGCCTCACTTTTCCTCCAGAGCCACTTATGACTGGAGATGACCCAGGATGAGGCAATGGGGGTTAAGTGACTTGTTCAAGGTCACACAGCTAGTGAGTGTCAAGTGTCTGAGGAGAGACTTGAACTCAGGTCCTCCTGACTCCTGCACTGGTGCTCCATCCACTGCACCAGCTACCTGCTTTTGCTAAGTGAATTACGACTTGAAAGCCAAAGCTGCTTTTTTAAAAATGCTGTTTTGGCCTCTCTTAAAATCACTTCTTAACTATCTTATCCTTTCACAAAGGACTCATCTTCACAATCCACTGAGCACTGGCGGAGTCAAGAGGGAGGAGGTGAAGAACCTACTCCAGGCAAAAGTACCTTACACTTGTAGGTATACTTTAGAGGCAAAAGAGGCCACTTCTGCTCTCAAGGTTCTCATAATTGAAGATATCTACATTCTTCATTCTATGAAGTAGACACTTGGAGAATAGAGAAACAGGCAACACATTTCCTCAAGTTCTCCTTGGTGTTTTATTTATGACAAAATTCTTAATTGAAATAATAACTGTACTTTAAAAAATGAGCCTGAAAAGACCCATGTAGCTCCGTATAACTGATCTTTTTTAAAAAAATCTTACAATTTCTTCATTAAGAGATTGGTCTATAAAATTTGTCAATGTCAGACAGGAGGAAGGTATAAATTTTACCCAGACCAACCCTTAGAGTGACATGAGAACTCTATTAACTACTGTTAATATTTCCTGTCTTCAGGCAAGTCTGTGGTTCTAACATATGCTTTCCTGGGAACCAAAGGAGGATAAAACCAATCAAGAAAATGCCTTCACTCACCCTAGCATCCAAGTCAGTAGAATCTTAGAGACAATCTCCTCCAATATCTATCAGCAACATAAATCTTCCTTACGTCATCCCTACCTTGCATTCATTTAACCTGTGCTTGAAAACCAACCATGATGATGAACTCACGATTATCTGTCAAGGTTGCCTATTACAATCTCGGATAGTTCTGTTAGGAAACTCTTTGTTAGGTTCCAATCCAATCCAAAAAGCATTTATTAAGTGTCCACTATGGGCAAGGCACTGGGAAAAGACACAATGAAAAATAGCTTATGTTCTACCAGGGGTGTGCAGATACCAGAAACACACACACACACACACACGAGGTGGGCCTTGAAGGAAACCAGGGATTCTAAGATGGAAAGGACAGGAGAAGATGCATTCCAGGCATAGAGGACAGACCGCAACAGTGCAGGAGAGAGATGAAATGCCAAGTTTATGGAACAGCAAGTAAGTTTGACTGGAACACAGAGTACACAAAGGGGACTAGTATACAATTAGCCTGCAAAGATCTCTGCAGAACCAGATGGTAAGGTGCATTGAGTGCCAAGCTTAGTATTTCATTTTCTTCCAGAAGCAATAGGGAGTCACCAATGATTCTTGAGCAGAGAAGTGGCATGATTGGATTTGTGCTTTAAGGAGATTATTCTGGCATCTATGTAGCTGGAATGGATTGGAGGAGGGAAAGCCTAGGGAGGTGACAGAATCACAGAATTTGAGAGCTGGCAGGGACCTTGGTAGCTTTTTAGAGCAACTGTACGTTAGCTATGCAAAAGACATCATGGTTTCAATGATAAAGTTGCTGAAATAATAAAACCCATAGGGGATAATATGGGGTGGTAGTGGTGGTTGTGACCGTGGAAAAAAGGATGGATATGAGAAATATATTGAATGAGAAATGTTATTTGAAAAGATGGCAAAAATTAAGTCAGAATCTATCTCCTTGTAACTTCTATCCTTTGTTACAATTCTTCCTATTCTTGAAGAGAGTTATTAGAGAGTTAATTAGAAACAGCTAGGTAGTACAGTGGATAGAACTCTGGGCCTGAACTCAGGAAGATCTGAGTTCAAATCCATTCTCAGACACTAGCTGTGTGGTCTTGGGTAAGTCATTTAACAACCTGGCTTGCCTCAGTTTCCTCAACTGTAAAATGAGCTTAATAACATCATCTATCAACACCCCAGGTTTGTTGTGAGGATCAAATGAGATAAATTTGTAAAGTGCCTAGAACACAGTAGGCACTATATAAATGTTAACAATTATATTTTTGTGTGTTTTCCCCTAAGTCTACTCTTCTTCAAACTAAACATCCCTAAATTACCTTAGGAATCTACAGGAGGTAAGTGTGGAACATGTTTGAAAGTTCATCTATATTACTGAATAAATATCATTCAGTAATAAAAATGTATATGGCTATATACACATACATTCAAATATATATATATATACAATTCACTAGGATTATAAGTCTCAGCATTAGCACACAGAAGAAGGCTTAATTTACATTAATCCCACTCAGATCAGAAAGAGTCCTTTGCTCCAGTGAGAGCTAAACATGGGCAAACCTTTTGTTGGTAGACCAGTTTTATCGGTACTAAACTAGGTTCTACAACTCTATTCTAAAAATTATAAAAATGCCTCTGGGGGCTTCATGGTTAGTCAACTGTTTTTGACCTCTTCTCTGCCAAATTCCAAATGCCATGTCTAACCCATCCATCCATGTTGGAGTCCGGATCAGAAAAGCATCTCAGCAATTTCCTTTTCGGGGCCTTGATGTCATAAATGGGAAGTGAGAGTCAATGTTCTATTTTCCCAAAGTGAACATGACTCTCTAGGGCTTCTTTCCTCCATTTCCCGCCATTGCTACTGAAGTGATATGGTGGCAAATTGTCCCCTAGCTCAGCAGAATATTTTTATTCTCCCTTTCTCTTCTATCTAATGTGTCATGTCATTTTTCTTCCTGGCATCTTATGTCTCTAACATTAAATGATCACGACAGAGTAGACTTTGGCTTTGTCTTGTAGCTAGTGACCTTGGCCAATCCTGAGCCAATCATGCCAAAACTTTGGCTCTTGTAAGACACAAGTGATTACCCTAGTACTTGACATTTCGCCACGGCAGTAGAGAAGAACAGGGGAGGTAGATAATACGAATCTACTATGATACAGGATCAGGACCTCCTCCCTGAGGATGGAAATTCCACAATGAAAACAAAGTAATAGGAATATGCTGTTCCAGGAGGAAATGTCAAATGAGACTGGGGAAGGGCAAGATTCATTCAGGGAGTAGGAATGTCAGTTATCCACACAGAAATTAGCAGAAAACTGCACTGAAATGAGCAAGGAAAGGAAGACTTTTGGATAAGACAACCTCAAGATATGTTGGTTTTAGAACTCACAAGCAAAGGGAATATGTTGGATGGAGGTGATGCATGCATATGGGACACACACGCATATAAATAAAGGTATTGAGGGAGACAGACAGAGTGATGTAATGGATAAAAGGCCAACCTGGGGCCCAAGGTCACCCAAGTAAATAGTGGCAGAACCAGGACTCTAGTTCAGGTCCACTACAAATTTCATTACAAATCCAGAGTTCCTCCCATTACACCAACACTGTCTCTGAAAAAAATGAGTAAATTGATTTGTATTATAACCTACTTTTGTTGTTCATTTGTTTCAGTTGTGTCTGACTCTCTGGGACCCCACTTGGGGTTTTCTTGGCAAAGATACTGGAGTGGTTTGCATTTTCTCTTCCAGCTCACTTTACAGATGAGGCATACAGGATTAAGTGACTTCAGGGTTACACAAGCAGGACCACTGGATAGATATTACAGAGAAGTAGATTTGGGCTTAATAGCAAGGAAAACTTCTTTTAACAATTGGAGTCATCCAGTGATGGAGAAGACTTCCTTGTTGGTTGCAGTGTTTCCCATAATTGGAGAGGTCTTTAAGGGAAAGCTGGGTGAATACTTATTGAGAATATTGTGGTAGGGATTCACTCGTCAGTAGAGGCTGGACTAGAAGACTTCTAAAGTTCTTTGCAGCCCTGGGATTCTATGCTTTTACTGCCTGAGAAGTGAATAGGAATGGACATGGGAAGCATCCATGGGTAAAGTACCATGCAGTGGTGCTCACAACACAACTCATTTCAGCATATCTTGACTGGAGGTAGTAAACCCAAACCCCTCCCATAGCTAGGGGCTTATTCCAGGACAAAGACCAAACCCTCTCACATCTCCTCACTTTGAAAAGCTCACATCTGACCTGATTTTTCACAACATTAGACAGGGGTGGTTACATCCCAACCCCTTGAGGGGTCCTGCTCCATATGAAGAGACAGGCTCATCTCTGTTTACAGACACTGTGAATGAGAGGGTTTTTTTTTGAGTAACCTCTTGTAAACTGTGATCCCTCAGAAGTTAACACATAAGAATAGGAGGGGTCCTTAGTGTGATATACAAGTGAGAAGAAAACTTTAGGTCAGAAGGTTAGAGCAAGTGAGGAGATATAAGATGCCAGCAGATGGTGATTAGTCCCTGTCCTATCCCTTTATGTTGGTGTTTGGTCATTTCAGTAATGTCTGATTCTTTGTGACCCCATTTGGGGTTTTCTTGGGAAAGATACTGGAGTGATTTACTATTTCCCTCTTCAGCTCATTTTACAGATGAGGAAACTGAGGGAAGCAGGGTGAATTGACTTGCCCAGGGTCATCCAACTGGTAAGTGTTTGAGGCTGGATTTGAACTCATGAAGATGAGTTTTCCTGATTCCATCCCAGTGCTGTATCCACTGTACCACCTTGCTGCCCATCCTATAACTTATGCTTGACTTAATAAGAGCATCATGGCATTATGGAAGTAGAGCTGGAAGGGACACTTAGAGGTAATTTAAAATAACTTGGAAGCCTGACCTTTTTACAGCACCCTGGGTGTTGTACCCCACCAAGTAAAGCTACATCTCCAGAAGAATTTGAATGCCTTTGCCAGTGAGTGGGCAGGGGCTGCCATTCACTCAGAAGATAAGAGTACCAGCTCCATCTACAGGGCTTATGCACTACTTGGCAGTAAATAATGGTGGGGCTCTCTCCAGAATGAAGTTTTTAAGGTACTTCTCAATCACCTGGAATCTCTCATGTTCAATAAGAGAAGACCTTAAATAAGTTATTTTCTAAACATCGTGAACATAAGTTTCCATGAGGGCAGGTACTGTTTCATATTTGTTTTTACATTCTTAGCACTTAGAACAGTCCCTAGTACAAAGTAGGCACTTCTACAAAAGCTTGATTTTCACGGGATAGAGGACCTTGTCCATCCGGTCATGTAAGAAAAAACATTTGGGGCCCAGAGCATTTACCAAAGGCCTGTAAGGTTTGTCTACCAAGCTTTAAATAAGGAACAAACAGACTGGATACTTTTTCACTGGAGTTTTAGGGATCACCTGTAAGGATTTGTATGCTCTTGGGGCACTGTAGAACTCTCTTCTCTGATCTTTCCAACAATGTCCTATATAGTTTCATTTCCTCAAGTTCTTGATGAGAAAGAATCTTGTTTTTTATCTTTCTTATAGGATAGTAACAGAAGTTAGATATCTTTATCTTTCTCTCTCTGAAATACATGAATCCTGAGTTTTACCCAGTCCCCAAAATCAGAGTCTGGAGTCAGGAGATCATGAGTTGGCTTCTCCAGTCTTCTACTTCAAGGTGACCCTGTCTCAACTTCCCACCTAAGTATACTGGCATTGCTCAGACTTCCCAAGAACTGACTGATATCTAACACAATAATGGAGAAACCCATGTCATTGTTAACCCAAACTATACCAAATGGGAGAACCCTAAGAATGTGTTTACTAATCTATGCCTTTTGTCTCACCTCCAAAGACGTCAGCCATAGTCTCTTTCTCCTTGGGGTCAAGCATGGCTCTGCTCCCTGCTCGATTTGGATGATCAAGCCTTGAATTCTGAGGCCTGAAATTCCTGTTCATAGGTGAGGGAAAAAAAGAAGAAAGAAACAAGCCAGTGTTACCTCCATATTAGTAGGTTAGGATAGGATAGGAGACAGGTTTGATCTTTTTCTTTTACTAGTCCTTTTCCCATCCCTTTAAGAACATCATTATAACCATAATTTCTGTTCTTCATTCTGACAAAACCAAGATTAGAGCATATGGACATATAGTTATAATGAATTATCTCCTACACATGTGTGAGGATGCAAGCTCCCCTCACGGGAAGTATATGAAGGATCAGAAGGCAAATAGGTCCTGCCTAGGATAAGGGCCACTTCTGAGTTCGTACTGAGGCTATATATGTCATTTACTTAGACTTCCTGGATCCTAAACTATTACTTACTTACTTTGATCCCTGAGACAAGGTTCACCCTTCTCACCCTGTTGGGTTTCTCGCTCCTACACACTGACTTTGGCTTTCTTTGATCCACAGTAGATTGTTGACTCTCTGGAATCCTGCTATGATCTCACAGTTCTTAGATTTTAAGTCCTCAAGACAACTCAGACACAGCATGTTCTAGACCGTGGGATCTCTTGGGGGTGTCTGAGAGGCCAAAATTATTTTCATAACGATATTAAGATGTTTTAATTCCTACTGAATGGATAGATAGATGGATAGGTATGACCTACATAAAACAAGGGTCTTTGGAGAAAGGTTAAGATTATAGAAGGGTCCTAAGACCTAATAGTTTGAGAAGTGCTGTTTTTATGGATAGAAAGTAGATCTCAGAGTCAGGAAGATCTGGATTCAAGTCTCACCTTTGACACACAATGGCTATTTGACCCTAAGCATATCACCATCTGTCCCTTCTACCTAGGATAAATTCCCTGCTCAGCTCCATTCTGTAGAATCCCTAGCTTAGGACAAAGCTCAGCTCATGGGAAAGCACACAGGAAACACACATCCATGTTGATCCAGTCACTAGTGCCCTCCCTCTGGTCATTATTTCTCATATATTTTATATATAGTTTATATTTAATTTCTTGTGTACATATTGTTCCCCACCCCGCCCCCCTCCAGTAGAACACAAGTTCTATTATTATAGATGACTGATCTTGACAGACATCCTCGGGTCACTAAAAGACAGGGATAATTGAGCTCACCTTGCTCGCTGCTCTTATGGAAACTGTGCTGTCAGTCAGTCAATCATTCAATAGGCATTTGCTGAGCACCTACCTTGTGCAAGGCACTGCACTAAGTGCTGGGGATACAAAGAAAGACAAAAAACAATCCCTGCCTTCAAGGAGTTTATAATCCAGTGGTTGCACCCAGCCTCCACACTTCCCTCTTCACACAGAATAAGCCTCCGCATAACACTACCATAACTGGAGACAGAGAGGAGCCTGGGGAATCTTATGCCTGCACCACTCCTACCTCATTAACCAAGCCTCCATCAAAATCCAACCAGGTAGTGATGTGGAGTACAAATAGCATAAGATTTGTAGTTAATAGAATTTGTAGTTAATCTGAGTTCAAATATTGACTCTGCCCCTTTCTACCTGTGTGACCTTGGGCAAATTGCTCAATCTGAGTCTCATTTTACAGATGAGAAGCATGAGAGGTTGGCCTTAGATGGTCTCTCAGGTGTCCCTTATAGCTGTAAATCTGTTTGGTCTGATGACTTAAGTACAGCTCTGATTTTTAGAATTTGTTTTTTCCTGACATGAAGCAATTTATGTTCTTCATAATCTTTACCTATGGCTCCTAGTTCTGCTCTCTGGAGCCAAACAGAATTGATCAATCAACAAGAATTTATCAAGTGCCTACTTTGTGCCACCAGGCAGAACAAATCTAATACCTTTTTTGACACGAGTTTTTTTTAAAGACTTGAAACCAACCATTGAAGTTACTGTCTTCCATTCTTCAGTCTTTTGTTCCACCAATCCCCATACGGCATAGACTGAAGGGCCGTCACCGCCTTGGCTACCCTCCTTTGGACAATCCCCAGCTTTACTGATATCCTTCTTAAACCATGGCACCCAGAAATGAGGACTGTATTCCAGATGAGGTCTGAGAAGGACAGACTAGGACCAGCTTTCTGGAAGCCATACCTCTGTTGATGCAGTCCAATATCCCATTAGCTGTTCTATTTGTCATATTGGAGTGCTAACAATATTCATGTTGACCTTGCAGGCCACAAAATCCCCCAGATTTTTCTTGGAACTGATGTCAAACTATGCCTTCCCCATCTAGAATATGTGAAGACGGGATGTGAATGTGCCTTCCTCTGTATTTTCAAACTGGCCTGTTCATCTGCATATCATTTTTTTCTCCTAGCCCTGATTTAAGAATCCTGAAGGCCCTCTTCATGTACGGGTCTTAAGGACCCAGAATGATTACTATCTAATGTTTTAGGATCAAACTTTGGTTAGTGATGATGGTTCTCTTCCTTTTCTCCCCTCTAAACAGCTAGCCCTCCATCCCCTCTGATATGAAGGCTTGTTGAGCTCATCTACCTTTGGTGTTCACCTGTCACCCAACTCTCACCTGTGGCTCCAGGAAGCTGTATCATATGCAACAGTCAAACCACGGTAAAACTGTCTAGGCTAAA
This sequence comes from Bettongia penicillata ogilbyi, assembly GCA_023548195.1. Lineage (NCBI taxonomy): Eukaryota > Metazoa > Chordata > Mammalia > Diprotodontia > Potoroidae > Bettongia > Bettongia penicillata. The sequence continues at coordinate 12,970,251 of JAJHZJ010000128.1, read as the reverse complement.
CCAGGTAACCAATAGATCTCAAAGCTGTCAGTGAGTTAGAGATGTCTAAACCAAGCATATGAAGACTTTCATTGGCAGAATGGGCAGATGAGAACGATTTGTTCCAATGACCATGAAGGTGGCTGAAACAGGTGCACTTAGAGTTCAAATATCGAAGATGCCAAGGTTTATGTTCACCAACATGGCAGGCAACAGAATTTTCCTAAAGCACAGGTCTGACTATGCCACAACCTTGCTCAAAAGTCATCAATGGTTTCCTATGGCCTCCAAGATAAATATAAATTCTTTAGCTTGGCGTTTAAGAACTTCTACCTTCTGGGTCCTTTCATAGCCTTATTTTACATTAATGACCTGAATATACTCCTGGGTTCAGCAGAACTGGACAACCACTTTTTCTGGAATTTGACATGTAATCTGACATCTTTGGGCTCTGTTATTTTTTAAATCACATATATTTCTGTTATCTCTTTCTAAGATCTTTGTCTATGGGGGCAAGATCTCTCAATAAAGTTTTCTCTGATTCCCCACAGCTCCTATTGATTCACAACCCTCCCACCCAAATTACTGTTTTATACATGCAAATAAGCATAATATAAAGTATAAAGTGAAGAGAGGAAAGTGCAATTTTTTAAAGAATATTAAAGAAGAAAGTGTTAATAGGGAAATCTAGAAAGGTTTCATAGAGGAAGCACCTAAGCTAGACGTTGCCATAGAGCCAATGTTCTGGAATTGCATTACAAAGGTCAATTATCCCAGGGTCTCTCCTTAATATATCACCTCTCCAGTTCATTTTTACCCCCATCCAGATAACCATTCCATTTACTTTTGCATGTATTTTATACATATTTATTTTGTACACTAACTGTTCTCCTAGGCTGAAAAAGACACTCCATCTTTTGACTCTGGGCATTTTCTCTGGCTGCCCTCCATACTTGGAATGCTCTCGCTCCTCATCTCTCCCTCTTGACTTCCCTGGCATCCTTCAGAACTTACCTTCTACAGGAAGTGCCCCAAAGGTGGATGGGTGGTACAATGTATAGAGTAAAAGACCTAGAGTCAGGAAGACTCAAGTTCAAATACAGCCTCAGATATTTAGTAGCTGTGTGACCCTGAGCAAGTCTCTTAACCTCTGTTGGCCTCAGTTTCCTCAGCTATAAGATGGGAATAATTATAGAATTTCTCACAGGGTTGTTGTGAGGACCAAATGAAATATTCATAAGCTCTTGGCACAATGCCTGGCACTCAATAAATATATGTTCTCCCTACCCATCTAAGCCCTCTTAATTCTACCATCTTCTCTCTGTAAATTATTTCATTTATCTTGAACATATGTGTTTGCTTATTGTGTCCCTCATTAGACTGTGACCCCCTTGAGGGCAAGGACTGTCTTTTCCCTTTTTTGTATCCTCAGCACTTAGCACAGGGCCTGACACATAGTAGGTGCTTCATAAATGCTTACTAAATGCTTCCTCCTATAGAATACAAGGTGCCAGAGGAGGGACTGTTTCATTTTTGCCTTTGTATCTCCCATGCCCAGTATGATTCCCAGCACAGGCATTGATGAAATGCATACTGATCAGTTTGCATTTAGACAAGCTATCTCCTATGCTTAGAATGAATGAGATCCTTGTTCTTTTCTATCTTACCTTTCTTTCCTCTCAGATGTGTTCGTTCTTCGTTGCTGAAGAAGACCATGTCATCAGAGAAATAATGACATCACTTGCACTTGACTTTGTTTTTAGTGAGGAAGGGCTGTGCAGGTCACCAGCCTCACTTCTCCTCAAGAGTCATCTGGGTCCAGTGACCAGATATTCATCAGGATGACTGAAGATGATCCAGGATGAGGCAATGGGGATTAAGTGACTTGCCCAAGGTCACACAGCTAGTGAGTGTCAAGTGTCTGAGATGAAATTTGAACTCAGATCCTCCTGATGCCTGCACAGGTTCTCTCTCCACTGTACCACCTAGCTGCCCATAGGTCTGATAGAAAAAGGCTATTACCCCACCCAAGGGACTCACATTCCATTGGGGAAACAACACGCAAACAACTGTGTGGAGCATGGAAAGATCTGGATGAATGTAAACAGGGTGAAATAAGTAGGGCTATATTTAAGAACTACAACAGTACAAATGGAAAGAACCATAAAAAATCAAATGGGATTTTGTAAAAATTATAAATTAAATTTATTAAATTATAATTAATAAATTTATTTAATAATTATATAAATATAAAATATAATTTATTAAATTATAAGCAAAATTATAAGGAACAACACCTTTGCAGAGGTGGGAGGCAGGTCCACAAGTGTTGTACATTGCATACATTTTCAGACTTTTTCAATGTATTGATCAGTTGTGATAATTTCCCCCTCTTTTTCTTTTCTGTCTTAAAAATACTGTTATGTGTGATGGGTCTCTAAGAGGGGAGAGGGAGAGAAACACTGGAGGAATCTATATTGATGTGAAGTAAGAGGGCAACAAAAACTTAATTAAAAACCAACTCTCTACATATACTGTTGGCCTCAGCGTACAGGACTGTAACCCAAGGGAGTAAGTTGCAAAGGCAATTTACCTCCCCAGCCTGGGGACATAGCAAGGGAGACTACCTCCGGCAGGTTGGCTGGAGCCCGTGCCTAGCATAAGGTAGAACAAGGACAAGAGTTGGCAAGGCAGGGCAGGTATGGACCGGCTGAGACCTGCGCAGCTGTCCAGAACTCCTAAACCACTAGAATAACGTATCTATCTTTGTATTTTGTGTAACGAAATACTTGTCAGAGCTGCCTCATAATGGAAAGGTAGTGAGTTCCCCATCACTAGAGGTATTCAAGCACAGCCTGGATGACGGCCCCTTGCGGGATGCTAAGGAGGGGATTCTAGTCCGGTAACGGGTTGGGCGGATCCCTCAGACCACAAGTCCAGGAACGGATAAAGAAGCCCTCGCTTGGGAACTCGGCCGTTGCTGTCCCAGCTATCTCCATCCTCCTCCCCCTGCTCCACCTCGGGTAGGGCCTGTCTCTCACCGTTGCCTTGGCGTCCGACTCAGCCACCTCAGGACCTACCCAAGTGAAGTCGCAGCATCCCTCGGGAGGACCGTTAGTCCTCTCCCTTATGATTGGTCCCTTTGTGGGGTCTTCGCGCTCATTGGCTGTGGAAGCTGTCTTTGCGCGGCATTGTGGGAATGGAAGTTTCTGGAGACCATCTCTAAGAGCGAAGGAGAGCAGCAGAGGACTACAAACCCCAAGATTACCCTCCAAAGCTCTTTGGCTAAATTGGACTGGCCCTATAAGCAGACTTTTCCCTTCTCCACCTTGCGCACAGTGATGGAGCTGGGGAGAGTTTGTTCGTGGGACGGTGGTGATTTCTCCTCCTCCCTCCCTCCCTGCCCCAGATTGAAGGTAGAATGGTGGAATGGTTAGAGCTGGTTAAAATTGCAGTACTGATACTAAGTATCAGGTTGACCTTTGCTGGGCAAACCTCCTTCAGACGCAGTTTCCTCGGATATCTTGCGACATTCACTGGTGGAGTGAGACCTCACATGGATGAAATTAACATGGATAGAGCCTGGAGCCAGAAACATTTGAGTTCAAATCCAGCCTCAGACACTAGCTGTGTAATACTGAACAAGTCACTTTACCACTCTGTCTTAGTTTCCTCATCTGTAGAAAGACGATATGAATAAAATGAGGTAATATTGTGAAGCACTTTGCAAACATAAAACACTACGTAAATACTAATTATTATTAGATCTACAGCTGGAAGGGACCTCAAAGGCCATCTGGTCTATTCAGGAGGAAACAGAAGGCTATGCGATTTGTCCAAAATAATTTCTGGACTTCCTGTTCACTGCCCTTCAGGTAAAAGCAAATAGATTATTATTACCTTATCGATACTATAAATATCAATTATTCTCTTATTAGCAATAAGAATTTATTAAGGACCTACCTACCTACTCTGTGCCAGGCACTTTGCTACGCTAAAGCATCCACAGAATGAGATAATGGTATATGAGATGCTTGGCAAAATTTAAAGGATGATTGGGTCCCTTTAACAGGACTCATGACTGAATCCTGTTATAGTTTGGTGCTACCTCCTTCTGTGACTTGACCTGCAAACCTCTCCTTCCTCCCCTCCCAGCCTTCCCCCACCCTCAGCTAACAGGCTTTTATTAAGTACTGTGCCAGGGGGCAGCTATGTGGTGCAGTGGATAGAGCACCAGTGCAGGAATCAGGAGGACCTGAGTTCAAATGTCACCTCAGACACTTGACATTCACTAGCTGTGTGACCTTGGGCAAGTCACTTAACCCCCATTGCCTCATCCTGGGTCATCTCCAGTCATCCTGATGAATATCTGGTTGCTGGATTCAGATGGCTCAGGAGGAGAAGTGAGGCTGCACAACCCTTCCTCGCTCAAAACAAAGTCAAGTGCAAGTGATGTCATTATTTCTCTGATGGCACGGTCCTCTTTGGCAACAGAGGAGGAACACACACACATTATGTGCCAAGAACTGAGCTAAGCATTGGGAATACACCAGAGATACAAATACAAGCAAAACGATATAGTCCCCATCCTCAAGAAACTTACATTCCAAGGAAGGAAAACAACAAATAAAGGGGACCTGAAAGAAGATGGAAACTTGGTGGTGAAGCCTGAGGGAAAAGAAGCAGAGCAAAAACAGGAATGACAAATGGCTGGCCTGTACTCTTCCTCAGCTTAGTGGTTCATGGAAGAACTCACCAAGTGGGAGAAGGAGGCAAGTGGGGCTGAGGTGAGAGGGCTGCAGGGATTTGGAAACTTCCTGGGTGTGAAAGTAGCTGAGGCATGGTGGAGAAGGCATGAGTTAGAAACAGACAGTCAGTAGTGGCAAAAGTGCTGGATTCAAGTCCCATTTGCTATTGGCTCTGTGATCTCAGACTAGTCTTTTGCTTTTCCTAGAGAGTCTGTCTCCCCACCAGTAAAATGAAAGGGCTGAGTTAACATGGTCTCTCAGGTTCTTTTCAGCTCAAAATCTATGGTCCCGTAATCTCATATTGCGCAATCAATCCTGGTGAATGTCCAAAGTGTAGGGTAGTGGGGTCAAATAGAAATGGGAGCCACTAGCCATACATAGCAGCTGAGTGGTGCAGTGGACAGAGCACTGAACCTGGAGTCAGAGAGACAAGGGTTCAAATGAAACCCCAAGACACTTACTAGCTGTGTGACCCTGGGAGTGTCAATTAACCCTTGCTTGCATAAAAACTTTAGATGGAAGTAGTAAACCACTCCAGTATCTGTCATGAAGACCGCCGGACTAGGTCACAAAGAGCTGGACATGACTGAATGACAAGAAAGCCATATGTGAGGATCCCTAGGGCTGCAGATTGACCTAGAAAATCATGTTAACATTACCTGTATTTTTCTATAGCTAGATGGTAAAGTGAATTGAGTGCTGAGTCTGGATTCAGAAAGACATGAATTAAAATCCAGCCTCAGAGACATGTTGTCTGTATGACTGAGCAAGCAAGTCACTTAAACTCTGTTTGCCTTATCTGTAAAATGAGGATAATAAGAGCACCTACCTCCCAGAACTGTTGTGAGGATCACATAATATATTCATTGTAAAGTGCTTAACATATTGTCTGGCATATGGTAAAATATATATATATATATATATAATATATATATATATATATATGTGTGTGTGTGTGTGTGTGTGTGTGTGTGTGTGTATGTTAGCTAGCACCAGCTGTTATTACTTTATTGTATTTTTATTTATTTTGTTAAATATTTCCTAGTTTCAGATAGGGTTAACTGACCATCCTCAAATCCCTGATGAATGTGAGGGGTGGGCAGTGGATTAGAGAGATCAGATTTGTCCATTGAGAACTACCTCTTGAACCAGGCTTTCAGAGAAGGAACATATTGGGCAATTTAAAGCCTTCATACATTTTTTTAAAAACATCCTTCACATTTCCCATTGTATCTTTCCTAGTTCTCAGAGAGCCATTTCTTCTAATAAAGAAGAAATAAAGAGGAAGAATAAATTCCATGAAATTGCCCAACATAATAGAAAAAAGTATTATGTTACATTTTATGTTTAACACACACTGTCCCCCACCTTTGCAAAGAAATGGGGTGGGGGACCTCTTCTAATATCTCTTCTTTGTGGCCATCCTTAGTCATTATTATTTTCTGGCATTCACTTATGGTTGTTTTATAACGTTACCTTTTCCATTTGTATTCTTTTAGTATTGTGTATTTTGTTTTCCTGGTTCTGCTTACTTCACTTAGACTTAGTTTGTATGTTTTCCCAAGCTTTTATATATTCACTGTGTTCATCTTTCTTTTTACAGCATAGTAATTATTCTCATTATTCTCATACCACAATTTATTTTAGCTACTCTCCAATCAAGAGACATTTGCTTTGTTTTCAGTTCTTTGCAACCACATAAAATACTTCTATAAGTGTTTTGGTATAAATAGGAATTTTTGTCATTGATCTTGAATATATGTCTAGTGGTGGAATTTTTGGATCAGAGTATATGCACATTTTAGCCACTTTGAATAATTACAAATTGCTTTCTGGAATGATTTTTTTTCTTTTCTTTTTAACAATTCTCAACTTTACCAACAGTGTGTTAGTGTGATCTTCTTTCTATAACCTCTCCAACATCGACTCTTCCCATATCTTCTCACTTTTTTCAATTTGTTGGGGAGGTAGTACTTCAGTGATGTTTTAATTTTCATTTCTGTTATTATTAGCAAGTTGGAGCATTCTATGAATTTTTTTTACTAGTTTGCTATTATTCTTTTGAAATCTTTTCATAAACTGGGAAGAATTATATGAACTGATGCAAAGTGGAGTGAGCAGAACCAGAAGAAAATTGTCCACACTAATAGCAACATTGTAACAATGATCTGATGGGAAAGACTGAACTGCTCTTATCAATCCAATGATCCAAGACAAAGGACTCATGATAAAAAATACTATTCATCCCCAGAGAGAGAACTGAAGAATTCTAAGCACATATTGGAGCATATGTTTTTTTATTTTATTTTTGTTCCTTTTTTTTTTTTTTTTTTTTTTTTTTGCAATATGGCTAATAGGTTTTGTATGACTTTACATGCATAATGGCCATTATGTTGCTTGAGTTCTTAGTGGGTGGGGGAGGCGTGGGAGAAAAGGAGGAAATTTGGAACTCAAAATTTAAAGAAGTGAATGTTATAAATAAATCAGAAATTAAAACAACAACAGCAAAAAAAGAAAGCTGTTTGTATTCTTTGATCCCTTATCTACTGGAGGTAGTTTGCATCTTATTGTATTTCTGTTATTTGCCTGCAAATTTTGAATATCACACCTTTTAAAGATATATTTAAAAAATATTTCTCTTTATCTCATAGGTAATACAAGAGAACTATGATTCTAATTATGGTCCTGCAACTCTGAGTTCAGTTTTCCAAGTGTGACCTTCCACTGTAATATATTGCCTCTCAACCCCCTCTTATGTCCTGTTATGTATTCTGGTCTGAGAGGCAATGTGCAAAAGAGAAAAAAGTTTCCAGGGATGGGACACTTTACCTCTTACTGCTATAAATCTCTTGCCTGGGGTGCTCTCTCCCCTCATCTCTACCTCCCCTTGGCTTTCCTGGCTTCCTTCAAGTCCCAGTTAAAATCCCATCTTCTATAGGAAGACTTTCCTAACCTCCCTTAATTCTAATGCCTTTCTCTGCTGATTGTCTCCAATTTATCACATACATAATTTATTTGTAAATAGTTTTGCATGTTGTTTCTCCCATTAGACTGTGAGATCCTTGAGAGTATGGATTATCTTTTGCCTTTCTTTGCATGCCTAACATTTAGCATGGTCCCTGGCATTTAATAAATATTAACTGACTGAGTGACTGATAGAGTACAGACTCCATCCACCTGAACCTCATTAGGAGGCAGTTCTAGTCAGTAGAGACCAATAGAGGAATTCTGTGTGCCTCTTCAAGGAGCTGGGACACAGGTCTACCTTTGTGGGAACTGTCCCTTTTTCAACAAAGGTCCATAGCCTATAATCTTGTTCTTTATTATCAGTACTACAAACATTTACCGTAATCATGGAGAATGTTCAGCACAGGGTTCAAATAGAAGAGAAATCCCCATAGATGCTTACCGTTCACATTATGACATTGGTTTGGTTGTTGTCCTTTGTTCTAGAAGAGGACCAAAATGACATCACCATGATAAAGTGAAGTTTTCAATGTATCCTACTGTGGCTGATCTGACCAGTACAAGCTTGGAATGCTTTACCACAGATTGGGCACATATAGTCTGTATGAATATTTGGAGTGGTTACTCCAAATTTGCTCATCTTACATTTCCTTTGTGCTGTCTCAATTCTGCTTTGCTCATAGAGCACAGCACCATTTCTGATGTGGGCACGCCATTCTGAGTGGTCCTGTGCCAGTGTCTCCTGTGTCTCACAGTCAAATCCAAAGTTCTTGACAGAGACCTTGAGAGTGTCCTTGTATCGCTTCTTCTGATTATCATGTGATCGCCTGCCCCATGTGAGTTCTCCATAAAATAGTCTTTTTGGCAAGCATACATTTGGTATTTGAACGTGGTCAGTCCTTCGAAGTTGTGCTCTCTGAAGCATAGTTTGAATGCTTGACAATTCAGCTTGAGCAAGGACTTCAGTGTCTGGTACTTTATCCTGCTAGGTGATCCTCAGAATCTTCCTAAGACAGTTCAAATGGAAGTGATTCAGTTTCCTGGCATGGTGCTGGTAGACTCTCCATGTTTCACAGGCATATAATAATGAGGTCAGCACAAAAGCTCTGTAGACCTTCAGTTTGGTAGTCAGTCTAATACCTATTCTCTCCCAAACACTGAGCTAGCTCTGGTAATGCATGCGTCAACCTCATTGTCAATGTGTACATCCCTGCAAAGTACACTACCAAGGCAAGTGAACTTGTCCACAGCATTCAGAACTCCTCCATTTGTTGTAACTGATGGTTCCACGTATGGATGGTGTGGTGGTGGCTGATGGAGCACCTGTGTTTTCTTGGTGTTAATTATTAGGCCAAAATTAGCAAGGCTGCAGAGAATTAATCCATACTTCGTTTTATCTCAGCTTCAGAGGCTGCATTGAGTGCATAATCATCTGCAAACAGAAGATCATGCACCAATACTTCCTTCACTTTGGTCTTGGCTTGTGGCCTTTTCAAATTGAAGAACTTACCATCAGTAGCTGAACCTTGATGTCATGTTCATTCTCATTGAAAGCATTTGACAACATGGCTGAAAACATCATGCTAAAAGCATTGGAGAAAGCACACAGCCTTGTTTCACTCCATTGGTGACTGAGAATGCACGAGAGCGCTGTCCACTCTCCAGAACCTGGGCAAACATGTCATCATGAAATTGATGTACAATACAGAAGAACTTCTCCAAGAAACCAAATTTTGACATAATTTTCCATAAGCTCTCATGACTAACAGTGTCAAAGGCCTTGGTCAGATCTACAAATGTTGTATACAGACCTCTGTTCTACTCCTGTCATTTCTCCTGAGTTGTCAGGTAGCAAACACCATATTGACTGTTCCTCAGTCAACCCTTTCTGAAGCCACACTGACTCTCAGGTATATGACCATCTTCCAGGAGAAGGATCAGCCTATTAAGGAGGACTCTAGCAAGTATTTTTCCAGCAATGACTAAGAGAGAGACCCCCTCCTGTGACTGTTGCAAGCAGTCTATTTCCTTTACCTTTATAGAGATTGACAATGGAGGCATCCTTGAACTCCTGGGGGATAACCTCCTCTTGCCATATAACCTGGAAAATTTCAGTCAACTTTTGTATGAGCAATGGTCCCTCTACTTTGCCAATGTCAGCTGGAATAGAATTAGCACCAGGTGCTTTGCCACATGAAAAAAGCCTACTGGCCTTCAGAACCATGGTGAGGGTGATTTCAGGGAAGATACTGGGTATTGGAGAAAGGGAAAGTGCCTGAGTTTGTCCATGCCAGGGCAAGGATGGAGCTGGTCTGGGAGAGAATGTGACTTGGAAGAGAGAAGGGGACCTCTCTTGCGTACCAGTAGTGTGACACAAGGAGCTGATGATCCTTTTTAAGAACCTAATGATGGAATGACCTTAGGCAACTACTTTAGGCCCAAACTCTCATCAAAAACAAACACTCAGTTTGCCTTCTCTGCCTGCTATTCTGCATACACCAACTGCACCTTGAGTCTCACCATCATGTTCCTGGGTTCATGAATGTTCCCACCCAGGTTCGTGATTATATAGGACTTCAATTAACAATACTCTAAATATAAGTAAACGTTCTTAAGGATATCAATTCTATTCAACAAAGGGTTGGTTTTTTTTAAAGTGACAACTACCTGCAAAGTGCTACATTGTCAAATGTGTTTAAAATGAAAATTTTCTTCCACAAATATCCCTGATCAAAATAGAAAATAATTTGATGTTTCCCTGACTCACATTGTTTTAAGAAATGAATGAAATGAGTTTGTACTCCATATCAGTATGAAGTAATATGGTACAGCAAAGAGAAGGATTTGTTGTCCAGACAACCTTAGTCCAAATCTCGATTCTACCACTTCTTACCTTTGTAATGTGGAGCAAATCACTGAGACTTCCTGGGTATCAGTTTCCTCATCTGTGTCACAAGCACAAAGTCTGCAGTGGTAGACTGAGGGTCATTCTCTCCAAGCAAGATAATCGTTTATTTACAGGGTGCTGAAGAGCCCATTATTAAAGGGGGTCAATAGCTTGCCTCGATTTATGCCAAAGACCCTGAGATGAAGACAACTAATGTTTAAAAAGGTAGAACAAAGAGCACCATTTAGCAAAAATTTCTGGGAAAACTGGGAAACAGTTTGGCAAAAACTAGATATAGCAACATCTCATACTATATACAAAAATAAGGTCAAAATGGGTACTTGATTTAGACATAAAGGGTGATATCATAAACAAATTAGGGGAGCATATTTATGGATAAGGAAAGAATTTAGGATCAAACAAGAGATAGAGAACATTACTGAAAATAAAATGGATAATTTTGATTACATCAAATTAAAAAGTTCTTTTATGCACAAACAAAACCGACGCATGCAGTCAAGATTAGAAGGAAAGCAGGAAGCTGGAAAAGCATGTTTTGAGCAAGTTTCTCTCATAAAGGTCTCATCTCTCAAATATGTAGAGACCTGAGTCAAATTTACAAGAATATGTGTTATTTCCTAATTGACACATGGTCAAAAGATATTAATGGGCACTTTTCAGAAGAAGAAATCAAACCTATCTATGGTCATATAAAAAAATGCTCTAAATCACTATTGGTTAGAGAAATGCAAATTAAAATAATTCTGAGATTCCACCTCATATCTATCATATTGGTTAATATCACAGAAAAGGAAAGTAACAAATGTTGGAGAGGATGTGAAAAAATAGGGACACAAGTGCACTGTTGGTGGAGTTGTGAAGTGATCCAACTGTTCTGGAGAGCAGTTTGCAACTATCTATGGCCAAAGGGCCATAAAACTGTGTATAGTCTTTGATTCAGCAAAACTACTACTAAATTTGTACCCTAAAGAGATAAAAGAAGAAGGACATACACACATATGTATTCATATATGTGGACACAACATATATGTATTATGTATATGTAAAGCAGCTCTTTTAGTGGTGGTCAAGAATTGAAAATTGCAGGGATGCCATCAATTGGGGAATAGCTAAACACGTTGTCATAAATGATTGTGATGGAATAATATTATGCTATAAGAAATGATGAGCAGGATGCTTTCAGAAAAACTTGAAAAGACTTATATGAAGCGATGCTAAGTGAAGTGAGCAGAACCCAGAGGACATTGTATACAGTAACAACCACATTGTACGATGATTAGCTGTGAATGATTTAGCTATTTTCAGCAATACAGTGATCCAAGACAATTCTAAAATACTTAGAATGAAAAATGCTGTCCACTCCTAGAGAAAGAACTGATGAAGTCTGAATGTAGATTGGATTTTTTGAAAACTTTATTATTCTTGTATTTTTTTGCCTGGCTTTTCTTTTGCAACATGGCTAATGTAGAAATGTTTTGTGTGACTAGATGTGTATTTTTGAGTCATTTTTTTCAGTTGTGCCTGACTCTTCTTGACCTTATTTGGAGTTTTCTTGGCAAAGATACTAGAGTAGTTTGCCATTTCCTTTTCCAGATCATTTTACAGATGAGGAAACTGAGACAGACAAGGTTAAGTGACTTTCCTAGGGTCACACAGCTAGGAAGTGTTTTAGGACAGATTTGAATTCATGAAGATGAGTCTTCTTCACTCCAGGTTCAGTGCTCTACCATTGTGTCATCTAGCTGCACATGTATAACTTTTATCAAATTGCTTGCCTTCTCAAGAGGGGGATGGAGAGAATTTGGAGCTCAAAATCAAAAAAAAGAAATGTTAAAAAATTCTTGCTTCTATACATTTAAGAAAAAATGTGATGTGTGTATGTATGTATATGCTTAGCAAAAGAATCTCTGGGTCAACGTGTTCGCTATTTCAGTCACTTTCTTAGGATAGTTACAATTGTTATAAAGTATTTTTTTAACCTCAAGTCTAAATGTGCATCTCTAAAACTCCCCTCTCCTATACCCCGCCTCTATTACTTACCATTCTGCCTTCTGTTGCAACAAAATGAGTCTAATAACAAAATGAGTCTAACTCGTGCGTGGTGGGCCTTTAAATTCTTGAAAACAATGCTCATGTTCTCTCTGCAGTTTAGATAAGATATGGTTCCAGAACTCATACAATTTACAATATATTAGGAAGATAAGATACTAACACTTATCATATGTATAAATACATGATAAGGGAATGAGGGAGTTATAAAAGCACTTTGAGAGGTCTGATGGGGAAGGCCAAACAAGGTACCATGGCTCCATGGATAAGATGGCGACATTTGATTGAGCTCTAAAGTATGAGGAGGAATCCAGCGGTTAACAGAGGAAGGGAGGATATTCTAGGGAGGATATTCTAGTTGAATCCAACCACCTCCTTGATAATTCTGGAAACGACAGAACATTCTTAAATCATTGGAGGGCATCCTTCTTAATTATGACTTTTAGAAAGGCTCCTTTCACATCCTTGTTTCTTAAGCTGTAGATGATAGGGTTGAGAAAGGCAGAGACCACATTATAGAACAGGGCCAGCTTTTTGTCATGCTCAGGAGAAGACTGAGAGCCAGGCCTCATGTACATGACCATTGCTGGCCCATAGAACATGATGACAACAGTGATATGGGAGGCACAGGTAGAGAAGGACTTGAGCCTTCCCTGAGTGGAACGGATTCTCAGGATGGCAGCGAAGATGCGGGTATATGAGGCCAAGATCAGAGACAATGGGACCAGCAGCAGGATGAAACCCAGGAAAAAATCCACACGGTCATTGAGTGATGTGTCTGCACAGGCTAGCTTCAGAACTGCAGGGACCTCACAGAAGAAATGGTTGATTTCATTGGGGCCACAGTAGGGTAGATGCATGGTGAAGACAGTATAGACTAGGGCACCAAGAAGACCAATGGTCCAGCAGGTGGCAGCCATAGCAACACAGGTGAGATGGTTTATGATGAGGGTGTAATGGAGGGGATGGCAAATGGCAACATATCGATCATAGGCCATGGCAGCATAGAGAATGCATTCAGTAATGCCAAGCACCAGGAAGATATACATCTGAGCCACACACCCAATATAGGAGATAGTCTTCTTTGGATGGGCCAGATGTGCTAGCATCTGGGGCACAGTGGTGGTGACATAGCTCATATCCAGCAGGGAGAGGACACTGAGGAAGAAGTACATGGGTGTGTGAAGGCGGGAGTCCAGGTAGATCAGGGTGATAATGAGCCCGTTGCCCAAGAGGGTGCTGAGATAGAGAAGGAGGAAGAAGGTGAAGAGAAGCAGCCTACTCTGAGGCTCATTAGAGAAGCCTAAGAGGATGAATTCAGACACAGAGCTGTGGTTCCCCCAGATGACCTCCTGCACCATGACTCACCTGTCAAGGAGAAACATAACTGAGACTTCACAAGATCATAGATCTAGATTGGAAGCAACCTTAAAGTTTATCTGGCTCAGCTCCCTCATTTTGCAGCTGAGTAAATTGACACCCAGAGTGATTTGTCTAACACCACATGGGGAATGACAGGGATGGAATTTGAACTCAGGTTCATGACACCAAACACTGGAGCATCCCATCTTTCAAAGTCCTTCTATGACCCCAGATGCTCCTGCTAGGGAAGAGGGTAGGAGAATCAGAATAGCAGGTTCTGGATTGTAGAGTTAAGGGCTATTTCTGGGATCACAGAATCCTGGAGAAGGCTTGCAAGACTAAGGGTGCCTTCACACATCCCATTCAGATGAAATTAGAATGCCAGTGATTTCTGTGGGGTTTCAATGAATCTGCTCCTCATAAGCATTCACCACCATCCCTGAGACGTCAAGATCCTGTTGATGGATATACTTTGTTATGATAGAAAGATGTTTCCCCTGGTGTTCTGGTAAGAGAAAGTATTGACAGAATGGCATAGTAGAGATTCCACTCAATAAAGAGTCATGAGACCTGGGTTCTGACAATAAACTGCGCGTGACTTTTTACAAGTTACTTTCACTTTCTGGGTTACAGATTCCCCATCTATAAAATCAAAGGTTGAACTGGACCATCTGTATGAGGGTGATAGTTTGAGTTGTGGGAATGAGGGAGATATTTTTGTAGTACGTTAAGTTTTTAAAGCACTTTGCTCAACTTTGTGAGGTAGGTGTTATATTTTATCCCCATTTTACAAATGAGAAAACTCCCATTTGAAAGCCAACCTTCATATCATTTTGAGTAAGCAGGTAGCTGATGACCCTGCATTTATAAGGAGTAAGCCCTCTGTCCCTGCAGTTGCAGCCCTCATTCAGCAGATTTAAGTCATACAGACTCCACTTAGAAATCTAACAAGTCAGTTGGGCCGAACATTAGACAGAGTGAGGAATACCTGAATTTGAATCCTATCTCAGACATTTATTAGAGGCATATCCCTGGACAAATTACTTAAACCTTAGATGCCTTAGATTCCTAGTCTTGTAAAACAAGGATAAAAATAACATGTATGTCCTAGGACTGTTGTAAGACTCAGAATGAAACAATAACATATACAATGTGCTTAACAAACTTTAAAGCGCTAAATATTAGCTGCTGTTGCTAGTTTGGAAGGACTTCTCTCCAGACTCCAGATCCATATACCTATTTTTTTACTAGATAAAGAAGTCATTCTCTGCCTCATTTCTTACCTAGCCTTAATCAGTAAATGGACACTGCCTCAGTTAAAGACCTTAGCTTAAAAAGGCCAAGGAAAAGGGCCCACTGCAGCCTGGGCCCTGGTCTATATCTTGCCACTGGATCCGGATGACTCCAGAAGACAAACCGAGGCTAGTGACTTTGCACAGCTCTCCCTCCCTTAAACCCAGTTCACGTGCAAGTCATGACATCACTTTCCGTGAGGCCCTCTTAGAGAATGAAAAGCAACCAGCACAAGAATCTAATTGCTTACAGCACATCTCTTCCAGGTTCATTCAACAGAGCCAAGTGAATTGGTCATTTTCACTTTAAAGTCAATTTCTCCTTTCCTCTTTCCCCTAATTTACCTAGGGTTCAAACTTCGATGCCATTTTTGAGTCTTCCCTATTAAAAATCAAAGCAGCAAGGTCTGAAATGAACCTTAGGGATCATCTAGTCTCCCTCTCCTCCTATTACCTTTTACAGAAGAGAAAGCTGAAGCAAAGAAAAAAGAGACTTGTCCAAGGGGATACAAGTGACCTTGCCAACCTGGGATTTGAACCAAAGTCTGCTGCCCATGGAGATGATGCTCTGCCCATAATTTTTTATTTTTCTCTAGCTCATCTCTGACTAAATCTTGTCTCTGCTTCTCCTCTTCAACCAAAATCAATTTTGTTATTCAGTTATATTTCAGTTGTTTTGGACTCTATGAACCCCATTGGTAATTTTCTTGGCAGAGATACTGGAGTGGTTTGTCATTTCCTTCTCCAGCTCATTTGATGGATGAGGAAACTTAAGGCAAACAGGGTGAAGTGACTTGCTCAAGGTCACATAGTAAGTATCTAATGAAGATGAGTCTTCCTGATTCCAAGCCCAGTGCTCTAGCCATTGTGCTATCTAGCTGCCCATGTCTAGCACACAGTAGGTACTTAATCCATTCTGGTCCACTAACTGAAAAACTTTTAATTGCTCCCCATTGACCATCAACTCAAAACCTGTCTTCTCGCACTGGCATTTTAGGCTTCCTCAAACTGACTTTTTCTCCCATAGCTCCCCAATATAAATGCTCTTCCATAGCCAGACTGGTATCCCCATTGTTCTCCATTCAGGTCTTACTAATTCTTACCTCTGAGCCTTTACTCCAGTTCATTCCTCTGGTTGGAATGTACTTGCCTTTTTTCTCTGCTTATCCAAATCCTCCTAATCTTCAAAGTCTAGTTCTCACCTCTTTTATGAAGCTTTTCTGAACTACCCTCTCCTCCATTCTCTGACCACCTGAGAGACTACTTTCCTGGCCTTTTCATTTGTTCCTGAGCATTTTCTTCTCACAATCTCTCTCCAACTATTTCTACCCCCTGAGAAATTAGGACTTTACTTCTGGATGCTCCTTACTCTGATGGATACTTGCTTTTATATGTAGCCCCAGGTCTTATTGCAGGGCATAGAGTATGGAAGGACTTTGTCAGAGCTTGCTGTATCTCTCTCTCTCTCTCTCCATATATATATATATATGTACATATATATGTATATATATCTTACAGATAGAGATTTCTCTCACTATCATCTGTTTACCATCTATTAATCTCGATCATCTTCTATCTTCTATCAATCTCTCCCTACCTCTGTTATCTATCATTATTATTTATATCTATCAATTATTATCTATTTTTATCAATCTATCATCTATTTATCTCTATCATCATCAGTTGATTTCTCTCCTTCTCTCTGTCATCTATGTATTATTGTATATTTCCTTGTCTATCCATTTACCAACTATTTATCTCTATCATGTAACCACTCATCATGTTTATCTCTATAACCTATCTACTATTTACCTTTATCTCTATAATTTATCTACTATGTACAAATTATCTATTTGTATCATCTATTAATTGCTATCAGTTTATCTCTATCATGTTTTTCTCTATAATTCATCTACTATTTATCACTATTCATCTATCATCTATTTATTTCCATAATCTACCTTCTATTCATATCTATCTATCTATCTATCTATCTATTTATCTATCTATCTATCTATTTATCTATCATCTATCTACCTCTCTGTATATCAGTCTGTCTACCCATCCATCCATCAGTCTGTCTGCCCATCTATTTATCTATCTGCCTTTATCTTTATTTTTCTGTCTGTCTAGCTATCATTCCTACCTACCTATCTGTCCATCTCTGTCTCTCTCTTTTCTCTCTCTGTCTATCTCTTTCTCTCTGTCTCTCATGTCCTTGTGGTATTATCTACTTCAGGTGGGCTTTTCTCTTCTCAGTTTCTCTAAGGGCAGGGATTATCTCATATCTCCAACATCACCCAGTCCAGGGATGACTAAAAGGGACTTCAGGAAAGGTCCTAAGAGGCTGCTGCATTGAAAGGAGAAAAGTGAGAAAATGATATTAATTCTAAGCAGGAGGAAATTGGACCCACTTCCTGTCTGTGCCCCATGCCTGGGGCTTTCTTTTTCAAAATCTTTTAAACTCAAGAGTTGAAGGAAAAAGCATTTATTGTGTGTTCACTATGCCAGTTATTGTGCTAAGTGCTTTACAGATATTTCATTTGATCTTTACAATAACCCTGGGAGGTAGGTGCTATTATGATCCCCATTTTATGAGTGAGGAAATTGAGGCAGAAAGAGGTTAAATGACTTGCTCAGAGTCACAGAGCTAGTAAATGAGACTGGATTTGAACTCAGGTCTTCCTTATTCCAAGGCTAATAATCTATCTACTATACTATATAACTTCCTCTAGCTAGGCAATCCCCAACCATTATCCCTCCTCTCCCTAACACACCCATACCCTCTTAGTGTTCAAAAGGTGGCTATTTCTAGTTCATGATATATCTATAGGTCAGTCCAAGTATCCCCTTACTCGTAACCATGTGCCCACCAATACTTCTAAATTATCTCGAATACATGTCCTCGGTTTAAATTCCAGCTGTATTACTTACCTGTGTGACCTTGGTAGTGGAGGGAAAATTATTTCATCCCTCTGTTCCTCATTGATCTCATCTGTAAAATGAAGGGTGGGATTAGATGGATTCTAAAGTCTTTTCCCCAATAGCAGAGCTATGCTCCTAGGATCCACACTCATCCCCCTGTAGGGCCCTGTGTTCTCACTCTTAAGACTCAACAGCTAATAGTTGAGGTGCTAAAGACTGAAATAGCTTCCTTTTCAGGTAATATGGGGACATATCCATAGGGTCCTTGGTCTCTGGCTCACCTGCCATGAGACTGGGGCCCATTTCAGGGCCTAATTTCTCTTTCCTATGAAGTGCAAAGTAGAGTGAAGGGTGGCAGCCTGGGGGAGGGGAAGGGGAATCATTGGGAGGAGGTAGGCTTCAGATCATACCCACTCCTACCTAGGGTAACCCTGGCCAGAAAAATCCGTGTCATCTTCATAAACTCTCCCTGCACTGGGAGGGTCCTCCAGGGGTCATCTGTTCTCTCCCCCAGACTCCAAGTCAACTCCCTGGACCCAAAGAGTGGAGAGCTGGAGGAAAGGATGAGGAGGGACTGGCTTTCCTCTAACTCTTCCCTTAGTGATCACCAGCGATCCAGGAGGAAATTCTCCTTATCAAACTTCAGACTCTCTGCCTCCTTCCTCCAGCTCCCTACTTCTTGGTCTCTGACAGCCAAGGGGAGCTGTGGGACACCTCACCCTGCATCAACTCAGTAACACTTCCTTCTCTCTCTCTCTCTCTCTCTCTCTCTCTCTCTCATCTCTGCATCAGTATTTGTCTATATCTTTCTATTTCCTGCTACCTATTTCTTTATCTATGCATCTATCTTTATCATCTGTGTATCATTTTGTCTGTATCATTTATTATCTCTTTGTCTATTTATCCATCTCCATTAGTTCTGTTTGGAGTGGCACCAGGAGGGAGAAGGGACAAGCCATCAACTCCATATGCTAACAGGGAATGGACAGGGCTAAGAGAAGGAATTTCTTAGCTGCTAAAATCCAAAGTTCAGCTGGCATCTGTGGATGGGCAATAAGCAGTCACAGAAAGGGGGTTTAGATATCCTTGGCCACAGATGGCAGTAGCTGGTACCTTGGGTCTCATTTGTAAGTTTTTAAGGAAGGCCAGAGGAGAACAGGACAGAGGTCTATTCCCCCTGTGCAAGATAGGTTTGGCATGGAAAGGTGGCATTCTCCTGTTGGACTGGTGTGCGCCAACCCTAACTCCTAATAAAATAAATATTTTCTGCCCATTTTTAGCACTCTATATCCTTTCAAATTTCTTTCATATATTTTTAGCCCCATCTAACAGATGAGAAAAATGAGACCCAGGGAAGTCAAGTGACTTGTGTAGGACCACTCAGAGCTGAGGAACCCAGAGCTATAAGCCAGTTCTCCCAGTCTAACTAACGTTCCTTTCCAGGCTCCCTCACCGCTCCTTCAGAGGACATAGAATCATAGAAACTCAGAGCTAGAAAACACTTTCAAACTTTTACCTGGTTGGGAGACTTTCAGCTCAATCAGACCTGAGTACAGGTGATGGAGAGAAGGCGACTTCAGACTCACCTCCACTCTGGCCATCAGTGCTGCCCACCAAAACACTGAATTGGGAGTCCTGGGTCAAATTATATGCTGGACTTGAGGCTAATCCACTGGGTAATGCTGGACATGTCTCCCCTGCTCTCTGGGTCTGCTTCCTTCTCTGGACTAGAGAAAATGGGGATAATAATCCCTGCCCTGCTCTTCTTGCAGGATTAGTGAGGGTGAATTAAGAAAAGAGAAGTAAGCACTTTGAAGAGCCTAGAAAAAAGCCCTACCTGGAGACTGGGTCTCACAATGAATGTTAGGGGAAGGCTTTCCCAGAGAGTGAGTGGGGAGCAGTGGGAAGAGCGCTTCATGAGGTACTTAAGGAATTGGCATGTTGTGTCCTGTTTGGGAGAACAGGTTACCGGGAAATCCCCAAGAGCTCCAGCTGCTGTCCCAGTGCTGGTGGCAGGGGATACCTGGCATTCTCTGCTCATGACCCACTCACTTGGGGACATCTAGCAGCTCCCTAGGCCATGGCTGGCTCTGTGCCCATCTGGCTGAAGCCCAGCAAACCAATTTAAGTGACTTAGTGAATTTCTCAGTGTCTCCCTCAATCTCCTTCTCCCAACCCCCTAAAGTCACACAAAAAGACACTGGGCTTGAAACTTAGAAGGTTTCTTTAAGAACTTCACTCTGAGATGTATTAGAACAATGTATAATCCTGGGCAGGTTTTAAGCCTCAGTTTCTTCATCTGTAAAATGGGGATTATAACCCTTGTCCTCCCTTCCTCATAGTATGGTTTTGTCATTTGGAAAGCACTATGAGGCTTGTGTCAAGTTCTAAGTGACATGTTTTAGGAAGGACCATGATAAACCAAACAGTATGGGTGTATCAAAGGGCACCCAGGGTTCCAGTATGAGGAGAGCCTTGAGGTCATCTCTGTCAGTCCTCTGCTCCCACAAACAGGCTAACATCCATCACTCCCCTGCACAGTTTCAATGCCCAGCTGCAGAGAGACTGTCTCCCTGCTCCGGAGAAGATACCTTCACCTCCTCTGTGGAGGTCTTGTCTGACAGTGGTGATGGTTGCTGCCCTTCATTTTCAAAGATATCACCATTGTAAAGTGAAATTTAGTGTATCCAACTATGGCTGGTCAGACCAATACGAGCTCGGAATGCTCTACCACAGGTTGGGTACAGATAGTCTGTGCGAATATTTGGGGTCATCAGATGAAGTCTTCACATGCTTGGGGTAGACACCCCCCTAACTCACCAATGGATTTCAGAACCCTTGGTTACCCTCAACCTGGCTTGGACCATCTGCCAAAATGGTTTATCGGAGTGTGGCTGCTGAGCATGTTGCAACTTCTTGGAGTCACAGGGGAGAGTTAAGTGGAACAGGTGGACACAAAAGGTGGAAAGAGCCCCGAAAAGGGCTTGGCAGCCATCACACCAAAGGTACTGGTACTTGTCCTCCCTGAACACACCCTACACTCCTATCTGACAGTATCTTTAGTCAGAAAAGCCTTCTTTAAGGCTAATTAACTCTTCTTGCTCTATGTGTCGCTCCTATCTCATCCTCAGGCCAGATAGTGGTTGCTCACTGAATTCTTTGAAAATAATCAAAGCAGATCTATTGGGCATCTTTTGTTTGGTGGGTATGGCTTGTGAAAGGATCACAGGACACGGTGTCCATTTTCTAGTGACCCCTGAGGGTCAGAGGGTCTTAGAGGCTAGGAGTGGAAGAGAGATAAGCTCTCTGGGTCTTGGCTAGTCCTAGTACCCTGGCTCCTAGACCGTGCCTTTGCCCTTGCCCTAACTTTAGACTCTGTTCATAGGAAATGACCTCTATCTCTCATAGTCCCTGAAAAAAAAGAACCTTAGGGGGAACCTGATTACTGCCTTCTAATATCTGAATGGGGGTGGGGGGGGACAAGGGAGGTCATGTGACAGAGATTTTAGATTTGTTCTTGTTGGCCCTAGGACAACCAGTCAGTGAAAATGACAGATCAGGTTTTGGTTTAATCTGAGGAAACATTCCAGAACAATCAGAGCTGTTTGATATGTAGCCATCTCTTGATGTCTTTGAGCAGAGTCTGGATGACTGCTTGTGGAGGATCCCAAATAAAAGGGTTTCCTACTGATGTGTTGAATTGGATTAGATGACATTTGAGCTCTGAGAATCCATGGTTCTCTTTGGGGAGGAGGGCAAGGGCAAGGGAGAAGCTGAGATTTACAGAGGGATTGGGACATGTCAGTATCCACATCTCAGCAAAGTGTCAGAGTAGAAATCAAGCAGATAATAGCTCTTTTACATCATCTCTGGGAGAACAAACCTGCTTTGGTCTCATCCTCTTCTTTCAACGGTTTAAATTTCCCTACTCGTAGCTTAAGACTAGAAGGAACCTCTGAGGCGACCTATTCTCATCTTTTCATTTTTAAGATGAGAGAATTAGGACTCAGAGAATTTAGGTAACTTGCTCAGTCTCGTATAGATGGGATTTGAACTCACGTCTTCTGTCTCTAGATTATAATTTCAGTTGGAATGCTAACCCAGCTGTTGTGCGAATGTGGAGAACACAGAAAGTGGAAGAAGGCAGTTTGGTACAGTGGGATGAGCAATGGGATTGGAGGTAGGAGATTGCAGTTCGGATTTCGCATCCAACATGAAACTCAATTCCATTGTCCATACAATGAGGGTAACAACGTGTATTGTATCCACTTCCCAGGGCTGTGGTGAGGCTCAGATGAGACACTACATGTAAAACTCTTAAAAATCCTATAGTGTTTTAGAAATGTCAGATTATTATTATAATTAATTATTATCATGATCATTTTATCATTTGTCACCTAGACATATTTGCAGGCCTTTCCTTACCATAGGCCATCCCTGTTATTCATGTAGAACTGGGAAGGAATCCCAGAGGGGTGGCAAAGCTTACTGCTTCCGGATCCAGATTCCTTGGGCATAGCTTCTGAAGAGTCAATCATAGAGATTTTTCTACTGGGACCCTGAGGCATAGGCCAGCAGGAGAAAGTTAGAGGAAGTGCTTTCCTCCTCTGGCCAGCACATAGGCTAAAGACCCCGCAAGCAGAATAGGTCACCATACCTGCTCAGCCAAGATGCTCCATTCATGCTGCCCTGCATTTCTCTGCTGAGGACATTAAAAAATAGTGTTTGGTGAATTGAATTTTCAAATAATCAGTGGGTAAATCCTATGAATTTTCTGTCCTTTATAATTGAAAACCTTTCTAAAATGTTTATACCTACTTTTCTGTAGAGTAAATAGTCTGTGATTCTGCAAATTCAATGGGCCTCAGTTTCTTTATCTGTAAAATGTAGGGTTTGGAATGGATTACCCCTTTCCAATCTAAAACTGGGATCTCATGATCATCTTTCTCAGTTGATCATGTCCTTCCTCTAATCAAAATCTTGGAATGGCTATATCAGTGTTGGGAAGCATCGCCAGACTATGTATGTGTAAACCACACCAGACTAACAAACTCTTTGACAGCATTGCTAATCGATCACTAATTTCATCCTCTGTTGGAATTCCTTCAGTTGTTTCCATTTATCTCACTCTCATTCAAAGAAACTCTAAGTTTTTCCTGGCATGGCTGATCTGGAGATCAAATCAACAAAGTATAACATTATAGACAGAGTTCCATACCAGCAGGGGTGTTCTGGAGCCTGCTTGAATTGTGGAGAGCAGATTGTTAAATTTTCAGGGTAAGTATTCACCCTTCAGAATCCACAAATGGCTTGATTTGTGGTCTCGTTGATTATCAACTTAAAAAAAAGCAATGGAGAAAATGTTGATGATGAAGATTAAAGTGAAATATGTCAACGGGTATGCAGGTATCCCTTCCACATGCCAAATTACCCCATCACAGGTTCTGTATATCATGAATTGGCATAAGAAATTAAACGGGATATTTTGTGGAGTTTTGTGGAAGCCCCAGATGAAGCACAAAGACACAGAGCCCATGACCAATACTTAACCTAAATGTTACAATAAGGTACCCCATAAAAGAAAAAGAAAAAAATCAACTTCTTTTCTGGTAAGAAGAAAATTTTACACAGATTTTCCAGATCATGGGAGTGCCATGCTCCTAAACCTCATAATGTAGAAGAAATAACTGTACACACAAACACACACACATATCTGATATAATATATATAAATAATGTTATATATATATATATATATATATCCCTGACATATATAAACATATGTTTTTTTTCTGCAGTTGGTTATTAAATGTTACCAGTATACCACTGTATACCCATATCCTTCCTGGCCTCTCTTTATAAATAAGTCTGAAAAGAAAGGAGAGAGGGGCATCCATGTATCCCATGTGTAGCACAGTGGATGGCCCCTAGTAAGTGTCCAATAATTGCTTCTTGACTTTCCTTGACTACCATCTCTTCTTTGGGGTCAAGCTTAGTCATTAGGATTTTATTGCATTCAATTCCATTTGTTTTGATGGTATCATATTTTTTTCCCATCTACTTTGTTGTAGAATGATGTTTATTGCTTTCCATGATCTACTTCATTTTGCATTTTTTCAGATGTCTTTCCATGCTTCTGTCTTACATAATACCAGTAGTAACAATAATACCAACTACAATTTGTTTAGCACTGGAAAGTTTGCCAAGTGTCGCTTACCTGTGAGCTCATTGGTTTCGATCTTCACCACTCTGAGAAATAGGTACTATTATTATCCCCATTTTATAGGTCAGTAAACTGAGGCAGACAAAGAGGAAGTGACTTGCCCAGGGTTACACAGCTAGTAAATATCTGCATCTAGATTTTAACTTAGATCCTTCTGACTTCAAGTCCAGGGCTCTTCCCCACTTTGCCACCAGCTGCTTCTATACTCATCACATCCATCATTTCTTTAAGGAAGATTCTTATTTTTTGTTATTCTGAACTTGACAAATGGGCATTTTCACATACGAAGAGCAGAGAAAAGGGATTGTACATGAAAACACAAAAGTCTGTTATCAGTAATGAACAATATCAGCAGTGAATGCATTCACATCCCCTGATGCCTTAGTAATGTGGTTGAAAGAATTTTCCAACGTTCTGGTGATCAGTCAGTTAGTAAATAAACGTTTTATTAAGTACCCACTATGGGTGAGGCACTATGTTAAGAACTGGGGATACAAAAGAAAGAAAAGGAGAGTTCTTGCTCTCAATGCGCTCACATTGTGTAATGGGGTGAAGTAAGGGGTGGAAGCAATATATAAACAACTATTTACATGCTTGTTATATACAGGATAAATTAGAGATAACCAGCATAGGGAAAGCATTACCATTAAGGGAGACTGGGAAGGACTTCTTGTAAAAGGTCGAAGAACTTACCATCCGTGCAGATGTCATGTTCATCCTCATTGAAAGCATTTGACAACATGGCTGAAAACATCATGCTAAAAAGCATGGGAGCAAACACACAGTCCTGTTTTACTCCAATGGTGACTGAGAAGGCACGGGAGCATTGTTCACTCTCCAGAACCTGGGTGAACATGCCATCATGAAATTGGTGTACAGTGTTGATGAACCTCTCTGGGCAACCAAATTTTGACATAATTTTCCAGAATCCCTCATGGCTAACAGTATCAAAAGCTTTGGTCAGATGTACAAATGTTGTGTACAGAACTCTGTTCTGCTCCTGTCATTTCTCCCAGAGTTGTCAGGCAGCAAACACCATATTGACTGTTCCTTGACTCTTTCTGAAACCACACTGGCTCTCAGGTAGATGACCATCTTCCAGGTTAAGGATCAGCCTATTAAGGAGGACTCTAGCAAGAATTTTGCCAGGAATGACTAAAAGGGAGAGATCCCCCTCTGATTGTCACAGGACAATCTATTCCCTTTACCTTTACAGAGACTGATGATGGAGGCATCCTTGAACTCCTGGGGAATAGCCTACTCTTGCCATATAACCTGGAAAATTTCAGTCAGCTTTTGTACAAGCAATGGTCCCCCTACCTTGTAAATGTCAGCTGGAATAGAATCAGCAGCGGATACTTTGCCACATGAAAGGAGCCTAATGACCTTCAAAACCTTTTCTTCAGTTGGAAGTTCAGCTAAGGAGGGATTGGCTTCAACCTGAGGTAAATAGTCAATGTCCTTAGCATTGACTGATGATGGTCTGTTGAGAATATTATGGAAGTGTTCAGTCCATCTCTCTAGGATCCTTGTCCTTATAACTAATCAATGTGACTCCCTCAGCACTTCAACTTGAAAAGGCTGTAAGCCAAGACAAAAGTGGAGGGAGTGTTGATGCACGATTTTTTGTTTGCAGATGATTGTTCATTCAATGCAGAATCTGAAGCTGAGATGCAACAAAGTATGGATCAATTCTCTGCTGCTGGTGCTAATTTTGGCTTAACAATTAACACCAAGAAAACAGGTGCCCCATCAGCCACCACTACCCTATCCATATGTGGTAACATATGGTTACCGCATATAGGGAATTTTTGAATGCTGTGGATAAGTTCACTAACCTTGGTAGTATACTTTCCAGGTATGTACGTATTTATAGCTAAGTTGATACACACATTGCCAGAGCTAGCTCAGTGTTTGGGAGGCTCTGAAGGAAAGTCTGGAAAAGGATAGCTTGACTACCAAACTGAAGTTCTACAGAGTCATTATGCTAACCTCATTGTTGTATTCTTGAGAAACCTGGATAGTACAGCAGCATCATGGCAGGATACTGAATCACTTCCTTTGAATTGTCTTAGGAAGATTCTGAAGATCACCTAGCAGGATAAGACACCAGGCACTGAGGTCCTCACTAGAACTGAACTGCCAAGCATTCAAAGTCTGCTTCAGAGAGCACAAGTCCAATGAGCTGGCCACATTGTTCAAATGCAAAATGTCTACTTGCCAAAAAGGACACTCTCAAGGTCTCTCTTAAGAAATTTGGAATTTACTGTGACATGGGAGACGCTGGCTTAGCATGATATGTCTATATCAGAGAAGGTACTGTACTCTACTAGCAAAGTAGAATTGAAAAAGCTCAAAGGAAATACACGATGTGCATATTCAGAGTATCTACCCCAAATGTTCACATGGATTATTTGTGCCTGATCCGTGGTAGAGCATTCCGAAGGCGTCTTGATCTAATCAGGCATAGTTGGATACGTTAAAATTTGACTTTATAATAGTGGTGTTTGGTCCTCTTCAAGAACAAAGGACAACAATCAACCAACAACATTGTAAAGGGTGGGATTTGTGTTGGACTGTGAAGTAAGCCAAGAGACAGAAATGAGGAGGGAGAACATTCTAGCCATATCTTGTTTGAGGAACAACAAGGAAGCCAACGTCATTGTACTCAGAAGAGAGTAAAGGAATAAGAGGGGAAAGGTGGGGCAGGGAGGCAGGTCATGAAGAGTTTTTAAAATCAAACAGAAGATCTTATAGTTGATCCTGGAAGTGATGGGAAACCTCTAGAGTAGACTGAATAGGGAAGTGACATAGTCTGACCTGTGCTTTGGTAACTGAGTAAAAGATGGACTAGAGCTGGGAGGGACTTGAGACAGGGAGTTCAACTGATGAGGGGTGGAAGGAGGGGGGGTGGAATCTCCAAGACTGGAATTCATAGATTCAAGCATTGTTGAGGTCAAGGTAAATATTTATGAAGCTTTTCAGCGGGGAAGAGCTTTTAGGGAAGCTACAACCTTAGGAGGGTACAGGTAAAATTTATATGGGATATTCTATGGGAAACATGTGCCAAATATGCTAACTAGGTGTTTTGGGGTGGGATTAGGGAGTGGTTAAGGTGTGGTTAGTTCTTAAAGGAACATGCACTTTTGGTATTTACTGTGCAGGTATTTTACCCAGAGTTCATTGGAAAATAACCCACAGTGGGGCTACATAATGGTGTGGTTTTAGGCCTGAGATGTCACTAAGTCAACTAAAGGTCAGGGCTAACTCAGGAATACCAGGTTGCTCTCCTCAATGTCTTGTTAGACAAGATAAATGTAAGGGAGTATACATATGCCTGTCTAGGGTACATATGATTGGTCAGTGAGTAATAAATGTTGTTATGATCCAGCGTACACCCTGTTCAGCCAGTACACAGCTGGTTCAGATTAATAAGTTCTATAGGTCCAGCTGGCTGCTGTATCAGGAAAAGAGATAAAGTTGTTGCTGGGGCAGGCTGTGTCCTTGGTCTGGGGATTAACTGCCTGGGATAGTATTTTGAGGCTAGGGAGAAATGTGATTTTTAAAGAGAAATGTGATTTTAGAATTGGAGTCCAAGCACATGCACTCAAGCACCCCATCACAACTAGCGAGCTATTTAAATGGCCCAGATTGAGAGGTGATAAGAGCCTGCATCAGGATGATTGCAGTGTCAGAGGAGAGAATGGGAATATGTGAGAGATGTCATAAAGGTAAAATCTTTGTCATGAAGGTAAAATCCGTAGGACTTGGCAATATAAGGCACCCATGAAGGGTGAGAGAGAGAAATTGAGTATGACATCTAGTTTGTTGGCATGAGTGACTAGGAGAAGGGTAACGCACTTGACAGAAATAGGAAAGTTTGAAAGAAGGGAGGATTTTGGGGAAAAGATGATGAGATCAGTTTCAGACATATTGAGTTTGAAGTGTCTATGGGATATCCAGTGTGAAATGTCCAATAAGCAATTGGAGATATCACATTGGTGGTGAGACAAGAGATTAGGGATGGATTAATACATTTGAGAATCTTTTGCATAAAGATTATAATTGAATCCATGGGAGCTGATGAGGTCATCAAGTGAAATAGTAGAGGAAGAATAGAAGACATTCAAGGGCAGACTCTTGGCAGGGGGATTCCCATGTTTAGTGGACATAGCTTGGATGAATATCCAGCAAAGGAGACTGAGAAAGGGTGCTCAGATAATTAGAAGGAGAATCAGGAGAGAAAAGTGTCATGAAAACCTAGAGAGAAGAATGTATCATGGGGGTAATGAACAGCATTCAAGGTTGAAGAGAGGACGAGAAAGATGAGGATTGAGAAAATGCCACTGTATTTGGGAATTAAGAGATCATTAGTAACTTTGGAACAGTTTCAGTTGAATGATGAGGTGAGAAGCCAGACTGCAGAGAGTTAAGAAAAGAATGAGAGGAAAGGAAGTAGAGATAGTCTACACCAGTTGTAAACAGTCTCCTTAATGCATTTAGCCAGGAAAGAGCAGAGTGATATAGGATGCTTGCTATCAAGGATGGATGAATTAAGTGAGGATTTTTTGAGGATAGGGGAGGCAGGAGTATGTTTATAGGCACCAGGGTAACAGCTAATAGGCAGAAAGAGGTGAGAGAGTAAGGGAGATAAAAGGGGAAATCTCCTGAAGAAAATGTGATGTAAAGGACTATCTTGTGTTCATATGGTTTTTCTTAATAAAACATCATCATTCTTTGTGAGATGGGGATGGATGACAACATAGTGGCATATGACATTTGAATGGCGTGAGATGTGGAAAGGAGAAGACAGAGCTTTTAAAGACTGGTCCAATTTTTCTAGTGAAATATGAAACAAAGTTCTCAACTGAGAGGGTCAGGACAGTGGTGATGACCTAGGAAAGAATTGAGAGCTGGAGGGATTGGAGGTCATGGATGGGAGGAGGGATTGATGAGGATGGAAAACAGGTTTTGAGGGGCAAAACAAGGGAGTGGCGGAATGACAGGAGGCTGTGATCAGATAACAGAATTCATGAATGGGAAAGTAGAGCACCCAAGGTTGAGAGTGTGGGAGTATGTTAATTATTGAAGAATGAGCTGAAGTAGTTTATCATCATCCCTTGGGGAGAGGAGTGGAAATGGGACAGGTTAGTAATAGAAAGTAAGTGAGCTTAAACTTTCTCATGGTATGAAAATTTGGCCTTAGAGTATAGTTGTGACAAGTGTCACAGAATTCATTCTAAGAAAACAAAATTAGGGTACATGTGCGTGTTGATTTCTCTCAAAGCTGGAGGATCATGCATATGGAGATCTGTATGGTAGTTCATTGTGAAAGTGAGCCCAACGATGGATAGACAAAGCAGACCTTATATCTTCAGAGAAATTCCCTCTCACCCCTCCATCCCTTCCTCACTCAGGATGTGTATGTCAGCCAAAATCATAATCTCCACATATGGTAACCATAATATGAGAATGGAATTTTCTTAAAAGGATATATTGTAAGTACAATAAAATAAGAGAAGTGTCAAAGTATCAATTGAAATTATAGTTCCAGGATGTCTGTGTTTCTTCTGTCATTAACATGACATAATATAACATAGCTAATGTAACGTGTGTCCATAAAATACCAAGATAAGGAAAAGGTCATTATTTCAAGACAATGTCTGGTTCATTAACAGTCATAAAAAAATGCTCTTCATCAGCTTCATCTGACCTTGTAGTTCTGACACAGGAAGGGGCATTTTGGGTTCACTCGAAGAGCAAAGCAAAGCATATCTGTTATGCCAGAACACCCAAGGCATTATGGTAGGTTAAGCTCAGAGTGGGCCAAAAATGTCTTTCTTCTGATTGGCCAATTCAGGTTTTAGGCTTTTCTCAGATCTTGAGGGTCTTAAAATGATCTCAAAGGATGCTCATTTCCACCTTTTGATCAAAGGTGTGCTGAAGGCATCACCTGCAGACCACGGAAGGCATGGGGAAAACTTCAGTCTTCCTCATGGAGTAGGAAGAGATGTCCACTACTAGCAGGTGTCTTCACATGATCGAGGAGTCCACACCCACAAGCTGGCAACTGTGGGAGTAGTCAGAAAGGGACTTTTAGAAGTCCCTGACAGGGACTCTTAGAAGACATATGGGTTGACAGTTGAGAGAGAAAACAGTATAATGTAGGTCCTTGGTAAAAGGCATATAGACATGGTTCAATTTCCAGGGGAAATTCCCAGGGTGAATTTTTCTTTTCAGAAAGGAAATAATACAATTGGAAGGATCCTATCTAGGCTGTGTATGAGGTTGTCCTCAAGACTTTTCGTATGCACAGACATCCACCTTTAGCAGTTTTCAGCCTGCACATGCCATTCTACTGTTGCCTTCATGACAATTCAGACAACTGTTCCTGTAATCAAAGCTCGGAGAGATCATAAAAATGGGAAAGGTCCTACATGTACAAAAATATTTATAGCAACACTCTTTGTGGTGGGCAAAAACTGGAAATCAAGGGGATGCCCATCAACTGGGGAATGGCTGAACAAATTATGGTATATGAATGTAATGGAATACTATTGTGCTATAAGAAATGATGAACAAGAAGACTTTGGAGAGGCCTGGAAGGACTTATATGACCTGATGCTGAACGAAAGGAACAGAACCAGGAGAACCTTGTGCACAACAATGACCACAGTGTGCAAGAATTTTTTTCTGATAGACTTGGAACTCCATTGCAATGCAAGGACTTAAAAAAAATTCCCAATGTTCTTCTAAGATAAAATACTTTCCACATCCAGAGAAAGAACTCTGGAATTCAATCACAGAATATAGCAGATCATTTTTGCGTGTGTGTATGTGTGCGTGTGTGTGTGTGTGTGTGTGTGTGTGTATTGCGTTTTGGTTTGTTAGATGATTTCTCCCACTCATTTTAATTCTCCAACACAGCATGACTATAGTGAAAATGTATTTAATAGGAATGGGTGGGTAGAACCTATACAAAATTGTATGCCATCTTGGGGAGGGAGGGGGAAGGTAGACAGGAGGGAGGGGAAAATAATAATCTGAGTTATATGGTAGTTATTGTAGAACACTGAAAATGAATAAAATTAATTAATTAAAAAATCAAAGCTCAGAACAAAAGTATATTACAGTTCCATAAAGTCTTGAATAGCAGAGCTTCAGGGGGGTTCAGCTCCAAAAGATCACATTTGAAAGTACTCTCTCAGAATCCTTTTAAACAATGGGAACATCTTAAGGTGACTCCTAAGCAGTTTTCATAAATTTCTACACATGTTTCAATTCCATATTAAATAACAGACATGAATAAAATCAGATTTCCTATCAAGGTAACACAAAAGAGCTTATAAATTACTATTCTTCAGTAACACAATTGTCTATACTGAAATCTTATTCCTTACACAAAAGCAAAGAGCAACCTCATAACTTGAAAGATTTACATCCTTTTTTATAAGTTTGTTTATCCTTCTATGAATGTTGTTACTCTGAAAGAATGAGATACTTCAGGAACTGAATCTTGTACTTCTGATAAGTTCAAACACTAATTTAAGTCTTGTTTAGGTCATAGAATAACTACAAATTCAGATCAAAACAGCAATATCTCTTTTACCTGACAACTCATTACAGCAATTTAGCAATAAATTACCTAGTAAATGAAAATTTAGTAAGCCTTTTAAAAACCACACAAGAGATTTTTACAAAACATTTCTTTCTGAAAATATTTCCCCTTCTTGAAAACAGTTCAAAATTTATCCTGATGTAAAAAGGAATAATCACTAAAGTTATAGCTGGAAACTTCTAAAATGATAACTGTCTCATATCTCAGAGCAAAAATAAACCTTTAAAATTGAAATTCATCAAAACTAAGTTGGTGCAAAATGTCCTTAAATAGCATAAATAAATTCCTAAAATATTATAAGAAACTAAATTCCTAGCTATCACAAATTTCCTCATCAAAAAGGTGTTCTAATGAGATTCAGTTTTTATAATCCAAGAAGAACATACCCAATTCAATTAGCCTTATCACAATAACAAAGTTTACCAAAGTTTGTCTTTAAATATATCACTAGAAGTTAAGAAAATAATTACATTCTGAAATCTCATATAGATAGTGAATGTGGTAGTCTATAAACATTCAAATATATATATATATATATATACACATATATATGCACACACATCTGTTTATCTCTCTGTCTGTCTGTATATCTATCTATCATCTATCAACTATCTATCTGTCTCCTTACATGAAGCAAACTTGAAAACCACACTCCTGTTTTACAAAAGGATTCCCAGTTACTCACTAGGAATTCCACAACACAGAAAACTGTTGCACAGAGGTGATAAGAATTTTAGGTGAAGCTTCCTCTTAAATATAGGCAGACTGGGAAGTTTATCCTAGCCCATTCATTCTCCCTGATTTTTCTGGGGGAGTTACAATTCTTAATCTAATATCTAGATCATAAGAGGAATTGTTTTCTCAACAACATAGCTAATGTATTTACCAAATTACACAACTGAGAAATGTAATAATACTGTAAACAATATTACGTATTTAAAATTTGAAACAACCCATTATCAATTTAGGTGAATGCATTTCCAAATCACTTTGCACAGAGAATTGTTCATCTCATCATTAATATGTTGAAACTACAACTATAAAGCACTGTATGCATTTTCATAAAAGCCAAGACTTTCAAATGAAAAATCTGCTTTTATCGTAAATATTATCTGTTTATAACTAAATATACCTCATAAGCTATTTAACAGTTTTCAAATCGTCTAATTTTATCACATGCTCTGTTAGAAGTCCAATTTATATGCAACAAAATTCAGATTAAAAAGTATTTTGTCTAGCACTATTTCTGCTTTCAAATTTTATAATATGAGAATTTTAGAAATACAATGATGCAAACAATAAACTTCAGATAACATCAATTGCATTTCCAGATTAGCACATATAGAAATTATTGATCTTACGACTTTTGGTGTTTTAAAAGCCTTAAATGTTAACAGATAGGGAACAATTGCATTAAATGAGAGAGATAATAATAAATGTTGTGTCTAGCATATGCCAGTCTTTGTGTTCAGCACTTTAGAATCATTCTGTCATCTTGATCCCACAACAACAACCATCATTATTTTTCCCTTTGCAAATCAGGAAAGGGGGCAAACAGATAAAATAGCCTGCCATACATTGATATATATGGCATATTATCTGATACATTTCTGCAACTGGAACAAATAAGACTAGACTTACCAACAGTAGAGGCTAATTGGCTTCTCCACCTCATACTGCCATACCAGGCATTGCCTAGGGGCTAGGGTGGCTGATGCCAGAGCCTTCCCAGTAGTAATAATTCTTGGTGGTAGGGCTCAGGGAATGCTTGCCTTGGGCCTGATCCATCCCCTCCTTTTTCGATGTTCCCTACAATTCTCCAAGCATTCTCTTCTCTTAATCTGATCTGGAGTGAAAGGTTGACAGGAACCCATGGGGCTGTTATAATCCCTGTACTGAGATATACTGCTAACTCTGGGCAGGAAGTAGGAAATGCTGAGTGATCAAGATTGTGAGGTGTTCCAGAAGGGAATGAATTCCTGGAATTATCCCAAAAGTCTCAGGAGTTTTCTCCTGTAATCCCAAAATGATCAATTTCTAAACTCTATAATGATTAATCTCAAAACCTCCAGAATCTACTAAAATGTTTTTAATTGTACCTAACTTTTCACTGTAGTTCCGGTCTGGCCAGAGTTGGAACCGTAAAGCAAATCACTTTTGAGGAGGGACAGAGTGAAAGGAGAGAGAGAATAGAATAAACAGTGTGTGGGGAAAATAGTATGGAAGGAAATACAGTTATCAATAGTAACTGTGAAAAAAGTTTTTGTAACAAGTTTCTCTGATAAAGGCCTCATTTTTCAAACATATAGAGAAGTGAGTCAAATTGATAAAAAATAAGAGCCATTCCCCAATTGATAAATGATCAAATGATATCTGTTTTTAGATGAAGTAATCAAAGCTATCAGTAGCCATATGAAAAAAGTTCTAACTCACTATTGATTGGAGAAATGAAAATTAAAAAAATTTTAAGGTACTACTTCATATCTATTAGATTGGCTAATAGGACAGAAAAAGTAAGTGATAAATCTTAGAGGGAATGTAGGGAAAATGAGACATTAATGAGCTGTTAATAGAGCTGTGAAATGATTCAACCACCCTGTAGAGCAATTTGGAACTATACCCAAAGGGATATAAAACCATGCATACTCTTTGACCTAGCTCTACTAGGTCTGTACCCAAAAAGAGATAAAAAAGAAAAAGGAAAAAGACCTATATGTAAAAAAATGTATAGCAGTTCTTTTCTGATGGCAAAGAATAAGAAATTGAGGAAATTTCCATTAATTGAGGAGTGCCTGAACAAGTTGTGGTATGTTATTATGATGGAATACTATTGTGCTATAAGAAATGAAGAGTAGGATGCCCTAAGAAAAACCTAGAAAGACTTCTATGGACTGAAGCAAAGTGAAATGTACTGTGCACAAAATAAAAGCAATATTGTTAAGATGATCAGCTGTGAATGATTTAGTTATTCTCAGCTGTGAATGATTTAGTTATTCTCAGCAATACAATGATCCAAGGCAACTCTGAAGGACTTAAGATGAAAAATACAATCCATTCCCAGAGAAAGAACTGATGGTGTCCGAATATGGACTGAAGCATACTTTTAAAACTTTCTTTATTTTTCTTGAATTTTTTTGTCTATGCTTTCTTCCACAACATGACTATTAAGGAAATGTTTTGTATGACCACATATGTATAACCTATATCGAATTGCTTGTCTTCTCAATGGGGGTGAGGGGTGGGCAGGGAGGAAGGGAGATAATTTGGAACTCAAAGTTTTAAAAACCGATGCTGAAAATTGTTTTTGCATGTAACTGGGGAAAAGTAAAATACTAAACAAATAAAACAAAATATAAACAAAATGTAGAGTAAATCCAGCACCATAGTTTCAAAGTTAATTGTTTCTTTCTGAAAGTCTTTTTGTTTCCTTCTGTACATTTTCAACTGCTCCAATAACTCTCATCTCTCTTTTTTAATAAACACTATTGCTAGCTAATCTTTTTTTCTTGAATACCCCCCAAACTTAAAAGAGAACCCTCCATGGTAATAAATAAGTATAGTCATGTGAAACAAATCCATATATTGCCCAAGACCAGAAATGCCTTTCTCATTCAGTATTTTGAGACTATCATTTCCCTGTGAGGAGAGTCCACTGTAATCTTGGTGGGTAATGACAATAATCACAGTGCTTAAGTATTTCAAAGTTACTTTTTTTAAAAAAAAAAGTTTAATTAATTAGTTTTCAGTTTTCTACATTCACTTCCATAAATTTTAGATTTTCTCCCCTTCCCTTCCTTTTCCTTTCCCCCTCCCTCCTCCTTCCCCTCCCTGAGATAGCTTGCAATCTTATATGGGTTCTACACATACCTTCTTACTAAATACATTTTCACCTTAGTCATATTACATGGAAGAATTAAAATGAATGGGAGAAATCATGAGAAGAATCAAACCAAACCAAAACAAAACACAAGAGAAAATAGTCTGCTTCATTGTGCAGTCCAATCCCATAGTTTTTTCTCTGGATGTGGAAGGCATTTTGTCTCGAATCCATTGGGAATTTTTTAGGTCTTTGTATTACTGTGAAGGGCTAAGTCTACCAGAAAAATTCCTTGCACACTGTGGTTGTTACTATGTACAAAGTTCTCCTGGTTCTACTCCTTTCACTCAGCACCAGTTCACATAAGTCATTCCAGGTCTCTCTGAAGTCTTCCTATTCATCATTTCTTATAGAACAATAGTATTCCATTACATTCATATACCACAACTTGTTCAGCCATTTCCCAATTAATGGGCATCTCCTTGATTTCCAGTTCTTGGCTACCACAAAGTACAGGTGGGATCCTTTCCCATTTTTATGATCTCTTTGAGATACAGTCCTAGAAGTGATATTGCTGGGTCAAAGGGTATGCACGTTTTCGTAGCCTTTTGGCATAGTTGCAAATTGCTCTCCAGATTGGTGGAATCAGCTCACAAGCTCCACCAACAATGAATTGGTATTCCAACTCTCCCATGTCTTTTTCAACATTTATCATCTTCCTGTTTTGTCATGTTAGCCAATCTGATAGGTGTGGTGTTTCAGTGTTGTTTTGATTTGCATCTCTCTAATCAATAGTGATTTAGAGCATTTTTTCATGTGACTGTAGATAGTTTTATTTTCTTCCTCTGAAAACTGCCTGTTCATATTCACAGTGCCTGGTACATTAGCACTTAATAAATAGTTGTTTCCTTCCCCTTCCCCTCTCCCTTTTCTTATTCTTAGCTGTAACATGTATCTCCTTCCACGCTTCTCTAATATGTTTATAATGTCAACCTTAATGTCTAGGTCATGCATTCATTTGAAGCTTATCATGGTACATAATGTTAGAAGTTGGTCTGTACCTAGTTTCTGCCAGACCTGGAACTACTTCCTCCTCTGTCCCCCCGTCATTATTTCCCTTACAATTCTTTACCATTTGTTTCTTTAGATTAATTTTTATAGCTCCATGAAATAATCCTTTGAAAGTTTGATTGGCATGACATTGAGTAAATTCATTTAGGTAGAATTACCATATTTAATATGTTGCCATGCCCTAACCCTGAGCAATTAATATCTCTCCAATCTTTATTTCTGTAAAGCATATTTTGCTATACATAAATGTATATCATAATATATGTACATTAAATAGGCATATTACATATATTATAAAGATATATATGTTTATATGCATATTTTCCTGTGTGTCTTGATAGACAGACTTCCAAATATTTTAAACATTCTGTAATTATTTTGAATGGATTTTTTTTGATGCTGGAAGTTTGGTTTCTTTTTTTAAAAAGAAAATTAGACAAGGTAAAGGTTTATTATTTTACTAATTTATTAAATCAAATAATTTTATTAAGCATTCAACTATTTTTCTTTCAGTTTTGTTAATCTTGCCTCTGATTTTTAGAATCTTTAGTTGGGATTTTTTGATTTATTATTTTTCTAGTTGTTTAGTTACACTCAATTCATAGATCTATTCATTTTCTCTGTTGATGAAAATGTTTAGAGGTTAAAAAAAACCTTTTCCCTAAGAATTACTTTGGCTGCATAACAAAAGTTTTGATATTTCGTTTCATTGTTGCTATTTACTTTGATAACATTATCTATTGTTTCTCATTGATCTACTAATTTTTTGAGGGGGAAAGTGAGACAGTTGTGGTTAAGTAACTTGCCCAAGGTCACACAGCTAGTAAGTGTGAAGTGTCTGAGGCTGCATTGAACTCAGATCCTCCTGACTCCAGGGCAGGTGCTCTAGTCACTGTGCTACCTACCTGCCCCTCCACCAATTTTTTAAATGATAAAATTATTTAGTTAGTTGAAATTGAAATTCTTTTTTCAAAGGACCTTTATTGTCTACATTTTTTTTTTGCATTATATCCTGTCAAATAGGTTTCAGATTCTTCTTTTTAAGAATCTCTTTGGGGTATAAATCTAGTGGTGGTATTGACTGGATCAAGGCAGAACTCTGGATTTCTAGGGTCCACTGGAACATTGCAGATCAGAGCTCTGAGTGCCTTCCAGACTGAGTCCTCCTTCTTTGTTTAGGGCACTGTTAGCTCCTAGCTCATGTTTATATTCAAAGCACCTCAAGTTTCCTTCCACCTTAGAGCATGTTCATATGAGTCCTTTTATCTTCTTACTCCTTAACACAGAGAGTTGCAGGCTTCAGACATCCTTGGAATAGCTCTTGTCCACAAGGTGTAACAGCAAGCACCCTAGCATACCTGGGATGTCCTACTAGCACAGGTCCTTTGATCTGCTTTATTATGGAAACACAGCTTCAAAGGGATTAACAATTTTTCCTACTTACATTCACTAGTTCAGGGGAAGAGTCAGCACCCTGAATTTCAGAAAAAATACAAGCAGAGAAATTAGCATAAAGACCAACAGATGGGGCTCAAATTGCTTGGATCAAAGCAATATTGCTGTACATAATGGGCTTCGTGTGAGGCCTATTAATGAGTGTAGAAGATCTTATTATTCCATAACATTATATTTAGCCCCAAGATTAATAAATAAGTACAATATAATTCTCACAAAATAAACACATCACAAACTTCATGTTTACAAAATTCATAGCAACATAACAACTCATTACCAGAGTTGCCACGTGGCCTTAAACAGATACAAAAGTATATAACATAACATATTCTACATCCTATACATTCTGTGGGGGTCAAAATCTTTGGGGAGTGAGCAGCCAGCTCCTTCTCCCTCAATCCCAAACAAAAATATCCAAGCAAAAGTCCTCTTGGGTGTGTGTCCTTCTCCTCATATTGCAGTTGCAGGCTTCCTCCTGACACTTTCAGGAAATTATTTTGCCCTCTGGTTCTAGGATATCAGGGCAGTTTTCCTTGATGATTTCATGAAAGATGATGTCTAGGCTCTTTTTTTTACCATGGCTTTCAGGTAGTCCCATAATTTTTAAATTGTCTCTCCTGGATCTATTTTCTAGGTCAGTTGATCTTCCAATTTCACAGTCTTCTATTTTTTTCATTATTTTTGTTTTGTTTTGTAATTTCTTGGTTTTTCATAAAGTCATTAGCTTCCATCTGTTCCATTCTAATTTAAAAAAAAAACAAACCATTTTCTTCAGTGAACTTTTGAACCTCCTTTTCCATTTGGCTAATTCTGCTTTTTAAAGCATTCTTCTCCTCATTGGCTTTTTGGACACCTTTTGCCATTTGAGTTGGTCTATTTTTAAAGGTGTATTTTCTTCAGCATTTTTTTGGATCTCCTTTAGCAATCGCTTTTCATGATTTTCTTGCAACATTCTCATTTCTTTCCCCAATTTTTCCTCCACTTCTCTTACTTGATTTTCAAAATCCTTTTTGAGCTCTTCCATGGCCTGAGACCATTGCATATTTATTTTGAAGGTTTTGGATGCAGAAGCCTTGAATTTTATATCTTCTTGTGATGGCATGCATTGTTCTTCCTCATCTGAAAGGATGGAAGAAAATACCTGTTCACCAAGAAAGTATCTTTCTATAGTCTTATTTTTTTCCCTTTTGGGGGCATTTTCCCAGCCAGTTACTTGACTTTTGAGTCCTTTATCAAGTGGAGGGTATACTCTAGGGACCTCTAAGTTCTCAGTTCTTCCAAGTTGGCACAATCCTGGTTTGGGAGCAACCACAAGGTTTTATGCCCAGAATCTGAAAGTAGAATTCCCTCTCCAGAGCCTCCTCCAGGTCCACCATGCCAGTGCTCCTCCTCAGCCAGGATGGCCACTCAGAACTGAGACCCAGATTGGTTCCTCTATTCCCCCAGGGTCTTTAGGCCAAGGGCTCCAAAAGTGGATGCTGCTGCCACAGTGGCTGCTGCCGCCTTGGGGATGGGGCCAGATGGCACTCCCCTCACACTTAGGTGAAAGAGCTTTCTTACTGACCTTTAAAGCTATCTTTGGCATTTGTGGATTGAGAAACCTGGGAACTGCAGTTGCTACCTATGATTCTGTACCCTGAAGCCTGCTCCAGTGCTGTCCAGGCTATGCACCCAGTTAGTGTCTAAGGCTGGTTTTGAACTCATCTTCCTGATTCTAAATTTGGTACTTTCTCTAATGTGCTTGTATATATTCTTCACATTCTGTTTTTGTTTAAAACAACAAGGCTTTCCTTGTCTACCAATGACCTTTAATTCCTAAGACATCTGATCAACCTCTAACCATCCTTATTGTTGAAAAAACTCTAAGTTCAAATTCAAGGCATCCATCTGAAAAAATATTCTTTCCCAATCCAGGCTTGAAGGCAGATAAGGAAGTAACTTGTGCTCCCAAGCCCAAGGACTGTGCAAACACAAAGAATTTCTAAATTACTTCCCAGTTTAGTCTCTGACTCCCAAGTCTTATGTGATATAGAACTTGGAAGTGCTCAAAAATTAAGAATATTAGTGTCCATAAGGGAGAATGAGACCAACAATCCTAACTCTTGGCTGCTGCATTCTTTGTGGATTTTCTTCCCAGCTGGTAGCCTTTGAATCAGTGGGATCAGTAGTGGGTCAAAGTCAGAAACCGCTACAAACATAGAAAGGCAGGTCCCACACAGTGGGATGTGCTGAGGGGCCCATAGTAGCGACTTTTTTGAATCCAAGGACCAGTCAACTACCTGATTTCTCTGGTTCTTTCCAGCTCTAAATCTCCTTCTGTCAGAGTAGTTGGGAGTATCAGCCAATCAATCAGTAGGCATTTATTAAGTGCCTGCTATGTGCCTGGTATTGTACTGGAAGTCAAGAGCTTATATTCTATCACAGGAGACAATATATACATATATAGGCAGGGATGTATTGAAGCATCAGTTTATAAACCTGAGAGAGCTGATTGTTAAATTTTCAGTGTGAATATTTATACCCCAGAAATCAGCAAATAGTATAAATCAAGGCTTGATTTATTGTTTTGTTGATTTTCTAGACTTAGGAAAGTGATGGAAAAATGTTAATAACACAGATTAAACTCTGAAGTGTGTTGTGAGTACTTTTTTCTTTTTTGAGAAATATTTACCTCCATCTCCCCTTGCATATAACTATATAAAAAAGTAGACAAAATAAATACAAAGTAATTTTGGAGGAGAGACATTAGTAGTTTGAAGAATTATAAACAGCCTTATGTAGGAGGGTAGCATTTGAGGTAAACCTGAAGAAAACTAGGGATTATAACCCTAAATGCAGATAGAGTGTAGAAGAGCTTGAATCCTAGGCATGGGGGTCAGCCTGTGCAAAAGTCTGGAGATGGGAAATGGAGTGTTGGATGTGAAGAGCAGCCTAAGGACCAGTTTAGGTAGTAATGGTAATAATAATAATATTAATAATAATAATTAGCTACTAATGATAATGCTTAAGAAAGTTGGAAAGGCAGATTATGAAGAGGTCTAAATGTCAATCAGAATTTTATCTTTGATTCTAGAGACAATAGAAAGCAGCTAGAGTGATTGAACAAGGGGAAGATGTCATCAGATCTATGTGCTGTAGAAAGGTCATTTTGACAGTGTTGGAGAATTTGGATTGGATAGGGGAGAGTGTTGAAGCAGGGACTACTGCAATCATCTAACTGAGAGGTAAACAAGGACATGAAATGAGGGTAGAGGTGGCTGCCTTCGTGGAGAGAATTGGTGGGTCATGATTGGCTATTTGGGGTGAGGGAGGGTGAGGAGCTAGGGTCGACTCCAAGGTCATGAACCTGGATGACTTAAAGGATGGTGGTATCCAGTGCTTGTACAATGCCTAGTAGGCATATTGGTAGACATAGTAGGCATTTAACAAATGCTTACTGATTCATTGATCTTTATAGAAATAGGGAAGTTTGGAAGAGGAGAAGGTTTGAAAGGAAAGATAATGAGTTCTGTTTTGTACATATTGAGTTTTATATGCCCAAGAGACAGCTTCTTTGAAATGTCCAGTGGGCACTTAGTGATGTAGGACTGGAGCTCAGAAGGGATAGTAGGACTCTATTTATAGAAATCTGGCAGCCATTAGTGTAGCGATTAATTGAACTCATAGGAGCTAGCAACGTCATCAAGAGATACATGAGCTAATAGACAGAAAACTTCTCTGAAAAGTGGTGCTGAGGCATTCCTGTGCTGCTACTGTGCATAAGATAATGGACGTGGTCATATTCATGCTTTTGTTTAATTTGAGATCTCCTCTCCGTTCCTGCTCCTCTCTGTCCCTCTCTCCACCTTCTGGTCACAATCAGAGTCTACAGCCTGGATGACTTCCTCAGTCTCATGTCAGTCAAGTCCTTAAGCCTGTCTTGAACCTTGTCTTGAACTGGGGGTGTAGAGGAGATGGAAGAGCAGACCATTTTTCCACACTCTCTATAGTAAACTCATGTTCTAGTGGTGGTGGTGGTAGTGGTTTTGTTTATGTGGAAATAAGTACCACCCATGGGAAACAGGCAACAAGAGTTGGTAAGTTAGTCCAAAGTCTAAGTTGTGTGGGAGGCTGGCTGGTGGAATTCAGAGAAGCAACCAGTCACTGGGTGGGAGATTTCTTGGTGTATTCTTAGAGTCAGAGGGGAGACAAGAGGGCACTCGAGGTAAGGGGAAAAGGCTAAGAAGAGGCACAGAGAGGGAGGGAGGGATGTCACATGTTTTGAGGATAGAGGCTACTCTAGGAAACAGGAAGTCTGTAGCAGGAGGGAGGGAGGGGAGAGAAGAAATGGGAGTGCTGGATGCATTGCTTTCGAATTTCTCCAGGAAAGAGGTAATCAACTTCATTGGCCCACTCTCAGCTTCTTCTACTAATGGTCTCAAAGCAATTTGTCTAACAAGTCCCT
This sequence comes from Bettongia penicillata ogilbyi, assembly GCA_023548195.1. Lineage (NCBI taxonomy): Eukaryota > Metazoa > Chordata > Mammalia > Diprotodontia > Potoroidae > Bettongia > Bettongia penicillata. Next base: position 12,927,394 of record JAJHZJ010000128.1, on the reverse strand, counting down.
AAGAAACCTGGTGCTCACCTCCTAAAATTTCATTTTTTCTGTCTCCAGAAAGTCCAAGTTCCCCTTTCCTCAGAGACCTCTTTGGAAAATCACCTCTGAGACCATTTGCTTCTCTCAGAGTCATGTGACGACTAGAGTGTTCACTCTCCCATGTTCCCAGGGACCCTGGAGACTTGGTTGTGTGTGCAAAGCCCTCTGTAGCCAGTCTCTGGAGAGGGATTATAGAAAATAAGTGCAATGATGAGCAAAGTACTTTTTTTAATGAGCCCTCAGGAAGAGCTAAAGACTTTATTGTTCATTAGTGTGTGTATAAAGTTTGGGTATGCTTTACTTTGTGCAGTTTCCAAAGGAGTTTATGGAGAGTTGTGTGTAAATATTTTATGTTTTTATGTGCATTGAGAATACACTCTTGAAAGGAATTATTCTGTGAATACTTCCTTGTTTTAAAGCCTTCTGTAAAAGTTATCATGTATTTTATCATTTGTGTGGAACCCGATTGTCAAATATCAGATTTGCTTAATCAGAAGTATACTTTTTTTGTTTTATTGTTATTTTTAATTTAGTATTTTGTTTTTCCCCCAGTTACATGTAAAAGTAATTTTTAATATTCTTTTTAAAAACTCTGAGTTCCAAATTCTCTCCCTTCCCTTCCCCTTACCTCATTCCCAGACAGCAAGCAATTTGATGCAGGCTATACATGTGTGGTCATGCAAAGCATTTCATCATGTTTGAAAGAAATCATAGACAAAAAAGCCCCCCAAAACCTCAAGAGACATAAAGAAAGTAAAAAAAGTATGCTCCTATCTGTATTCAGACACCATCAGTTCTTTCTTTGGGGATGGATATCATTTTCATCATGAGCCCTTCATAGTTGTCTTGGATCATTGAATTGCTGAGAGCAGTGGAAATCATTGATGACTGGTCATGTTACAGTATTGCTGTTACTTTTTACACAGTACATTTCATTTTGCATCAGCTTGTGTAAGATTTTTCAGGTTTTTCTGAGAGCATTTTCCTTATTATTTACTCATAGCACAATAATGTTCCATCATAATCACGTATCACAATTTGTTCAGCATTCCTCAAATGATAGTCATTCCTTCAATTTCCAATTCTTTGCCATCAAAAAAAAAAAGCTGTTATAAGTATTTTTGTTCATGCAAGTCCTTTTTGTAGCTGTTTTTAAATCTCTTTTTTGTATACATACCTAGTAATGGTATTGCTAGATCAAAGGATATGTCTGCATGGTTTTATAGCCCTTTGGGCATAGTTCCAAATTGCTCTACAGAATGGTTGAATCAGTTCATAACTCTACCAAAAGTGCGTTAATGTCTCATTTTTCCCACATCTCCTCTAAAATTTGTAATTTACCTTATCTGTCCTGTTAGTCAACCTAATAGGTACAGATTATTTTAATTTTTATTTCTTCAAGCAATAGAACATTTTTAAAAATATGGCTATTGATAACTTTCATTACTTCATCTAAAATGGATCATATCTTTTGATCATTTATCAGTTGGGGAATGGCTCTTACTTTTATCAATTTGACTCAGTTCTATGTCTGAGAAATGAGGCCTTTATCAGAGAAACTTACTTAAAATTTTTTTCACAGTTACTATTGCTAACTGTATTTCCCTCCATCCTATTTCTCCACCTCTTGTCTGTTTATCTTATTCTATTAATATCCTTTCACTCTGTCCCTCCTCAAAAGTGTTTTGCTTCTGATTAACTTTCTCCCAATCTGCCCTCCTGCTATCACACTCCCCCTCCCCTTAACTCTTATCCCCTTCCTCTCTTACTATCCTGTAGGGTAAGTTATATTTCTGTACTCCAATGACTGTGTATGTTATTTCCTCTTTGAGTCAATTCTGGTGAGAGTAAGCTTTGCTCACACCACCCCCCTCACCTTACCCCTCTTCCCTTTCATTGTATAGGCTTTCTCTTGCTTCTTTTATATGAGATAATTTACCCTCCCTTCTCCTTTCTCCCAGTGCATTGGTCTATCACTCTTGAATTTTATTGTTTAGATATCATCCCTTCATATTCAACTCACACCTGTGCCCTCTGTCTAGACATACTCCTTTTAACTGCCCTAATAATAAGAAAGTTCCTATGAGTTAAAAGTGTCATTTTCCCATGTTGGAATGTATTAAAATTAACTTTATTAAGTCCCTTATGATTTCCCATTACTGTTTATATTTTTATACTTCTTTTGAATCTTGTATTTGAAAGTCAAGTTATCTATTCAGCTCTGGTCTTTTCATCAAGAATACTTGAAAGTCTTCTATTTTATTGAATATACATTTTTTCCCCCTGAAGGATTATACTCAGTTTTGCTGAGTAGGTGATTCTTGGTTGTAATACTGGCTCCTTTGCCCTCCAGAATATCATATTCCAAGCCCTCTGATCCTTTAAGGTAGAAACTGCTTGATCTTATTTTTTCCTGACTATTGCTCCATGATAAATGACTTGTTTCTTTCTGGCTGCTTGCAATGACCTGGGAAATCTGGAATTTGGCTATAATATTCCTGGCAATTCTGATTTTGGATCTCTTTTAGGAGGTGATTAGTGGATTCTTTCAATTTCTATTTTACCCTCTGATTCTAAAATATTTGGGCAGTTTTCCTGGATAATTTCTTGAAAGATGATGTCTAGTCTCTTCTTTTGATCATGGCTTTCATGTAGTACAATAATTTAAAAATTCTCTTTCCTGAATCTATTTTTAAATTTTTCCTTTAATGGACCTTTATACACACATATACACATATGTTTATGCATGTATATATGTGTCTATATATACATATATACATGCACACATGTATGTACTACATGGACTACTTTTTGCTATTGTTGAGAAATTTCTCCATATAGGCATGGAAATCCCATAGTAGAAACACAGAAGTCAACAGAGCAAGGAGAAGATGATGTAAAAGAATTGGAATTCGAGAGTAGATGTGTCTAACTTTAAGGATTCATTTTGCCCAGTTGTCCCCCAGTATAGCCAAGTTTCATTTTTTGTTATTGTTCTTCAGCCATTTTAGTGGTGTCTGACTCTTCATGACCCCAAAGGGAATTTTCTTGGCAAAGAATAATGGAGTAGTTTGCCATTTCCTTCTCTAACTGATTTTGTAGATGAGGAAACTGAGGCAAACAGGCCAAGTGACTTGCCCAGGGTCACACAGCTAGTGTCTGAGGACAGACTTGAACTCAGAAAGAGAAGTCTTCCTGACTCCAGACTGGGAGCTCTATCTGCTGTACCACCTAGCTGCCCTTCATGTTTATATTACTCCTTGGCTATCTTCTCACCAGTAGTCTTGAAGTTTGAACCCAAATCATGCCCTAGAGCATTTAACCTTTTCATCTTAGGAACTCATTTTCTTTTCTTCACCCCTCCCACCACCTTATTGGTAGTTGGATCAGTTGGAAAATAAGGGTTTGCTGGCTGTTTTTGGCGATGAGTCCAGTGGCAGGAACGTTCTCTATTCTCCTCTGCTCTAGTCATTTAAAATCTCAAATGGAGCATGGATGAGATTTTTTTTCCACCCCAGGTCCATGAAACTTCTGACAGGAAGTTTTTTTCTTTTTCATTCCAAATTCTCTCCATCCATTAATCCCTCCCCCACTTATTGACAAGGCAAGAAATATGATACTCATTATACATATGAAGTCATGCAAAACATATTTCCATATTGACCATGTTGCAAAAATATTAAGAAAAATAAAGTGAAAAATTATTCTTCAATGTGCATTCAATTCACCAACTCTCTCTCTAGATATGGATAGCATTTTTCATCATGAGTTCTTTCAAGTTGTTGTGGACTATAGTATTGATCAGAGTAACTAAGTCTTTCACAGTTGCTCATCATTATCATATTGTTGTCACTATGCACAATGATCTCCTAGTTCTGCTCACTTCACTTTGCATCAGCTCATAAAAGTCTTTCCAGGTTTTTCTAAGTCCATCCTCTTCTTCATTTCTTATAGCACAGTAGTATTTCATCACAATCATGTACCACAGCTTGTTAAGCCATTTTCCAACTGAGGAGCATCCCTGCAATATTCAAATCTTTGTCATCCAAAAAAGGAGCTGATTTAAATGTTTTTGTATGTATGTGTCCTTTTTCTTTTTCTTTGATCTCATGTGATACAAACATAGCAGTATTATTCTCCAAAATGGTTGAACCAGTTTGCAACTCCATCAACAGTGCCGTTAGTGTACTTATTTTTCCACATCTCCTCCAGCATTTTTCATTTTTCTTTTCTGTCATATTGGTCAGTCTTATGGGTGTGAGATGGTACTTCAGGGTTGTTTTAATTGGCAGAAAGTTTTTTTTTAAGGGCAAAGGAAATTGAAACCTGGATAACTCTGAGAAATGTATGTCCAAACACATTACCTCACTTTCCCCATGAACTCAGGTAGAGTACCACTATCCTTGGGCAGGTCTGTAGCTAGAAAGAACAAGACAGTACTGGATTTCATGAGCTCTCCCTCTTTGTGGTTTCCTCTGCTACTGCTGTCAACTATCTACCTAGAGTAAAGTCTTCCTCTAGTCAATTCACTTATTCTGAAGGTGACAATAATAAAAATAATGATAATTCTTATTTTTGTCTGAATATATAATGGCATTTTAAGGAAATTACTCCCTGAATAAACTTCCTCTTACAATGAAAATCAACAACTAGTCTACAACTTAAAGTCTTTGAAGTTTGCCTGAATAAGTCTCTTCTTCTCTCTCTCAGTATTCCCAAGTTACGGTAATAAAAGTTGACATTTATATAGTATTTTTGAGTTAGCAAAGGGTGTTACATAAATTTTCTCATTTGATCCCCACCAACAACTCTACAAAGTATGTGCTATTATTATTATCCCTGTTTTACAGATGAGTAAACTAAGTCTCAAAGGACATAAGTGACTTGGTCAAGGTCACAAAACTGGTAATTGTCCAAGGATTACAACTCAAATCTTCCTGATTTTTTCTGTAGGGTTCTATCCACTCTACCATGATGGAATCTTGCCTATTGTGCACTAGCTCCTTCACATTGGAGGCAAGACCAGAGCCCAGACCAGGTACAGCAGGATGGGTCTGTAACCCAAAGGCTTCATTGATTCAGATAAGGGAGGACACGACCAGTTTCCCTTTCTTGGGCTCATTCTTGACCACATCCCTAAGGTCCACAACAAATTGGTCTGTCCCCATTGATGCCTTGACCTGCTATATGGAACAGAGTAGTGGTGGACAGACCTGAAATAAGGGTTTTGGTCTCTCTGTTGACCATTTCTGCCTTACCAAATCATCAAAGGGCTGTCTGATCTCTGAGACAAACTTTTCCAAGATAACTAGCAGGGGGTTCTTTTCCATCAAAAATAGAATCATAGGATGATAAATCTAGAGTGAGAAGGGACCTGAGACCTTCATTTTATAGATGAGGAGATTAAGATCCAAAGAGGTGTTTAAATTACTAATTATGACTTTGCCTATGATCACCTCTTGTAGTGATTAGTGGTCATCCCGAGGCAATAAATGGAGAGAAAGAGTTCCCACAGTTACAATTAGCAACCACATGTGCTTTGGAACTGTACATATATTGTCAGGGACTCTCTTATCCTCCATAGGAGGACTTAGATATTATAATAGCCTTCAGGTGCACATGAAGCTTCACAAGTCAGAACACATAGAGGGACCATCACTGGAGGTATCACCAATGGTGCTGACTGTTTGCACTGGGGCAAAATCTCCCTGGAAGCCAAGCCATACTTTGTCCTTGTCAGGAAGAGCAGGAGAATGAATGCAATATTTCCTAATGAGAGCACAGGATCAAAGCTGTAGAACTGGAAAAGTCCACAGAAGTCATCTAGTCCAACCCCATCATGAGAGACCAAGAGTGGTTGAGTGACTTGTCCTAGGTGACACATAAAAAGGTAGAGACAGAATTTGAATCCCAGTTCTATGACTCCCATGCTGGCACACTTCTCACAGTGGCATGGTGCCTCCTAGAACAGAATTTCAAGAGGTCTATCAGAGTTAAGTGGTCAGATGTGAGCAATAAGACAGTATAGGTGCATCCATAGTTAGATTTGTGTGCCCAGTCTCATCTGATCAATAAGTTATTCTATGCTCAGCATTGTTTGTGGTCTTAAGGTGTGAAGTTAATGCTAGGGAAGACTTATAGAGCTTTACACATGTATATTCCCTTTAGCACTCTTCTTCTTCCTCAAATTATCACATAGACATGTTGTATTCACATGTCAACAAAGCACTGGAAAATAAAAATAGTCCCTGGAGCCTACAGTCTAATGAAAGAGAAAACATGCAAGCAACTATGTACAAACCAGCAGTAGACAAGATAAATTTGAACTAATCAACAGAGGAAAAGCACCAGAAAGAAAGGGGTTTGGGAAAGTCTTCCTGTTGAAAGTGGGATTTTAGCTGAAACTTGAAGGAAGCCAGGGAAGCCATGAGGTAGAGATAGATGAGCATTCTAAGCGTGGGGGAAAACCAGTGAAAATGTCTGGATTCAGGAAATGGTTCAGAAATCAGCAAGGCACTTACTGTAGAAAATTAAGAAGAGTGTGAGAGGAAGTGCAGGCATTGATAATATATAACCTTCTCAAGGAGTTTGGCCACAAAAAGGAGGAGATATAGGAGATGAGAGTTAGCAGGCATTGATGGATCAAATGAGGGGTTTTTTTTGAGGAGGGGAGACATGGATATGTTTGTTAGAAGTAGGGAAGTATCCAGAAGACAGGAAGAGATTGAAGATAATGGGGAGATTAGGGAGGGAGCAATCTGATGAAACATCAAATGACTTCTTTTTTCTCCATAAATAAGAGGAAAGTCCATCAGCTGTGAGAGAAGCTTTAATGTGTGAAGAGGTTCGGATAACTTCCTTGGGGAATTATAATGTATCAGTTAGGAGTTCTAAAAAGACTGTATTGATGCAATGAAGACCCTATTGAAGTTGGATAATGGGAATTTGTAATGTACTTGACTGGTATCTTGTGACTTTCTCTAGCTGTCTTGAGTAGCTCGTAAGTGAGATCAGAGGAAGCAGATAGTAGAAATACATAACCAAGGATTGGCAAGAGATGAGTAGGGAATAAACTCAACATGAATGTATATGTAGAATCTCTATCAGATTACATGTGGTCTTGGGGTGAGGGGGAAAGGAGAGATGGGGAGAAAACTTGGAACTCAAAATCTTATAGAAGTGAATGTTGAAAATTAAAAGTAAATATTTAAAAAATAGAGATGAGTGGGGATAGGAATGGGGAGTGAGGGATCTGAGAGCAGAAATCAGCCTATGTAAAAACAGAGAGGTAGGGGATGGAAAGAATTGTACAAGAAATACTGAAAGGAGGTGAGCTTATTTTGGACAATGAATGTGGAAAAGGGAAGACGTCAGAGAGGTGGCCCAGAGTCATGTGATGGAGATCCTAGTGGCAATAAGGAACCAAGTGGAATTTTTTGAGCTGAGGAGTAATCTGTGCTTTTAAGAAAATTACTTTGGCATCTTCATGGAGAATGGACTGGAGAAATGAGAAACTTGAGGCAGAGAAGACAAAGTAGGCATTCAGATAGCAGTATTCTAGATAAAAAGTGATGAGAGTCTGAAATGAAGAAGATAAAATAGTCTTTTTATTGGTGGTGGCTATTTGAGGGGAAAGAAAAGGAATGATCAGAGAAATGTTGTAGAACAGACTTTCTAAGCCAAGGATTCATGAAGTGCTTAAAAAACATATTGGGCTCACTCTATTTTGATAGAATTTGTGTCCTTTTGATCTTACGTATTTTATTTTATGCATTTGAAAACCTTATTCTGAGATGGACAAAAAGTGTTCTATTATACAAAAAAAGTTAAGAATCCATACTTGAGAGATAGAATTGACAAGATTTGACAACTGATTGGATGGTGAGGGATACTGAAGAATTGAGGATTGCTCATGGATTGTGAACCTGGGTGATTGGGAGGATCGTGGGCGTCCTTTATATAAATAGGGGAAGTTGGAAAGAGGGAGGGTTTGGAAGAGGGAAAAATGAATTCTCTTCTGGACATATGGATTTTGACATGCCTATCAGACATCAAGTTAGAAATGTCCAATAGGTAGGTGATATGAAATTGGACCTCAAGAGAGAGACTAATGCTGAATGTGTGTACATATGTGCTTTGCAATGAATGCAGAGGTGGGTACATTTTGCCATAGGTTAGACTGTGGATGACAGCAATCTATACTGATTCCACAGTCGTCCATGTGGCAGACACATGATGTCTGTCCCAAGTTCTTACCGCTTTTTCTCAAAAGTTCCTTCAAAACACTTCCACAAGGATGATATTATCATATAAAGACTATTTTATCTTCTTCATTTCTCTCCAAGATGCTCTCCTAGATCTCCTAGACTTTCTCTACCATACCCTCTTCCTCCAATTTGGGTATTGCCATTCCTCTTCCCCTCCCTCTTTTCTACTCTCTTTTATATGGTTGGTGACTTTTTCCGTTAGACTGTGAGGTCCTTTAGAGCATGGACTCTTTTTCTGCTGATATATGATATATGTGCTGATATCACTTAGCACAGTGCCTGGGACACAGTGAGCATTTAATAAATACTTGTTGACTTGACATAAGGAAGTGAGAAAATGATATTTCTCTCTTATTTTAAGGAACTATATATATGTATGTGTGTTCATCTTTCATTGCCAAAGAAGACCATGCCACCAGAGAAATAATGACATGACTTGCACTTGACTTTGTTTTGAGTGAGGGAGGGCTGTGCAGGTCACCAGCCTCACTTCTCCTCCAGAGTCATCTGAATCCAGTGACCAAATATTTATCAGGATGACTGGAGATGACCCAGGATGAGGCAATGGGGGTTAAGTGACTTGTTCAAGGTCACTCAGCTAGTGAGTGTCAAGTGTCTAAGGTGAGATTTAACTCAGATCCTCCTGACTGCTGCACTGGTGCTCTTTCCACTGCATCACCTACCTGCCCCTCTTATTTTAAGAAGCAACTTTTGAATCAAGACTAAAGTTTTTCCTCTTTTTATTTTCTCATTCAGAAATCAGCCCCTTATAGATTATTTAGTCAGCATCTGAAAGACATTGGTGATAATGAGATTGGATTAACTTTCTCCTCAGTCTTGTTCAGAAGCCACCCAAGTGGGGAAGCCACCTGTGTTCTACCTAGGCTTGGGTTGGGGGTAGGGTAGATCCTTTGTCTAGATTGTTCTGGGGATGGGGATGGTCTGCAATTAAAAGTGACATAATCAAAATCACATTCCCCAGCCTTACATTAGAAAAGGTCCACATCTCATAATATTCGCTTTCTCATTAATTGTTAATCAATCAGCGTTGATTGACATCTGTTGATTGCTAATAGTCAATAGGCTACTTTGGTCCACGAGAGACAGGCCACATGATCAATCCTTTTGTTAATTATTTGATAGCCATAATTAATAAAATGACTATTTACCCAGAGATTTTGTCTTTCAAACATTTAATACATCACAGAAGTGATCACACGTATTCCATAGAAGGGAGAAACTTTCAGCCTTTCCCTTCAAATATAAAAGCAGGAGCTGGAGCCATTTTTGTAAACAATGCAGCAATAAAATCTAGGTCATTGTTGTAAACAATGTCAAGAGCCTCCCACTTGTCAAAGTCCATGGTGTACACTAGGGTGGGGAATTCTGGGAATTCTCTCTTGTTGATGTAGTTATGAACTCATTCTATATGTTCTTGCAATCAGCTTACCTAAAAATAAAACCATGAGTACCTCACCGGTCATTTTTTGCATCTCTAGAGTAGATGTTAACCTGTTAACTGGTAGAGATAGTCAACAAAGTTGAAGTCAAATTAGAAAGAATTAATAGAGATAAGCAAAAGTTCAGGAAATTCTAATTATCATCAATAATGAGAGCATACCAATTTTGAATATTTATGCTCAGATAATAGCATTTAAATTTATAAAGGAATAATTAATTGAATTACAGAATTAATTAGATTGAAAACTCAATAATATTGGGGAATTCTAATACTCCACTGAAAATAATGAAAAATTAAATAAAACGATACAAAAAGAAATTACAGAATTGTGAAGGGTGTGGAAAAGTCATTTGAAGAAAACTGAATGGTTCGAAGCAGGGAATACATGTTATGGAATACTTATATTAATAAGAGAGAAAGAGAAAAATTGAAAAAGATGTGTACAATTGAATAAATTAGAAAATAATTTAATATAGCAGAAGTAAACACAAGGGTGATTATGAAGAAGGTATCTTGAGACAGGGAATTTAATAAAATCTATTGTTTTTATAAATAGTAAGGGGTTTTAAGACCAAGAAGTTGATATATTTATGAAAAAGAGGGAAAAAATTATTAATTCTTAGGATTTAGAGTTATTTTAGTCGCTGGCAAAAAGAATGGTAAAAATTTCCAGCTTCACCAGTTCCAACTGGTCTTACTCAAGCTTGAATGGATTTGCATGGAAACTTAGATCATTATAGTTCACTTGAAAGAATTATCTCATCCCAGCTCTACACAGCTGTGTAACAGTTTTTCTAAGCAGAGTTTCAAGAATAATTTAATAAGTATTTAGTCTAGTGACCCTGGCTCCTTAATAGGAATTAAAAGGAATTTTGGATTATAATTCAGATAAGATCTTATACTGAGGGTAGGAGAAATAGAGTTCAAAAGATAGATTTAAGCCTGAGATTTCTGTTGGCTTTTAGTGGCTGCCTGATAGGCGTGGCTACCATAGTATACCATGAACCTAGCCTCATCCCTAGTAGGAAGAATCTGCGACTGACACTTGATAGCAGTGAGTGACCAGATCCCAAAAGAGTGCATAGCAGATGAAGATCAGCAGATGGCAGCAGAGAACAGGCCAGCACAAATATCCAGCCAAGCGACAGAAAGAGCAGACCAGCAGGGAAGCCCAGCTCAGCTAGGATGGAAATGGTGGCTCTGTAGTTTCAAAAACATGAGGTGCACCAGTCACAGATGGTCTCTACCTGTATGCCTCTCCATGCTTACTCCTTGATCACTTAAGCTTCCACTATGTGCCCTCCTCCCATTTTTAGGATGTTAACCTGTACAGAATGCATGCTTGTGTATGGATAATCTTTCTTGTTATTTTGCTCTGCTCTTTGATGTGTCTTGTGCTTTGAATGAATGAGCCCTCTGGTTGGTGTAATGAAATAAACACATTTGGTGGGGGTTTTGTGAATTACGGTTTTGAGTGAATTCTGACCTACTGGGTGCCTTGAACCTGTGTTAGGCTTGTGGATACTTGCGTATAAGGGGGTCACAAAGTATTATTTGTGAGAATAATATATATCTTAAAAGATCCCAATGAATATAAAAGGGATAAAGAAAAATCATAAAATACCATTATGCAGTGTTATGACAATAAAATTGAGAATTTAAAAGAAATGAATGGCTGCTTGACAAAACAAACAAACAGAAACTCAAATAATTCAGGTTTAGAAGGAGAAGTTAAGCAGAGACCATTATTGCCTGAGCCTATCATCCAAATGAATTAGGAGACTTGGAGAGCTTGCCCGTTGCCATGCCAGACAGAGGTGGGGAAGTACAAATAACTATAATTGTTTTTTTTTTTTTTTAATGAACTTTTGTGAAAATCAGGTTGAGACACATTCTCTGAGTCAGCTTTCTAATACACTTTGCATTTTGGTTTCCTCATCAGCTATAGACTCCCTGGCTCTGATTAACTGCTCTGGCAGCCAGTATTTTAACTTGACTTAGTTCCTGAATCTTAAGCTGTGTTAGTTCTACAGATTAAGTCTACTTTTTTGATGTATGTTTACTTTCTTCTTAACTTGGACCTTGCCTTCTCAGTCCCAGGCAGAGATTACTCTCTCCTTCGCCCAGGGGTTTGCTTAATTGCTGACTAGTGTGAGCTGGGACTTGAATAGGATGCGATACCTGATAGGACTTGGGTGACCTCACCATCGTAGTGACAACTCAACAATATTCCCTCTAAATCATGGTGTACCTAGAACAGAACAGTGTTCCAGAAGTAGTCTGGGAAGGGCAAGTAAAGTGGGACTACAGTAGCACTCATTCTGGACACAATACCTCCAAGATCGAATAGAAAGTCCTCTGTTTGGCATGTAAAGCCCTGCACAACCTGTCTCCTACCTACCTTTCCTGTCTTCTTATATTTTTCTCCCCTTTACATACTCTTGGATATAGCCGCATTGGTTTTACTGATGTTTCTCCAATAGGACACTCTGTCTATATCTCTTGGTGACTTTTTTATTGACTGTCCCCCATGCCCATAGGAGTCTTCCTCCTTACCTTACCTAATGATTTCCTTGGCTTCCTTCAGTTTAACTCAAATCTCCCTAGATCCCACCAACTGTTAGTGCCTTCCCTTTGAGATTTCCTTCCAATTACCCTTGATATATCCAGTATCTGAATAGTGTTTTACATGCTGTCTCCCCCATTAGACTTTGAGCTCCTTGAGAGCAAGGTCTGGCTTTTGATTTTCTTTGTATCCCTAAAACTTGGTGCAGTGTCTGGCACATATGAAGTGCTTAATAAATGCTCAGTGACTGACTGCCTGCTTCACACCAGAAGGCAAAACCAGTAGGAATGGTTATAAATCTGAAAAGGCAGATCAAAGCTGCCAATATAAAGAAAAATTTCCTAATAATGAGAACCGTCTAAAAGTATAATGAGTTTCCTTTGAAAAGTAGTGAGTTTCCCACCAGTAGAAGTTTTCAAGCAGTGTTTAGTTGATCAATTTTTAGGGAAATAGTAGAGGATGTTCTGTTAAGAATGTTCGTTGGACCAGATGAGTTCTAAAATTGAGGTAGTGTAGAATATTACAGAACATTCAATGTGGACTCTCCCATTCACTCTCTGTCCCCTCAAGTTCCAGTCATTAACTTCGTATGAGTCCATATTTTAAGTGTTTCTTGCAAGCAGAAAATTATTATATTTAGTTTTCGAATCTGTTCTGTAATTTGTTTCCTTTTCATTGCTTAATTCAACCCATTAACATTCAAGGTTATATTGTTGACTTTAGCATTCCATTTAGTGGATCTAATAATTATATGTTTTTTCTTTTTAAAAATATTAGCAGGGGAGGAGCCAAGATGGCGGAGTACAAAGACTCACACATGCTAGCTCCGAATCCACAGCCCATAAATTTCCTGTAAAAAGAACTCCCCACAAATTCGGGAGTACTGCAAGCTGTGCACCAACGCAGTGGAAGAGATTTCCATTCCAGAGAGCCCTGGAAAGCTGTCCCCAGGGGTCCAACGTGCTCCAGATAGCGGAGCCCACCCCTGAGTTACCCTGGTCATGCAGCCCCAGAGGAGCAGATCCAAGAAGGCTTCAGGGAAGGAATCTCCGGTGGCTGCAAGGATCCCTCCACCCACAGGCACTACAGGTCAGTGAGAGAGACTTATGGGCTGGCCGAGAGGGGAGCAGGGTGTCTCTGTGACTCAGGCCCCCTCGGGAGGCAGTGGCGGAGCGGCAGAGGCAGCAGTGGCAGCCTGGGACTCCCGGAGCAGCAGGCAGGAGCTCCATTACCGAAGGTCTCTGCATAAACCCCCTGAGGGAACTGAACCTGGGAGGTGGCCCTGCCCCCACCCACTCCATTACTGAAGGTCTCTGCACAAAGCCCCTGAGTGAAATGACCATGGGAGGCAGCCCTGCCCCCACCCCAGCACCAGAACTTAAGCTCACATTGAATAGCAGCCACTCCCACTGCAGAAAGCCCTGAGGCTGGGGAGCAGCATTTGAATCTCAGACCCCAAGCACTAGCTGGGCAGATCTAGGCAGGGGTGCAGAGGAATCTCAGAAGTCAAGTAACTGGCTGGGAAAACGCCCAGAAAAAGGAAGCAAAATAAGACCATAGAGAGCTACTTTCTTGGGGAAGAGATGTTCCTTACTCCTTTCATTTCTGATGACGAAGTACAATGCTTGCCATCAGGGAAAGATGTGGAGGTCGGGGCCTCTCTATCCCAGACATCCGAGGTGGATGTCTGGTGGGCTCAGGCCATGGAAGAGCTCAAAAAGGATTTTGAAAATCAAGTTAGACAGGTGGAGGAAAAACTGGGAAGAGAAATGAGAGAGATTCAAGAAAAGCATGAAAAACGGGTCAATACCTTGGTAAAGGAGACCCAAAAAAATGCTGAAGAAAGTAACACCTTGAAAAATAGGCTCACTCAATTGGCAAAAGAGGTTCAAAAAGCCAATGAGGGGAAGAATGCTTGCAAAAGCAAAATTAGCCAAATGGAAAAAGAGGTTCAAAAGCTCACTGAAGAGAATACTTCTCTCAAGATTAGAATGGAACAGATGGAGTCTAATGACTTTCTGAGAAACCAAGAGATTATAAAACAAAACCAAAAGAATGAAAAAATGGAAGAGAATGTGAAATATCTCATGGGAAAAACAACTGACCTGGAAAATAGATTCAGGAGAGACAATCTAAAAATGATGGGACTACCTGAAAGTCATGATCAAAAAAAGAGCCTAGACATCATCTTTCATGAAATTATCAAGGAAAACTGCCCTGAGATTCTAGAACCAGAGGGCAAAATAAGTATTGAAGGAATCCATCGCTCACCTCCTGAAAGAGATCCAAAAAGAGAAACTCCTAGGAACATTATGGCCAAATTCCAGAATTCCCAGCTCAAGGAGAAAATCTTGCAAGCAGCTAGGAAGAAACAATTGCAGTATTGTGGAAATACAATCAGGATAACACAAGATCTAGCAGCTTCTACATTAAGGGATTGAAGGGCATGGAATAGGACATTCCAGAAGTCAAAGGAACTAGGACTCCAACCAAGAATCACCTACCCAGCAAAACTGAGTATAATACTTCAGGGGAAAATATGGTCTTTCAATGAAACAGAGGACTTTCAAGCATTCTTGATGAAAAGACCAGAGCTGAAAAGAAAATTTGACTTTCAAACACAAGAATGAGAAGAAGCATGAAAAAGTAAACAGCAAAGAGAAGACATAAGGGACTTACCAAAGGTGAACTCTTTACATTCCTACATGGAAAGACAATATTTGTAACTCATAAAACGTTTCAGTATCTGGGTAGTTGGTGGGACCACACACAGACGTACA
This sequence comes from Bettongia penicillata ogilbyi, assembly GCA_023548195.1. NCBI lineage: Eukaryota > Metazoa > Chordata > Mammalia > Diprotodontia > Potoroidae > Bettongia > Bettongia penicillata. Next base: position 12,912,289 of record JAJHZJ010000128.1, on the reverse strand, counting down.
CACATGCACACAAACACATGTACACGTGTGCACGCAGACACACATACACACATGCACGCACACACAGAGACAGAGAACACAGAGTGAATTGAATAGGTTGGGACCATATCTTAAAAGAAATTAAGGTAAATGGTGAGAGAGAAATGTAGTGGGAGGAGAGAGGGTGAAATGGAATGGGGTAAATTATCTCTCATTCAAGAGGCAAGCAGGAGACTTTTTAGTGGAGGGAAAAAGAGGAGAGCTGAGGAAAAAACATGAAGTTTACCCTCATCACATTCGACTAAAGGAAGGAGTGAAATGCACACTTATTTTGGTATGAAAACCTATCTCACAATACAGGAAAGTGGGGGAGAAGGAGATAAGCAGGGAGGGAGGGATGATGGAAGGGAGGGCAATGGGAGAAGGGAGCAATTTGAAGTCAACACTCAGGGAGGGACAGGATCAAAAGACAGAATAGAAACAATGGGGGGCAGGATAGGATGGAGGGAAATACAGTTAGTCTTACACAACATGACTGTTATCAAAGTCATTTGCAAAACTACACAGATATGGCCTATATTGAATTGCCTGCCTTCCCAAAGGGAATGGGTGGGGAGGGAGGGATGGGGAGAATTTGGAACTCAAAGTTTTAGGAACAACTGTTGAGTATTGTTGTTGCTACTAGGAAATAAGAAATACAGTTAATGGGGAATAGAAAGTCATCTGGCCCTACAGGACAAAAGAGAAGATGGAGACAAGAGAAGGGAGGGAGGATAGAAGAGAGGGCAGATTGGAGATAGGGGAAATTAGAATGCTTGGTGTATTGGGATGGGGGGAGGGGAGAAATGGGGAGAAAATTTGGAACCCAAAATTTTGTGAAAATGAATGTAAAAAGTTAAATAAATAAATTTATACTGAAAAAAAAGAATTAAAAAAATAAAAAATAAAAATATTAGCAAAATGTACTAAGTTTTACATTTTTTAACAGTATAGTGTTATTCTTTCTAACATACAGGTGCATGCACCTGACCTCATCTCCTCCCACCAAATGCAGATAAAGTTTATTTACTGTATAGTAATATATTACTGTTATAGATATGGGAATCTACTTTTACTGATATGATCATTTTTAATTCATTCCTCACATGGTCCAGCTCAAATATAAATATGATCTGGGGATTTTTTCCTCCTTTCTTCCCTTCCCTCCATTCCACTTCTTTGATCCCAGTTCTTTTAAATCTAAGGTTAAACTTGCAGGATCTAATTGCAATAATTTCACGTACCTAAACATTCATGTAGTTCCCTTCAGACTTCCAAATGATATAGTACTGTCCATCCTTTTCAGGGAATTATTCTCTCTAATTCCTAGCTTTTTTGGTTAGACTTATTACCTCCTTCCAGCATGCAAACAAAAATCAGGTCACCCTTTACTGATTACTTGGATTCAAATCTAAATCACCTCATCAAATTCCACCTCTTTTGTCAATTTCTATATTTAAGACCTTTCCTAATTTTGGATTTCTCAGTAGGAAGCAATGAAATTGCTTAACTTCATTGAAGGATCAGATTTTCTTATGATAGAATACGCTCAATTTGGGGGGAAAGGTAATTTTTTATGAGATCACTACAAGTGATCAGTCTAAAGAAGACTGTCTCAAAGGCAACATGATCATTATGTTCAAATATTTTAAGGCCTGTTGTATAGAAGAAGGTTGGAAATTTAGGACTGATATTTGGAAAAACTAAATAAGAATCATCTCAAAGTGTGAATCAGCTTGGGAGGTGGTAGATTCCCTTCTTCCACTGAAGGTATTTAAAAATATATTAGGCAATCACATATTGGGTAGAACTAGATGGTTATTGGGCTAGTTCTAAACTTACTTACCTGCTCTTCCCAGACCACTTACTTATTGTAGTTCTAAAATTCTGTGATTTTTTTGAAAAAGGGATTATTTGTTCAAACATATTTCTAACAGTGTCATTTGTGGTTGTGAATAGCAAAAATATATAGCACTAAAGTACTACATTAAAAGATTTACAAAGTACTTTTGCAAACTTTTTCTAATTTGAATCTCTGATTCTCAGAATCTCTCAGAATGTCACATTAAGTCTATGGGAGAGATAGAGCTTAGGGATAGAGACTGGACCTGTGATTTCACTGGCATACGAAATTCCCTGGTGAGGGATCTTTCTACCAATGCATGTTGGACCTTTCTGTGTAAGTGAGCCTTCAAATATTCAGATAGAAAAGATGAACTTCTTAGAAGGGAAGCTGCTTGTGACTGAGACTTCTTGCACAATTTCCCAGATGTTTTCTAGCCCACTTTCTTCTTTCTTTTTCACTTCTGGGTCTTATTCCTTCTTTCCATGAAATCAGCCAGTCATTCTACAATTATTTGTTAATCACTGTGTGCCAGGAGCCATGCTAAGCCTGAGAATACAAAGAAGTTCTTGAATTCATGGAATGCACATTCTAATGAGGAAAGTAAGGACTTACCACATGCCAGATATTATGTCAATGGGGCAGATGACATGTAAATAACTAGGAATGAATGAGAGAAGCATTTGTTGAGTTTACTTACTATATGGGTGGCTCTGTGCTACGCACTTTACAAATATCTCAACCTCATAGCAATTCTGTGAGGTAGGTGCTATTATGATCTCCGTGTTTCAGTTGAGGACACTGAGGCACATAGAGATTAAGTCATTTGCCCAAGGTTACACAAACAGTAAGTATCTGAGGCCAAATTAGAATTCACTTCTTCCTGGTTCAGGGCCAACACCCTATCCACCATTTTGCCTGGGTATATATATGATATATATAGAGTAAATAGAAAGTAATCCATTTCAGAGAGAGTCCTTGCATAATGTTGAGGGCCAGGATGGAGTGCAGTTGACAAATTCAGGATAGACCTTTGGGGAACCTGCTCTTTGAGACTGTTCTCATTATCATCCAGAATAGCTCTCCATGCCCCCCAATGTGGCTGTCTCCATGAGACAAACAAGAGAACCACAGAAAACAAGGGCTATGTAAGATAGATGCCCTCTAGGCTTACAGTCTTTAAGACAATAAGACTGGCCAAATCACTAGGACAGGAGAGGAGCAGAATGTCGCATAGACTTGCAGTTTCTGTCTATATATACCCTGACCCTCAGATTAATAAATGGAGTTGGTCTGTCTTCTGTTGCTTGCCCATCTCTTTCTTCTTCACCACATCACTGAGCTGTGTGGGGACGCAGGCTGTCCACGACAGTATAAGATAGGTCTATTGAGGAACCAGGTAAGTCTGTAGGTCTCATCCAACATATTCTAGGCAATAAGTATTTTAATCTACTTATATTTTTCTGTCTAGATAGTTAGGCCAATCTTATATGAGTTATTATAGTTCTCATTGAGGAAACCCTGTAGTATCAAGGGACTTGATGTAATCACCATGTTGTTCACCCTTTATTTTTGAGAAGTACCAAAGACCTCACAGGGTGATGTCTTAACTTGTGCATGAACTGGATTAAGTGAGGCAGAGTGGCACAAAGTCATCAGCCTCATTCTTTCTTCTAGAGTCAATAAAGTGGCAGGACAAAAGTCAGAACAACTGGAGATGGCCCAGGATGTACTGGATGACCTTGGTGTCAATTTCAACTCTGGTACTTATTAGTTATGTGATTTTGGGCCAGCCAGTTAATCTCTTGGGTCTTCTGTTCCCCACCTATAAAAATGAGGAAGTTGGACTCAATGACCTCTTAAGCTCCTTCCAGTTCTAGCTTTTGTAAATTCATTTGTCAAATGCAAAGTGTGTTGAGATGGTTTTGTTCACCTTGGAAGTTTCTTTGGTAATAGGATTACTTTTAAAAGCAATTATTTAAAAAATAATAATCATAAGATGAAATATTTTACCATATCTCCCGTCACATAGGGACCATGTGAGACATGACCTGGCCTGTTGACTCTGTTGATCTGAGGATGAGGCAGAGCCACATTCTACTGCATTCATCTCCCCTGTGCTGGCTAGATATTGACCCAGGAGCTCTGCAAGCCCAAGTCAGTGGGAAGAAGGATGAAGCCTGAGTTTCTAATCCTGAAGTATGGAAATGGTAGAGAAACTCAGACTGAAAGCAGCTGCTGGGGCCATCCAGGACTAAAGATCTTCAAGCTCTTTCCAACTCCTCCTCTTCCAATGTGGAGGGAGCATTTCCCCATTGCTAAGCCCTTCCTTGGCACCCTTCTCCATTTCCTCTTCTCACCTCACAAAGCACCCTGCCCATGGTCCATCTCATAGGATGGGGTGACAGCAGAGCATTCTCAGTCTGGTTTCTATGGTGATGTCACTGTGATCATAACCTGACATTCATTCAAGCTGACCCCCAGATTACATAGTGGATAGGGCAAATCCACCCTTGCAGCATAGCAAGTCAAACCTGTTAACCCACTCCAATTTGTGTCTTGGGGGTCATAGAGGAAAGAATTTAATGCTGAAAATGTGTCCAGACATTTAGTTCAAGCTCCCCACCCATCTCAAGAATGAGGAAACTGAAGCTAACAGAGGACAAGTGAATTGGCTTAATTTAAATTATTAAGAGGAACCTTGTGACTCACTGGGTCTTGGGACCTCTGACACCGAAATGCTCATAAGGATGAATGAGGGAATGGATGGATGATGAAAAAAACATTTATTAGTCACTTAGCATATGCCGAGCACTGTGCTTAGCACTACGTGCTAAATAGAAAAGGGAAATAGTCTCCATTCTTAAGGAGTCCCCTCTCTAATAGCTGGAAGCAACATGTATACGAGAGTTAAGCTAAGCTACAGGACATGTGGAAAGATGAGGAAATCCTCCAAGTTGGTGACGGACAGCGAGACCCAGAGTTTCGTAGAAGAGCTTAGAGGCCTTTATACATGTATACCCCTGTTAAGTTTCATCTTATTAAATTCAGTATGTCATTTCCAGACTGTCTCATTTAGCATGCTTTCTGACTTGTTCTGGCAATGGGTCATTAAGTGAGGCTCAGAACTACGGATTTGAATTCATGTTCACTGCACACAGCATAATTACCTCAAGAAGAGTTGCAAATGGTGTCCCAATTTTCAAAAGAGGAAAGAGGACAGAGTCTACAAACCATAGTGAGCTTGACTTCAATTTCTGGGAAAATCCTACAATGGGCCATTAAAGAGAGGGTTGGCAAAATATATTTAAATTGAAGTGATGCCCATGAATTGGGGAATGGCTGTACAAGTTGTGGTGTAGGAATGTAATGAAATACTATTTTGATGTAAGAAATGATGAACAAGTAGACTTCAGAAAGCCGAGAAAGATTTACATGAACTGATCCTGAATGAAGGAAGCAGAACCAGGAAAACATTGTACACAGGAACAGCCATAGTCTGCAATAACTAATTTTCATAGATTTAGCCCTTATCAGTTATACAAGGACCTAAATCAATTCCAAAGGACACATCCAGACAAAGAACCGTGGAGTTTGAATGTAGAGAGAAGCAGACTATTTTCTTTTGTGTTTTGCTTTTTCTTTCTCATGGTTTCTCTCATGCATTATAATTCTTCTCTACAACATGAGTAATGTGAAAATATGTTTAATAGAAGTGTATATATAGAGCCTATGTCAGATGGCATGCCATCTTGGGAAGGGAGGGGGGAGGGAGGAGGAAAAACTAAAATATGAAAGTGAATGTTGAAAACTAAAAATAAATAAGCTAAAAAAGATATTTATTAAGTCTTCACTAGGTGTAAGGCACTGTACTAAGTCCTGAGATGTAGAGAAAGGTAAAAATAAAAAATGTCTCCTAACCCCTGCTTCAAGAAACATACATTTTAACAGGGGAGATAATATGCAAAAAAATTTACATACACTATATGTAAGATATGCACGGGATTTCCCTACATACGTTTTTTTCTGCTCTTAGTCTAAGTAATCTCTTCATCCTCAATCATCACCATTGAACTCCATACCTCCTCTAAATTATTTTTTATTTATTTTGCAAAAATTTATTTTAATGTTATGTTTTACATGTTTTCATCCAGCAGAATCTAAGTTCTTTGTAGGAAAGGACTGTCTTATTTCTGATGGAGTATTATCATGGAGACCCCCATCCCCATTTCAGGCATATTCAGTCAGCATTCCAGGCAAATATTAGAAGCTTGGGGTGGGCTTGCTTCTAGGCATTCATGATAGAGGGATGCTCGCCCTGACTTTATAACATGTACAATATTCTGTAATGGTAATTTAAATGGGGAGATCTTTCCCATTCATTAATAGGCCATGTGACTTACTTGAGTTACATGGAAGCCTGAGTCACTTGGAGACAGTGGTGGGAGAAGTTTGCTGAATGGGTGGAATAGGAAGAGGTGGAGCTAGAGTGAGGCGCAGAGAAAATTTGGAGCACTCAGAATTGAAGATTGCAGGCAAATCATGGCTGGCTGTGAGTGTGAGAAGGGCATTTTGTTTAAGGGAAGCCTGTTTGTGATTTGTTAAATGGAGCTGGTTTGTGGGAAGCCTATCAGGGGGAATCTTGTGGTTGGTGCTGTCCTCTGCATTGTTATTGCATATAGATTTTTTGTTACTATGATGGAATTGGCTTTCTGGTGTCTGAATAAATGTTTTTGGTTCTTTTGCCTTCCATGGGGAGAATATTTTGTATTTCATGATTCAAAATTGAGCTTTGATATTCCTGGCCACAATAGGCACGATGAATATCTCATTGGCACTAGATATTCCCTGCCTAGTTACAAAACAACAAATGGAGATTGAGTTAGCCTCTTTTGGCTAAGAGAGACTGAGGGTCTGGTAATTTGAAGTAATGAAGAATCTTCTGGTTGACTCCAGAAGGGCTAGAGATGCAAAAGAAGTTGAACTAGAACTGAATACGATTACAAAAAGTTTGAGGAAATGAGTTTGATCTAGCTCTTCGCTCTCTGTTGTTGGCTGAGGAAGACTTCATTGCATTGCGGTGGGGAAGGGACACTGACAAGTTATATTCTCCCATCTAGCCAGCAGGTGTCCATAATTGCTTGATGTGTTTCTGGGTTTTTAATCTGTTTTCATAATGTCTTTCCTGATCTTCAGTGAATAGATATTCAGGGGTAGAATTGACCAAGTTATGATCTTGTCAGGTCAGGAAAGCTAGCAGAGATCCTTCATTAGTTAGAGACTACAGAGACCACAGAAGCTGGCAGTAGCAGCAGTCAAGCCTGTTGGAGGGTCAGTACAGTTGTGGAGTGACCTGCTTGACTTATTTACCAGTGGATCTTCCCATTAGCTGAAACACTCAGCAAATGAGTGGTTCATCCATCTTTATTTTCATGACAGGAAACAATTTTTTATTTTATGTAAAAAATTATTTAGTGTTTTGTTTTCACCAGCTATGGGGAAAGACAATTTTTAACATTCATTTTTAAATTGTTGAGTTCCAAATTCTCTCCTTCCCTCCCTTTCTTCCCTGACCACATGAAAAGGCAAGCACCTCAGTGCTTATAGGTTATACATGTGCAGTCATGCAAAACATTTTCACATTAGTCATGTTGTGAAGGAAAACACAGACAGAAAAAAAAAGCTCAAGAAAATAAAGAATGTAAAAAAAATCCCGTATTCTTCATTTTGTATTCAGGCACCATTAGTTCTTTCTTTGGGGATGGAGGGCATTTTTCATCGTAAGTCCTTAAGAGTTGTCTTGGGATCAGTGTATTTCTGAGAATAACTAAATCATTCACAGCTGATCATCTTAAAATATTGTTGTTACTTTTTACACAGTACATTTCACTTTGCATCAGCTCATGAAAATTTTTCCGGGTTTTTCTGAGAGCATCCTGCACATTATGTCTTAAAGCATAATAGTGCTTCATTGTAATCACATACTAAAGTTTGTTCAGTCATTCCCCAGTTGATAGGAATCCTCTTAATTTCCAATTCTTTGCCAAGAAAACAGCTGCTAATAATATTTTTGTACATATAGGTCCTTTCCCTTTTTGTGTTTTATCTCTTTGAGGATAGAAACTTAGTAGTGACATTGTTAGGTCAAATTTTGATGGGAAACACAAGTAGATATATATGTGGTTTTATAGCTCTTTGGGCACAAATTGTTCCAAATTGCTTTACAGAATGGTTGAATCAGTTCACAACTCCACCAATAGTGCATTAATGTGTCATTTTCCCATATCCCTTCCAACATTTATTATTTTCCTTTTATGTCATATTGCCCAATCTGATAAATACGAGGTACAACTTCAGAATGGTTTTAATTTTCATTTCTCTTGCGAAGTTGTTAGAGATTCTGCACAGAGAGAAAAGGACTCCCAGGACCAAGAGTCACAAAGCATGCTCTGTCCCCTGTGTCCTCTATATATGTGTATAACTCCCTTTGAATCTGAAGTTTCAGCTCACTCTCCCCAGGAACTGTTGTCACATTAGGAGAGAATGTGTTCTGTCCTTGTCTCTGTTAATATCACTTTAGAAAAGCTCATTGATGTCAAATGGTTGATTGATATTATGAGGGAGAGCTTCTGAGTGGGGGCTCCCCAGTGATAGCATTGAAGCAATCATTCCTCAGTGTTACCTCTGAAATCCTGGGAAGAGGAGTCATTAGATGTCTCTTAGGAGCAAACCTGCTTGTGCAAATGTTTTGGGAGAGTGAGCTTAGAGCAAGTGCCTCACTGTTTTCCTATGTGTGTTGCCCAGCACAGTGGCAGGTACATACTAAGCACATAATATTTGCTGAACCAAATGGAATTTGTTCCTCACCAAAGGTTCATCACATTCTCTCTTGGATCATTTGCTTGCCTAGTTAGCTCTTGCCCCCTCTTAGACTGTAGGGTCCGTGAAAGCAAGGGCAGTGTTTCAGCCATCTCTGTATCTTTTCCAGTGCCTATTTCTGTCCACAGCTGGTACACAGTCACTGAAGAGATGAGGATGGAGGAGGGAGAAGCAAATAATCCAGGCACTGTGCCAAGTGTTTTACAAATAATAAAAGTGTATTGAATTGAAATGAAAGCTCTCCAGCTTTTCCATTCCAGCACTTACCAAGTCTCACTTTCACCTCTGTGCCTAGGGATCCTACAACTTTTGGCTTTAGACCAGAAAAGATTTTTGAAATGATCTGATGCAGCCTCCTTAACTTAGAGATGAAGAAAATAAATGTCAGAGAGGAACAGGTGCTTTCCCAAAATCACATGGGTAGTGAGAAATAGAGATTTACTTGTGTTTCTCTACTTTCCCCTTCCCTTTCCTTCCTTTTTCATCCACTACTACAAACGCATTCAAGGATTATTTAAAATCCCACAACTGCTGTGCATCCATCCCTAGGTGTTCTAGGCCATTGGAATTTGGGCCTTCTCTCATGTTCTACAATGGCCACAGGCTATGAATACTAAAAAAGCATCAGATTCTCTTTTGTTTTATGTATGTGAGATAGATAGATAGATAGATAGATAGATAGATAGATAGATAGAACAAGAGACAGAGGGATAGATAGAGATAGATAGTGAGACAGTGAGAGACAGACCAACAGACACACACACAAACTCACACATAGACCCAGATATTATGACAGACCCAAACTGACACAGATAGAAAAAGAGAAAGTGGGATGGAAATAAACAGATAGAAAGGCAGAGACAGAGGCAAAGAGAGAAAAAGAAAGGGGGAGAGAGAGAAGGAAGAGAGAAAGATTGAGAGAGACTGGGAAAGAGAGAAAAGGGGGAAAGATTTTCAGAGACATAGACAAGAGTGAGACAAAAGAGACAGAGATAGAAAAGTGTGAGAGACAGAGAGAGAAGGAGAGAAAGAGAGAAATTGAGAGACTGAAAGAGGTGTTGAAAGGGAGAGACTAAGACACAGAGACAGAGAGAAACACGTAGAGCTTCAACCAAAGTTATGGTCAGGTTAGGGTTATTTGCTTTTTCCTCCCTCTTCCCTCTCCTGCAGTACACTCATTTATAGCAAACATTCACTCAAAGTGCAATGAAAAATAACTTGTTTTTATATAGACATGGAACTCATTATAAAAGTACCTACATCAAATAAATATAATGTAAGGCTGCTAGACCCCATTTTTCCAGGATACCATGAAACAGGAGAGGAGGAAGTATAGAGGGGAGTAATTTCTCCCTCATGAGTGTGACAGCCAATTTTCTCCAGATAGGTCAGTCCTTATTTATGGAAGTGCAAATGTGAGCAAGGCAAAAGTCTGATTGCTCACAATTATATTCAGTTCAAGGCAGCACCATCCCTCCCTTGCCTTCCAGTGTGGGCATCCAGCCCTGAGATTTCAAAGCTCCCTGGATTCTGAGTTGAGGTCTTCCAGTCCTTCCTTCCAGGTGGGAAAAACTACATTTCCCATCAGTCCCTGGCTGATATACCTACTGTTTCTAGTTGTTTCACCTTCTTTTGTGGTCAAGAATTACTTGCTGGCCTTCACTATACTCTCCCACAAGACTGACACAGGGAGAGGCATGTAGTAAGGACTCCATAAATACTTTGTGAGTGATTCCTTCCACATAAATGTGTACCATCGATATTGGGTAATAATGATAACTCTGATATATGTGGCCCTTAAGGATTGCAAAGTACTTTCCTTACAATTATACTGTAAGGGAGCTAAGGGCAAATATTCTTGTCCCCATTTTATAGATGAGGAGGAGATTTGTGAGTTTAAACTTCTGTGTCTAAGAAGAAATTCCAAATCTAAGACTTGCTTTTCTCTAAGGGCTAAGATGAAGTCTGGTTTGTTCTGGTTAACTCTGGAAGGCAGGTGATGTTACCTGGTCACAGGCCAGGGTCCCAGGCGCAGTAGATATGGATAAGCCTTGCCTGGCCTGGGTGGTGGCACATATCTACAGTCCTTGTTATTAGGGGAGGCTAAAGCTGGTGGATCAACTGAGCTGAGGAATTCTCAACCGTGATAGGGATAAAGCCAATGGGATGAATAGATTATGTACAGTAACAATATGGTAAGCCCCTCAGGAGAAGGGGAAGGGAGAAAGAAGGGATGGGGTTTCTAGGCTGCCTAGAGATGGGCAAATTGACCCCGATCAAAAATGGAGTGGATAAAAGGGTACTGATCAGCAGTGGGGTTGGAATCCTAAAAGCTGGCTGTACTTCTAGGCTGAGTGAGATAGGTAAATTCAGTCTCAAAAAGAAAAATAAAAGGAAAGAATAGTCTATTCCAAGACTCTCTGCTCATCAGGTTACTCTGTTCTGCACCAATACCTTGATGAATGCTGCCTTCATGTCCTTATTCCTAAGACTGTAGACCACAGGGTTGAGCAGGGCAGTGAACACATTATAGAAAAGTGAGACCTTTTTTGTCTCTCTCTAGGTTATAGCTGGAAATGGGCCTCATGTAGATGTATATGGCAGGTGCATAGAACAGACAACAGTTAGGTGGGGAGCACAAGTGGAGAAGGCCTTATAGCGACTTTGGGTGGACTTGATCTTGAGGATGGCCAAGGATATGTGGACATAGGAGACTAGGATGAATGACAGAGGCCCTACTATCATAAAGATGCTCAGGACTAAGTTTACCATCTCTATCAGGTGTGTATCTATGCAGGCCAGTATCCACACTGTGGGACCCTCACAGAAGTAGTGATTGATCATATTAGGACCACAGAAGGGGAGTTGCATGGTAAAAAATGTGTGGAATAGGGAGAAGAAGAAACCAGAAGCCCAGATCCCTACCACCAACCTGACACACAGATCCCAGTTGAGGATGAGCATGTAATGCAGTGGGAAGCAGATGGCTACATAACGGTCATAAGCCATGACCACAAACAAGATGCACTCACTGATACCCAGAGCATGAAATACATACATCTGCAACCAGCAACCCTCAAAGGAGATGAGCTTAGAACTGGAAAGCAGGTGTACCAACATCTGAGGCATTGTGGTAGTGACATAGATCATGTCCAGGAGGGAGAGAATGCTGAGGAAAAAGTACATAGGTGTGTGGAGGTGAGAATCCAGGCAGATGAGGATGATGGTGAGTCCATTTCCCAGGACTGAACAAAGGTAGAGTAGGAGAAAGATGATGAAAACAATCCTATTTGAGGTGAGGTCACTAGTGAAGCCAAGCAGGATAAATTCAGTAACAAAAGTGTAGTTTGTTGCTGGGGACATTGAGACAGTCAGGCCCTGGGAAGGGAAAAAGAGAATATGGTGAAGGCAGAAAAAAGAAAATTCATGAACAGCAACAACAACAGATGTTTCTTTGGTGTCTCAGGTTTTGCAGAGTGCTTTAACTACCTTACCCAACTGGAGATAATGTGGGATCTTGAGCCTAGGTAACTGAGAAGAAGGTAGTAGTGCCAACCACAGAAACAGGCAAGTCCAAAAGAGAGACTTATTGACAGATTGCATAGGGAAGGAGAGCAGGAGCCTTCTTTTGACTGAGCCTAAATAATGGTCAGGACATAACTACAGGTGGAGAGGTGCAGGGTAAATCTGGAGATAATGAGAACGGCAATCAGGACTGTAGATGGAGATTTGAGAGTCAAAATCTTAATCATAATTTCCTAGAAGATGAAGTCAGTGAGGCAGAGAGTGCCTAGAGAGAAGAGAACAGAGGCTAGGACCTTAGAGCGTACCAATATTTATGGAAAAGCCAGAAGAGGAAAATCTATCAAGGTCAGAGAAAGCATGGTCAGTGAGGTAGGAGAACTAGGGAATGGAGAGAAGGAAGGATGAAGAACATGACCCTGGATGACTTTGATCTTTCTGCTTGTAGTAGAAAAGCAAGGTCAATTGTTGACTCCATGTTTGTACAGAAGCACCAAGGGCCCTTTTGGGATGAATGAGGACTCTTTATGTTGGAATAAGCCTGCATGACTTTCTCCTATAGTATTTTCAAACAAGGCACTAAGGAAACCATTAATGCAGTTTCCCCAGAAACATCAGCTCTCACCCCTACTTACAAGGCCATTATTTCCCCTATGCCCAGGGGCAGATTGATCAACATCCCTCAAACCAAGTTAGAGATCTATCAACTTTTCCATCCACATCATCCTTAACAAATGCATTAATAATCTTTTCAGTCACAGATTCCCTGTTTTTTCCTCCATGCTCAGGCACAGATCCATCGACACTTACACCCCAGTCACAGATCCATCAAATCTCCCACCCTCAGTCACAGACCCATTGCTTTCCCTATAGCCTGACACAGATACATAAAATTTCCCATTCCAAATCCCTAGGCCATCAACTTCCCTAAAGCCTGGGGGAGAGACAGGAGGAAGCATGTCCAAACCACCACCACCACCAGAAATATCACATCTCTTCATAAACCAATGGAAGTGAACCAGGACCCTTCTCCTAAGAGCCCCAGGAATCACATCATTCCTCCCCCCTCCACACCCCAAGATCCCCAACAATGTTTCTAAACCTGCTCCTACAGCCATCCTTCAGGGGAGCAGTCCCTGGAAGGAAATGATCTGACAACTTTCTCTGAAGGTGCTGCAACCCCCACTTCTTCAGCAGGTACAGTTACTGTCGACACATAAAAGAAAGTTCTTGTCACTAAATTACTTAGCACTGCCAAATGGTTTGGATCACTAGAAAGAACTCTAAAGAAAATATATCTCTCTTCTTTCCTGTTCAAATGCTTTTTTCTCCTACCATAGATATGTGAGTTTTCTGAGACTTACTTTTTCTATTTGTATCCCTGTACTTGGCATAAAGCAATTGCTTTTTAAATGTGTGGTCATCGATTCACTCATCTAGCCATTCACTTATGCTTAGACATACATCCATAAAACTGTTATCACTAGTCCCAGAACCATCACTTCCCCACCTTCACTCACAGGTCCATCAACTCCTCCCATACCTGTAACAGATCCAGCCTGAGTCATGGATACACCAACTTCCTTATCCTCAGTCACAGAATCATAATTTCTTCCTCATCTCATCACCAGTTTCATTCTCTTACCTTCAATCACAGAAAGGCAATAATAGAACACAGCACCTTGGAGAGTGTCCACATTTAGGGAAAAAAATAGGGGAGGAAAAACTATCAAGGTAAGAGAAAGTATGGTCAGAGTAGTATGAGAAGTAGCAAATGAAGAGACAGAATGATAAAGAACCTCACAGTATGTCATCTTACTTTCTCACTGTGGTATAGTGATAAGAGGGTTAGGTATAAAGTCTGATAATCTTATTTAAAATCCTAGTCCAGCTGTTTGCTATCTGGGTGACCTCAGGTATGGCACTTAAGCTCTCTTGGCTTCAGTTTACCCATCTGACAACGAGGTGATAACTTTTGAGAATTTAAGTCTCTGACCTTCCAGTTCCATGAGGTGGAAACAGAGAAAGTAGGAAGGTAAAGAGGATAAAGATCAGAATGGGGCAGAGGGTCTAAAGAGCTCACGCAAAGGTTCTCAACTTTTTCGCATACTGGACCCATATGGAAGTCTGATGAAGCCCATGGAACAGTTCCCCAAAAATCATGCTTTCAAAGGCATAAAATATCCAGTCTTACAAAGTAAAGTGAAAGTTAATGAAAGCAATGATGTATTTTTTTTTTTTTACCACATCTAAGTTCGCAGATTCTCTAAGTCTGTCCATGAACTGTGGACCCCAGGTAAAGAACCCTTGCTCCAAGAATTAGGGAGTGTAAGGGTGGAAGCAGTAGGAATGACTGGGAAGGAGAAAGAAATGTTGAAGGCAAGGAAACAGGATGAATAGAAAGGATCACAATAGAGAGGGAGGAGAGGGAGAGAGAAGTGAGACTGACATCGGAGTAGGGAGGATGGGGGAGATGGGACATGGAGAGCTTTCTTCTCTGTCTTCACACTTCCTCCATCTCCTGACCAAGCTTTTATCAGCCTCTCAATCAGTTCCTCATCTCTACCCCTGAAGTTCTCTAAATCTCTCCACCTTTGGCTCTTTAGGCCCTGCCTTTTCTTCGTTCTTTTCTCTTTTCTCCTTGCTCCTTTTCCTGACCAGCCCTTTCAGCTGAACCATTGCCTCACCCTTCAGGGAGGTGAATCACAACTTCCTTGAAAAGAGGTTTGAGTGAGGGCTAGACCAAGAGTCTAGGTCAGCAGCACAGCCAATGGATTCCAGGACACTCCTACAGGCCAGCAAGCAAGCTCTGCAATCTAGGGTATTCATGGACTTAATCACCCACCTTTTCTTCCTCTCCATTCCTGTTCACTGCCCTCTGCCCTGGCCTCACCAGAGAGAGGAATTCTTTCTGTCAGGGCAGAGAAGGTGTCCAGCTTCTGAGAAAGTAAAATAGTCTCCAAGGAGAGGGTCCCCTAGCCCTGCTGGTGACAGGAGAGGCTATGTCCCAAATGGCCCATCACTTAGAGTTTTTATGGCCCTGTGTGATAGTCAGATCTCCTCAGAGAAACCAGAGACAGAAGTACCTGCCTCCTCCAGTTCCTCCAAGGAGAATCTGTCTCCTCCTGTCCTGTCCTGCCCAATGCCCTGCCCTGGAGATTATCCAGGAATAAGTTTTCTGGGAATTCCTATTATCAGAAGAATTTTATAGAAATGGAGACCTTAGAAGAGGAAAAGAGAAACAGAAGGAGCTTTCTCATTATACCATACTCACTTGTGATATGATCCGGAAGGAGGAAAGACAGGAGGAAACAGGTAAATGGAATCTTTATTCACATTCCTTTAGTTCCTAATGCCTTATTCCAAGTCAGGTAACCTCTAATAATAGCACTTACCTCTCAGGGTTGTTATGAGAATCAAAAGAGATCATCTTTTTAAAGTGTTTAAAATGCTCTGTAAATACTGGCAGTTATTGCACACCCAGAAACCTACTTTAAAGTCTCCTGGGAGCCATGCATACATTATATCTTCCTTCCATTAAAAATGAGTAGTTCATTCAAATGACATAGTATAAAGGACTTTCCGCAGCTGATATGGTAGAGTGGGCAGAAATCACCTGATCTCTCCTTTATTCACCTCCAAACAAGCACAAAATGGTACTCCAAAACAAATTCTGGAATGGCAGAACCAGAAAAACATGGGACAAAATAAACCTCTTAGCTCAAGAACCTTGGGAGGTCAGCAGGAGATATCTGTTTCACTCTGGTAAATGGAAAGCACAAACCAGTTGAGGAACTGTCCAAGCAAACCACTAGCGAACTCTGCCTCTGCAAGTCAGTAGGAAGACCTGAGCCCCAGTGTGGCACCAAACGAGTACACCACCATCAGCAGTGGGACCCTCTGCTTGCGTCAGTTCAGCACCAGGTGAATGGGAAGATGCCAGTCCCAGGACCCTTCATGTGCCTCAGTGCCACACCCAGTTAGCTTCCAGACCCTCATGGCACTGTGAAGCACCACCCACCCCACATGCCAACCACACCCCTATTTCTGTCCAGCAACAGATGAGCAATAAGATCTCCCATGACCCCAGTGCAACACAGGGGTCCCCCACCTGCTTAAGTACAGCACCAGATAAGAGCCTTGTGGCCTCCAGGTTGCTAGCCACCTTTAATCCCATAATACCCTCTCAGTTCAACAACAGAAACTAGAGTACTCTGTGGACCTCAGGGCTGCACCAGTGCAGTCCCAGGCAAATAGCCAGGGGCTGCAGCCCCCTGACACAACAAGGAGATGTTTTAATTTTTGCGTGAACTTGATTTAAGTAAGGGAGAACTGCACAAAGTTATCAGCCTCATTCTCTCCTCTGGAGTCATTAGAATGCAGTGGCAAGACAGATGTCCAAATGACTGGAGATGACCCAGGATGCAGTGGATGACCTTGGTGTCAATTTCATCTCTGATACTTATTAGCTATGTGATTTGGGGCCACTCAGTTAATCTCTCTGGTCTTCTATTTCCCCACCTATAAAAATGAGGGAGTTGGACTCAATGACCTCTTAAGCTCCTTCTAGTTCTAGCTTTTGTAGATTCATTTGTTAAATGTAAAGTGTATTGAGATGATTTTTTTCACCTTTGAAGTTTGGTAATAGGTTTACTTTTAAAAGCAATTATTTAAAAAATAATAATCATGACATGAAACATTTTACCATACCTCCCAAGTCACATAGGGACCATGTGAGACATGACCTGGCCTGTTGACTCTGTTGATCTGAGGATGAGACAGAGTCACGTTCTACTGCATTGATCTCCCCTGTGCTGGCTAGATACTGACCCAGGAGCTCTGCAAGCCCAAGTCAATTGGAAGAGGAATGAGAAGTGAGTTTCCAGTCCTGAAGGATGGAAATGGTAGAAAAACTCAGACAGAAAGCAGCTGCTGGGGCCACCCAGAACTAAAGATTGTCAAGCTCTTTCCAAGTACCCCTCCTCTCCCATTGTGGAGGGAGCATTTCCCCATTGCTAAGCCCTTCCTTGGCACCCTTCTCCATTTCCTCTTCTCACCTCATAAAGCACCCTGCCCATGGTCCATCTCATAGGATGGGGTGACAGCAGAGCATTCTTAGTCTGGTTTCTATGGTGATGTCACTATGATCATAACCTGACATTCATTCAAGCTGACCCCCAGATTACATAGTGGATAGGGCAAATCCACCCTTGTAGCATAGCAAGTCAAACCTGTTAACCCACTCCAATTTGTGTCTTGAGGGTTGTAGGTCATAAAGTAAACAATTTAATGCTGAAAATGTGTCCAGATATTTAGTTCAAACTCCTCACCCATCTCACAGATGAGGAAACTGAAGCTAACAGAGGTCAAGTGAGTTGGCTTGATTTAAATTAGTAAGAGCAACCTTGTGACTCACTGGGTCATGGGACCTCTACACTGGAATACTCATGAGAATGAATGAGGGAATGGGTGGATGGATGAAAAAAGCCATTTATTAGGCACTTAGCATATGCCAATCACTGTGCTTAGCACTAGATACTAAGTAGAAAAGGGAGATAGGAGATTCTTAAGGAGTTATCTCTCTAATAGGAAGGTTAAGCTAAGCTACAGGACATGTGGAAAGATGAGGAAATCCTATAAGTGAGGCGATTATTAGCCAGACCCAAAGGGTATTAGGAGATCTTAGAGGCCTCTATACATGTATACCCCTGTTAATTTCATCTTACTAAATTCAGTATATCATTTCCAGACTGTCTCATCTAGCATGCTTTCTGACTTGTTCTGGCAATGGGTCATTAAGTGAGGCTCAGAACTACGGATTTGAATTCACATTCACTGCACACAGCATAATTACCTCAAGAAGAGTTGCAAATGGTGTCCCAATTTTCAAAAGAGGAAAGAGGACAGAGTCTACAAACCATAGTGAGCTTGACTTCAATTTCTGGGAAAATTCTACAATGGGCCATTAAAGAGAGGGTTGGCAAAATATATTTAAATTGAAGTGATGCCCATGAATTGGGGAATGGCTGTACAAGTTGTGGTGTAGGAATGTAATGAAATACTGTAGTGATATAAGAAATGATGAACAGGCAGACTTCAAAAAGCCTGGAAAGATTTACATGAACTGATGCTAAGTGAAGGAAGCAGAACCAGGAAAACATTGTACACAGGAACAGCCATTGTCTGCAATAACTAATTTTCATAGATTTAGCCCTTATCAGTTATACAAGGACCTAAATCAATTCCAAAGGACACATCCAGACAAAGAACCGTGGAGTTTGAATGTAGAGAGAAGCAGACTATTTTCTTTTGTGTTTTGCTTTTTCTTTCTCATGGTTTCTGTCATGCATTACAATTCTTCTCTACAACATGAGTAATGTGAAAATATGTTTAATAGAAGTGTATATATAGAGCCTATGTCAGATGGCATGCCATCTTGGGAAGGGAGGGGGGAGGGGAAGGAGAAAAATTAAAATGTGAAAGTGAATGTTGAAAACTAAGAATAAATAAACCAAAAAAGGTATCTATTAAGCCCTTACTGGGTGTAAGGAACTGTACTAAGCCCTGAGACATAGAGAAAGGTAAAAATAAAAAATGTTTCCCAACCCCTGCTTCAAGAAACATGCATTTTAATGGGAGAGGTAATATCCAAAAAATTAGCATACAATATATGTAAGGTATGCATGGGATTTCCCTATATGTTTTTTCTGCTCTTAGTCTAAGCAATCTCTTCTTCCTCAAGCATAAGCGTTGATCTCCTTAGCTCCTCTAAATTATTTTTATTTATTTTAATGTTCTGTTTGATATGTTTTCATCCAGTAGAATCTAAGTTCCTTGTAGGAAAGAACTGTCTCATTTCTGATGAAGTATTGTCATGGAGATCCCATCCCCCATTTCAGGCATATTCAGTCAGCATTCCAGGCAAATATTGGAAGCTTGGGGTGGGCTGGCTTCTAGGCATTCATGATGGAGGGATCCTTTACAACATGTGCAATATTCTGTAATGGTAATTTAAAGGGTGAGATCTTTTCCATTCGTTAATAGGCTCATGTGACCCACCTGGGTTATGTGGAAGCCTGAGTCACATTAGTCTGAGTCATGTGGAGACTATGGTCTGAAGAGTTTGCTGAATGAATGGTACAGGAAGAGGCAGAGCTAGAGCAAAGCTCAGAAAAAATTTGGAGCGCTCAGAATTGAAGGTTGCAGGCGAGCCTGTGGCTGGATGTGAGTGTGAGAAGGGCATTTTGTTTAAGGGAAGCCTGTTTGTGATTTGTTAAATGGAGCTGGTTTGTGGGATGCCTAGCAGAGGAAATTCTTGCGGCTGGTGCCGTCTCCTGCATTGGTATTGCATATAAATTTTTGTTATTATGATGGATTTGACTGTCTGGTGTCTGAATACATGTTTTGGTTCTTTTACCTTCCATGGGGAGAATCTCTTGTATTTCATGATTCAGAATTGGCCTTCGATATTTATGGCTGCTATAGGCATGATGAAAATCACATTGGTGCCAGATATTCCTTGCCCAGTTTCAAAACAACAAATGGAAATTTAGTTAGCATTCTTCTGGATGAGAGTGACTGAGAGACTGGTACATTGAAGTAATGAAGAATCTTCTGATTAACTCCAAAAGGGCTAGAGATTCAAAAGAAGTTGAACTAGGACTGAATATGATTACAAAAAGTTTGAGAGAAATGAGTTTGATCTAGTTCTTCCCTCTGAGTTGTTGGCTGAGGAAGACTTTCATTGCATTGCTGGGGGTGGGGGAGGGACAGTGGCAAATTATATTCTCCTACCTAACCACCAGGTGTCCATAATTCCATCTTATGTTTGTCTTTTTTTTTTTTTTTTTTTGGCCTCTTTGTGTTAAATCTTTCCTGATCTTCACAGAAGAAATATTTAGGGGCAGAATTGACCAGGTTATGATCGTATTAGATCAGGAAAGCTCTCAGAAATCCTTCATAAGTCAGAGTTGGTGGCAGAGACCACAAAAGCTGCAGTCACAACAGTCAAGCCTGTTGGGGGGGTCAGTACAGGTCTTGAGAGAACTGCTTGACTTATTTAACAGTGGATCTTCCAAACAGCTGAGACACTCACCCAGCAAATGAATGATTCATCCATCATTTTTTATGGCAAAAAATAATTTATAAATTTTATTTTAAAAATTATTTAGTGTTTTATTTTCCCCCAGTTACATGTGAAAACACTTTTAACATTTGTTTTTAGAAATTTGAGCTCCAAATTCTCTCCCTTCTCCACTCTACACCCCCATGAGAAGTCAAACAAATCAACATAGGTTATGTATGTGTGGTCTTGTAAAACATTTCCACATCAATCATGTTGTGGGACAAAACTTAGATCAAAAAAAAGGAAACCTCAAGACAAATAAAGTTAAAAAAAGGATGGTTCAAACTGTAGTCAGACACCATCACTTCTTTCTTTAGGGATGATAGTAGTTTTCATTATAAATCATTCAGAGTTGTCTTGGATCATTGTAAGGAGGGGAGTAGTAAAGTTATTCATGGCTGATCATCTTAAAATATTGCCATTACTCTATACACAGTACATTTAACTTTCTGTCAGCTCATGTAAGTCTTTCCAGGTTTTTCTGAGAGAGCATCCTGCTCTTCATTTCTTAAATTGCAAAGTACTTTACTTACAATTATCCTGTCAGGGGAGCTAAGGGCAAATATTATTGTCCCAACTTTATAGATGAGGAGGAGATCTGTGAGTTTAAGCTTCTGTGTCTGAGAAGAGATTCCAGATCTAAGACTAGCCCTTCTCTATCTATTAGGATGATGAAGATAAAGATGAAATTTGTTTTGTTCTGGTTAACTCTGGAAGGCAGGAATGTTGTAGATCACAGACCAAGGTCCTAAGCCCAGTAGGAAGGGATGGCCCCTACATGCTTTGGGTGGTGGCACATACCTACAATCCTTGCTATTAGGGGAGGCTAAGGCTATGGATCAGGTGAGTTCAGGAATCCTCTGCCATCTATAGTCATATGAAAAATGCTTGAAATCACTGTTGATTAGAGAAATGTAAATTAAAACAACTCTGAGGTACCACATCACACCTATCAGATTGACTAACATGACAAAATAGGAAAATGATAAATATTGGAAAAGATGTGGGAAAATTGGGACACTAATGCATTCTTGGTGGAGTTGTGACTTAATCCAACCATTCTGGAGAGCAATATGAATATGCCCAAAGGACTGTAAATCTCTGCATACCCTTTGATCCAGCAACACCATTTCCAGGTTTGTGTGGTATAGAAATCATAAAAATGGGAAAGCAGCTCCTATTTGTGGTGGCCAAGAATTGGAAATTGAGGGGATTCCCATCCATTGGAGAATGGCTGAACAAATTGTGGTATATGGATATAATGGAATACGTTGAGCAGGTTTTTTTTTTCCAGAAAAACCTGGAAAGACTTGCATGATTTCATAATGAGTGAAGTAAGCAGAACCAGGAAAACACTGTACACAGCAACAGCAACATTTTGTCATGACCAGTTTTGATAGTTAGCTGTACACAGCAACTGTACACAGCAACAGCAACATTTTGTCATGACCAGTTTTGATAGTTAGCTCTTCAGCGGTACAATGATCTAAGACAATTCCAAAAGAATAGAAAATGCTATTCACATTCACAGAAAGAACCATGGAGTGTAAAAGCAGATTAAAGCATACTAGCTTCTTTCTATTTCTTTTTCTTTCTTTCTTATGGTTTTTTCCTTTTGTTCTGATTCCTCTTTTACAACATGACTAATGTGGAAATATATTTAATGTCTTCATATGTAATTAGAAAAAATAAAAAATACTAAGAAAAAAGAAATATGTTTTCTAATAGGAGAGATAATATACAAAAATTGACATATGTGCAAAGTATGAGATTTTCCTACAATATGTGAATTTTCTACTCTTTAAGTAATCTCTTCAGCCTCAAATTTCTTACATTTTCCCTACTTCCTCAAAATTATTTTTATTTATTTTGCATATATTTATTTTTAATGATCTGTTTTATATATTGTTTTCCTCCAGTAGAATCTAAGTTGCTTGTGGGAAAGTACCGTCTAATTTATGATGTATTGTCATAGGACCCTAGCCCCCATTTCAGGCATGCGCAGTCAGCATTCCAGGCAAATGTTGGAAGCTTAGACTATACTTGCTTCTAGGCATTCATGATAGAGGGATCTTACCCCTACTTCAGATCATGTGCCTAGTTTGAAAACATATGGAAATTTAGTGAGCCTTCTTCTGACTAAGAGTGACTGAGAGTCTGGTAATTTGAAGCAATGAAGAATCTTCTGGTTGACTCCAGAAGGGCTAGAGATGCAAAAGAAGTTGAATTAGAACTGAATATGATTACAAAAAGTTTGAGGAAATGAGTTTGGTTTAGCTCTTCCTCTTTGTTGTTGGCTGAGGAAGACTTCATTGCATGCTGGGGGTGGGGGAGGGACAGTGGCAAGTTATATTCTCCCATTTAGCCACCATGTGTCCATAATCTCTTGATATGTTTCTGGGCTTTTAAATCTGTTTTTATAATGTCTTTCTTGATCTTCAGTGAATAGATATTCAGGGGCAGAACTGACCAGGTTATGATCTTGTCAGGTCAGGAAAGCTATCAGAGATCCTTCATTAGTCAGAGACCACAGAGACCACAGAAGCTGGTAGTAGCAGCAATCAAGGCTGGTGGAGGGTCAGTACAGTTGTGGAATGACCTGCTTGACTTATTTACCAGTGGATCTTCCCATAAGCTGAAACAGTCACTCAGCAAGGGGCCAGCTCAACTGAGTAAATGAGTGATTCATCCATCTTTTTTTTTCATGGCAGAAAATAATTTTTTATTTCATATAAAAAATTATTTAGTGTTTTGTTTTCACCAGCAATGGGTAAAGACAATTCTTAACATTCATTTTTAAGTCCTTGAGTTCCAAAATCTTTCCCTTCTTCCCTTTCTTTCCTGACCACATGAAAAGGCAATCACCACAGTATAGGTTATACATGTGTAGTCATGCAAAACATTTTCACATTAGTCATGTTGTGAAAGAAAACACATACCAAAAAAAAGCTCAATAAAAATAAAGAATGTAAAAACAAATCTATTGCCATGGTGTATTCACAAATGGGTACAATTACCATGGTATATTCTTTCTTAGGTAATTGTTCCGTTTTCATCATTAGTTTGACTTGTGTGACTGATATTTCAACTCCTCCCAGTACTGTGATGGGGATAGGAGTTATATGTTTTCAATATTTCAAGGGAGACCTCCACCCTATGTGCATTGACGCTCAAAGTACAGTATTTAATCTTTTTTTCCAACATATGGTCAAATTGATATGGGGTCTATAATTCCATCAGTGTGTTTCTTTAATCTGAGCTGAAACTTGGCCAACGTCCTATTCTCTATGAAGGTGTGACAAACTTGAAGAAGGGGTTCATGAGTTTATGTAGGGGCAGCTCTTACTTCTCTATTCAGTCTAGTATCAAGCCACTTTTCTTGTTACATTCTGTATAGTTCATTCCTTGGAATTCCACAAAATCTACCCCTGCTCTCAATAAACCAGTAAACAATTCTTTCCTTGTCAATCTATTCTGACTTTGAATCTGCTAGCTGTTTGCTTTTCCCTTGCAAGGAAATTCATCTTTTCCTCAGTCCCCAAAGTCACTGAACTGTGAAATCTTGTTCAGCACTTCCAAATGTGGGTTCCCTGTTTCCCCAATTATTAGTCAAACATAGGTGACTTTAAGCAAAAAGAGCCATCTTCACTATTATATTCCTATGGGAAACTGGTAAGGGGGTATCATAGTATGCATGTTCATTTCTGATCATTATAGCAGTCTTCATTACCTCCTCTTTTAACTTCCCTTACATAGTCCCTAAGTGAATACTAGGATCTATCTCCACTAGTCCCCATGGAATCGATAAGATCCTGTGTGATACATTCTTTTGCAGGCAAAGCTAACAGATTTGTTGTATTGTGACCTCCTTGCATATTGTAATCTCTAAAGACTTGCTGTACAAAAGGATTCTAACTGATAACTATAAATTTCAAATAATCCAGACCATCTATAGATACTCCTCTGGCTCCTTCATCATTGATTCTCACCATCCAAGATATTAATGAGTCACTGATTTTCCCATCCTTTGGAGGAACCAATTCAAAATGTCTCTGACTCCTGCTAAGTAAAATCCTCAATTATATACCTAAAGACTGTGTTCCCTGCTTGGATCTCCTGCTTTCACCTTAGAATGTCATGAGCTTTGGCCTGAGAAGACTCCCCCTGCAAAATTGTTTCATTTTTCAACTCTGATGTAGTCACATTTTGCACTCACACACTCTCCTGACAGTCATCAATATGGCAACTAAACTAGGTCTGCACAAAAGTTGTATGAAAACTCCTTTTGTCAGTCTTCCATTTCTTCTCACCTAAATGAACAGTCTTTTCTTCCACCTGAGATCACTCATCTTGGTCTTTTAAAGGAGAGCCTGAATGCTGAGAATTCCCATGCAAACTAGCTAACTTTTTCCACCTGAATTTTTTTTTTCCTACAGGAGCTCATCTCTGCTTTTATACATAACAGGGTAACCTGTTAATAAAATTCAGCCTCTCCTACACACTCTTGTCAATTCCTTC
Organism: Bettongia penicillata ogilbyi; assembly: GCA_023548195.1. Taxonomy (NCBI): domain Eukaryota; kingdom Metazoa; phylum Chordata; class Mammalia; order Diprotodontia; family Potoroidae; genus Bettongia; species Bettongia penicillata. The sequence goes on along the minus strand of JAJHZJ010000128.1, from coordinate 12,887,384 downwards.
CCTGGTCTCATTTGCATTCCTTGCCAACACATTTTCAGATCTCTAGGTTTCCCCTCCTGTATTCTTGGTTTGCAGTTCTCACAGGTTCCAGCACTATTAGTGCATTCTCTTGCCAGGGAAGAATATGGTAAATCCTAGCATCACAGTATATCCATTTCTTCCTCTAAATACTTTCTGCCTCCAAATAAAGGTTTTATTCCCTATGATCCTGGTCATGATACCAAATATTGCCCAGGCAATATTCACAGCACTGATGGTGACTATGAATATGCCAGCACAGCTCTGAATCACAAAGTATAACAGACTCTTTATACAGAAGACAGAAGAAAAACATGTATTTAGGCACCAGAAATTCAAATCCCAACACCAGCAAGCCAAATCTGTTATAGTAACCAAGAAGTCAATAAACATTAGCACTGCAGGGGCAAAGGCATTTCCAAGCCTTCTCCCTTACTCTCCCAGGACTTTTACACATACAAAAAACAATAAAACAAGCACTCATGAGACCAGCTGTGCCTGATTGCCTGCATCCTTCCCAGATCTGACTAGCATGACTAAATTCCTCTCAACTGTGCTCCATCCTTCTTGTTCCTCCCATCACATGTGACTAGGTCTTCCATGTGATCTAAGCAGGTGACATGGGCCTATTAAAGAATGGGAAAGATCTTTCCATTTAAATTGCCATTACAAGCCCCCATTCAGAAGTTCTCCTTCATAAAATCAATCAACCACTTGACATCAATGAGCTATTCTAAATAATGTTAACAGTGACAAGGAGAGAAAACATTCTCTCCTTATATGACCAAAATTTCTAGGGAGAGTAAACTCAAGCTTAAAATTCAAAGGGAGTTATACATGTATATAGAGAACACAGGGAGCTGACATTTCTTTGTGACTCTTGGCCCTGGGAGTCCTTTTATATCTCTGCAGAATCTCCACCAATTTTACTGGAGAAATGGAAATGAAAACAATTCTGAAGTACCTCACACTTATCACACTGGATAATATTACATAAAAGGGAAATGAAAAATGTTGGAGTGGATATGGGAAAAATGAGTCATTAATGCACTATTGGTGGAGTTGTGAACTGATTCAGCTATCCTTTAGAGCAGTCTGCATCTGTGTCCAAAGGGCTATAAAATCATACATACCCTTTGATCTAGCAATGTCACGTCTAAGTCTGTATTCAAAAGGAGATAAAAAAAACAAAAATGAAAAGAACATATATGTATAAAAATATTTATAACAGTTCCTTTCTGGTGGTGTAGAATTTGAAATTGAGGGAATCCCCATCAATTGGGGAATGACTGCATAAACTCTGATGTGTGATTATAATGGAGTACTATTATGTTTTAAGAAAGGAGGAGCAGGGAGTGGAGAAAAATTAGCAGAGTAGAAACAGGGACCTGCTTCAGCTCTCCCCCTTAATCTCTTAAAAAACCTGTAAAAATGACATTAAACAAATTCTAGAACAGAAAAAGACACAAAATGACCCATTGAAGTCAATTTCCAGCTCAAGACAATCTGAAAGGTCAAGGGGAAGGGTTTATTTTCTCTAAATATTCATTTATTTTGCTCAAATTTTTGGCTTCATTGGGCAAATTATTTCCTAATATTTGCTTTACTTTCTCCTTTGAGAAGTTGGATGCTATGCCACTTGGTGCATATATCTTTAGTACTGATGATGCTTCATTGTCTATGGCACCTTTAAGTAAGATGTAGTTTCCTTCCTTATCACTTTTAATTAGATCTATTTTTGCTTTTGCTTTGTCTGAGATCAGGATTGCTACCCCTTCTTTTTATGCTTCAACTGAGGCATAATAGATTCTGCTACAGCCCATTACTTTTACTCTATGTCTCTCTTTTTCAAGTATGTTTCTTCTAAACAAAATATTATAGGATTCTGGTTTTTAATCCATTCTGCTATCCAGTTCCGTTTTATAGGAGAGTACATCCCATTCAAATTCAAAGTTATGATTCCTGACTGCATATTTCTCTCCATCCTATTTTTTCTCCTGTTCATCCTTTTCTCTCCTTTCACCCTTTCCCTGCTCTGTGATGTTTTGCTTCTGACCCTTGTCTCCCCCAATCTGTCCTCCCTTCCATTAGTCATCCCCCCTCTCATTAGCCCCTTCTCTTCCTACTTTTATACACAACAGGGTGTGCATATTATTCCCTCTTTGAGCCAGTTCTGCTGAGAATAAAGTTCATACATTCCCCACCATTTTCCCCATATTTCCCTCTCCTATAAAAATGTTCTCTTGCCTCTTTTATTTGAGATAATTTACTCCATTTCTTTGGGGATTTCCATATAAGCATTTTGGCATTTGATATTGTATTCTCCCTTGAATGTAATCCTTTTTCTCCTCCCTTAGTTAATATTTTCATGTCATTTCCCTCAAAGTGTCTTTATACCCTCACTCCAGTCCTAGGCATACTCCTTCTAACTGCACTCTTAGTGATACAGATCTTAAGAATTATAAGTATCACCTTGCCATGTAGGGATATAAACTATTTAGCCTTACTGAATCCTTTAGGTTTTCTCTTTATTTTTTCTCTTTTTTGCATTTTGATAGTGAAAATCAAATTTTTCTTGTTCAGCTTCGGTCTTTTCCCCAGCAAAGCTTGAATGCTTTCTATTTCATTGAACGACCAGTTTCTTCCCTTGAAGGATTATGCTCAATTTTTCCCGGTAGGTGATTCTTTGTTTTAGTCCTATCTGCTTTGCCTTCCAAAGTGTCATGTCCCATGACCTTTTAATATTGCAGCTTCTAAATCTTGTGTAATACTAACCATGACTCTCTGATATTTCAATTGTTTATTTGTCTGTTTGCAATATTTTTTCCTTCACGTAAGATCTCTAGAATTTGGCTATAATGTTTCTAGGAGTTCTCACTTTAGGATCTCTTTCTGGGGGTGATTGGTGAATTCTTGCAGTTTCTATTCTACCCTCTGTTTCTAGGATATCAGGGCTGTTTTTGTTGATAGTATATTGAAGTGTGATGTCCCCATCCTCCTTTTGGTCATGGTTTTCCATCGATTCTTAATTTATCTCTCCTAGATTTCTTTTCCAAGTCCATCATTTTTCCAATGAAGTATTTCACATTTTCTTTTTTTTTTTTTATTCTTTCTGTTTTGCTTGACTGATTCTTAAAGGTAGAGTCATTAGCTTCTACTTGCCCAATGATAATTTTTAAGGACGTATGTTCTTCAGTTAGCCTTTTTATCTCTTTTTCCATTTAGACAATTTCTTTCTTAAGTACATTTTTGTGCTTCTCTTTTGATTTTTTTATTCTTCTTTTAGCAAGCTATTTACTTATTTTGATGATGCTCTTGCATTACCATCATTTCTTTTCCCAATTTTTCTTATAACTCTCCTATTTGACTTACCTAGTTTTTTATCTCTTTCATAAGTTATTTTTGGGGTTCAGTTCAATTCACGTTTTTCTTTGGGGCTTTGCACATAGGTATTTTGCATTGTTGTACTCTCTGTGGTTTGGGCCTTTTCTGTCACCATAAAAATGTTCTATGGTAAGATACATTCTTTTTGTGGTTTGTTCTTTCTTCATCATTTTCAGTTTTTGTCCTTAAAATTTGAGCTCTGCTCCTGGGATGGAAGGGACACTGTCCTAAGCTTCATGTGGCTGGGATTGAAGCTGCTGCCTGTTTGCCTAATGCTACACTGGTACTACCCTGAGGCCAGAATGGAACCCAATTCTTGGTAGTGCACTGAGAATGTAGGGTGGGATATAGGGTAGTTGGAACTACTGTCTGGTGCTGGCTTAGGCATGGTGTGAACTTTGTGCTGCACTGTGGATATGGCAGTTCTTACTGTACACCTGCTGCTCCATGGAGATAGGGGTGGAGTAGTCATGTTGGGTGACTGGTGTTTTCTAGTGCCACAGGGGTCTGGCAGCTCACCTACCCCTCAATCACTTGTGCTTCATGGAGGCACCTGGAGGTTCTGACACTGGCAGCTGCCCATTCACTTGGTGCTGCACTGAGGGTATCCAAGTGTGAATTTTCGCCCATTCACCTGCTGCCACATTTGAGCTCAAGCCCTACTGCTGGCTTGGTGAGGCAGATCTTGCTGATGGCTTGCTGGGACACTTCCTGTACTGGACTGTATACCCCTTTTACCAAAGTGAAACAAATCTTCCTTACTGACCTTCCAAGTTTCTTGTTCTAGAACATTGTTTTATTCCACATTTTTGCTGGTTCTACCATTCCAGAATTCAGTTTGGGCTCCTATTTTATACAAGTTTGAAGATGGTATAGGACAGGTCAGGTGATTTCTGCTTATTCCACCATCTTGGTTCCAGAAAGTCCTCTATACTATAACATTTGCATAAACTCATTTTTAATGGAAAAAAGTGGCAATGGATTCATAGCCCCCAGAAGACTTTAAAATATATTTTTGGGCAGGCAATAATAGTAGCCAGTACTTACATAGCACTTTAATGATTTTAAAAGGATCATCTTTTTCTATTCTCAAAACAACCCTGACAGGTAGGTGCTATTAATATCCTCATTTGACAGATGAAGGAATTGAGGCAGGCAGAGGTTAAATGATTGGAAGAAGGCATTACGAGCTAAGAAAATTTGGATAAAATTTCTAATAACTCATATATACTTATTTCTTTCCTTCTTTTCTCTCCCTCCCAGCTCATATCCCAGAAGAGTATGGCATAATGAGAAATCTCCTTCCCTTTCTCTTTACTCATTCTAGGGTCTTTATTACTATAAATTCTTAAGATAATAGGAATTCCCAGGAAACCTATTCCTAGATACTCTCCTGGGGAGGGGTTTGGGAAAGACAGAAGGAGGCAGATTCTCCTTGGAGGAGATGGAGGAGGCAGGTGCTCCTCTCTCTGGTTTCTCTGAGGAGATGTGACTATCACAGAAGGTCATAAAAACCCTAGTTGATTAGCCAATGGGGACATCACTTCTGTCATGAACAAGGCTGGGGAACCTCCTTAGGTATTGCTTTTCTCCTTCTCAGAAGCTGGACACCTTCTCTGCACTGGCAGAAAGGATTCCTCTCTGAAAGAAGCAGCAGTAGCTTGAGGTCAGGACAGGGTGCAGTGAGTTGGGAGTGTACAGGAAGAAAAGGTGGGAGATTAAGCCCATGAATACCCGGGAGTTCAGAGCTGGCTTGCTGCCCTGTTGGAGTGGCCTGCAAACCACTGACTGTGCTGGTGACCTAGATTATTAGCCTACCCCTCACTCAAGACTCTTTTCCAATAACCAAGTGACCTATTCACTGGAGGTGTTTGTCTTCCACCTTCCTGAAGGGTGAGGCAATGATTATGCCTGGAAGGGCTGATCTGAATAGTGGAAAAGCAGCATGAGAAGGAAGGGACTAAAGAACCAAAGGTGCTGAGATTTGGAGATCTTCAGGGATGGAGATGAGGAATTTAGTGAGAGGCTGATAAAAGCTTGGTCAGGAGATGGAGGAAATGTTGAAGCCAGAGAAGAAAACTCTCTATATCCTATCTACCCCATTTTCCTCATTCCCACATCTTTCCCAATTCTCTCTTCCCCTCTTACTTCTGTATTATTATCCCTTCTATTCATCCTGTTTCCTTGCCCTCCACATTTCTTCTCTTTCCCAGTCATTCCCACTGCTTCCAACCTTAAACTCCCAACTCCTAGGGTAAAGGTTCTTTACCTGGGTTCTACAGGTCCATGCATAGATTTGGAGGATCTGTGAACTTAGATGAGGGGGAAAATGTATCATTATTTTCACTTAGCATTCACTTTCCTTTGTAAGCCTGGGTATTTGATGCATTTGACAGCATGATTTTAAGAATGGGTCCATAACCCTAAATGCGTTCAGAAGATTTCCACAGGGGTCCAGAATACAAAATTTTGAGATCCTTTGCCTGAATTCTTGCCTTAGAACCTCTGCTCCATACTGCTCCTCATCACCTTTACCTTCCTACTTTCTTTTTTTTTCACATTTCTGTGCTGGAAGACCAGAGATTTAAATCCTCAAAGGTTATCACCTCATTTTCAGATGGGTAAACTGAAGCCAAGAGAGCTTACCTGTGATCACTCAGGTCCTCAATACCTAGACTAGGATTTTAAATAAGATTGTCAGTCTTTGTACCTAGTCCTCTTACAACTTTACCAGAGGATCAAAGAAGAAATACCATGAGGTTCTTCTTCATTCCTTCTCTTCATTTCCTACTTCTTCTCCTACCTCTCCCACATTTTCTCTTACCTTGATAGTTCTTCCTCCCCTAATTTTCCCCTAAATGTGGACACTCTCTAAGGTGCTATATTCTGTTTTCTCTCTGTGATTGAAGAAAAGAGAATGAAACAGGGGATGAGATGGGGACAAATTTATGACTGTCACTGAGGATAATGAAGCTGGTGTACACATGACTGAGGATACATCTGTTTACAGGGTAGAGGTGGGATGGATGGACCCATAAGTGAAGAGGGTGAAGTTGACAGTTATCAGAGTGTGATAAGAAGTTTTATGGATTTATGTCTAAGAATAAGTGAATGGCTAGAGAAATGAATCAATGACAAAGCATTTATTAAGTACCTGCTTTGTGCCAAGCATGGGGAACACAAATGGAAAAGTAAGTCAATTCTTGTTTTCAGAATACTCATATGCTAATGTCAGGAGACACACATAGAATTGGAAGAGTGTAGGAAGAATGGACAATGCATTTTCTTTAGTCTCATTTCCACTAATTAAACTATATCCATTTCTGATATTGGACCATTTGGCAGTGCTAAGGACTTTGATGACAAGAACTTTCTTTTATGGGTCTTCATCAACTGTACTTATGAAAGAACTATCCGCTTAAGTCAAACTGGAGGTATACCATCCCTGATAAAGTCCGGTGCACTGACAACTTCTAAACTTTTGCTTGTACTGTTTCCATGTCTACAATGCCCTCCTTCACTCCTCCCCAATTATCTAAGTTCTAGTCGACAAGAATCATAGAATTTTTACAATAGAAAAGACCTCAGCAGCCATCTGGTCCAAATCATACTTGAGAAGGTAATCGATACATGACAAGATGGTCTTTCAGGCTCAATAGGAATACCTCCAATGATAGGGAAACCATTAACCCTAGAGACAGACCATTTCACTTTTAGATATGAAGTCCTTTCCCTGAAACTAGGCTTAAATTTGGCTCTTTCTATCTCCCCTCTAATGCTAAACTCTGGGGTCAAAATAAACAAATGCAGTTATTCATTCATGTGACAAACCCTTAAATAATACACATCTCTCCAGTACCTCTGAATCTTATCATTTTCAGCCTGAACATCCTCAGTTCCCTCAAAAAATCCACATTCATTTTAACTGATCTTCATATTTCTTAGATGTAATTTCAGTAGGAAATATTATTTATTGTTATTTAAAATTTCAGAAGAGAGCTAAATGATTTCATCCATGGAGTGACTCCCTCTACCTGTTCAGAGTGAAAACCTTCCATGCCCCCAGTAAACTGTTCCATGAATTGCTGTGGTCTTCCTATTCTCCATTTTAATCAATCTTAAAGGGGTGGCTTCAATTTCAAGAATCTTATGAGGTAGAAATAGATGTGGATTTAAATCTTAGTTACACTACTTGCTTCCTATGTGACCTTCAGCAAATTAGTTAACTTCCCTGTGCCTCAGTTTCTTCATTGGCATAATGGTAGAGAATGGTGGATTAAATAATCTCTTCCAGCTCTGAATTTTCTCATCTTAGACTCTCCAAGACTTGGTAGGAATCACCTGGACTCCAAGAGATAAATGGAATTTTCCTCTCTTTCCCCCCCAAAAAAGAGGTTTCCTTAGGAATTTTGTTTGTTCATGAAATTTCAGACAGTGTAGTGGTCTAAAAAACAGATAACACAACCTCCCCACCTCCTGAAAACCATAAAAACCCCATTTTCATGTGGTTCTTAATTTTTTACAGGATAGAGAAAATATGGTAAGCAAGGGTATATTTAAGAAAAGATCTAGAAGTCTTAGTGGGCTTCAAGAGTCATGATGAATTTAAAATGGGAGACAGACCAAAAAAGGTAACATGATCTTGGACTGCATTAAGATGGGAATAATTTGCAGGATGAGGAAATACTTGTTTTATCTGAGTTCAGAGGGAGAAACTCAAAGCAGTAGGTGAAGTTAAGGAGTAGATTTCAGTTTAGTATATGGAAAAACTTGCCCTTAGAGCTAATTAAAAAGAGAAGGAGATATCAGTATCACTCTTTTAGTAAATGCTAGATTCTTCTTGTTGGGGATACTCTAGAAAAGACTCTTGCTCAGGTGGGAGCCATAGAAAATGCTTTCCGAGGTTTTCTCCTATGAGATCCTCTAGGAATCAAGGGACACCAACACTGGAAACAGTGGGGTATCAAGGAACAAGTAAATGACAGGCTACAACCCTAACCCTTCCTTTTCTCCTGACTTGATATCTCATCTTGAGTAAGTCATTTTCCTTGTTTGTTCTATGATGACCTAATGGGTAAAATAAGGGGATGGAGCATATTGTCTTTAAAGATCCCTGAAGCTTCAAAACTCCATGATGCTAGGATTGCACCTACTCTCTCTGGGAAGGACTATTCAAAATGGGCTTTTCAACTGAGGATCTCAGAAGGCCCTGGTTTCCTCTATCTTTTTCCAATGCTAAGGTTCCTATATTTCACCATGTTCTCTTTTTCCCTCTCCAGGGCTCTACTCTCTCAATGTCTCCAGCATCAAACCACAGTTCTGTTACTGAATTTGTCTTGCTTGGTTTCTCCAGGGACACCACCTCAAATAGGATCCTTTTCATCATATTTCTCCTTCTCTACCTCTGTTCAGTCCTGGGCAATGGACTCACCATCATTCTCATCTGCCTAGATTCTCACCTCCACACACCTATGTACTTTTTCCTCAGCATCCTCTCCCTACTGGACATGGGTTATGTCACTACCACAATGCCTCAGATGTTGGTACACCTGCTTTCTAGTTCTAAGCTCATCTCCTTTGAAGGCTGCTGGCTACAGATGTATGTATTTAGTGCTCTGGGTATCACTGAGTGCATCTTGTTTGTGGTCATGGCTTATGACCGTTATGTAGCTATCTGCTTCCCCCTGCGTTACATGCTCATCCTCAACCGGGGCCTGTGTGTGAGATTGGTTGTAGGGACTTGGGCTTCTGGTTTCTTATTCTCTCTAGTCCACACGTTTTTTACCATGAATCTCCCCTTCTGTGGTCCTAATATGGTCAACCACTATTTCTGTGAGGGTCCCTCAGTTCGGAGCCTGGCTTGCATGGACACACACCTTATTGAGATGTTAGACTTAGTCATAAGCATCTTCATGGTATTAGGGTCTCTGTCACTCATCCTGGCTTCCTATGTCCGCATCACCTTGGCCATCCTCAAGATCAAGTCCACCCAAAGTCGCTATAAGGCCTTCTCCACTTGTGCTTCTCATCTAACTGTGGTCACTCTGTTCTGTGCACCTGCCATATATATCTATATGAGACCCAACTCCAGCTACACACCAGAGAAAGACAAGCAAATCTCACTTTTCTATAATGTGTTCACTGCTCTGCTCAACCCTGTGGTCTACAGCCTTAGGAATAAGGACATAAAGGCAGCATTCATCAAGGTAGTAGTACGGAACAGAGTAGTCTGGTGAGTAGAGAACTTTGCAATTGACTATTCTTTCCTTTTATTTTTCTTTTTGAGACTGAACTTCTCTGTCTCACCCAGGCTAGAAGTACAGCCACCACTTAAGACCCTACTGTGGATCAGAACCTTTTTGCCCACTCCATTTTTGATCTGGGTGAATTTGGAGACATCCTGTTTTCCCCTTCCCTTTTTCCTCTCATCCTCTGCTCCTGAGGGACTCACCATATTGTTGCTGTATCTAATAGTTTAATTGGTATGGCACTAAATAAGTAGATTAATTTAGGTAGAATTGTCATTTTTATTATATTAGCGCGGTCTCCCATGAACAACTGATGTTTTTCCACTTACTTAAATCTGACTTTATTTGTGCAAAAAGTGTCTTGTAATTCTGTTCATATAATCCCTGAGTTTGTTTTGGCAGGTGAACGCCTAAGTATTTTATAGTGTCTACTCTAGCTTTAAATGGGATTTCTCTTTCTATCTCTTGCTGTTGAGCTTTGTTGCTTATAGGAATGCAGAAGATTTGTGCGGTTTTATTTTGTAACCTGCAACTTTGCCAAAGTTGTTTATTATTTCAAGTAGTTTTTTACTTGAATCTCTGGGATTCTCTAAGTATATCATCATATCATCTGCAAAGAGTGATAACTTAGTTTCTTCTTTGGCTATTTTTATTCCTTCAATTTCTTTATCTTGTCTAATTGCTACCGCTAACATTTCTAGTACCATATTGAATAATAATGGTGATAACGGGCATCCTTGTTACACCCCTGACCTTATTGGAAATGCATTTAGCTTATCCCCATTGCATATAATGCTTGCTGAAGGTTTTAGGTAGATACTGCTTATTATTTTATGGAAAGTTCCCTTTATTCCTATGTTCTCCAGTGTTTTTAATAGGAATGGGTGTTGTATTTTGTCGAAAGCTTTTTCTGCATCTATTGAGACAACCATGTGGTTTTTGTTAGTTTTGTTGTTGATATGATCAATAATGCTAATAGTTTTCCTAATATTGAACCAGCCCTGCATTCCTGTTAGGAAACCTACCTGATCATAATGTATTATTCTCTTGATAAGATGCTCCATTCGTTTTGCTAAAATCTTGTTGAAAATTTTAGCATCTATATTCATTAGAGAAATTGGTCTATAATTTTCTTTTTCTGTTTTGTCTCTTCCTGGTTTGGGTATCAAAACCATATTTGTATCATAGAAAGAATTTGGGAGGACTCAGTCTTCCCCAATTTTCAAAAATAGTCTATATAGTATTGGAATTAACTGTTCTTTAAAGGTTTGATAGAATTCACTTGTGAATCCATCTGGTCCTGGAGATTTTTTCCTAGAGAGTTCATTGATGGCTTGTTCAATTTCTCTTTCTGAGGTGGGGTTGTTTAAGTATTCAATTTCCTCTTCTGTTAATCTGGGCAATTTGTATTTTTTAAAATATTCATCCATCTCATTTAGATTATCGAATTTGTGGGCATAAAGTTGGGCAAAGTAATTTCTAATTATTGTTTTAATTTCCTCCTCATTGGAGGTGAGTTCACCCCTTTCATTTTTAATATTAGTAATATGATTTTCTTCTTTCTTTTTTTAATCAAATTGACCAAAGGTTTATCAATTTTATTAGTTTTTTCATAAAACCAACTATTGGTTTTATTTATTAATTCAATAGTTTTCTTAATTTCAATTTTATTAATCTCTCCTTTGGTTTTCAGTATTTCTAATTTGATATTTTCTTGGGGCTTTTCAATTTGTTCTTTTTCTAGCTTTTTCAGCTGCATACCCAAGTCATTGATCTCCTCTTTCTCTATTTTATGTAGGCATTCAAAGATATAAAACTTCCCCTAAGAACTGCTTTTGCAGTATCCCATAAGATTTGGTAGGTTGTCTCATTATTATCATTCTCTTGAATGAAGTTTTTGATTGTTTCTATGATTTCTTCTTTAACCCATTCCTTCTTTAGGATTAAATTATTTAGTTTCCAATTGATTTTTGCTTTATCTTTCCATGGCCTTTTATTACATACAATTTTTATTGCATTATGATCTGAGAAAGATGCACTGATTATCTCTGCCTTTCTCCACTGGCTTGTGAGATTTTTATGTCCTAGTACATGGTCGATTTTTGTAAATATTCCATGTACTGCTGAGAAAAAGGTATATTCCTTTCTATTTCTATTCAATTTTCTCCAAAGATCTATCACATCTACCTTATCTAGAGTTTTATTTACCTCCTTAACCTCTTTCTTATTTATTTTGAGGTTAGATTTATCAAGTTCAGAAAGAGGGAGGTTGAGGTCCCCCAGTAGTATAGTTTTGCTGTCAATTTCTTCCTTCAACTCCCCCAACCTCTCCTGTAAGAATCTGGATGCTATACCATTTGGAGCATACATGTTTAGTAATGATATTGCTTCACATTGTCATGGTGCCTTTTAGCAGGATATAGCTTCCATCCTTATCCCTTTTGATTAGATCTATTTCTGCTTTTGCTTTGTCTGAGATTAGGATTACTACTACTGCCTTTCTTACATCAGCTGAAGCACAATATATTCTGCTCCATCCTTTGACCTTTATCCTATGTGTATCCCCCCGTTTCAAATGTGTTTCTTGTAAGCAGCATATTGTTGGATTATGGCTTTTAATCCATTCTGCTATCCATCTCCGTTTTATGGGAGAATTCATTCCATTCACATTCACAGTTATGATTACAATCTGTGTATTTCCCTCCATCTTCTTTCCCACCATTTGTGCTTTTAGCTCTGCTGTCTCCCTTCCCCTCCTCAATAGTATTCACTTTTCACCACCTCCTCTTGCCGCCTTCCCCTCCTTTTTTTAGCCCCCCTTCCTTTTACTCCCCTTTACTCTTATTGCTTCTTCCCTCCCTTTTAGCTTCCCTCCCCTTTCTTCTCCCTTCCTCTCCTACTGCTTATATAGCTAGTTAGGATTTTCTACTTGTTTATTGTTCCATTCTTTAAACAAATCCTATGAGAGTACCTCTCACACAATGCTCATCTCCCTCCCCTCTTTCCCTCTACTATGATTTTGTACTTCTTCTTGCGATGTAATTTGCCATTTTCTGCTTCCTCCTTTTCACACCTCCTATTACAATCCCTTCTCATAATTAAATCATTTTTTTTATCATGATATCATTTACTTTATACCCGTTCCTCCTATGCATATCCCTTTTATATTTCTAAATAGACACACAGTTCTCAAGATTAACAGGTATCATCTTCCCTTATAGGGAGGTAAACAATTTGCCCTAATTGAGTAGCAAGTTGTTCCCCCCCCCCCCACTGTTTACCTTTTTATGATTCTCTTGAGACCTGCATTTGAAGATCAAATTGTCTATTAAGTTCTGGCGTTTTGGTCAGGAAACTCTGGAAATCCCTTACTTCGTTGAATGGCTTTCTCCTTGCCTGAAATGTTATGCTGAACTTTGCTGGGTAGTTGGTCCTTGGTTGTAGTCCCAACTCCTTTGCCTTACGGAATATTGGGTTCCAAATCTTTTGATCTTTTAATGTAGAAGCTGCAAGGTCCTGTGTAATCCTGATTGTATCTCCTTGATATTTAAATTGTTTCTTTCTGGCTGCTTGTAATATTTTCTCCTTCACTTGATAGCTCTGGAATTTGGCAACTATATTTCCTGGGGGTTTGAGTTTGGGGTCCCTTTCAGGAGGGGAATGGTGGATTCTTTCGATGACTATTTTGCCCTCTGAATCTAGTACTTCTGGGCAGTTTTCCTTGATGATTTCCTGGAAGATATTGTCCAGGCTCTTTTCTCCATCCTGGGTTTCTGGCAGGCCCATAATTCTTAAGTTTTCTCTTCTGGATCTATTTTCCAGGTCAGTTGTTTTTCCAATTAGATATTTTACATTTTCTTCTATCTTTTCATTCTTTAGATTTTGTTTCACTGATTCTTGCTGTCTCATTGAGTCGTTACTTTCTACTTGCCCAATTCTAATCTTCATCAAATTGTTTTCTTCCATTAACTTTTGTATCTCCTTTTCCATCTGCCCAATTTTTCATTTTAAGAAGCTGTTTTCTCCAGTTAATTTTTGAACTTCTTTTTCCATTTGTTCAATTTTCCTTTTCAAGGAGATGTTCTCATCAGTGAATTCTTTCTTAATAATTTTAAAATCATTGGCCAGTTTATCTTCTATTTCCTTCTTCAGCTGTTCCAGGAGAGCTGCTTGTACTTGCGAGTAGTTCATAGTCCCTTCTGAAGTTTCAGATGGAAGTACAGTCTCAGCTGTGACCTCTTTGGGGTTTGTGTTTTGGTCCTTATCCCCATAGAAAGATTCTATGGTTCTTTCGGCCCTCTGTTTTTTCCTGTTCATGATGTTGATTGAGTGTTGTGGCTTCTGGTTCTTTCAGTCAGAAGCTAGAGAACTTTTTGCTAAGCTGATGTGTGAAAAAGCTGAACTGAGGCAAAGGCAAGCTCAGGGGATGGTAATCCCAGCTGCTCTATTGCCTTTCTGATTCCCCTGGACAGCTGAGGCACGCCTAGATACTAATGCGTGTTCCCACCCCTCCTGGGGCTCCTCTCCTGGTGCTGAGGCTTGCCTGGGTCCTAGTGTGAGTTTTCTCTGCCCTGGGTCCTCTGTCCTTCCGGTTTGCCTCTGCCACCATAGGAGGAATCCCCCTTAGCTATTTTCCTCGTCTCAGGTGTTATGAGACTATTGTCTCCTTCTTCTATTTCTACTGATCTGGGATTTTTCTGGGGAAATATTTTATGGTTCTTTCATGGTTATCAAGGGGGGAGGAGAGAGCATTTACCAATCACTCTGCCATCCTGGCTCCCGGAAGTTCAAGTAGGTGACTTGCTGATGTTTGATCTTCGGGCTGAAGGTCTCAGGAGCTGCTGTGCTGATATCTGGCGCTCTGCGGCTCTCGCTGACTCTGCTGGGCTTGTCTCCCATGCTCTTCTGGTTCTGCCCACCACTCAGGTTTCTCGGATCTCTTCTGCTCCGCTGCGCTGGCCACACTGCGCTGTGTGCTGTGGGCTCACCCCCACGGAACAGATCCTTCTCGTGGACCTTCCAGTCCAACCTGAGCTCCGCATCCGTCACCATCTGTCTACCACTCGATTCCACACCTTCAAAATTTGGTCAGATTCTCCTTTCAGAGGTACCTGGAGGAGTTTGTCTGAGAGCTTAGGTGAGTTGTTGCTCTCACTCTGCCACCTTGGCTCCGTCCCCCATTGTTGCTGTATCTAATATAACCACTTAATTGGCTTTACCACTATCACACCTGAGAATTCCTGAACTCAGTTGATCCACTAGTCTCAGCCACCCCAAGTAGCAAGGATTGTAGGTATGTACTACAACCCAGGGAAGGCAGGAGCCATCCATCCCAATTAGGCTTGGGACCTTAATCTCTGACCTACAACGGACCTACCTTCCAGAGGTAATCGGAAGAAACCAGATTTCATCTTAGTTCTCATCATCCTCATGGATCAAGAAAGGGTAGTCTTAGATTTGAAATCTCTTCTCGGACACAGAATCTTAGACTCACAGATCTCATGTATAAACAGGTGTTGAAAATATTTGCCCTTTGCTCCCTCACAGCATAATTGTAAGGAAAGTACTTTGCAATCCTTAAAGTGACACAAATATCTGAGTTATCATTATTAATCAATACTGATGGTACATATTTATGTGGAAGTTACCACTCACAAAGTATTTATGGAATCTTTACTACTTACCTCCCCCTGTGCCAATCTTGTGGGAGACTCTAGTGAAGACCAGGAAGTAATCCTTGCCCACAACAGAAGGGGAAAGAACTCTTACCTGAGGGAGACATCTAGAAACAATACAGGTGTAGCCCCTTATCAACCAGGGGCTGATGAGAAATGAATTTTTTCCTACCTGGAAGGAGGGACTGGAAAACCTCAATACATAGAATCTAGGGTGCTTTGGAGCCTCAGGACTAGATGCCCACAGGCAAGGGAGGCATGGTGTTGCCTTAAACTGAATATAATTGTGAGCAATCAGACCCTTACCCCTGGCTCACTTTTGCACCTTAGGACTGACCTACCTGGGGAGATTTTACTGTGACACTCACAGGGGATGAATTTATCCCCTTTATACTTCCTCTTTTCCTGTTTCATGGAACCCTGGAACAATGTTTGCTACCTTTGTATTTGTTTATTTGATGTATGTACTTCTATAATGGGTGCCATCTCTACATAAAACCACAAAAAGAAATTGAGTATACCATAGGGGAGGTGGGAAGGAGGAAGAAAAACAAACTCTGAACAAATGTTCCTAAGCTGAACCATGACCTTTCATTGAAACTCTGTCTCTACGTCCATTAAGTCACTGTCTGTCACTGTTTCTCCATCTCTCCCTTTCAATACCCTTTCAATCTCTTATTCAATTTTTCTCTCTCCCCTTCTCTCTTTCTCTCCTCTGTCTCCACATCCCTTTCTATCTCTGTCTTTTCTGCTTTTCTCTTGTCTATCTCTGTCAGAAAATTTCTCTTTCTCTTTCCTTTTCTGTCTCTTTCTTTTTGTATCAATCTTTGTTTTCTCTCTTTCCATCCCACTTTCTTTTTCTCTGTCTCTATGTCTGTATCAATCTCTGATTCCCTCCCTCCCTTCCTCTCTCTCTCTCTCTCTCTCTCTCTCTCTCTCTCTCTCTCTCTCTCTCTCTCATATACAGACAAGCACACATGCACATACACACACACAAACACAAAATAAAAGAGAACCAGATGCTAGAATGCAACCTTTGTAGAATGTGAGATTCTACATTTGAGAAGGTCCAAATTCCAATGGCCTATAACACTTATGGCCTTATGGCATTCATGGAGTTTTAGCTAATACTTGGATGTGTTTGTAGTAGTAGATGAAGAGGGGAAGGTAGAGAAATATAAGCAAATCTCTTCTTCCTACTACCCATGTGACTTTGGAAAAGTACCTGTTCCTCCCTGACATTTATTTTCTTCATTTCTAAGTTCAGGGGGCTGCACCAGATAATTTCAAGAATCTTTTATATCTCTAAAACCAAAGATTATAGGATCTGTAGGCACAGAGGCAAAAATAAATGCTGGAATGGAAGAGTTGGAGAGCTTTCATTTCAATTTAACAAACTTTTATTATTTATAAAACATTTGGCACAGGTCCTGGCACAGAGTAGGTACTGTATAAATGATTATTTCCTTCTCTTTCCTCCATCTTCATCCCTTCTCTTACTGAGCACCAGCTGTGAACAGAAATAGGTACTGAGAAAGATACAAAAGTGACTGAAACACTGTCCTTACTTTCATGGACCTTATCGTCTCAGATGGGAAAAAGCTAGGCAAGCAAATGTTTCAAAAGAGAATGTGAGGAATCTTTGGTGAGGCACAAATTCCATTTGGTTCTGCAGGTATTAAGTGCTTAATATGTGCCTGTCACTGTGCTGGGCAACAGACATAGAAAGACACTGAGGCACTTGCTCCAAGCTCACTGTCCCAGTCCCATTTGCACAAGCAGGATGGTTTCTAAGAGGGCAACTAATGACTCCTTTTCCCAAGATTTTAGAAGTAAAAATGAGGAATGATTGCTTCTAATACTATTACTTGTGAGCCCTTTATCTCCCAGGCAATTTTCACAGCACTAAGGGTGACTATGAATATGCCACTGTATTTCTGAATCATAAGGTATAACAGACTCTCCATATAAAAGGCAGAAGAAAAGCATTTATTCAGACTTCGGAAAGTCAAATCCCAACAACAGAAAGCCAAATCTATCATAGTAACCAAGAAGTCAATAAACATTAGCATTGCAGGGGACAGAGATATTTCCAAGTTTTATCCCACCTCCCATATGCTGGGACCAAACAAACACTCAGAAGCCTACCTATGCCTGCTTGCCTGCATCCTTCTCAGCTATGGGTAGCATGACCAACTTCCTTTCAGTTTTGTTTCACTCTTCCTGTTCCATCCTTTCAGTGAGCTCCTCCCACCACATATAACTTAGGCTTCCATGTGATCTAAGCAGGTCACATGGGACTATTAATGAATGGGAAAGATCTTTCCATTTAAATTGGCATTACAAGCCCCTATTCAGAAGTTCTCTCACATAATATCAATCAATCATTTGATATCAATGAGCTTTTCTAAAATGATGTTAACAGAGACAAGGACATAAACCATTCTTTCCTTATATGACCAAAGTTCCTAGGGAGAGTGAGCTCAAGCTTAAAATTCAAAGGGAGTTAAGTTCATATAGGAGGCTGAGGTTTCTTTGTGACTCTTGGACTTGGGAGTCCTTTTATGTCTCTGCAGAATCCCAACCAATTTCACTGTAGAAATGGAAATGAAAACAATTCTGAGGTACTGCCTCAAACTTATGAGACTAGATAATATTACAGAAAAAGGAAATGAAAAATGTAGGAGGGGATGTAGGGGCAATGAGTCATTAATGCACTCTTGGTTGAGTTGTGAACTGATTCAACCATTCTTTACAGCAATTTGGAACTGTGTCCAAAGGGCTATAAAACCACATATACCCTTTGACCAACAATATCACTACTTAGTCTGTATCCAAAAACAGGAAAAAAATAGCCTACATGTACAAAAATATTTGTAGCAGCTCTTTTCTGGTGGCATAGAATTGGAAATTGAGGGGATGCCCTTCAATTGGGGAATGGCTGAAATGATTATGATGGGGTACTATTATGCTTTAAGAAATGATGAGCAAAGGATGGAGATGAGATGGCAGAGTAGAAGTAGGGACCTGCTATAACTGCCCCCTAAATCCCTCAAAAAACCTGTAAAAGTGAGTCTAAACAAATTCTAGACCATCAGAAGTCACAAAATGACAGACTGAAGCAAATTTCCAGCTCAAAACAATCTGGAAGGTCTAGGGTATGGGTCTATTGCACCAGTCTGGGAGAGGAATGCAGGTTGGTGGGGGCCACACTGGTGTGGACTGAGCAGGAGCGAGTCTTAGGGGACTGAATCACTGGTGGCTACTGTGGATTCCAGACTTCTCAATCCACAAACGCTAAAGACCTTCATAGACAGGTGGGAAGTTGCTTCTGGAGCCCTCTACTTAATAAAGATCAAAGGTCAAGTAATTGGCTGGGAAAGGGAGCAAATGGGGGAAAAAGAAACAGAATATAGATTCTTACTTTCTCAGTGAAGAGGTATTTTCTTACATCATTGATGAAGAGGAAGATCAAAATGTATGGCTAGAAGAAGATAACAAAGCCAAAACTCCTGTATCCAAAGTCTATAAAGAAAATATTAATTGGTCTCATGCCATGGAAGGGCTTAAAAAGAATTTTGAAAATCAAGTAAGAGACGGGAGGAAAATTGGGAAGAGAAATGAAAGTGATGCAAGAAAATAATGAAAAATGATTCAATGGCTTGCTAAAGGAAACCCATCCAAAATACTAAAGAAAATCACATCTTTAAATTAGACTAACCCAAATGGCAAAAGAGGTACAAAAAGCCACTGAGGAGAAGAATGCCTTAAAGAGCAGAATGAGACAAATGGAAGCAGAGGTCCAAAAGCTCACTGAACAAAGTAAATCCTTTACTAATTAGAATGGAGCAAATGGAAGCTAATGACGTTTTGAGAAATTGAGAAATGATAAAGCAAAACCAGAGGAATGAAAAAATACCAGACAATGTGAAATATCTTGTTGGAGAAACAACTCACCTGGAAAATAAATCAAGGAAAGATAATTTAAAAATGATTGGACTAACTGAAAGTCATGATGAAAAAAAGAGCATAGACATCATCCTTCAATAAATTATCAAGGAAAACTGTCCTGATATTCTAGAACCAGATGATAAAACAGAAATGGAAAGAATCCAATGTCCCTCCCCTACCCCCAGCAATGCAATGAAGTAAGTCTTCCTCAGTCAACAACCCAGAGGGAAGAGCTAGAACAAATTCCTTCCCTCAAACTTTTTGTAATCACATTCAGTTCCAGTTTTAACTTCTTTTGCATCTCTTGCCCTTCTAGAGTCAACCAGAAGATTCTTCATTGCTTCAAATTACCAGACTCTCAGTCACGCTAAGCCAGAAGAAGGCTAACTAAATCTCCATTTGTTATTTTGTAACTAGGCAGGGGAATTTTCACATGCTCTAAAGTAGGGATAAAGATCCTTCCATCATGAAAGCCTAGAAGCAAGCTCTGTCCAAATTTCCAATATTTTCCTGGAATATTGACTGAGCATTCCTGAAGTAGGGGATGGGGTCTCTGTGACAATACATTAGAAATGAGATTTCCTACAAGAATCTTAAAGACTCTACTGGATGAAAGCAACATTTAAAACAGACCATTGAGGGGGAAGAGCCCAGTTTACAGAGTAGAAAGATGCACATACTCTATCTCTTCCCCCACAGCCCATAAAATACCTGTAAAAATGACTCTAAACAAAGTTTAGAGAAGCAGAAGCCACAAAAAGACAGAGTGAAAGAGATTTCCAGCCCAAGGTAGCCTGGAAAGCTAATAGGAAAGGTCTATCACACAGGATATGGAGTGGTGTGCAGCCCACAGATCCCAGCCCAGCCTTGACTGCTAGGCACCAGCAGGAACAGGATCTGAACAGGCCTCAGGGGAGGAATCCCCAGAAGTAGTGGTGGTTCTCAGGACCCTAAACCCACAAGTGCCAAAGAAAGCTTCAAAGGTCAGTGAGAAAGCATTTTCACATGGGAAAGGGAATGTAGTTTGGCTCTGCCAGCAACAGCCACTGCAGTGGCAGTTTCCATTGTTGGAGCCCTGTGCCTAAAGCACCTGGGGGAACTGAGCAGCTGATCCGAATCTCAGTCCTGAGTCCAGACTTGGGGTGAGGAGGAGGAGCCCTAGCAGAGCTGGAGGTGGTTGTGGAAAGGGAATTCTACTACTTGCAGATTCTGGGCAGAAAAGTTTTTGGTTGCTCCCAGAACAGTGTGCAGGCCAGGAGAACAGTAAACTCCTTTCCCTTGATTGTGCCACTTTGGAGGAACTGAGAACTTTCAGGTCTCCAAAATACACTCTCTTCTTGACAAAGGATTCAAAAGTGAAGTAACTGGCTGGGAAAATGCCCAAAAAAGGGAAAAAAATAAGACTATAGAAGGTTACTTTCTTGGTGAACAGGTATTTTCTTCCATCCCTTCAGATGAGGAAGAACAATGCATGTTGTCAGAGAAGTCAAGGCTTCTGCATCCAGTACCTCCAAAATAAATATGCAATAGTCTCAGGCCATGGAAGAGTTTGAAAAGTGAGACAACAGCTTGCCAAAGGAGACTCAAAAAATTATGAAAAAAATGACACCTTTAAAAATAGGCTAACTCAATTGGCAAAAGAGTTCCAAAAAGCCAATGAGGGGAAGAATGCTTTAAAAAGCAGAATTAGCCATATGGAAAAGGTAGTTAAAAAGCTCACTGAAGAAATAATTATTTAAAAATTAGAATAGAGCAGAAGGAAACAAATGACTTTATGAGAAACCAAGAAATTACAAAACAAAACCAAAAGAATGAAAAAATTAAAGACAATGTGAAATATGTCACTGGAAAAACAACTGACCCAATAAATAGATCCAGGAGAGACAATTTAAAAATTATGGGACTACCTGAAAGGCATGATCAAAAAAAGAGCCTAGACATCATCTTTCATGAAATTATCAAGGAAAACTGCCCTGATATCCTAGAACCAGAGGGCAAAATAAATATTGAAAAAATCCACTGATCACTTTAAAGAGATCCAAAAAGGGAAACTCCTAGGAATATTGTAGTCAAATTTCAGAGTTCACAGGTCAAGGAAAAAATATTGTAAGCAACTTGAAAGAAGCAATTCAAGTATTGCGGAAATACAATCAGGATAACACAAGATCTAGGTTCTTCTATCTTAAGGGATCAAAAGGCTTGGAATATAACATTCCAGGAGTCAAAAGAACTAGAATTAAAACTAAGAATCACCTACCCAGCAAAACGAAGTATAATATTTTAGGGGAAAAATGATCATTCAATGAAATAGAGGCCTTTAAGCATTCTTGATGAAAAGACCAGAATTGCATAGAAAATTTGACTTTCAAACACAAGAATCAAGAGAAACATGAAAAGATGGGAAAGAGGAATCATAAGGGACTTTCTAAAGCTGAACTGTTTACATTCCTACCTGGAAAGATAATATTTGCAACTCTTGAATCTTTTCTCAATATCCGGATAGTGGAGGGATTGGACACACACACACAAAACACACACACACAAAACACACACACACATTATATATATATATATATATATATATATATATATATATATATATATATATATATATATATATATATATATATATATATAGAGAGAGAGAGAGAGAGAGAGAGAGAGAGAGAGAGAGAGAGAGAACCAACACGGGGTGAATTGAATAAGAAGGAATATCTGAAAATAAATAAAATTAAGAGGTGAGAGAGGAATATAGTGGGAGGACAGAGGGAGAAATGGAATGGGGCAAATTATTTCTCATAAAGGAGACAAGAAAAAGCTTTTTCAGTGGAGGAGAAAAGGGAGGAAGAGAGAGGGAAAAAGTAAAACTTACTCTCTTCACATTTGGCTTAAGGAGGGAACAACATGCTCACTCAATTTGCTATGAAAATGTATCTTACACTACAGGAAAGCAGAGGAGAAGGGGACAAGTGGGGTGGCAGAGATGATAGAAGGGAGGGCCAATAAGAGGAAGGAGTAATTAGAAGTAAACACTGTTGGGGAGGATCAAGGTCAAAAGAGAGAATAGAATAAATGGGGGGCAGGATAGAATGGAAGGAAATATAGTTTGTCTTACTTAACCTAACTACTATGGAAGTCTTTGCAAAACTGCGCATATATAGCCTATATTGAGCTGCTTGCCTTCTCAATGGGGATGGGTGGGGAGCAAGGAAGGGAGGTAAGTTGGAACTCAAAGTTTTAGGAATGTATGGTAAGATTTGTTTTGCATACAACCTGGAAATAAGAAATACAAGTAATGGGTTATAGAAATCAATCTTACCCTACAAGAAAAGAGAGAAGTTGAGGATAAGGGAAAGGAGGGATGTGATAGAATGGAGGGCAGATTGGGGGAAGGGGTAATTAAAATGCAAGGCATTATCGAGTGGGGGAGGGGGACATGGGGAGAAAATTTGGAACTCAAAATTTTGTGGAAATAAAGGAGATCATTACAAATAAATATATAGAAAAAATAATTTGGGAAAAGTAGGGAGATGGATGTTGTAAGAAATTTGAGGAGAGGATGCTGATAAGATGGCCAAGTAGGTTAGAAAATTCCAAGCTCTCAAGATTTTCCCTCACAAAAGAGATGAAATAGCACCTTAGGGTGAACTAAGTGGGAAGAAGGTAAAAATAAATAAGAATAGTGGCACAACAGGGGTCTTCCTGGGACACTTTGAGAAGATCTGAAGAAAAATCCCCTGAAGATGTCTGGTCCTTATAAAGAATAAGCATCTGTAGGTTATGGTTGACTTTAACAACTAGCTGCAAATAGCTTTAAAAACAAATGCAAGCCTTAGGCTTAGTTGGTTTGAGAAGTTATCTAGGCACCAGCCACAGAAATTTCCCCTCCCCCCCATAGTGAGGGGTGTTGGGCTTCTGAGGCAGGGAACATCAAAGGAACCTCTGCTGACAAGGAACACCAGACCCAGCTGTGTTGTGAGGAGTGACAAGGGTGAGAAGGAAAGAGCACATGCCTGTTGAGTGCAGAAGCGGTGGGACAGAAAGCTCTGGCAGTGGACACTTATAGGAGGCTGGAGGTTTGACTTTGGTTCCAGGCTAGAGGGAAGAGTTGAAGATCTGGAGCAAGAGGCACCATGCCCCATATCCCAAGACTAGAGGTGCTTACAGAAATAAAGATATTACAACAGAAAAAATGCACAGGCAAAGGAGAAAGAATTCAACCATAGAAAGCTGTTATGGGATTGGGTTCATCTTCAGAGAAGGATATTGAAGAAACCCCCAAGGAGCAACCTCAAATGGTCACCTGCCCTAAAAGAAT